>CM053770.1:111426280-111463841 GCA_028658325.1 Potorous gilbertii | reverse complement strand
CAAGTGTTGAGTATTGTTCTTGCTAAGGAAATAAGAAATACAGGTAATGGGGAGTAGAAAGTTATCTGGCCCTATAGGACAAAAGAGAAGTTGGGGACAAGAGAAGGGAAGGATGATAGAAGAGAGGGCAGATTGGTAATAGGGGAAATTAGAATGCTGGGTGTATTGGGGTGGGGGGAGGAGACAAATGGGGAGAAAATTTGAAACCCCAAATTTTGTGTAAATGAATGTAAAAAGTTAAATAAATAAATTTATATTGAAATAAAAAAAAGTTTCCTTTCTCTCCAAGACTATATTTCACTGTTCAAAATTTCTCCCTATTGTATTTAATTCTGTTTTCTGAGGCCAAACAGTGAGTCTTTTCCCAGGGACTGACTGCCCTTTAAATACTTAAAGAAAACTCTCATCTTCCCTTCAGTCTTTAGCTCCTTTAATCATCATCTGACAATGAAGTCCATTTACTAGCAAATTAATTATACTCTTAGTCTTCAGAATTACCTAATGAATTTGGTTTTTTATGAATATATTCTTTTTGGAATGTGCTTTTTATTTTTCAAGTTAAAGAACCAAAAAATAAATTGGTTATTTAAACTACAAGTTATCTGGTCTAAAGAATAACAAATGAACACTGTGCACTGTCTTAATTGGAATGAGAATGGTCAGTAGGAATATGTAAAATTATTTATTGAATTTATACCAACTTAAATGTAAAAGGCTAAAATGTCTTACAGAAATTTACATTCACCCCAACTTAGAATATTATGATGCAAAGAATACAAATATATATTATATGTATATATGAATATATATGTCTGTACATAGCTACATATATGTATATGCATACATATACATACACATATTACATATATATATATAAGATTATAAGGAAATCTTAGTATATTACAGAAATCTATCTATCCATCTATCCATGCGTCTATCCATCTTTTAGCCTATCTAATCTCTCTCTCTCTCTCTCCCTCTCCCTCTCTCTCTCTCTCTCTCTCTCTCTCTCTCCCTCTCTCTCTCTCTCTGTCTCTCTCTCTCTCTCTGTATAGAGATAGGGTAGGGATGGACCTGTAATTTTATTAGACTATGGAACTCCTAGGTGTATGGGGGGAAACTTGATGGCCCAGTTAATAGAGCACTAGGCCTGTAGTCAGGAAGAATCATCTTCTTAAATTCAAATCCAGCCTCAGACACTAGCTGTGTGACCGCGTGTAAGTCACTAAACTGTCTACCTCATTTTCCTCATCTGTAAAATGAGTTGGAGAAGGAGATGACAAACTACTCCAGTATCTTTGCCAAGAAGATCCCAAGTAGGGTCAAGAAGAGTTGGATACAACTGAAACAAGTGAACACATGTGGAAAATCCCTCTACAACTGCAAGTAGTTAATTTCTCTGCAACATAGAGTACACTCATGCTTGTAGATTGGATCCCCAGGAGGAGATTGACAAATTAGTTTCTGCAGCTCATTATTCCTAAAACTATAGCTCATGAACTCCTACCAATATATTTTTCATTGATAGCTGGGACTTTCAATCTCAAGATGGTACAGGAAGAGAAACAGAGTGCCCAGCTTTCACGTAGTAATTCCAACAAAACCTAAAAATCACACAGACAAATAACTATCAAGAATTATCCAATGAGAAAATCGAGGGGATGCCCATGAATTGGGGAATGGCTGAATAAGCTGTGGTATATGATTATGATGAAATATTATTGTACTATAAGAAATGATGAGCAGATGGATGTCAGAAAAACCTGAAAAGATTTACACAAACTGATACAGAGTGAAGTGAGCAGAACTAGAACATTGTACACTGTAGTGCCAATATTGTGCGATGAAGAACTGTGAATAACTTAGCTATCCTCATCAATACAATGATCCAAGAAGGACTCCCAAAGGACTCATGATGAAGCATGCTGTCAGACTCCAGAGAAAGAATTGATATCGTCTGAACTCAGACTGAAGCATGCTATTTTTAACCTTCTTTTTTTATTCTTTTTTTTTTGTTTGAGTCTTCTCATACAAAATGACTAATATGGAAATGTCTTATATGATTGTACACGTATAACCTATATTGAAATACTTACCCTTTCAGGGAGGAGAGAGAGGAGGAAGAGAGAGATGGAATTTGAAACTCAAAACAAAAAAACCCTCAAATGTTTAAATTATTTTAATATGTAATTGGGGAAAATAAAGTATTTTTCAAAAAGAATTATGTAAGGAGAAACTATAGTAAGTGACTTCATCTACCTTAGATCTATACAAAATCCTAATAATCTGTGGACGATAAGAAAAGGCATTTCCAGTAAAGTTAGTGGCAGAGCAGAAAAAAAGCTGGAAACCTCCCAGCACATCCAGAGACAGGCCAGAGACACATGCAGCTTGAAAGGATCTGTAAATGGAGTCAGTGAGAATGGAGGAATCACAAGAGAAAGTTCCAGGCTCTGTAGCAAGAACCTTGGCAAACCCTGGGAATGGTGGCCACCAGTGTTGGCATGGCAGCCTTCAGACAAGAAAATATCAAAGGTCTTACATGACTCTGACACTGTCTTGATATACCACAGAGGGTCTTGAAGATGCAGCACTCGGAATCTCAGGGGAGGTCTAACTCTGGGAGATAGATGTCAACACAGGAATCTGGGTGATCCATGTCTATACCAAGCAAGGTCAACAAATCCATCCCAAAGCTCAACAAAAGGCAGAGTCTCGCCCTGGCATAAGGCTCCAGTTTGGGAATTCAAGCTGGAGAAATGAGACAAACTGAAGACGACACTGACTACTTTAAAGAATTGAACCAAATGCCCAAAAATCCAGCCTAGAAGAAGAGTCCATAACAACTGCAAGTAGACACAAAAGAAAAAGAAATGATTTTCTCATAAGGTCTACAGAAATACCTGTGTGTATTTGTCCTTCGTTGCTGAAGAAGACCATGCCATCAGAGAAATAATGACATGACTTGCACTTGGCTTTGTTGTTCTGAGTGAGGGAGGGCTGACAGAAACCCCTGGGAAAAAAAATGAAGCAAGAGATGTTAAAAATGAAATAAAAGCTATTGGAAAAAGAATAAGTAACTTGGAACTTCACCCACATCTCAGACTCTCTGAAAATTAGACAGGACCAAATAGAAATCAATCACTCCATGAGAACAAGAAATATTAGAATAAAGTCAAAAGGTTGATTTTTACAAACCTTTTAAAACTAAAAAAATAAAAACTAGATAAAATATTACATATCTGATATAAAAAAACTCAACTGGAATATCAGTCAAATATAGATAACTTAAAGATTTTTTGAGGAACTCCCTCAAAATCATGACAAAACAGAAAAGGTCTATCATTATATTTAAGAAAGCACAAATGAAAATGGCCCAAATCTACTAGACCTGGATTGCAGTGAAGGTAGTTCAAAGAAGCTGCTGAGTGCTTCCTGAAAGAATCTAAAAAAATTCAGTCTCAAGATTGTCATAGTCAAAACCTAGAACTTCTGCATCAAAGAAAAGAATGCTAAAAGGAGCCAGGAAGAAAGAAATTGATTGACAAGTAATCACAGTCAGGATCTCACAGGACCTGACAGTTTCAACAGTAAATGAGAAGCAGTCTTGAAACACAATACTTCAAAAGGCGAAATATATAAGTTGACCACCCAGAATAACTTAACCTGTAAAGGTGAGTATAATCCTATGGTGATGGAGAGAAATGGACTTGTAATGAAACAGAGACTTTCAAGTATTTCTGATAAAAGTCCAGAACTGAGTAGGAACTTTGAAAGGCAAACATGGGATTCAAGAGAAGCATTTTAGATCCGCCCAGTTACTTCTCTGTTATTTTATAGAGTTTATAATAAATGTAGTTAGAAATAAAACCACAATCATATTGAGTTCCTCATAAGGACAATAACTAATATTTAGGCAAATATTTGGCTCTTTGCTTTAATTTATATTTACACTTATAACCGCTAGCTAACCTCTGGCCTCATTGTGGTTGATGCAAAAGTTGATTATTTGTGTGAGGAAGCAGCAGAGCATTGGACAATATCTATTAATAGAGAGGACTAGGAAGGAAGTTAGGAGAAAGAACAGATATTTTCTTGGAGCTTCCCTTAATCCTTGAGGAGGTAGGTACATGTGGTAGGTGGCTTGTCTGCATGACATATTCTGCTCAACTTGCATGATGGACCCACAGCCTTCCTCCATCTCTTTCTTCTCTTTCATAGCTCAGTCCTACATTCTCTTTTCCCTTTCACCAGTTGTCTCTGTGTTAGTGGCTCTTTCTAGCTCACCTCCATGATCAGATGCTCAAATCTCTTGGGATCTGAATACTCCGTTCTATATAGACCCACAAGGTGTTGTTCCAGATCTACAATCCAAAAGGATTAGACTTCCTGTTGCAATTAGTTAAAATGTCTTTGATTGAGTTGGGAAAGTATCCAGGCCTTGTTCACACCTAGTTTTGATTGATTGATTTTGTAATTTTTACCTGACAAAAATAATTACTCTAATGTAGAGTGAGATAATCTATGGAACCCCGCCCCCATGTATCATGGCAGCTTACAACTTTGATAAATGCAGGGTCTAGAAGACCTTTCCTATCTCATATCATCTTCTCTGTGGCCTTTAATGGCAGGGCTAGCTCTCTCTTGAGGTGGCTCACTTCTCTACTGTCAGAAATCTCCATTCTGGAAGCTCCATCCTCCTTTACATGACTACCTTTCTGTAGTCATGTCTGTCTGAAATGCATATACTTTTGATTCCTGCTGGATGCACTGGCTTTTATTTGTAGAGTGATCTGCTTCAAAATGAAATGGTTGATCAGGGGAGAGGAGGAGGAGAAATATTCTCTCCTGTCCTACAAGAGTGATGATCTTTCAGGGGTTGAGTTTTTCCTCCACTGTTGGCCTGAACTGATTCTCCATCTACTGCCCAAGGCACATGACCGATTCTCTCAACCATTTGCTAGATGTTTCCTGTGTTGTGTCAGTTGTCTTTATCTGATGTCTGAAGGACCCATAATCATCTCAAATTGATTGTCATTTCTTCGTAACTGCTAAGAGTTTGTAGAAAAACTCCTTATCTGCTCCTATATATAACTATACCATACACATACACATATCCTGTATATTAGAAATATGTTGTATGTCTAATATATACATAGAATACACTCTATTTCTAATATATAAATATATACATTAGAAGCACATTTATAATGAATAATAGGTATTTTGATACTACATATACAAACATGTATATACACATACACATATGTACATATACATATATGTATACATACATACACAGAGAGAGGAGAGAACATGTGCCTTTTGGAGATGCCAAGGACATATGGATATATGGATGGTGGAAAGGGTGTACACTTGACATAAACACATACACACATATTTTAGACAGTGATAGTGTTGGAGCAAAAGTTGGCAACACAAAAGAGAATTGTGGATATTTACAGCATTGTTGCTGGAATTGTACCTTTTATCTGAAAGGCAAAAAATTTGTATCTGTAGCTGGAATGTTGCACTTTTACAAATAGCCTACTGGCAATGTATCAGCTTAACCTATTTTCAGAAATACTATTTCAAAATTTAAGTCAGGTAGTATCTTTTAATTGGGACATTACCCTATTCAAGGCTTTTTTATATCTGGCCTTCCAGATGACCCCTGAGCCTTTACCATGAGCATAGGAATAAAAAGAACCTGGCAGAAGTGGCAGGAAATATGCTGATCATTAGGGAATGGTGGTCAAGACTCTTAAGTTTCCATCTTGTTTTCCTAATCCTTCTCCATCAGAGGATCTATGAATATGAATAATAATTCTTAGTCACAGATGGTGAGTCAAATCTAGAGCCTGGCATGTCTGTTGTATACAGTACTATCACAGGAGGATGTCAGTCAAATCTGGAATGGATCATTAGTAGGTAATCTAATTTTTAAAAATGAAATCACTTTACTATATTGTATAAAAGTAGCAAAGCTTTTGAAAGAAAGGTTTTGGTTAGTTTTCATAGGGTGATATATTTATATTCCTTCCCAGATGTGTTTCCCTTTGTGTAGATTAATATAATGTGGAAAATCATACAAGTTTTATGTTTAGGAGCTAAGTGATCCCAGGAGATGGTTTTGCCTTACATATTCTCATTCTTCACCCCAAGTCTTGACTAAGTCATAGAATTGCTGGGTAATTTTAAGTACATTTACAGACATAGTTGGAGCACTGCAAAATAATTTTTCCAGATAATTTATTATTATAGCCTTTTAATCTATTCCATACTAAATAAACATTTTAATTTGTGTGAAGCAAAATAAATTCGTGTGAACAATAGCCATTTGACACTATAAGAATTCTTCGCTAAAATTAACTGGAATGCACAAATATAGACTGGAAATATAAAGAAAGGTCTATTTATAATAGACCATTTAAGAAATAACTTACTCTAGATAATACTTAGCCAAGAAAAAGAAGTCCTTTGTCAGCATGGATGAATTTCTCTTTCTTCTTGAAATGTAGTTCACTAGAAGTAGAAAAGGTAGGAACCTGAGGGATAAACTCTTAAATGTAAGTTTTATAATCCTAGTCTGGGACTACAATTCATCCTTGCTTACTTTTTGACTGCAATTTGACCAATTCAGATACTAAGTATTTTCTCACTGACCACAGTTAAATATATACCAAATGAAGCACCCCACTGGTGATTCTCACTGTCCCAGCATCATATGAATCCTTTTCCAGGACCAACCCAATTGAGGTAGACACTAACTAAGGAGGAACTGAATTCTCTCTTTAGAGCAATTTTACCTCAGCTTTTGCCAAGGAATTCAGAAAATTACCATGATTTGCTCTGTCAAGGAGGTTTAAGCAAGGACAAACTTAAGATCAGAACAGCAGAATGGTGTTGCATTTGGCTTTCATGGACTAGACTGATTGACTTCAGCATAAAGGAACAGCGTCTGGGAGAATGTGCCCCATCTGTGTGGCTATATCTGGTACTTCTCTGTCCTGGATGCCCCTGAGCATTCTCACTCTCTGCTCTAGCATCCTTGACAACTCTCTTTGCTGCCTATACATTTGATGGAAGCATGATCTACCCCTGTATGCCTGCAATTCCATTATTTATCTGCTCCTGTTGCAATCACCTGTACCCTTTGTACTTCTGAGTGCCTATGGCTCTGGCCATATGCTGGTGGTTGTGTTATGCTTTCATAAACATCTGCATTTCTGTGAAGGGGATAGTTGATAGAGGCATTTCTCATTAGCAACTGTCAATGACATTCCTTTCTTCAAATCTCTTTTCCTCACTTCTAATCCCAATCAGTTAGGAGTGGTTAGATTTCCAGGATGCTGCCGGTGAAAGCAGGCAGCTGATCAGGGTCATGGATGTTGTTGGCTTGGTATCAGGAAATCCTAAATTCAAATCTGGCCTTAAACACTTATCAGCTGTGTGGCTCTGGGTAAGTCACTTCATTTGTCTTACGTTCCTTATCTAAAACTGAGATGATAACAGCACCTATGTCCTAAGTCGTTGTGGCGATAATATTTTAAAAGAACTTTGCAAATGTTAAAGCACATAAACACTAGCTATTTACTACTATTACTTCTACCACTACTACCATTACTTCTACTACTACTACCACTACCAACACTGCTACTGCTGCTATTAACACTATTACTACTACTACTATCACTAGGAACACTGATACTACTGCTATGAGTACTACTACTCCTTCAACAACCTGTTTTCTGTGCCACATCTTTCCCAGTCAAGTACTGCCATGTTGTAGTAAGGATATTGACATAGTTCCAAAAGAAAGTAAACAGGATGGTTAAGGGACAAAAAACCATGCTAGGAACAGTTAAAAGAACTAGGTATATTTATTTAAGAGGAGAAATGACGATTACATTTCTTGAATGCTGAAAGGTTGTCATATGAAAGAGAGATTTTGCTCATACTCAGGGGTCTTCACTTGGATCAAGGGGTAGTTATAAGGAGGGCAAGAGAAGGGCCTCATCATCTCTGATCACTGAGTCCTTTAGCTTCTGACACATACTTGTCATAACTCAAAGGACACTCTAAGAGTTCAACTGCCATTGACCTTGGGACAAGTCACCATCTCCAAACCCTTCTATATGTCCTATGACCAAGGCCTCAGTCAGCTTGCCGAATGACAAGATACACACAACTCCTCTAGGGGTCATAGAATATAAGGTAATGTTAGGCACAGGCACAATTATGTCTCATTTGATCAGTACAATAGCTCTGGGAGGTGGGTGATGTTATGCTCTTTTTACAGCTGAAGAAAATAAGGCAAATAGAAGTTAAGTAACTTGCTCTGAATCACACAACTAGTAAGTGTTGGATGCAGAATCTGAACTCAGATTTTACTGACTCCACAGCATCACCAAAGCTCCCTCACTTTTTTTTTTTTGTCAAAGGGATGCCTTACTAACTCTCTCTCCCTCGAGAATAAAGAGTTCATTAATCGGAGTCTAGAATACTAACGAGGAGGTCTTGATTCCCTATGCCTTTTTTGTAAGTAGCCCTCGTATGAAAGGAAGGCTCTCACCCTAATCAGTGCTACTGGCAGCAGCTGCTACTTCCCTTCCACACTCTAGCTCAACTTCCCTGCCTTTATTCTTGTAGTAATAGGCACATTTTAGCTCCATCTAAAAGAAATACTTCCTCATCATTAAAACTGTCAAAAGCTGGAATGGGGTGCCTTTGGATTTAGTGAGTTTCCCTTCACTGGAGATCTTCAATCCAGAACTTTTTCTTGGTCAGGCATATGCATAGTAAGTCATTTTTCACATTTAAGGGATACTCTAAACGGAATTCACTCACCATATTGGGGTTTTACTCAATAACTTCTGAGGTTCCTTTTAATTTTGAGTCAATATTTCTATGGCTGGATTCAGTTGTAATAATAATTTGGAATGCATCTGCACTTTTAAAAATGATTTTGATTAGAACTTAGTACAGAAAGATGAGAATTATCTTAATCAGATCAAAGCTTTGAGGTCCCACACAGGTGACTTAACCCTGGACTGATCTTACTGCTTCCTTTCGTGGTTCTTGGAAAATTGTAATTGCATCAGTAGGTGAGATAATAACTGATGAGAGAGAACACATAGCTGACTTAATTCTTACTTTGCTTCTGTTTCGCCGCCCCCCCCCCAGAAGAATGATCTTTGAACTGAAAATGACAGAACAAAAATGACTGATATGGACCTGTATCCAAGATAACAAGGAGGTTGTAAGAGAACACCTAATTGCCCTTGATGAATTCAAACCACTTGGCACATGTGATATTTTGAATATTGTGGAAAACAAAAGAGGTATCTTAATAATAGAAGTCATCTTGTTTGGATTTTCATAAGAGGAAAGAGAACAGAATTGACAAATTATAGGTGAGTGAGATACACCTCAATTCCACACATAGGATATGTAAGCCAGCCTAGCTAAAGCAACAAGGCACCTTGAAGGAGAGCCAGGAGGCAGTGTGTGCCAAGCAGGTCAGACCACCACCACCAACACCTTTGACCAACACTTCCTCTAGGATCCTGATGGAGACAGCCAAGGCTCTGAGCCTGAGTCTTTGGAATAGCACTGGACACTGCCCCTCCCCAAACCACCAAACTTGCTTCCAGGCCAGCCTTCACAACCATCATTGAGCAGAGAAATTATTGTGGAGAGGGGGTCCATCTACATCATCAACACCAGCAGCACCTGCTGACCAATTGCCATTAGCAGTTATATAGACACAAGAGCCTTGGAAATGGAAGCACCTCCCAGACTATTTGTCTTGCTTCTAGTCCAAGCCCAGTTGGGGAAGCAACTCCAATGAGAGGGGGCCAACCATCCTGACCAACTGCCATACATAGGGCAGACAAGCCAGACTAATGGAAGCAGCATAGTACCTTGAGGAAGAGATAGGAGGCAACATGTGCCAGGCAAGTCAGACCACTGATACCACCTTGACCACTCTCTACCCCTAGATCCTGATGGAGAAAGCTCAGGATCTTCAACCCATGAAACTTGGGAATAGAATTTCCTTCATTCCAGTGTTCTCTGTCATCTTCCTGGGAAGCAATCCCTGTGGAGACTAGCTTGGCAGACTTGATGGCATATTCATATTTGCAGATTGCAGAAAGCTAGGAGAGATACTTAGCACACTGGCTGACAGAGTCAGACTCCATAAAGGTCTTGATATTCTAATCTAATAAGAGGAAAAATTCAGTTGTAATCAGAATAAAATCCTACACTTGGGTTCAAAAAAATCAGCTTCATAAAGCATAGGATAGGAGAAGTGTGGTTAGATAATAGTTTATTTGAAGAAGTTCTGGCCACTTTAGTGAATTATAAAGTCAACACTAGTCAGAAATTGACATCGCAGTTGAAAAAAGCAAATGTGATCTTATGCTGCATTGCAAAGTTTCTCTAAGCTTAGGTTCCAAGAAGATAAGAGGCCCTCTGAACTCTGTACTAGTGAGAACCGTATCTACAGTATCATTTTTAGTTCCTGGTACCACAGCTTAAGAAGGTATTGATAAAGTGGAGAACATGCCGTGTAAGGCAAATAAAATTGTGAAACGCCTTGAGTCCATGATTGAGCTGAAGAAACTAGGTATGTTTAGCTTGGGGAAGACTTATAGGGGACATGCTAACTATTTTCAAGTATTTAGGAACAGGGATGAGACTTGTTCTATTTGTCTCAGAGCATAGAACCAGGAGCAATGGGTGACAGAAAGAGGCAAAATTAGTCTTGATGATAGGAAAAACTTCTTAACAATTAGAGTTGTCCAAATGAGCTGCTTCAAGAGGCAGTATGTTCCTTCTCCTTGAAGGAGAGCCTAGATGACCGTTTGTCAAGTATGTTATATTACGGACTCCTTTGGTATTTGGGTTGAATTATATGGTTGCTGAATTTCCCTCCAAATCTAAATTTTGTGGTTCTATAATAATATAATGTGATGTGATATGATGTAATAATAGTAGTAATTCCTGCTGAAATCCTGATTTCATGTGTTTATTCTGTATGGGGAAGAACAGTACCTGATTTCCTTTAGGTATGTCTACTAGATACAAATGGAAAATGAATTCATTAATGGATAAGAAAGGTAAAGGCTCCATGTAGGCTGTTATTCCTAGTTACCTCTACGATAGGCAGGTAAACCCCGACCTGGGTTCCTAGAAAGCCAGAAAACCTCAGTTATTAAAGATTGGCTACACTTATAAAATAAGCAGTCAAGGAAAAGAAATTCATTAGAGCCATAAGGGGGACTGTCTACTGCTACCAGTCCACTGTTCCAAATATTGAGATTTGGTTTAAGTAACTTTTCAGCTTGGAACATAGAGTTAATCAGCAGCCTCCCAGGGTGGGTTAGTGAAACTTAAACAACCAATGAGGTGTTAGGTTTCCATATTTGGAAAGGTTACTGGAACCTACAGGATCTCCCAGATCTGGTAATATTAGAAATGTTGCAGAAAGGGTGGAAAAACCCCAAGTGGTCACGAAGTTATTGTGAATGAAAGGAAAATTTTCAAGTTTCTTAACCAGGTTTATTTGAGGAAGATGATGGGCCTTGTCAATATGGCATGGTCAAAATGGAGGTTCTTAATCTTAGGTGGTGACTGAGTAAGGGGTGAAGATACAGGTAGTGGCACAAGGGTAAGGTTTGAAAGTTCAGAAAGTCAGAAGCACATCCAGAAGGAAATGAAGGTTGGTTCATCTAGGTTCCTCTACAAAACAAAAGCTCTGGGAGGAACTCACCCATAGGAGAAGGATGGTTCCTGGGTGAGAAGGCTGAAGAATGTTGGATGTTCCAAGGTAAGTCTGCAGATGAGATGTGGTATTGAAAGCTGGAAAGTTGGAAGTCCTGCTAGTGAGGAAACTATGATAATTCTATTCTAATGAGCTTAGGAGATTGGAACAGAAATAAGAGACTTTTGGAAGAGGGGGGTTTGGGGGAGAAATATGAGTTTAGTTTTAGACATGCTAAGTTGATATATTTCCATATCTCTAGGTCATCCTGTTTGAAATGTCCAGTAGGCAATGGGTGACGTTGAACTGGAGCTTAAAGAAAAAAAGAGAGGTTGAATGTACTCATACATCTATATTTATTTATCTATCTATACAAATATGTGTATGTATGTGTGTACATATATGACATAAAATATATGTATGTATGTGTATGTGTGTATATATGTATATACGAGTGTATATATATATATGTGTGTGTGTGTATATAAACGATTTGTTGTTGTTCAGACTCTTTGTGACCTCAAGGTACATTCTATTCATGGGGTTTTCTTGGCAAAAATACTGGAGTGCTTTGCCATTTCTTTATCCAGTGGATTAAGGCAACCATCATATATACATACATATATATATCTATATATTTATCCCTCTCTCTATGTGTGTGTGTATGTTCTTGTTGTCTTTCATCCTTTGTTCTTGAGAAGGACAAATGACATCATGAGAGCGATTTCTTGACTTGCATATGAATTGGATATGAGTGGGGAAGTGCTTCACTCTCCTCCAGTTATTGAAGTTCAGTGGCAAGACAAACGTCAAGGTGACTGGCAATGGTCCGGGATGCAGAAAGTGACCTTGGCATTTCTAAAGTAAGCACCAAGAGACTATAGGGGGAAAAGAGAAGATGGCCTAGGATGGAACCTTGAGAATCAGCTACAGTTAGGGGTAATTATATGGATGATGAGGCAACAAAAGAGACACAGAATAATGGTTAGACAGGTAGAAAAATGTCAGAAAGAAGCTCCCCAGCCATTTACCTTGTAGATCAGCAGACGATTGAACAGCAAATGAAGCAGAACTTGTGGGAGTAGTATGATGATATTACCAGAAGACATCAAAGACCCTGTATTATTGTAGACATGAAATGCCACAGTATGTGGGTTCAATGGCCACATGTATTTCTTACCTTTGCTCCTCCACATGTTTGTCCTGACTACATGTATTCCCTATGTGGACACCATGCACAATGTACCTTGGATACAACTTTTCCTTATGTATGTGCCCATTCACAAATATGTCTTGGCTGTAACTGTTCTCATTGTGTGTCTCCTTCTGTACATGCCCTGGTCTTATTCCCTACAAGTGTGTGTTTTCACATGTGCAGCCAATGCATATTTACTTTTCCACTGATAGTGTATTTGTAAGAGAGTATGGCTCATGTTTACAGGAGAAATGCTTTATTACTACTTTTAAAAAAAGCACTATAGTCTTGCATTAAATACCTTTATTTGAACCAATTGTATCCTCTAACTACTAATGGCTTTTGGGGGCTCCTGGGCTATTGTTTTGAGTAGATGTGGATTAATCTTTGGGAGAACTTTTTTGAGGAGGTTGGGAAATATTGCCAAGTGCTACACATGGCTGAAACGGAGAGAGGAAAAGACAAAAGTGGAAACAAACTCATAAAGATTGATTTCTTTTCTCTCTCAATAAAAACTGAGTCACCACAACTGGATGATAACATTATAGTCACTCATGTTCTAAAAGAGAAGATAGAAATGACACTGAAGAAGGCAAAAGATGGGAAAGATAGCTGGCCTAGAACAGTGCAGATAAAAGATATCCATTTTTGAGGCAAAACAATTTTGAGGATATTCATGAATTAATTCCCAAAATGAATGAAAGAAAGGAGAATTTCCCAGGCTTGACAAAAAAAAGAGAAAAAGAAAGAGAGAGAGAATGAGAAAAAAGAGAGAAAGATTAAAGGAAAAGAAAGAAAACATAAACTTTACCGAAAAAAAGCCAAACAAAATACCCTACTGACCTGTAGGGCTACTCTAAATAATATTTATGAGATTAATTTACATACATATCTAGGATATTCTTGGAGGTAGGAGAAGGGAACAGGCAACCTTTTGCAAATGATATTCTATAATGTATAATTCTATAATTGTAAAAATCTTTTACAATCACTTCAAATTGACTGAAGGGTATAGAGAATAAAAGGTATCGCTGTGCTTGTTTTGATTATAAAAAAAGCATCTGACTGGGATCCCTTAGGGTTTTTGTTGGCATATAAGAAGGAATCAAGTGAAACAGAGATTAAAGATTTATGAAAGGGGAAGAAGGAGATAGCTATGGGAGCAAAGTCTGGGTGGAGGAAGGAGAGAATGGAACTGAGGGCACATTCAGAGGGAAAGACCTGAGAGGAGGCGTGATGTTTCTTCTGCTACCAATTATGATATTGAGGAGATCTTGTATAGTAGTGGAAAGCATCTTGGATTTGGAATCAAATAATCTAAATTCATACCCCAACTTTTGTCATTTACTACCTGTGTATTCACTTTACTTTTTGGGGACTTAGTTTCCTCACCTGTAAAATGGGAGGGAATTACACTAGATGATCTTAAGGTCCTATATAGGTCTAAGTCCTACAACTTTCTGACATTTAAAGAAATGGAAAAGTAGAGCCAAGGGAGTTGATACCAGATAGGTTCTTTGTGAAGTACAAAGATAAGTCCTTTGCTGTAATGGCTGGGTTGGGGGCTAGTATATGGCTAGTGATTTGAGGAAAGAGGAGAATGCTGAGAAGAGATGTTAAATGTTACTTGACTTCAGCTTTAAATGCATCCCTACTGTTATGTATACTTGCCCCTCTTTTTTGTTTTTTTATACTTATTATTTATTTTTAACATTCTTTTTAAATTTTGAGTTCCAGATTCTCTCCCTCCCTTTTTTATCCTTCCCCCACCCACTGAGAAAGCAAAATAATATATTAATTATACATGTGAAATTATGCAAAACATATTTTCATATTATCCATATAAAAAAAGAAAGGGAGAAAATTATACTTTAATTTGTACCCAGAGTTCATCCATTCTCTCTCTGGAGATGTATAACATTTTTTCATAGAGTCCTTTGGCATTGTCTCAGGTCATTGTTACTGATAAAAATATCTAAGTCTTTCACGTCAGATCATCATTACATTGCTAGTACTGTACACAATGCTCTCTTGGTTCTTCTCATTTCACTTTGCATCAGTTCATATAGGTCTTGCCATGTTTTTCTGAAACCACTCCCCTTGTCATTTCCAACAACACAATAATATTTTATCACAATCATATGCCACAGCTTGTTCAGCCATTCCCCAACTGATGAACATCCCTTCAATTTCCAACAAAAAAGAGTTGCTATAAATATTTATGCACATATAGATCCTTTTCTTTTTTCCTTGATCTCTTTGAGATGTGGATCTAGTAGTGGTATTGCTGGATCAAAAGGTACACACAGTTTTATAGCTCTTTAGGCTTTGTTCCAAATTATTCTGCAGAACAGTCAGACTAGTTTTTCCTTCATCCCCTCCCACATTTGTTATTCCTGCTAGGTATGAGGTGGTACCTCAGAATTGTTTTAATTTGCCTTTTTCTAATCAATAGAGATTTAGAACATTTTTCACACAAGTATAGCTTTGATTTCCTCTTCTGAAAATTGCCTGTTTGTATCCATCATTTATCAGTTGAGAAATGGCTCTTATGTCTTTACAAAATTAACTCAGTTCTATACTCAGTATGTATGAGGTCTTTATCAGAGAAACTTGCTATAAAAATGTTTGTATTACTTCATTGTCTATGGCACCTTTTAGCAAATTGTAGTTTTCCTGATTATCCTTCCAATTAGGTCAATTTTTGCTTTTGATTTGTCTGAGTTCATGATTGCTACCCTGCCTTTTTTTTTTTTTAACTTCAGTTGAGGCACATTAGATCATTAATTTTATTTTAGCTCTGCATACATCTTCTGGTTTCTAATCCATCCTGCTACCTGCTTTGAACCTCTGCCTCCCTTTTATCGTATTTATATATTTCTATTTATTTACATTATTAAATATATATAATTATCCATATAATGTAATCTTTCTTTCTCTTCTTTTTCTTTCTTTCTTTCTTTCTTTCTTTCTTTCTTTCTTTCTTTCTTTCTTTCTTTCTTTCTTTCTTCCTTCCTTCCTTCCTTTCCTTCCTTTCCACAGGGATATATATTCTTACTCTTTGAACCAATTCCAATGACAGTGAGGTTCAAACATAGCCTGCCACTGCTTCCTCCCCATTTCCCTTGTATTGTAAAAGCTCCTCCACACCTCTTTTATGTCATAAAAATGTCCCCATTCTACTCTCCCCTTCCTCCTTCAGTCAGTGCATCCCTCTTTCTCATCCCTCAATTTTTTTTTTTTGGAGATCATTCCAACATAACCAACTCACATCCAAGAGGAGTGCTAGCTAGCTCTTGTGGCTGCAGGAAAACAGAGTAGTGACCACATCTCTCCCAAGATCACACCACCTTGGAAGCACTGAAACCTTTCCTCAAGACCCTAGAATTGTAACAAGGGCCCTTGCTCCCTTGTGACCCCCAGTGTTTTTCTAACCCTGGAACTGAGACCCAGTTACCAACCAGTGCTAGCAGTAAAGGATCCCTTGTAATCTCTTTCTGACCATTTGCCCAACTCCCTTCCTCTCTGGCCTAGCTAATCCTGAAGCAGCTGCTGAGGCTGCTGCTTCTGTTGGCTCTCCTCTTCTTGTCCTCCCACCATGAGAGTGCTCTGGCCCCCACCCCAATGTCACTAACTTCTTTTAGTGGTCTCCTAAGTTTTCTTAGGCCTGAAAACCAGCTCACCCTCACTTTTTGTTAATTCTACAATGCCAAAATTTGAGCTGGAGAATTATTTTAAATTTGTTTTGAGAAGAATGGTGGGAGACTTCAGCTGGATTGAGCCTTAGCTACCATCTTCAGACTATATCTCTCAAAAACTAGAGCATAGACCCATTTTTCTTAGGTCAGTACCTTGGATGCTGACCCAGAAGAAGCACTGGGATATACAATGCAAGGGCAAAGGTACCTCGATGCCAGAGGGGCAGAGTTCTGTGGCAGGACAAGTCCAAACCCAAACTCACTTGAACTTTTTCTCTCACAGGTATGTATAATTCTGCAGAGAACCTTTCAAAAAGTTAGGAAGCAAGTACGATTTTTAACCAGGAAAGAAATGTGTTATGTCCTGAATTTTATTATTGGCATAGTTATTTCAAGGTGGGTAGGGTTGTTCGCAGCCAAATGTAATTAGGGACCCCTGCATGGGGGGCCCTTAAATATCTACCCCCAGGTTTTGGTGTTACTGTTGACCCATGAACCTATTCTTAAGCCTTAGGGAGACTGGCATCAGTTGCTGTGGTTCTGAATTACTGCTAAAGATTGTTCAGGGAAGGGAAATTACATGGCACAGAATTATATTCAGTGAGAAATGATATCATCAACACTTATAGAAGAAAAGAAAGTAGCATGATATTCATTTCAATATGAAGACATTTACCTGCAGGCATATTTGGGTAGCATGGGTCATAGAACACTGGACTTGAGTTCAAATCATGCCTTGATATTTACGAGCTGTGTGACCCTGGTTAAGTCAATTAACCCCTCCCTCTTCTGTTTCCGTATCTGTAAAATGGGCACGATAATAGTAGCACTTAATTTCTTGGGTTGTTGTGAGAATAATATGAGATATTAAGAAAGCACTTTGTAAAGCTTCAAGTTCTATATAAATGCTAGTTATTGTCATTGCAGATGTTTAAAAATGTTAAACGAGATTCTATTGTGAACATTTTATTTTTCTGAAGCAATATTTTTTAAATAACGGTTTAGACATTCTCCTTAAAATTGGAAAATTAGTTATTTTGTACAAATGATCACAGACAAGGCATTCATTCAAGCTTCTAGGTTTGAAGAGAGGTTCTAGATCATAACAAACAGAACTGAGTTCTTTTAGGAATTAAAATACACAAGGCAGGGTCGTATTATTGATTGACTAAAGAAATTAACAGAAATACTCAAATGATTTGTAAAAGGAAAAAAAGAAGAGTAGAGTACACACAGAAAAAGTAAGACCTGTCTGAGGAAGTTGCCTAGTCCAGACCTCAGAACCAGTAAAAGAACAAATTGGGGGTCTAGTAAGTGAAGTTTTCAGATGTTAGATATTGTGATGAATATGATGAATGAAGGGTGTCTAGGATTGATTGCTAAAGTAAGGAGGGGATTTTGAAGAACTCTAAACCATTAATATCAAACTAGAAACTTCTCCTTACAGATCATAGTTTAAAAATTTAGTTTAATATATTTTAAATTCACCACATGACTACTAGGTGACAGCTAGATAGATTACTAGACTTGGAGTGAGGAAGACCTGATACTGAATCCTCTCTCAGACACTTTACTAGCTGTTCAACCCTAGGCAAGTGAATTAACGATTTTTGATTTTCCTGGGCCTTCTCTGTAAAATGAATGGGTTCAGCTCCATGACCTCTAAAGCCTCTTGCTAGTGATGAACAGGTCTGACTTTCCTTTCCCTGCTTAAAAACTTTTAGTAGCAGCTCAGTCATCTATAGGACACAACAAGAACTCTATCACCTACCACTGAAGACCCTTCTTGATGTGGTTCCAATATACATTTCCAACCTGACTTCACACAACTTCATTCCTTTCCAGGCGGCACTACTAACTCTCTGGATTTTCTGTACTATTCTATAATATCTTATTCACCTGGGAAGTTCACTTCATTTCTGGACTGCACACATTGGAAGCACACAGGAAGCTCGCTCTGTCTCTCTGTTTGATTGGCCGATTCCTCTATTTTAAGGAGGATGCCCAAGTCAGCCATTTCTTCGTTTTTCTTGAAGTTTTTGACTTTCTCTGCTACACCCCTGTGCTGCTCTACTGTCACCACTACTACCATTCAGCTTTCTCTTGTGTGTTAATTTCCTGGATTAGAAGGTGAACTCCTTGAATACTTGCTTGTATTTGTATTTGTTTCCCCTGATTTTAGTATAGTGCCTTGAACATAATAAGTGCTTAGTAAAGGCTTGTTAACTTGATTTTACTCCATTTACAATCAAACCTATATGGTTTAAAGTAGTAGCTATTTCTTCATCTCCTTTAGTACTATACTATAGGTGAGTTTGTGCAGGCTGTCTTCAATCCCTAAAAAGCCTTCCCTCCTGCTATTAAAATACATTTTTTTCCTTTAAAGTCCATTCAGGTGCTTGCTCCTTTATGATATCTTCTCTGATCTTCCTGGCTAAAAATAAAATTTCCTTCCTCAGTCTCCCTTAGATCACATTGCCTAGAACATCTGTTGAGCTCAGCTGGAAAAGTAATTCCTTAGCTCAGTTCCAGGAGGGCAAAGACTGAGTTGGTTTTCCTTTGTTGTACCCCTAACCTTCCATAATGCCTTGTGTGTAATAGGTGCTTTGTCAGTGTTTGCTGAATTCTGTGGTGGAACAGAAAGTGCACTGGTTCTGGAGTTAGAGGACCTAGGTTCCAATTTTGCTTTTGATGTTTACTAGCTATGTGAATTTGAGCAACTCACCTATCTTTCATGGACTCCCACCTTTCAGAAGAAGCCTTCCTCAGCCCCTCTTAATCCCAATTCCTTTCTTTCTTTTAATTATGTCCTATATATTCTGTATATGACTTGCTTTGTATAAATTTGTTCGCATGTATTAATCTATTAGATTGCTTTTAATTAAATTATTAGATTAAATGCGCTGCTACTTCTTTTTACAATCTAATAGATTGTAAACTCCCTGAAGTTAGGGACAGTTTTTTCCCCCGCTTTTTATATCCCCAATGCTTAACACAGTGCCTGGCACATAGTAGGTACTTAATAAATGTTGATTGATTTCAGTTTCTTCATCTGTAAAACGAGAGGGTTAGATGGCTTTTAAGATCTATTCTTGTTCTAAAATTGTAATTTACAAATTAAACTGCTTATTTTTCAGAATGGCTAGAATGACTTTTAACCTTAATCTAGGTTCTTTATTTCTAAAGAAATGCACACTTACTTCTTGTTATGACTTTAATTGAAATGTTAGACTTTGGAAAATTAGGACGAGTAGCATGTGCATCAAACTGCAAACTAAATGTATGCTACTTGCTAAACAGGATTTTTTTTGGGGGGGGGGAACCTGTGATTTCATCAGATTAAAAAGTTCCTCGGTGAAAACCTTCTCTCTCTTTGCAGATGGACACCTTCCTTGTATTTTATAATCTTAGAGTTACCTGGGATACTGAAAGGTTAAAGTATTTGTCCATGGTCACAGAGTCAGTGTTGGCAGAAAATGAGTTTGAACCTATGCCTTCCTGACTTAAGTTTAGTCATGTTACACTGCTACTACTTCTTTTTTAAGAGTCTAAATATAAGTTTATGAAGCCACATCAGCCTAATTAAACAAACAAAGTAAATGGTGGTGGTAAAAATATGTAAAAATTACAAAATTATGTTTTATGTGCATATATATGCATTTGTAAGTATGTAACGTCTACTTATATATTTTCATCTTTTTAAAAATTATTTTATTTTTAATGTATGGGATAAAATAAGCATTTTCATAACACAGAATAATAAAAAAAGAGGATTGCACATGAAACTACAATCTATTATGCACAACTTGCTATTCATTTTAAATATGTAATAAAATTATCATGTAAATTTTTTTCCTTTTTTTCTTCTTCCTTCCCCACCTAGAGATGGCTACCATTAGACAAAAATAGGTATATAGAGATAGATAGATAGAGATATGTAAATTTATTCTATGCATACTTCTATTTACCAGTTCTTTTTCTGGAAACAGCATCTTTCTTCATATGTCCTTTATTGTTAATTTGGGTTCTTATAACAGTCAAAATGACTTAATCACTCAAAGTCATTCTTAAAACAATATTTTTGTATACAGTGTTCTCTTGGTTCTGCTCATTTTGCTCTTTGTTGTTTTGTACAAGTCTTTCCATATTTTTATCTTTATGAAAATAGTAAGTATACTGGTATTATCTGTATCTATAAATTATTATACAGGGAGTTTTAAATAGTTGTTCCTAAATAGTTTAAGGCTGTTTAAACTAAAACTATTAAAACTATTTACGTTATTATACGGAATGCTCCAAAAATTTTAATAACACTGCACTAAGACTTTTGCGACACACTATAATTCTAATTATATACTTAAACTCTCCAACACAATTATATGCACCTACTCTGTGCCACACAAAAAGGAAACAATCCTTGTCCTCAGGGAACTTACCTTCTATTGGGAAGAAATAATATGTACACAAATAAATACATGCAAATTATATTCAAAGTAATTTCAGTGAGAAAGGCATTGTAACTGGGGGAGTCAGGAAAGGCTTCTTATAGGAGATGACCCTGAAGATAAACCATGGAAAGGGAAAAGGGTTGTTACAGGAAGTGGAAGTGAGAATAGGGTGCATTCCAGATATGGGGGAACCACTTGTGCAAAGAGTGGGAGATGGCATGTCATGAATTAGCCACCAGGTCAGTTTGGCAAGAGCTAAAAACAATGCGAAAGGGAATAATGTGCCATTATTCTACAGAGGCAGAATGAAAAGCCAGATTGTGAAGGGTGTCACATGATGAAGAAGGGAATTTTTATTTCATCCTAAAGTTTATAGGAAGGAATCGAATTTCTTTGTAAGGTCAGATCTGTGCTTTAAGAAAATCCGTTTGTTAGTTGGGTGGAATATGAGTCAGAAAAGAGAGAGGTTTGGGATCGGGAGACAAATTGGGAAGTTATTCAAGGTTCAGGGGATAGGTGATAAAGACTGGTGAGTGTGGATGGGGAGAAAGGGACTGATGTGACAGATGCTGGGGAGGTTGAGTCAGCAAGACTTGGTAACTATATACAGAGCTTGCAGGATAGAGAAACATTAAAGATGACTGTAATTTTGAACCTAGATGACTGGAAGGCTCATATTGCCCTCAGCATAAATGGAAAAGTTTGGAAGATTATACTTACTGTATTTGTAATAACAATTCCCATGTTTATCATGGGCATCCTTGATGAAGGTTTGGGAAAGAAGCAAGCAAAAAATGGTCACTTTTGCAAACTACCCCCATAGATCACATTTTATTATTGTATAATTGACTTAGTGGTGTGGAGAATAGAATATCCCACTACACTAATTGTTGATTAGAAAAAACAAAACATTTGATTCAATAGAGCAAAATACTATGTTCCTTTTTTGCTGGCACATTTAGAGTTAATTATTTTCTTTTAGCGTAGCTGCTTATAGCCTCATATATTTTCTTGTCAAAATTGTAACAGATTTCTTTTTCTCTTCTTGTAACTTCTGCAGTAGGTTTTGCCCCCCACTCTAAGATAATGGTAGCTGCTGTCAAGGTCATTTTCAGAATATTTATTAGCATCCACACTGAATGTTCTGCCTACCCTGAGATAACTGCTCCCTCTCAATGTCAGTGACTGTATATCATCTTTAGCTTAATTATGAGGGCCAGTCCATTATGGGTTTTTTCCCTAGACAGCAGGTGCTTACAAAGCAGGCCACTGAGGGTCTTAACTATATGTCAAGACCATGTTTCCTTAGGTGCAAAGAAGACTACTCTTGAGGTAGACAAGTGTGCCCTTGTCAATTAGCATTCAAATAGACTCAAGCACCAGCTCAGGCAAGGGCTGCCTGGTCAATTTCTGTTCTTAAATTTTCATGAATACCTAAAGAGTGGCAGCCCCACTGAAAAGGACCAACAGAAGCTGAGCTTTTCTTTCTTTCTTTTTTTCTATGTTAATAGGAGCCCCAAACTGGAGATACTTAGTGATGTGATAGATAGAATGCTCGGCCTGGAGTCAAGACAATGAGTTCAAATATGGCCTTAGACAGCATGTACCAGCTGTGTGACCCTGAGCAAGTCACTTAATCTTGATCCCCAACTGGAAAATAGGAATAATAACAGCATGTGCCTCTCAGGGTTGTTGTGAAAATCAAATGAGATCATATTTGTAAAAAGAGCTTAGTGCAGTGCCTGGCACATAATGGTTTTTGTTGCTCAGTCAATTTAGTCATATCTGACTTTTCGTGACTCTATTTGGGGTTTTCTTGGTAAAGACACTGGAGGAGCTTGTCATTTCCTTCTCCAGCTCATTTTACAGATGAAAAAACTGAGGCAAGCAATGACTTACCCAGGATCACATACCAAATGAGTATCTGAGGCTAGATTTAAACTCAGGAACATAAGTCTTCCTGGCTGCAGGTCTGTTACTCTATCCACTGTACCACCTAGCTGCACAGAGTAGACGCTTTATAAATGCTTATTTCCTCAAATCATATCACTGTCAAAGACTTGCTCGTTGACCCTCACACAGACACTGGTGCTTGTGTTAACTTGGAGAAGACTGGTAGAAGAACGGAAACACTTCAGGTCCAGAGAAGCATGGCAGCCCCCACTGAAGGGGACTCAGAAGTCCTTCTTGCTCTCTTGATGTAGCTGGCTTTAATTCATCTCCTATAGCATCTAATCTCCTTCAACAGACTTCATTGGAATTTAGATGAGCTGTTTGTTGGGTTTTGCTTTCACTTTTTAATGATATGGGGATAATGTTTACCATATAACTATTCATTTAGGGACCATTTCTTGCTAAATGTTGGGGAATGGGCATAGTTTCAAATTGCTTAACAGAAGGCCTACACCAATCTATAGTTCCACTGATAATACATTAGTGTGTCTGTTTCCCCACATTCCCTTCAATAGTGGTCATTTCCTTTATTGTCTTTTTTGCCAATCTTATAGAGGTGAGGTAGAACCTCAGAGTCCTTTTAATTTATATTTCTTTAATTATTAGTCGTTTGGAACATTTTTTCCTATGGTTAACAAGTTGTTAGCTTATATTTCTTCCTTTGAGAACAGCTGTTCATATCCTTTGACCATTTATTTATTGGGAAAGGGGACCCTTTTAAAAATTATATGACTTATGAGAGTTCTCTTCTCCCAACCAAAACTATATATTTGTGCTTTCCCCCTGTTTTAGTGTTTAAAAGCCAGATTTCTTGTGGGAGAAGTGGGATTTTCCTCAGGCTCAAATGGTTTTGTTTTGACAACTTGCTCCATTGTGCATCATTGTGGGCTTTCCTTTAGTGGTCACAGCATTTCTTTCCCCTGCCAAACATCTTTGCAGCTGTGCTAAGGAATATAGCATCTGCATAGTAGGAAGTGACTGTATAAGTCTGGGAGAATCCCAGATCAGCAGTCTGGGATCAGTTGCCTTTTATTGTGTCCATTGGGTAGCTTTGGTCAGCACCCTGGTGCCTGCTCAGCTATAGTATTCTCTAGGCTAGGATCCCAACAGGGAAGGAACAGTATAGTATCAAAGCTGGTCCTGTGCTACTTTAGAACTGGGACAGAGAGTGCATCTAAGAAGGCATCTGTTAAGCGTTGACATGTTCAGCAGAATTGTTTGAGATCTGCTGCGTGATTCTGACCTTGCCCAATTGAATTCAGTCTCCTAGCTCTGGGGGAGATTTGTCCAGCAGTGAGTATCTTTGTGACAGCTAAATACCAAGAGCTAGACTGTCTTTACACACTCTGGGATATTTTAGATTCATTCTAAGCAGAATTTTCACGATTGTCTTCCATCTGTTTGCCCAGTGCCTCTGATATTTCTGTCTGTTGTCATAGGGGTTTGTGGGCAACCCGAGGCAGATGTGTTCAGTCAAAGTTAGGCAAGGACAAGTTCTGGACATTTTCCACTTAATGAGCATATAGCCGAATTGTGTATGTGCTCTGAACATTTCCCTAGCCAGGAAACATTGTGTTCAAACATAATAGCCTTGTATGGCTGTGCCTCTTGGAATTCAAGAGGGTACGGGTTAGTTAAACACTTGTTCGGGTGAAAACAGGAAGTAGGCCACCCTATACCTGGGACTGACTATTTCTGTGTTTCAGATTCTCTTTTTTTCAGGGAAACCTGTTCTTGCACATGATGGACAGGGAAAATAGTGGGTTATACAGCAGCAACTTAAGTCACCTGTGTGACTTCCAGAACAAAAGAGAGGCTATGACTTCTCCTTGAATTAAATGCATCCTTTGATCTTGGGAATTTATGACAATAGAAATATCAGGTAGAAAAATAATAGAATCTCAGCTCCTCATGACTTTGCACACCCTGGTCCCTGAATAAGAACTTTCTAAGCTTCTGCGTTCTATGTACAGATTATAGACAATCACCAATTCTGTCTCAGCTTCATGCATACAAAAGGCAACACACAAACATTTCATGTACCAAAGTCCATATCCAGATTTCAGTCTCAATCTAGTGTTCCCAGGGTATTAGATTCTTATGTTTAGAATAGGAAGGGACTTCAGTGAAAATCTAGCCCAGCTCCCCTCTTTTTACAGATGAAGAAACCCAAACCATTGAGGTTAAGTGACTTGCCCAAGGTTACATAGAGTTAATAAATTCTACACACTGAAATTTGTATACCTACCATTTTCTTTGTTCTTAGGTATTTGTTCCCTGCAAATAGAAAATTTCACTTTAATTTCTTCCTGATAGTAACAGGGTAGGTTTTTCCTCTGTAGTACTCGTCACAGTAAATTATAAGTGATGTTTTATTTCCACATTCTCAGGGGGACTGTTGTTCTCCTTTCTACATAAATTTCTCTTGGATAAAATTGTACTTTTCTACAGTGTTATTTTAGAAGAAAAGATATATGTTTAGAGTTAGGTAGCTTAGCATAACACACAGCAGGAGGAGAGTACAAATGAAAAACTGAAAATAGTTCAAAAGATGATGGTATACTAGTCATTCGCTTTTTATAAGTGCTAAGCAGTGAAGAGAGGTGTATGAGGAAGTAGGAGTAGGGGGAGTAGGGAGGTGGGAGAAGGCAACATAAGATGCTTTGATGCTACAGAAACAGCAGGGGAAAGCTTTTAACTGATTGTTTAAGATAGTGGAATGAATGGAAGTAAGTCCAATTAATAATGCATTACTGAATACCATTCACCCAAGGTGCAAAGAACTGATAAACTATGAAATATGTCCATATGACAAGTGTTAGGCATTTATGGTTTTTAAGTGTGTTGTGTGCAGAAAGATGTTATATTCAGGTCTCAAAAGGGTGACCTGTTAATGGGAACCAATGACATTGGAACCTGATATAACAACCCAGAGGTAAGATTTGATGGACTGGGTAATTTTTTTTTCAGTGAACACCGAAGATCAGGGAAGGGAAAAGATTCTTCATAATCATGCAATGGTGTGATATTTTCTGTGCCTCTTAGGGAATTTTCCAGGGTCTACATGTTATTAATAGTTCTCCAAATCAGTCTTTGAAACTGAGTTCAAATTTTTTTTCATGCTGATATTCATCCCTCTAAGGATTGTGTGTGTGTGTGTGTGTGTGTGTGTGTGTGTGTTTAAAGCAGCAACGGATTTCCATCTCCTCCATGCTTTTAAAGGCTGTAGCCATAGTGATGGCCAATGAGAGGTGAGCATTTTGCAGGTTTCTTTTCTCAGCATATGTGGCACAGACATGGCTCTTTTCCTGTGTCCTTGTGCTTGCACCCTCTACGCCATTACTGACTGCCTCCATGGCAACCACCAATGGGGACTTGAGCATATATCAGTGCACCCTCTACGCTTGCCCCTCTCTGTGTGCCCTCCTGCACTCAATGGGATCATAAAGCATTTGAGAGCAATAAATGTCTGGTCTGTTGGTTTTGTGAATCTCTGGCAATCTCCTTCTCTTTTCATCTCCTCAGGATATCTCCTAATACAATTGTAGTGAAGATCATACTTGCCTGAGTTAGCTTTTTCTATTTGATACATGTTACTATTCTCTGATCTTGGTTCTTTGGGTGGGATGAGATTTTCATAGTTTTTTTTTTGTTTATTTGTTTGTGTGCTTTTTTTTTAGATAGAGCCCAGAGAAATTCGGTGTTCTACGATGTTACATCTATGGTTTGGAGGTAGCCATTTAGGTTCAGGGTATATTTTTCTCATGAAAGAGAAAAGATATAGAACCATTCAGACCTTTTTTTCCCCTCTCCCATTCTAGATCTTAATTAGTAGCATTTTAACTACTTTGATACCTTGTACTTGTTGCTTTTGAGTCACCATCACTGCCTTCATTTGGTGACCATGTGTTAGGCTTAAGGCACTGAAGGGTACACAAAGAGGCACAAAACATTCTCCCTGCCATGGAGAGGCTCACATTCTAATTGCTTAAGTTCAGTCATTATGAATATAATAGATTTACCATATTTCTTGATGAAAGATTGGCTGAAGATACATCATCGTCATCTTAGTGCTGTCTAGCATTTATATAGTGCTTTAAAATTTGCAAAACCCTTTAAGATATTATTTCATTTGATTCTCACAATAACTCTGGGAGCTAAGTGCTGTTATTGTCCTCCTGTACAGGAGAGGAAACTGAAGCAGACTGTCGGTGAATGACTCACCTAGACTCACATAGCTAATAAGTTTTTGAGGCTAGATGTGAATTTGGGTCTTCCTTGTTCTAATTCTAGAAATTTATTCAATGTACCACCTAACTGTCCTCACAGTAACTATATAAAATCCACACCTCTGGGATAGATGCACTGTACAAACTGAGAGAACAACAAAATTTGAAAGATAAAAAAAAATTCTAAAATTTTAAGACCAAAAAAAAATAGGAAATTTTAACATTAGGTAAATAAAGGCAAACAAGTTCATGCAAAGGTGAGACACACAAAAATGTAAAGATATTGTGAACATTTCAAGAATCACTTTAGAATTTGGCCAACAAGAAAACTCTTCTGGTTTCCAGAAAACATTACTATTCTGCTTTCCAAATGGTTATTCTTATTGCACAAGACCTGCATATTGAAGAGTTTTGCCTTTCAGTTTTAATTCTCCTCTCTAGTTACAAGAGTGACATCTCTGGCTAAAATATGGTGTTGGAGAATGGGGCTTGGCTTTCTAGCCCATAGCTTAAGAAAAAGGAATGATGGGTTCTTGGCCAAGGATGGAGTGCATCTAATTGGGTTTGTGAAGAAAATATTTGCCTTGAAATGCGCTGATTTCATCAAGAGGTTTTTAAATTGAAAATCAAGGGAAAATGCCCAGATATAACCACTGAATTCAGTACTGAGGAGAACAACAGATATAAGAAAGAAAAAGGAATGATACTAGTCTTTTCCATTAATTTACAGAATAAAACTCAGAAGAAGGGTAGAAATGGTATTCAAGATCTCAGATACAAAAATGTGCAGTGGTATTAAACAGAATGAAACTGAGGTCTTTACCCCAAGGAGGAAAATACAACTCTACAGAAGTTTTCATTTATCAGTATGGAAATCATTAATGGAGTATATCACTAAAAAACAAGCTATATTTAAAAGGTACAGATCTGATAAAAGGATAGTGGAGTAGTATTTTACATAGAAAAGATACACAGCTGTGTGGAAATCCATGAACCTGGGGGGAAAACTTTTCACAAATTTTACTCTCTACAATCTGTGGTGCATAACTTAAATTGGATCCTAGCAACTGTTTGACTATTTTATTCTGTTATTGAATACTCATCTATTTGACCACTAGGATTCCATGGCCACTAATATAGGCAAGTCTAAGAAAAATAAGGAAGGAATCTGAAAGTGTTTTAGAGAGTGAAAATGTTACAGACTTGGAATCTGGAAGATCTGAGTTCAAATTCTGCCCTCAGACACTAGGTCTTTGACCCTAGGTAAGTCACTTAACTGTTGTTTACTTCAGTTTCTTCTTATGTAAAACTGAGATCATAGTAGTATCTACCTGTCAGAGTGGTTGTGAAAATCAAATGAGATTATATTTGGGAAAATTCTTTGTAAACCTTAAATCAGCATATAAATATTTATTGTTATCATTGACCAGTCTTTTGGCATATTCTCTGCCTAAGAATTTAAACTGTTTACAATAGAACATAATTCAAAAATAAAATATGGCAACACAATTACGAATACATTAAAAAAAAACTTGATGATAAGCAGACTTCCTAGATAAGTGCTCTTTAGCTGCAAAGATCCCTCCCTTGTCTTTCTTGTTTTCTTTCTCTCTCTTTTTTTCTTCAAAGTATGCAACTCAACTACTATACTTGGGGGATTAGACTCTGTACTTGCATTTGTAACATAATTAGAGATGATTTCTGATTAAGAGTAAAAAGAAGACCTGATTACAGACACTAATGTGGATGCAAAGGGAACTCACTGACCAATTTAGATTTTAAAAGACATGAAAAAAGGATGGAAATAAGAACAAATTAAGACTGAATATTAAAAGGTAACATGATCCTATAAGAGATGAGTTTGAAGCATTAAAATCTAGAATCAGCTGAAGCTGGCAATAGATACTAAGGACAAGAGAAAGGGTTGGGTTTGTGTATTGGAGTGGGGGGCTATGTTGGGGTCAAAAAGAGGATCAAATGAGGCTGGTGAAAATGGATGATGATGGAAAAGACTGAAGAACTCAACTTTTACTTTGATTCTATTGTATGTTCACAGGAGAATGATTTTTCATTTGGTAATGTTATGGCAGAAATTATTAGCAGGGAGTGGAAAAACAAGATAAGTGAGGAGACAGAGAATTGAGGTGACCTTGATATGTTCCAGCCACCAGATCCTGATCCCAAGTTACTAAAATAGCTGGCAAGCATGATTGCTTGGCTACTTATTTGTTGTAGTAGTTATTTATAATAAGATTTAGCTACTATAATAATATTTGAGTGAGGAATGGGAGAGGTAATGTAAGACTGGAACAGGACAAATATTCCGCTGTTTTGAAATAGAAAAGAGTGGTGTTTCTAAGGCATACTAGTAAAACTGATTTCTTTTCCTGAAAAATAAAATTCTAGAACACATTATTAAAGGGATTCAAGTTTGTGAGTATGCATAAATATGAAAAATTTCAGCATGATTTTATCAAGAACAGGTCATGCCATGCTCATCTCATTTCCTTTCTGAAAGGGTGGCTAGATTGGCAGATTGTGGAATATTGTACTCATCATATTGCTAGAGTTCAGCAAAGTATTTGACAAAGTTTCTGATTCTATTTTTATTAACAAGATAGAAAAGATTACACTAAATAATAGTATACTTTGGCGAATTAAGAACTGGTCAAATGACTGGACCCAAAGATTACTAATTACTGGCTCTATATCAGCTTGTAGGAAGTTCTCTACTGGAGTTCTCCAGGGATAGGTCCTTGACTTTGGGCTGTCCAATTTAACAATGACTAAGATGAAATTAGATCTGCTTGGTGATGCAGCAGATAGAGTGATGGGTCTGGAGTCAGAAAGACTTGTCTTGAGTAGTCTCAGACACTTAGTAGTTATATAACTCTGGGCGAGTCATTTAACTGTTTGTCTCAGTTTCCTAATCTGTCGCATGAGTTGGAGAAGGAAACAATAAGCCATTCCAAGTATCTTTGCCAAGAAAACTCCAAATGGGGTCATGAAGAGTTGGGCATGATTGAAGCATGACTGAACAACATCAAGATGAAGGTATAAATGGCATGTTTATTAAACTTTCAGATGATTCAAAACTTGGAGGGATTTTAACAGGTTGGGAAATAGAGTTTAGATGATAAGATAGATGATGGACTGAACCAAGTAAAGTAAATAGAATTTAGAAAAAATATTTAAAAACTCTAGATTTGAGTTCAAAAAATTAACTTCTCATGTGCAAGATGGGAGAGAGGTGGCAAGACAACAGATTGTGTGGGAAAGATCTGGAAGTTTTAGTGGGCTCATCATCAGTTAATATTAAGAAAAGCTGACTCTAGATGACATTATAAGAGGCATCCTATTCAGAACAATGAATATAACAATTTCACTTGTCAGGAGACAACCATGCTATAGAAGAGGACCAAAAAATGGAAACTCTACCCAAGATTCCAAGATATTTCCTCACTCATCTATTAATATATTCATTACGAAACCTACTATATGATCAGTCCTGGGAACCATGGCTACATCTATTCCCTTAGGAAATGGAGAAAAATTTATGATCATTAGTGGCTACAAATTACGGGCATTTTGTACACCAATATGTACGTCTTTACTTTCTTCTAAATCAAAAGTGTCATTCACAGTCCAGGGTATACCCTGAGTATGGATCTGAACCAGATTAAAATGTAATTAGGAAATATTTAACAAAACAAGTAAAAACATTATATAGATATGTGAATTTGTGGTTTTCAAAGTCAATATGTGGCCTGTAGGACAACAAATTTCTATTTGGTTTTGATACTGCTGTGAGGTATTTTACAATCTAGGGACAATAACCTTTCTCTTGTCACCGATGATTCTCCATCTCCTGACTCTGCTGTTGCACTGACTGTTCCCCATGCCTGGAATGCTTTCTCCTTGCTTCTAGCTATTATGGGTCTCATGGTTTCCTTCAAGACTCAGTTTAAATCCAGCCTTCTTTAGATGTCCTTTCCCAGTCCCCTCCTCCTACTGCTAAGCTTTCCCTCTGAAATTGCCTTCCATTTATACCTTGTACATTTTGTATCTGCATAGTTGTTTTCATGTTTTCTGCTCCATTAGAAGGTGAATTCATTGAAGGCAGGGACCATGCTTTTTCTTTGTATCCCTAGAATACAATGCTTAGGACGTTTTGTTCTTGTTCAGTTGTTTTACTTGTTTCTGATTCTTCAAGAAACCCATTTGGGTTTTTCTTGGCAAAGATACTGGAGTGATTTGCTATTTCCTTCTCTAGCTCATGTTTACAGATGAGGAAACTGAGGCAAACAGTGTACACTGACTTGCCCATGGTCACACAGCTAATAAATGTCTCAGACTACATTTGAACTTGGGAACTTGAGTCTTTTTGACTTCAGGCCACTGCTATGCCATCTATTAAGAGCTAAATAAATAGTTATTGATTGATTGCTATACTCTATAAAGGTCAGGCCACAGTCGTAGTATTATGTTTAACTCTGGGCCAGTATTTTAGGAAAGACACAGATGAATTTGAATATGCTCAGAAGATACTAACTAGAATGGTAGGAAGTTTGTCAGAAAAGACTATATTTGAGTCTGTTGAAGGACCTCGAGACATTTTTTTTTTAACATGGAAAGGATTTATATTAGGTTTGGCAGCTCTCTGTTGAATTTGAAGAATGTAAGCTCCTCAAGGCCAAGAAAGGTCACTTTCATATTTGTATTCCCAGTGCTTTAAATAAGGATTTCCTTACAAGGGAAAATTTCTTAAAAATCAAAGTTTTTCAAAAGTGGAGTGGGCTATTTCAATAGATAATGAGTTTCCTTTCACTGGGGGTATTCAAGGCAGGATAATTTCTGGATGAGGTCTATAAAAGCATTTCTTGGTCAGATACAGATTGGACTAAATAACAACTGAAGTCTCTTTCAGCTCACATCCCATGACACTTTATATGCTATAGACTGCCTGAAAGTGGGAAAAGTTGGTGCTGTAATTAAAATATAGGGCATATTGGATGTAGGATTTAGCACTTTATGGGACTTTAGAAATCATCCAGTCCAGTGGTTCTCAAAATATGATCAAGGAACCTTTAGCGGAACCTCTTTCTGGGGTTTCACAAGGTCAAAATGATTTCCAGAATGATATTAAATAATAGTGAGTATATAATATTGTAATAATTGAATGATGCAATAATATTTTTATAATAGGATAAACATCAATAGATATAACCCTCAATAACAAAATATCTCTATGGAGGTTTTCAATAATTTTTCAGAGAGTAAAGAAAAAAATATGAGAGCTGCTGATCTAGTCCAGTTTTCTTCATTTTAGAGGCAGACAGATAAGCAACTTTCCATACTTCACGCAGGTGGTAGCATAGCTTAGATGTGAACCCAAGTCCCTTTGCTTTTAATCCAGTGTTCTTTCCATTAGTGAAGGTAAGCTTATTGAGGCCAAGAGATATTTCTTTCTTTCTCCCTTTATATCCTCCAAACCTACCATAGTGTCAGACTTGGAGTAGGTCCTTAATAAATGGTTATTGATTGATATTAATAAAACTTATACATACACATATATCTTTATACATATTTTAAAACTTGTGAAGGATTTTTTACATACATAGAGATGGAGACTAGACCTGTGATTTCTTGGACATGAAATTTCTAGGACTGCTTCAGGGTTAATAGACGATAGAATGAAAGCAGATTCAATTTCTTTTTGCTTCTGTTGTCTCTATCAAAAAGGATGCTATTCAGATTGACAAGGACAGAAAAATGGTTAAGAAGGAAATCCAAGGTAAGGGAAGTGATGATAAAGAAGCACCTAACTGTTCTAAATGAGTTCATTACCTGGTCTAGACAAATTACATCCTACGGTATGTAGGACTGTGATTATTGGAATGCACTTGGTGATTTTTAAGAAATTGCAAAAAGACAGTTGCCATTTTTATTTTTATTTTATAGGACATTGACAAGCTGGAGCATAAAAATCTGGCCTAGCCAAGATGAGGGTTCAGAAATGTAAGGTTCAAATCCTATCTCACATACTTACTAGCTATATGACCTCGACTAAATCATGTGAGCATCCATGATTTTAGTCTTCATTTATGAAACAGAGGCAGCTAGGTGACACAGTAGATGGAGTACCAGGCCTGGGGTCAGTAAGACTCATCTTTCCGAATTCAAATCTGGCCTCAGACACTTAGTACTGTTTAACCCTGGGTAAATCACTTAACCCTGTTTGTCTCAGTTTCCTCATATGAAAAATGAGCTGTAGAAGGAAATGGCAAAGTAATCTAGTGACTTTGCCAAGAAAACCCTGAAAAGGGTTACAGACAGTTGGATAGGACCAATAAAGACTAAAGAGTAATTTGTGTGGTAGGAATAAAAATGATATTTACCACACAGGGTTGTGAGTATCAGAGGAGATAACACATCAAGGAATTTGAAAACCTTGAAGTGTTATGCAAATGACTGCTATTATCATGTCTACAGAAGGAAGACCTGGATGATGAGAGGACTTGAAATGATATCACATTATACTGAATTCTGTAATTTGGGATGATTAACCTTGAGGACAGAAGAATCTAGGTGGAAGGGGAAGTTTGAAATATAATTAGAGACTTCGAGCTTATGAATGGGTGACAGGAGAATTGAACTTAGTCTTCTTGGCAGAACTCTACCTAAGGAGGGGCAATTAGAGCTTTGTCTCAGGATACTGACTTCTGGGGATGCTTTGCCTATGGTTCCTATTCTCTCACTTCCTCTGCTGACGATATAACATATGAAATGTAAATGCCCCTGCTTCCTCACCTGGTCCTTGGCCACCTCCTCCTTAGAATCCCACCTTTCTCCTAGGTCTCACTTCCCTCAGCATTCATATCATCAGTTTTCTGCCTCTTCCTACTTCTATACTCCCTTTCCCCCAACCCTTAAGCTGTTTTGCATAACATGGGACTGTAGCTAGACTTTCTGGGTGATCTAATCAGTCCCTTCCTCTCTTGGTGAAACTGTTCCCACCCAGTCAGAGCAAAATGATCCCCTATATCCCTATTCTCAACCAAGTTTTCTCTGAGCATCTGAATTTCTATTTATCTTTGCTTCTTTTCCCCTAGATGACAGAACTGGGAACAATAGGCTGAAGTTATAGGGAGACATATTTAATCTCAGTATAAGGGGTAGTATTAGAGCTATCCAAAAACAGCATGGGCTATCTTGGGAGGTATGAGTTTCTGGTCATGGAAAGTTTTCCAGTAGAGGTTAAATGATGACTTATCTGATGTTATAAAAAATACAGGATGTTGTAAAGAATGTTTCAAGTTGAGGACAAATTAACATATCCTACAAGGCCTTTTTCATCTCTAAGATTCTGTGATCCTAGCTTTCAAAATCTGGGCAGGATTTTGCATGCCTTTCTGCCTATCAGAATTTGGCCATGTCTAGCAGTTATGGAAGTTTTTGATGACAAGATTTTGCTGTTGCAATATGTATATAGCATATTCTTCATAAGCAGATGATCAGACACCCCTGAGGTCTGTCCTATATGCAAACTGAAGGAAGTCATATGCCACTAAAGCTTTCTTAACCAATTCCGTGATGCCATCTGTGAAATCCTTTCATTAACAACTTAGCATCTTGAATTGACTTTCTGAAAGTTCCTCTAATGCCCTTCAGAGCATTTCCTTTGATTGTGAGTTAAGTTCCTCCAGAAGGCAGCAGTTTCCTCTTTTCCATTTTATCCCTTTTGAGCAGTGGGATAACTCTAGCCAAACCTATTGCTAAAGCAGATACTTTGAGATCCAGGTCGACTTGACAACTTCCTGAAACTTTTTATTTTTTTTACTGCTTCATATTCCTAAGCCATAACTGTATTTCAGCAATTCCACACATGCCTGAGAATTTTTCTTCTCTAATTTTATTTTCCACCTCCTGCAATGTCAGATTACCAACTGTGGAGCATTTGCAATCATTTTCTAGTTTTCTCTCTTTGCCAACTCTCATTATATGGTAATTGGCCAATAGTAGCTTCTCTCTGCCACCCCATCTTCCTCGCAGGTGTTAGGTCCTATCTCAATTTTATGTGGGTTATTAAACTGTCAGATCAAAACAAGTAACTTTTCTGGTGTTAAAAATGCTCTTTTCTTATTGTTCAGCTCTTACCACGTATCCACATTTATCCCTATTGTGTCTCCTTTAACTGTGGCTGAACTTGAAGTTATATGAGACCAGAAATCTTGTAGAGTTTATCCCTTTAGTGTAATTATCCCAAACAAATGGAAAATCAGAGTAGCTAATAATAGCATTATTAGTACCTAGGTATATTAGGCTGTAATGTCTTTATTCTTTTCTTTCCTGTGTATATTTGAAAGGATTATCTCATTGGAACATAAGAAAATATATTTCTTGGGTATTGTTATGTTAAAAAAGTGATCCTTCCACACTCAAGTTCACTGCCTTTAGAATTCTTCCCTAAGTTGAGAGGTTTGGGTCTTTCCTACCTGTCTTTCAGTGATCATAACAAATGTAACAAGTCAGAAGAGCCCATAAAAAGCCAAATAAAGATGATCTCTTTCTCCTTGGAATTAAGTATACTAATCCCAAAGCAATTTCAACCTTGGGATATATGTATATTAACTTGGATTTTCTATTTTGGACAATAGTAACCTTGTATATTAAATGTATCCAGTGCAGATTTCCAAGGAATAATACCATTAAAATAAGTAATCCAAAAGACTTTGACAGAGGAAATTATTTTGGGCTAGTAGTAAAATCTCCTATCCTTGTTTGTTAGGGGAATTGTTTGAGATTCTTTTCAGTTCACTTGTTTTTCAGTCATGTCCAATTCTTTGTGACCCCATTTAGGGTTTTCTTGGCAAAGATACTGAAATGGTTTTGCCATTTCCTTCTTCAACTCATTTTACAGATGAGGAAACTAAGACAAATAGGGTTAAGTGACTTGCCCAGGGTCACACAGCTAGTAAGTGTCTGAGGACAGATCTGAATTCAGGAAGAATTTCCTGATTCTAGACCCAGCGCTCTATGCATCACACCACCTAGTGTCCCCTTGAGATTATTTACTGAATATTTATGTAACCAGTGGCCCTTGGCCCATGGATGTGCTGGACCCAGCTTGAACTGGGTCAATGGGAGCTGATTATTAAATTTTCACCTTAGAAATCAGTCAACTACAAATTAGGGATTGATTTATGATTTTGTTGATTGTTTAGACTTAAGAAAGTGATGGAAAATGTTAATATTATGGATTAAATTTTAAAATGTATTATGTATTTAATTCCCCACAGCCCCCCATAGATCCAGTTGTTAAATATTTATCAGCATATTCCTCCTTTGACCTCATTCTTTGGGCTTACAAAGAATGGGTTTGATATTGAAACCCTTTTCCTCAAATCGCACTATCTTTAGCTTGTGTAGCCCATGTCTAGGTGTCCAAAAAAAATCCCTCCATATCCCATCTATGAACTCAAGGTAAATATATGTATATATTTTTACCCCAGAGCTTTTATTTCACCCCACAGAAAAAACAAAAGCCTGCAAACAAATGCAGGAAACACACAAAGTACTAACAACAGCTCAAGAATAAACAGTATAATTCTCTTTGGTCTTGTGATTCCTACTTTCTACCGACTTCCTGAAGTCCCTCAAACTTAACATCACTTGGTTGTTACAATTCTTCTTGGAAGGAAACTCAATTTGGGACTGTTATATAGGCAACATGCTCACAATCTACTGAGTCCCTATTCAATGCTACAGGGAATCTCTAAAGGTTTTGACTCTCAATTGAGGATGCCAGACAGGCAACTCCCACTCCCCTATAACCCATACCATCTCAGTGACACTGTTACATTGGGATGCAAAGCCCAGATCCTTTGATTTTTTGTGCTGTGACTTTCTTCCTTTACTGCTATCCTGATATACGCTGGAAGGCACATGTAATATATCTTCTTCTTTCTTCAAGAAGCATATTGCTTGGGGGTGGAGCCAAGATGGCAGAGTAGAAAGACTCACATATGCTAGCTCCGAGCCCACAGCCCATAATTATCTATAAAAAGAACTCCTAACAAATTCTGGAAGAGTGGAGCCACACAGCAACAGGGTGAAGGAGATTTCCATTCCAGAGAGCCCTGAAAAACAGATTCCAAAAGTCCGTTGCACACTGGATGGGAGTGGAGGCCAGCCCTGCCCTGCCTTGCACTGGCCACGTGGCAACAAGAGGAACAAGCAGATCCGAGCAGGCTTCAGGGATGGAATCT
>CM053770.1:111399349-111425780 GCA_028658325.1 Potorous gilbertii | reverse complement strand
GGGGAGAAGTTGGAACTCAAAGTTTTAGGAACAACTGTCGGGTATTGTTCTTGCTACTAGGAAATAAGCAATATCGGTAATGGGGAATAGAAAGTTATCTGACCCTACAGGACAAAAGAGAAGATGGGGACGAGAGAAGGGAGGGATGATAGAAAAGAGGGCAGATTGGTGATAGGGGAAATAAGAATGCTCAGTGTACTGGGGTGGAGGGAGGGGACAAATGGGGAGAAAATTTTGGAACTCAAAATTTTGTGAAAATGAATGTAAAAAGTTAAATAAATAAAATAAATTTATTTAAAAAAAAAAAAGAAGCATATTGCTTGGGAGAATTGCCATTCTTTTGATAGAAGTCTCATTCCCTGAACTCCCAAAGTTGGTGTTATTCAGGGCAAACCCTGAAGCTAGTAATACGTAAGAAATTCCCCTTCTGTGGTAAAGAAGGCTAGATTTCATGACTTCCAGTGTTGGAAGTTCTAAGAGGTATTCTTCAAGAACTCTTTACACCTGGGTAAGTGGTTCTTTCTCTCTGTAGTGGTCATATGGCTGAGTAGTTATATTTCTGTTTTTCAAGGTGGAGACTGCAAACTCATTATGGATCAAAGTCTTTCTTCTCAGGCCAACATGGTCAAATAAGCATCTGTTTTTGCCTTGCATCTTTCTAGAAATCTTTAATATTGCACCACTGCCTCAGCTGTTTGTGTCTCCTTTGTGCAGCCAAGTCCATGCTTAGGTCTTTGTTTTTTATACTGTGTTAATGAAAAGGGGAAAAACGCTAAAAGCAGCTAACAACTTGGGGTACAAAAACTTTCCTCTTGGGCTGCAAAGATTGAAGCACATGTGATTTGTCATGTGCCTCTATTATAAGGCCACCTTACAACGGGTAAATAGCTTCACTCTGCTCTCAGTGGAAAAGAGAAAAAGAATCCCATAAATGTTCAATAAAAAATCATAACTCCTCTCACAAGGATTTTTCCTCTTAAGAGTGTGGACCAGTCACTTTATCATGGTGGAATAGCCCTTATCAATGAAACCTATCCTCCAGGAAACACCAAGTGGCTTGTCTGAGTCCACTAAAAGACAGCACAAAGTTACAACAAAGGCTCACTCCCTTTATGTTAATTTGAAACCAATAGGCTATATTTGACTATATATTCTAATATATACATATTAGGAAAATAGTATTTGTCAAAAGTGGGCAGCTAGGTGGCATGGTGAATGGAGTTTGGGCCTGGAATCAGAAGACTCCTCTTCTTAAGTTCAAATCTGGCTTCAGATACTTACTAGCTGTGTGACCCTGGCTAAGTCACTTAACCCTGTTTGCCTTTGTTTCCTCTTCTATAAAATGAACTATAGAAGAAAGTGGCAAACCACTCCAGTATCTTTGCTAAGAACCCCAAATAGGGTGACAAAGCATCCGACATGGCTGAACAACAACAAAATTTATCCAAAAGACACTTAATAGTACAGGTGATAAAAGTGTTGTTTTATGACAAAAAATGAAAACATGTCAAAATCTTATTATTTCAATGCCAAATCACTTTTAAACAAGTGATTACAACAGAATCTCATTTCTATACATACGGTCTTTCTTCCATATTAACCAAACCCTAGATTTCTCATTAATCTTTAGAGATTTTGAGTTTCTGGAGAGACATAGCTTTTTATCCCCCTTTCACAATAGGAACATTTGATCATCATCTAGCCTTTTTAAATTGCTCAAGCTAGTTTACTTTTTGAGATTTCCCCCCTTTTTTTGGTGGGGGAAGGGAAGTTTGTATTTCAGAAATTTTACTAAGGTTCTCTGAACAGACTTGTTCTGTTAATGGTGCATCCACTCCCCCCTGTCCCAGGTTAAGTTCAGTTTTGTAGTATAGCTTATTCTTAGATACAGGCCTTTTTCTTTTGATCATTTGGTATGTCACATTTTATTATATTCTTTCCTTTTTCATCTTTAATAAATAATCTTATGTGACTCTGACTGGGGCTTTTTGGTATGTGATCTTTCTATAAGTTTTGTCAGTTTTTTTAATGTAGTTGGTAAAGAAGGAGGATTAACTCAAGGTTTTAAACCTAGGTCTCTGGAAGTTTTATATTTGTGTTAAAAATTCATATACATACACATAGACACATATATATCATATATACACATAGACACATATATATCATATATAGACACACACACATACACATATATATATATGATAGAGGACACATGTTTAGATAGCAGCCTGTCTGGAAAAGATCTAGGTTTTATAGTGGGTGGCAAACTCAATATGAATCAGCATGTTCAACCTATTCATCAATAAAATATGAGTGATATTGCTTTATGTAATATTCCCTCCCTCTTCCTTGATTTGAGAGAAGAAGTAATGGAAAATAGCAAGATAGCCATAGAGTTTCTTGCTGAGGATGGCTACCAATTTAATTTACCTTGCTCTGTGATGGGTTAGTTATGACCAAACAGGTCAGAGATCTTCACTAGCTACCAGACAGTCCAAATGGGGAAGAACCCACTTACCTCATTTCTAGTTCATACCAAAATCCAGCATTTTTATATTGTTTAAATAACAGACTGAATTTGTATTTTATCCTTGAAGGCAACAGGAAGCCATGAGTGAATTGCTTCTCTCCTTTTTTTTTCCTGCTCAAGGGAGGGCCCAAAATGAACCCCAATGAGAACTCCTTGATCATTGTTGATCACCTCCCAGAGAGGATCTTCTGCATTGGTAGATATTTTGTCTGTTTTATTGGACAGCTAAGTGGCATAATGGATAGAGTGCCAATTCTGGAGTCAAGAAGATTCATCTTGCTTCAAGCTGCTTGAGATCTGAGTGCTAATGACTGTTATCAGTGATAGGTACATCCTTGAAAGGTATTCTCAAGCCTTCTCTGTTCTCTCAGGCATGTCTTCAGCAGAGTTTGTAGGAATTGTAAGGACATGTAAATAAAGGATAGAGATGCAGTGGACAAAGAATCATATCCTATGACCCTTTGATTTGCTGAAATGGTTCCTCAGTTAATTTAAAAATATGAGTTGTCAAAGAATTTTAGAACTAGAATGCATCTTGGCATCATCTAATCCGATAGCCACATTTTATAGATGGGAAACTGAGGTCTATGGAGGTAAAGTGACTTGCCTAAGGTCACACATGTCAGGACATTCATGTAAGAGTCAAGACTCAAACCCAGGTCTTCTGACTCCAAATCCTGTGCTCTTTCTACTGTAACATACAAGTATAGAATTTGGATTTTGTTCCTCCTCACTCTAATGGGTCATTTTGACTTGTTTGTTCTTTAACTTCACATGGGAGAGACATGAATGAACCCTTCAAAACATTGGGGAGAAATGGTCCACAAGTATAGATTTTTTTAAAAAAACAAAAACAATAAAACCCACTGCTGAATAGCAGGTGGGTCAGATTGCCTTTGGACATAGATTCACATCTGGTTGTAGTGTATATATACTTAAATATTTAAATAGATAAAGGACATAAATGCTGGGAAAACTATAAGATTTCTAGTAATAGTTCTTCAAGAAAGGCTCATTTTTCTATTGAAAATTATAACAATTTAGCAAATTATACCCACATGCTACTTTATTATCTTCTACTGAGTTTTTGCTTACAAATGCAGCTGTATGTAAGCTCCTGAATTCATAAGTTTTCTCTTTGTTCTTATTTTGTTCTAATTTACAGTCTTTCCATGAGCCTTGGTATTTCTTTCCTGTTTATTTGGTGGCATGGAACAAGATAGGAATGAGGTGTAGTGACTGGAATACTGGAGCATCAACATGCCCCCCTCCCCCATGTCTCAGCAAGTATTATGTCAGTCTTTCTATTAATAGAGTTAATTTAGTGCCATGCTTTCTTCATTTGTACACAGCTATAATGCTTAGTATCCTTTTATTCCAATGGATTATGAGTGTTCTCTAGAAAATAAAATTTTATGTACTTGAAAATGAAAGTAACAGAACATTAGATTCATAAGAGATCTAAATGACCATATATTCTAGTCTTTTCATTGTACAACTGAGGAAATAAATCATAGAGAGTCAAATGGCTTGCCCAAAGTCACACAACTAGCCAGTGGAAATTCTGGAAGAAGATCCCAGGTCTCCCAATCCTAAATTCATTTTTTTTTTTTATCCATAGTGAAACTCTTGCCTAGCTTCCCTGGCCTGATCTGGTTCCATACTCTACACTAATGAGAACACAACATTGCCCCTCAAATTAAGGGAAAGAAGCAGTTAACCTGAGTCTCCTCCTCTCTCTAAGCACATTGGAGTTTTTAAAAGTTTGGTTGTTGGTACAGAAACATCTGTCACACAGTAAGTGTGGGCACACTTAGTCATTCTATCTTAGACCTCTCTTCTCTCTCGATTCTCTTTCTCTAACTGATTTCATCAGTCTTTTTGAATTTAATGGTTGAAGCAGCTAGCCTAGTGGATAGAATTCCAGGTCTGGAGTCAGGAAGATCTATTTTTTTCTTTTTCTTTTTTTCCATGTTAAACTTATTTCCACATTAATCATATTGAGAAAGAAGAAGCAGAACAAAAGAGAAAAACCACAAGAAAGAAAAAACAAAAAACAAAAGTGAAAATAATATGCTTCAATCTGCATTCAGACTCCATAGTTCTTTTTCTGGATGTGGATGACATTTTCCATCATGAGTCTTTGAGAATTGTCTTAGATCATTGTACTGCTGAGTAGAGCTAAATCTATCATAGTAAGTCCAGGTTTTTCTGAAATCCACTTGCTTATCATTTCTTATAGAACAGAAATATTCTGTTACATTAATATACCACAACTTATTCAACAGTTCCCCAACTGATGGGCATCTCCACAACTTTTAACTCTTTTCTACCACAAAAAGAGCTAATATAAATATTTTGTACAAGTTGGTCCTTTCCTCTTTTTTATGATCTCTGTGGGATGCAGATGCAGTAATGGTATTGTTGGAACAAAAGGCATGCACAGTTTTATAGCCCTTTGGGCATAGTTCCAAATTGCTTTTCAGAATGATCAGATCAGTTCACAACTCCACCAGCAATACATTAATATTCCAATTTTCCCACATCTTCTCTGACATTTATCATTTTCCTTTTCTGTCATATTAGCCTATCTAATAGGTGTAAGGTGGTTCAATTTTCATTTTTTTGTAAAGGAAGGGAAGAAGCATTTATTAAGCACCTACTATGTGCTAAGCACTTTATAAATATAATCTCATTTGTTCTTCATCAGAGGCAGCAAGTGCTATTCTGATTTCCAATTTACAGTTGAGGAAACTGAGCAAACAGAGGGTAAATGACATGTCCAGGGTCACACAACTATTAAGTATCTGATGCTACATTTGAACTCAAGTCTTTCTGACTCCAAGTCCAGTGCTTTATCCAGTGTACCACCTTCCTATCTCCAAATGTTACCTACCTTCGGGGGTTATTGGGAGAATGAAATGAAATAACATTTGAAAAGCTCTTTGCAAACCTGAAAGCACTGTATAAATGCAATCTGTTATCTTTATACAAGAGGACTTCCAAAACTATATCAATCTCTCATCTCTCTTCTGAAATGTAGGTTCCTATTGCCAACTAACTGCTGGACAGTTATAGCACTCTCTATGTCCCCTCAGCATCTCAAACTCAAAATGTACAAAAGATAATTTTTTAATATTCCCACACACACTCGCCTAAATCTAAATCTCTCCCCCAACTTCTGTATTAATTAATTCCAGAAAGAATCTAGAAGATTTATCAGCTGATTGGAGATGTGTGTGTGTGTGTGTGTGTGTGTCTGTGTCTGTGTCTGTGTCTGTGTCTGTGTAGGGGAAGGGAGATAGGAGATTCTGAAATTACGAATCTGATATTTGCAACATCTCCACTATTCTAGTGGCGTCTTAATTAATCTCCCTAATTCCAGTCTCTCCCTTTTCAAAACCATCTTCCACACAATGTCCTAATTAATATTCTTAAAAGAGAGAGAAGTGTGATCATGGAACTCTCCCACAAATTTTCAGTGGTTCCCTATAACCTCTACAGTAAAGCACAGAGTCCTCTGCAAGATATTTCACATCCTCCACAAGCAGAGCTTTTCCTTCCTTTTCAGACCTAATTTTCTGTTATAATCAGACTTATTATCCCTATTTATTTGTATTGTTTTGACCAAACTTGCTATTCCTAATATGCAAAATTTTATCTCTTACCTCTCAATCTTTGCAAAGGCAGAAGTAAGCTGCTACATGTTTAACAATCAGGTTCTTTTTTGGGGGGGCATGGCGATGTTCCCATGACATACTTTTAAGATTAATCAGCATTATTAACATTTTCTTCATTACTTTCCTAAATCTAGACAACAAACTAAACAATAGCCTCCGCTCTGGTTTGTGGCATTTGTCGATTTCCACATTGTAAAAGCTCAATTTGAAAAATTAACAATCAGTTGGAGATCACTTCAGTGTATCACTGCCCCCAGGCTTTACACTCTTTCGCTTTTCTATTCCCTCAGTCTCTGAACTCCATTCAAGTTTCCTTTTAAATGACACCTTCAGCATAGGATTTTTTCTAATATCTTCTCTTGTTACTGTTCTCTCCCTAAAAATTAGTTTCAATTTACTTTTATGTAGTCTGTATTTTCTTACCTATTTGACTGCTGTTCCCACAAAAAAGTAAGTTTATTGAATATAACAAGCGTTTCATCTTCATCTTTGTATTCCTGGGGTAGCATGGCATCGGGTATAGAGGAAGTGCTTAGTCAACTGAATGCAAGACAATGCTTCTGTGTCACCTCCTGCAGGAACTGTAAGTGCTCATTCTTTCCTGATATAACTTTCTATTTAATTATCTTTTTATATGACATATTTTCTTGATAGAATTAGGTTCCTTGAGGGCAACAATTGTTTCATTTTTGGTTTTGTATCCCCAGTGCCTAGGACAGTATCATGTTTGCAATAAGTAGGTATGCAACTGTTGTGTTTGTCCTTTGTTCTTGAAGAGCACCATGATATCAAGGTGATGACACGACTTGCAGTTGACTTTGATTTGAGTGAGGGAGGCTGTGCAAGGTCACCAGCCTTACTTTCTTCTCCTGAGCCATCTGGGTCCAGTGACCAGATATTCATCAGGATGATTGGAGATGGACCAGTATGTGATGGGAGACCATAGGAATTAAATAAATGCTCATTGAATTGAATTACGTGGATGAGTAAAAGCGAACATAGGATATGAATTAAAAAGCATATTAACTCCACTCCTTCATAATGTCAATAAAAACTTGAAAAAAAGATTTGTTGTAGATAATGTCAACAGAAGTTAAATATCAACTTGTATATGTGTGTATGTGTAAATACATAGATACATACATATACAAACACTCATATATGCACATACATATGTATATATCCTAGGTGGTACAGTGGTACACTGGGTCTGGAGTCAGGAAGATCTAAGATCTAAGCCTGGCCTCAGACACTTACTAGCTGTGTAGCTCTGGGCAAGCTTCAGTTCCTTATCTGTAAAATGGGTACATACCAGAGATGGAAAAAAGCAAACCATTCCAGGATCTTTGCCCAGAAAACCCCATGGACAAAGTGTATTGGGATCATGTAGAGTTGGACACAACTCAAGGACTGAGTGACAACAACATATAGGTGATATAGGAGCAATATCTTAACTCCTTCTTCCTTGTGAATTAGGATAGTTTTTTCACTAAAAGTTGACAGAACTATCTTTGAAAACTTCCCAGGCTTAGGGTGCTAAGGCTCAAGTTGTCCTTTCTTTAACATAGCCTCTTGGTAGTCTCTGAACATATTGACATGGTTTCCTCATCACCTGAGGGCATAATACTTCCTAGTCACATGAAATCAAAGCCCTTCAGACTTGGTGGATACTCCATAGAGTAGCAAGTTGTCACACCCTGCCTTTCTGGCCAGACTTATTTCTTTATGAAAATGAGGGGGGTCAGGTGTCTACCTAGGCTAAATAGTGGAGTATCCTTGTTAAATATCTTTTCTATGCTATGGAAGATGGTGGAAGAGTGGATGGAGTACTGTGCCTCATATCAAATCTGACTAAACTGTGTTACCCTGGGCAAGACACTTGACCTCTATTTGCCTCAGTTTCTTCAATTGTAAAATGTAATAATAATATCACCCATCTTGCAGGTTTGCTGTAAAGACCAAAGAGATAATATTCGAAAAAAAGTACATAGCACAGGGCCTGGCACATTGTAGGTGCTATATAAATGTTTATTCTCTCCTCTCCTCCAGAATGGTCTAATTAAAATTCCTTTCATTAACTATTGAATATCCTATGCCTTCCTCATTTCATCTCAACATCAAATCTGAGCTAACAGGGTACTGACCTGAATCAGGTTCCATTTCTATCATTTGATATAATCAGTAATTGGCATGAAGTTGTATGGTGGATCACATCATGTTTGAAAGGGAGAAAAGGATACTACAAATATGGAGGATCCATTGATTGGATTACTGGAGACAGCACCATGACACATTACTACACTGGTGGTGTGGGAACTGAGAGGAGACAGCCACTTGTCCAGGACTACTCAAGTGGCTACTCAAGGATGATGTCAGGGAGGATAAAGAAAGCACTAAATCCAGCATTTCCTGGCTGTTGACCATTCCCCAAGATCAGGAAGGTAAGACTAAAAGTAAAATGGTCTGTTACATTCAGCAACTAGAGACAGAGTTGTTGACTTTTAAGAGTCATGCACTGAAGGCCAACAGAGCTTATAATAAGAATGTAAGTGAAAACAGCTCGGCTGATGGAGTTGGGACCAACAGGCCTCTGAGAAATACTGTCTACCATACAGAGATTTCATTGCACTATGCTGAGATCAGAGCCATGAAACAGGAGAATAAGAGGAGGAGAGAGGAAGAGTGAGAAGGAATCTGGGAGCTCTTGGTTAAAAAGAAACAAAGTGCCCTGGAGTTGTCTTATTACCACTCCTAAGAGAAGCATGACTTCTTCCACAGAGGGAGTAAGAACTGAGTGGGCTTTCACTGCTAAAGAACTGGGGAAGTGGAGAGAGAAGTTCAAACACAAGTCTGAAGAGTCATTGGGATGGTGGCTGCTGAGAGTGTGGTCTGAGGGAGCCAATGCTGACTCTAAAAGCAGAGATAGGCATTGGGAGCTATCAGAGGACTTATTACTGAAAGCCTGTTGAATCAGTTACCTGCTCCACATTGAAGCTATCCTTTGTCCCTTTTGAAGCATCTAGGATGGGCTCCGTAAAGATTTGTTCCCATTGTAGCTTGCTGCCACAGCTCTTTGCAAAAGGAATAATGAAATTCCTAAGGGAAATAGGTTTGACAGATGAGATATATACAAGCCCTGCCAAGGTTTGCCACACTTTCTGACTAACCTGTCTTTGGGACAATTAGATCCTGATTTCTGGATGAAATCTGTCCTGAATGGTCTTTAAACTTTAGCTACAGTTCCTCCTTTTCCCTTTCCAAGGCCTTCTACCCACCTCCAGCCATACAACCTTATAGGGGTGGGCTAATCAGCTGGTGAAATTTGAACAGTCTATGAGGACAACTGGGGTCTGGAAAAATACTTGTTAGGGCAAATGGAGGATGAAGCACAAAGCTAGATGGACAGGTGATAGCATTCTTTCCCAGAGGCAGCTTTGGGTGTGGCTGCTGAAATATAGAGTTGATAAGAATGCAATTGATGGTCAGCCTTTGGGAGTGCTAGGAAAACTACAAGGAAATCCAGCACCAGTGCAGTAGGACCCATTCAGTCCCATCCAAGCCTCAGGCATGCCCCAAAACCTTGGCTGCATTTGGATCACTCACGAGGAGTTAAGGAAATCAGATAAGGATGGGGAGGGATATCTTGAGCTCGTGGGAGTTTGTACCTGTGTGTGCCCTTTCCTAAATCTCTACACAGGTTATTGTGTGTCAGGCCAAATGTAAATCCTTGGATTTGTATGAAACATCTCATGTGGTTAATAGCAAACAATCCAGAGTGATGGTGGTGGTGGTATGTGTGTATTACAAGGGAGGGTGGAGTTTGAAAGATATTTCTCCTCAATAAATTAGCATTTATTATTAAGTGCCCATTATGAGAGAGGTAGGAGGCAGCTAGGTGTAGCAGTGGTTAGAGCATTGGGCCTACAGTTAGGAAGGCCTGAGTTCAAATCCTGTCTCAGATACTAGCTAGTGACCCTGGGCAAATTCCTTAACCCTGTTTGTCTCAGTTTCCTCATCTGTAAAATAAGAAAGAATAGCAAACTAGTATCTTTGCCAAGAAAATCCCAAATGGGATCATGAAGAGTCATACATAACTGAAAGGCCTGAACAACAACATGTAACAGATACTGTGCTCAGTGCTGGGGATACAAAGTAAGGCGAAGGGAGATGAAGAAAACTAGACTAATTTTTCTATACCAACTCTTCTTAATAAGAATGTTGTATTACCTGTGAAGAAGGCAGACGGCACCTGGAAACTGAGAGTGGATTGTAGGGAGCTGAACAAAGTCCTCATACCCTTCATTACTACTGTTCCTGACTTGTCAGTGTCATAGACCAGGTTGCCCAGACCCTTGGTGAGTATGTAGGGTTATTCACCTCACCAGTGCTTTTTTGACTGTTTCTGTGGCTGAGGCTAGTCAGAAGCAGCTTGTTTTCACTTGGGAAGAATCCAGTATGCTTTCACTGTCCTTCTCCACTGAACTCTTCCTCATACTAGCCTCATTCTATTGGTCACGGACTTGAAAGAGGTTTCCCTTCCTGAGGGTTTCCCTTCCTGACATAATGTTGACTAGGCTATGTAAGGCTGTGTGGCTAAGGTGATTTATTGGATGGTACCCCATGTAAGGGATAAGCAATGGGAAATCAACTCTAAAGAAATCCAGGGTCCAGTCTGCTCAGTCAAGTTTTAGGGAATATAGTGTGTGGGAAAAACTCAGGGGATTTTCAACATTGTACAGAACAAGCAATGACACTTGCTTTCCTATAATCTAGAGGGAGGCCCAGAGACTTATTGGATTCTTTCTTTTGCAGAACCCATATTTTGTATCTATGTATCCTGACGGCCCCCATTTACTGAGTCTGCCTCTTTCCAGAGGGGCTTATTATAGGCTATCTAGCCTTGGAAGATTCTAAAGCAGGCTCTCTAGCATTTTCCTCCTTTTGGCCTTTCTGGCCCTCTATGGCCTATGAAACCATTATTTATAAAGACCAGCCTGAGTGGTGATTTTGCCAGACACCAAGGGGTAACCAGAATACATTTTGGGCTTTTGCAGCCCAAAGTAGCCATTCACAATACCACCTTTAAAAAGCTGAAACTTAATCACTGTGAAATGGATGATGCAGGGTTATACTTTCCTCTTTGGTTCAGAGATGCCTATTATACATTGGGTGATATCAGATAGGTAGAGCAGAGGATGCTTCTTCTGTGTATGTTTTTTAAAATGTAGGTAGTATTGGCATTTTTATACTTTTGGCTTGACCTAACTTGATGAATGTTTCTCCATTTATTTAGGTCTGCATTTCTGCAAATAGTTGGATTCAAATAATTCCTCTATGAATCTTGATAGATAATACTCCCACACATTTTATAATTTCTACACGTTATGTTTTTTAAAATAAGTCTTTATTGATATTTTCTGTTTGTTACAATATCATAGTTCTCCCAAGCAACCCTTCCACTTCCACAGAGCCATCTCTTAGGAAAAATAGTGGTTTTTTGGAAAGGAAAAATAAAGTCAGCGCAGTTTATCAATACATTAAAAAAAGCTTGAAAACATGTGAAATGTGAACCTCTTACCTTCAAAAGGAATAGGTTGGGGATGTCTTTTCATCTCTCTCCATTTGAATCCTTCTTGGTCTTTATCTTCCATTTATTTTTGAATTTTTGATGTGTAGTTCTTTCTATTTACATTCTTGTCTTTATTGTACATATATATTTTTTTTGACTCTGCTTACTTCAGTCTGCATCAGTTTATATAGATATTTACATGCTTCTTTGTATTCATTACAAACAAATTTCTTACAGCACAGTAATATTCCATTGCATTCATGGACCACAATTTGTTTAGTCATTCACCAATTAATGGGTGTCTACATTGTTTTCAATTCTTTCATATTGTGAAAAGTATTGCTATAGTATTTTGGAGTATGTGGGGACTTTCTTTTTATTGATAGCTGTCTCCAAGTAAATGCCCAGGAATCCAATCTCTGGTTCAGAGGGTATGGACATTTTAGTCACTTTATTTGCACAATTCCAAATTGCTTTTCATAACACTTTCACTATTTCACAGCTGCACCAGCAATATGCTGTATGCCCATCCTACCACAACCTCTCTAGCACTGACTGTTGCCAATTTTTGTTATTTTTGCCAATTTGAAGCATGTGAGATGAAACCTCAGGGTTATTTGATTTGCATTTCTCCTATTAGTGATTTAGAGCCTCTTTCTTACAGTTGTGAATATTTTGCACTTCATTTGAGAACTGTTTATATCTTTTGATCATTTATCTATTGGGAATGGCTATTAGTTTCAAATATATCTGTGTGTATATATACACATATATGTATATATATTTCAAATATCTGGGATATTAAACCCTCTTCAGGGAAATTTGATACAAAGCTATTGTTTTCCTCTTTGACCACTTCCTTTCTTATCCTAGATGCATTAATGTTATTTGTACTGAAGCTTTTCAGTTCCAAGTAATTGAAGTTATTTATTTTATCTTTTTAAATTGCCTCTATTTCTTGTTTAGTTAAGAATATATCTCCTAGCTATAGCTGTGAGAAGCTTATGATCTTTTTCTCTTCTAATTTTTTATAGTATGATCTTTTATTAAGGTCATATATCCATTTAGAATGTATTATGGGATGTGGTGTAAGGTGTTGGTTTAAGCCCAAGCTGCTTTTTCTAACAGTTTTTTTTTAAATCAAGGATGTTTCTGTTGTTAAATGGAGGTAGTATAATCAAAATCACACTTGCCAGATCTCTTAGGTGTTAGTATGCTTCACAAATAGGTTTTGACTATGCTAGAGATAGGTAGTTCCAATCCAGGCCCTGGAACTCTACCTTCTCCTCTATTTCAGTGGGCCCTATCTCAGGACCTGGCCCCTGAGGAATGTTGTTTTGATGTATTTACCAATGATCCATCTCCTACTAGAGAGGCATGGTATGTGAGAGAACCTTGAGGAATAGGGAGGAGAAGATATTAATCTACATAGATACTTTGGTGGTAGCCCTGAGGCTGGCTAAGTGGTTAGGGACCTGGAGAGAACAGGACTAGATAATCAAAAACTCTCCCCTTTGGCACCAGGATGAATGGAGGAATTTTTCAAATGCCTCAGACTTCATATAGTTATTTATGGAGCACATCAGAACCCATCAGAAACATCATGAGCTTTCCACTGAATTGAACATCCAAGTCAGAACCATCAGAAGAATAGCAGAGATTGGGGAGTAGGTATCCTGCTAATATGAACTTGGAGGGTGCTGATGCGATATTATTCTGGGAGTGTATCTAAATGATTTCGTTAATTAAAGATGTTAGCTATTACTGCTAAACTGACCTCTTTGTTCCAGTCAGAGTACCCATCGAAGTAGCCCTTAAGCTATTTCAAGTAGAAAAATGGTCTGCTCACCTCATCTCAGGGCAAGGAGTTTGCTTCTATTAGTGAACAGTCCCATCATTATGCTTCTGACTACAAAGGTCACATGCCATACCCAACCTCCCACATTGCCATGTTTGATAAATAAATGCCTCTCTAGGAAGTGGAAGGAAGTGCTGGTTCAGAATCTTGGATCCAGTCACAGAAAGATATACTTGATAATAATGGACTATTTTTATATATGGTTCTGGCCTAACCTTTGCAACCATTCGATATTCTTGCCCATTTAATGGAATTTCCCGGGCCTCAAGTTCCTTGTCCCCTTAGATGATTTTGTATACCCCGAAGAAAAAGCTTAGGTCCTTTTTAATTGTAGGGCTTCCTTTTTTTCTGGAAATGGTTCAGAAAGGACTTGGGTGGTCTAGGAGTGGTATTGTTGGGAGGTACTTTGCTTGCAAATATCATTAGGGAGGTGACAGTTGCTATATTACTATGGTGAATGTGTATTTGTTTGGAAGAAAGAGAATCCTGTACTTGACTTGGTGGTAATTTTGATTCACTGAATAAAAATGAAGGTGAATATTTAGCCATTTTGGAAGAAGGAGGTGCTTCCTCTTCAGAAGCTTTTCTGGGGGCAAAGATTTGGTATCTTCCCTTTCATGTAGCTCCCAGGGAAAAGGGGTAAGACTGGGAATACTGGGTGGATGGCTGTATGGAGAAAGGGTTAGTGTCAACTTAGATCCCAAAATAGTTAGTATGCAAGATGTTATAAGGCACTTTACCATAGATGACCCGAGCATGTGATGAAGTATCTGATTGTGTCCAAGACGTCATCATGTATGGAGTCACCTTGTCCTGCTTCTGCTCGCTGCTACCATTTTGCATCAAGACCCACTGTGTTAGCAAAAATTATACATGGACTTCTTTTCATAGTTCCCAGAGATGGTGGAAGCAATAGTCTAACCCTTTCCCCCATGTAAATTGGGCGGTTTTTTTTCCTGAGAGGTGATAAAGTGTCCCTGGAACTTGATTAGTCTGAGGAGCTAAAGCTTAAACTATCCAACTTTCTGATAGTCTCTGGCCATATGCAGGTGACTTTTTGATCACCAAAGGATATGATAAGGCTCAGCCACATTGAGTTGGGACCCTTCAGATTTGGCAGATGTCTCAAGACTACACAAGTCACTATACCCTGACCTGTGGACATGTATTTCCATATGGAGATGGAGAAGGGGGCAAGTTTCTATCCAAGCTAAGTGCTGGAATATTCTTATTAAAGTCCCTTTCTGTGTTACAGCTAAGTGAACTCCTTTTCATTAAAAGTTGAATGACCTATAAAAACCAATTTCATCCCAACATGGAACCCTGAACCAACAGGCCTGTCAGGACTGCTCTCCCTCCATTTTCTATCCCTGAGCAAGTTGGGAAAATTGGGATTTAACCCACCAAGAGAATATGAAAGATGATCTTAAAGAAAATAAAGCAAAGCTGTGTGCCTAACTAAAGCAAATCTGTCTTCAGTCTTCTATTCTTCAGCATGAATAATTCTAGGTGTTTTTCATATCAGCATGCCTTTGCCTTCATTATTTGTTCTACGTATGTTATATTCTTGGTTTGGAATTCCCTTCCTCATTTGCATGTTAGTTTCTCCTGAGAGGAATTGATCTTTTTCATTTTGTTTATTTTGGTTTTTGGAAATCTCTGGCTTTCAAAGTTACCATGCCTGAACTAGATTGATTGTGCTGCTGTTTTGAAGTTTGCATGTTATTTTTAAAATCTAGGTATCCAAAGGGGACAAAAAAAAAATCAATGATGTGGATAAAATATTTGATGAAGATGATACTGGAGAAGGATTTTAGAAATAGAGAAAAGGTTTGGGAATGTTCCCAAAGCATACAACCACTTGAATGAGTCAGTCTTGTAAGTGAATAAATCAAGCACAAATCTGACAAATGTACAAATTACACAATAACAAATGGACTTAGCATTTAATTTAATTTATATTAACAATAAGACACAAAACCAATACATTGAGAAAACTAGCAATTTATTTTTTTACCTAAGGGAAATAGTCTTTAAAAATATGAAGAGTCTATTTTGAGAGCAAATATATAGAACAGCCATAGAATATAAGTCAGTATAACATAAACTCCTTGAGGACAGGGACAGTTTGGTTTTTCTCCTTGTTTCATCAGCTGTTAGCATAGTGCCTTGCACACTTTAGGGATTGGGATGGACAGGGACTGGTGATTTCATTACTATGGGAAATCCTAATTAAGGAAACTATCTCAAACAATGTGGATCAGGCAGAACTGAATTCTGGATCTTCCTGATTTGAAGGATGGTTCTTTATCCACTGACCATGCAGCTGTTTACATAGTGGCTACTTAATAATGCTTGTCAAATTGAACTGGACTAAGAATAAAGTAAAAGTGAGATGATTGAGAAGGGGAGATGTTAGCTAATTAAAAAAAACACCTAGGGGACCGTAGTGAATAGTCATCGTTGTCCCAGTGTGTGTTCATCCTTCGTTGCTGAAGAAGGCCATGCCATCAGAGAAATAATGACGACTTGCCCTTGACTTTGTTTTGAGTGAGGGAGGGCTGTGCAGGTCACCAGCCTCCCTTCTCCTCCAGAGCCATCATCAGGATGACTGGAGATGACCCAGGATGAGGCAATTAGGGTTAAGTGACTTGTCCAAGGTCACACAGCTGGTGCGTGTCAAGTGTCTGAGGTGGGATTTGAACTCAGGTCCTCCTGACTCCTGCACTGGTGCTCTCTCCACTGTGCCCCCTAGCTGCAATGTCCCTGTATTGTTGCTTTTAAAGGTGGCCATTGAGGGATATGGGAGACTTCCTTCAGTGGCACCTTGAATTAAGTAAAGTTCGAGTTTGGTGGTCTACCACCCCTTCTCCTTCCAGTTTACTTCCATGGGGTCCTCATTCCTTTTCCCACAGATAATTATATCACTTTCCATTCCTGAAGGGTCTTACTGGAAGACCTGACCATACTAAAGTTCTATGATCTTAGCTCATGATAATTGAAAATATGTTATCCTTAGTAAAAATTTTTGCATTTTAATTGAGAACTTTGGAAGATCAAAAAGAATGAAACTCATCATGAAATATTGACACTGTAACAGCTGTAGTGGAGATACTTTTGAGGGAATTATAATTTCTAGGCGCCTTCATATCATGTAGGAAGTAGCACACACCTATCACAAAGATAGAAGTTCCCAAGGCCAACCAGATCTTGGATTTCTGTTCTGAGCTTGCCTAGGGCAAAACACCTATCTAAGAAACCTAACTTCAAAATAGGCTTGAAGTCCCCTTGTTACCATTACCCGTTCTCCTGGTGTGGTAGGACAAAGAAAGAAATATGGAGGGAGTATGAGAGACAACTAGGACACTGTCATGTTAGATGCAACTTTTCCTTAGGAAGATCTCTATTAAATTTGGGGAGGTTACATCTCCGCATTTGACTAAGGTAATTAATTGGTAAGAACACATATTGAATGGACTGGGATCTCAGTGATCTTTTGGGTAGGATTGTAGCCTGTATGTTCTGTGTTTTTTTCCTTATATTTGCCTGGGAATGGGTAAGGGAGACAGATTAAAGAGAAAAAGGGAAGGCTTTTTAGATATAAAGTGAATCTCTGAGGAGGGGCTCTTCCAGAAATGAATAGGAAACTAGAAATTAGGAATCTACCAGAAAATCTTTGTGGTTTTTCAAGTATTTTGACTAAAGAATTCTTACTTGAAATGAAGAACGATTGCTATGAGCAGAGTACCAGTCCATTTGTCAATCTTCTGCTGGGAAACAGGAACCCAGACCAGGAAAGTTAGGAGGCAATGTGCTACAGTGGTAAATACACTGACTTTGTAGTCAAAGGAACCAGGCTTACATCCTACCTCTGATACTTACCAACTGAGTGTACTTAGGTAAGTTATTTAACCAGCCTGGGCTCTAGTTTCCTGGGAGCTGGATTAAAGGATCCCTTCCATCTCTCAATCTGATAAAGATCCTGGCAAATCAACAAGTAGCAATTCTCTGAGTAAACTTCGAGTAGTATGTTAGCTGGGTGGGTTTTACATCTCTTGCCAGCAGTCATAATTTCTCTACTGAGGTGATTCATGACATTGCTGTGCTGTCTTCTATAACAGTGCTCTGGAAACTTTCAAGGGTTTGAGTACATCCTCAATGATTCCTGTTGGAAGAGCAGAGCCAGCCCTCAGCCCAGCTGGATGGGTGTATAGTTTGATTCAGATTTCATTGGTGTGTGGAGCATTTGGAGGGGAAACTCCCTCTACCAATGAAAGACTGGTAATTTATCTCTCATTTATAGTCTTACTTAAGAATATTCCAGTGGCAGGAATTGAACTGGTTTTCCAGATGCCAAGGCTACTTTTTTAACTGCTATATAATGCTGTTTCTCTTATCCTCTTTTTTCCCCAAAGATCTATCTTATTGGCCTTCTACAATGATCTAAACTCCCATATTAGAGTTACTCGTTTGTTTCAGGTAATTGTGCCCCCAGAGTATTGTGGTGAATTATTAAATTACAATTGTCTCAGAGAGGTAGTTCATCAGACATTTTTCAACTATTAGCACAAATGAATAAACTAGATTAGCTAATTAGTCACTTAATATGGCTCTAAGTGAAGGAACAGAATAGGAAGATAAAATTTTGTTGTGGGAGGAAGGGAATGAGATGTGTGACTGACATATTTAAAGATGGTATTGGAGAGCCAAGTAGGCAAGATATAATGTTGATGGGAAAGATTATTTTACTGAGAATGAACAAAGATAGTCCTCCCCCCATTTCACACATTTGTGATTCATTTTTTAAAAATTAATTAATTTATTTTTAGTTTACAACATTCAATTCCACAAATTTTTGAGTTTTAAATTTTCTCCCCTTCCCTAACCTCCCTCTCCTCAGAACAGCATGCAATCTGATATAGGTTCTACATATACATTCCTATTAAATATATTTTCACATTAGTTATGTTGTAAAGAAGAATTATAACCAACAGAATGAACCATGAGAAAGAAGAAACAAAACAAAGAGAGCAAATAATATGCTTCAATCTGCATTGACTGTGATTCTTTCTCTGGATGTAGATAGTATTTTCCATTGTGAGCCTTTTGGAATTGTCTTGGATTGTTGTATTGCTGAGAAGAGACAAGTCTATCAAAGTTAGTCATCACACAATGTAGCTGTAACTGTGTACAATGTTCTCCTCGTTCTGCTCCCTCGCTGTTCATATTTTTAAAAGCGCGTTTTCAGATTTCCCTCTTAGGACCAGGAGAACAATGTACCCTTCTTTCTTAGTTATCTAGGTCAGATGCCCTACTTGAATTCTTGGTTACTGAGTCACTGAGAAAAGACCCTCCTATGCACTGGTTTTGGTTGTAGTTTTCACTACATGCTATTTGAAAAAATTCTGGCCCCAGAATTTTGGGGAGAGTGAAGAGGGACAGGAAGGACTGTGCCAGAGCTCAGTGGTTACAATAGGTCCATTTTTTTCTACCCTGTGTTGTACATTGGGTCATAGGTTTGGAGCTGGAAGGGATTTTAGAAGCCTCTTTCCAATTCAGTTGGCCTCTTTGTCCCTATAGAATAGAATGAATCATATCACCAGAGAGATATATACCCAGAAAAGGAAGTGGGATGGTCACCTGCCGAGCAAAAGAGAACAAATAGCCCAGGTGCTTCACAAGTATTCATATAAAGCCCAAAGTTCTAAAGGAAGGACTCCTATACATTGGGGATATCCCATATGGAAGATTTATAGAAGGAAACACACAACTTGTACAGAATGAAAAGGCATAGATGGGTTCATAATTTGAAGGAGAGGTATACTGAAATATCATAAATGACCGTAAGTCACAAGAAGGTGCCAACATGCATTGGAAGAGGAAACTTTTTCACCTGAGAATTCTCTTTACTAATGAAATTCAGTCCCAGCCTCCATTCCAATCCCTACAATTGAATTAAAATTTATGGTTGTAGAGGTAAGTTTAATAGTAGTTGTGATAAACAACTTGAACACATAGCCAGGACCTTTGCTCTAAAACATTCAAAACACCAAAAATATTCTTAATGGAAAGAGCAATAAGATAATACTTAAGTGAAGAAATTGTTAGATGGACTAAGAAGTCTTCTTTTCATTTGATGTTTATTTTGCTTAGCTCTCTTAGGACCAGAATTTGTCAATACGGATATTATCCTAAAGGGAGAAATCAGTTTGATTTTAAATTAGAATTTGTCTTTGGGAACACTTCATCCTGACCTTGATTAATATGCATATTAACACTATCTCATTTCCATGTGTACTTGCCCCAGGTTTTTAGAAAAGCCAGACAAGAGAATCATCTCAGATCATCCTAAAACTGGATTCACATCTTTTGCCTCCCTCTTTGAAGACTTTTAAATAAACATTAATTATAATGGTGCCAATTTAGTCATGCCTCATGACATAATCTCTGAAAACCTGTCATTAGCCATCAACATATTCCAAGAAATCTATGCAGCATTTCATATTGTTCTGTACAGGCACTTTTTGCCTCTGAAAAGCTATATGCCTTATGTAATACTCAGGTCAGGCAAACCACACTTCTGGAGCATAAAATTAGTTGTAGAAAATCAGACACCATGGTTAATCTGCCTGCTTTATATATTGGCTGCAATATGGCAGAAGCAGCTAAATGCTTATCTGATGAGAGAACTTTCCTTTGTATCTTGCAGTGAAATAAGATAATATGATGATATAAGCTCAGTATTGCTTTTGCTGCTTTATTCAATATCCTGCAATTTCTTTGCTCTCTTCCTGCTTGATATGCAGGGTTCTGAAGTATTCCAATAAACTACTGAAATATGTAGAACTTAGTAGTGATGCAGCTTGTAAACATCTGGTGGACCCAATAAAAGTCACATTCTCCTTTACATTCTTAGAGTACTATTATCTAAAGAACTGAAGCTGAGGCTCCTCCGAAGGGCAATGGAGAGATGCATACATAATATTTAAGCAGGTTGAAACACTTGATAAGCTTGCAGTTTACAAGGGTGAGACCATGCAAAGTAAGTAATTGAAGAAACACATGAATCAAAAATATAGGTTGATCTTGTTGCAAGAATGAAAAATTATGAGTGCTCTGAGGATATCCTAGCTCTGTTGAGGGAAAGTAAGAAAAACCTTGGTACTTTGGGTGGTTCTCTGTGGAGAGCTTATGAAAGGCAATGGATGTCTGTCCATATAGGATGAGCAAACCAGACTGGATTGCAGTTTGCGTCACTGGAGGGAATGCCTTCATTCAGGAGATCAAAGGTTCATCTGAGGACTGAATATTTAGTTATTTTTCACAGAATTCTTTTGAGGATTAGCAGGGATAAAGTCATCTCTATTTTCCAGATGAAAAATCAGAAAGAGACAAGTTAAGTGAATCATCCAAGATTAAAGGAGTCAAAGCAAAATGATGACTAGAATGTAAAAAAAAAAAAATCTGAAGTTCTTATTTAAACCTTGCTCATGATAAATGAGAGCATTAAATATATATGTAACAGTAGGTTCTCTGGTTCTCCACTGCCTGAGGGCCAGGTGTGTTACATACTGTTCCCCCTAAGATTCCCTAGCACTCTTGAAGGGTTTGGGCTGGGGAATCTAGTCTCTGACATCGACTCAAGCCCTTATGATTGTGTTTCTCAAATTTTAGAGGTCATCCCATTAGACCTGTGGGTTCCTTGAAAATAGGAATTATTTTATGCTTTTCTTTCCTTCCCCAGGGCTTAGTACAAGTGTTTGGCACATAAGAGGTGCATAAGGCAGTTATATCCAGTTAATCCACTCTGTGGATCAGGAAGACCTGAGTTCAAATTTAATCTTAGACACTTACTAACTGTGTAGCCTTTGGCAAGTCATTTAACCTCTGTTCGGCTCAGTTTCCTTATCTGTCATATGGAGATAATATCAGCAGCTACAAGGCTTGTACTGAGGCTCAATGAGATAACTGTAAATCCCTTTGTACAGAACCTGGCACATAGTATTGCACTAAAATGTTAGCTGTTCTTATCATCATCATCATTATTAACAAATATTTATTAACTGACATGAGTTTCATTTAACCATTTAATAATATATTAATATATCCTATTAATATATTAATAACAATTTTTATAAAGAAATTTATTTCAAAGATATAATAAGAACAAACATACAATATCTCTGGGGCAAAATCCACCCTACTTCCCCTCAGTCACTTGGGATAGAAGGTGGTTAGGTTCACAGTTTAGCTTAGTTCTATACAGCATAAATCTCATCAAATTCCAAGTCCAAAGCCTTCTGGGGCTTATATCCCAGGACCCTGGTTTCTTAGAGTTTTCCTGCTCTACTGATGGCAATATCTGGCCTTGATTTCTGTTCTCCAAGTTCTCTGACTTGAGCTCGTGGATCCAGGGAATCTACCCCTTGCACCTAGAACTAAAAAGGATGAACACAACAGATCAAAACTCTATTTCTTTGGGTCAGAGGGCTTAAGGTGAGGGAAAGTAGTCTCTACATCAGCCTTAGTTACCACTGGTAAGAGAGTGAGACCATCCTAGACTGGCAGCTTTAAAGATGCAGCAGTTCTGGCTACCTAGCTAATGTGAAGAGGCAATTTCCAAGTCCGTGGTGAATGAATGCAAAATGTCTCTTCCCAGAAGCAGCTTGCTGGCATCTCCCACATGGGGGCCTCCATCTTAGGCATTCTGGGAATGCACCAAACTTCCTTTATACTCACATTTTTTTTTTATTGGAGCTTTTTGCTTTTATAACATGTTAATTCTTGAATATACTACTCCATCCTTCCCTACCAAGAGAAACTTTTCTTGAAATATAATTTTAAAAATCCACTTCATGGCAAAAACAACCAATGTAGAAATGATATCTAGTCTTATATATAACATTCCACATTCTCAGACTCCCATCTCTTCAACAAAATACTTGTCTCTTTACTTTTCTGGAACCAGGTTTGATTCTTATCATGTAACACATGTGTTCTGGTCCCACCTTCTCTGGCCTAGGTAGACTACATCTTCTCTTCTGGGTTATCAGTCTTCCCAATGGATCTGTGTTTCTCTTTCTCTACTGCTATTGGTTTGAATACCCTACTGGCTATGTTCTTTCCATTTATAGGGGCCCAGTTACTAGCATCCCTGTTCTATTAAATCATTTACCCTAAGGTGCCTTTTCCAAACCAATTTTTGCTTCAAAGATGTAGCAAAAAAACCCATACAAAAATTTTTCCCAGCCTTTCTGGGTCATGAAACCCCTCTCAAACCATTTCTGTCTTTTGGGGACTTAGTTCAGTTCTTATATAGCATTGGTATCACCAATTTCATGCCCAAAGGAGGTATCACTGCTACATGAGTCATTCTGCTAGACTAAGGTCCAGAAGGTCATTGCTAAAAATTGTTCATTGCTTTTTGAGTCATGGATGCTATACTGGCTACAAAATCTGATTTGAGTTTTGATTCCTGGCTTCCCACATTTGCTTTCCTGGTCCTCAAAATTCCTAAAATTAGGCACTCCATTTCCTGTACTAGAATGAAAAAGATGAATGAATTGGTCTAGTTCTCAGGGACCATCTGGTCTCAGAGGGGGAAATCCCCACAGCCCTTGGCTCTGGCCAGGATATTGTCCTGTCACTAGAAGACATGTGAAGACAATGAATCCAAAAAGAGCCAAGAGGTGACTGAAGCTGACTTGGGTCTTTCTGAAGATTTTGACAATTCTGGCTATTTAGCCAAACAAAATGAGATTCCTCTCAATGATATCATAAACCAACTAGAACCACTTATAGAAGAACCACATATGTTCCTGTTTTCCCAAGGAACTTCCCTTATATGTCATTACTATCCTCTTAGAAGCAACTCCATGTGGAGTACATCTGAGCTAGCTGATGGGGTCTGCACATGTCAGAACCTTGTTACAATAATACCACAAGGTTCAGTTTAGTTTTATTGTACTGCCTTTTCCCCCTGTTTACATATTTTTTGTGTGTATTATTTTTCTGGTTCTGCTTACCGAAATCTGCTTCATTGCATATAAGTTTTCCCTTATTTCCTTTCCTAATATTTATTGTATCTTTTACCTCAGTAATATTCTCAATTCTTTAGAAGTAGAATGTTTCTGACTTGAATTTAGAAGAGGAGAGGGAAGCTTTCCCTAGAATCTTTCCAAGATAATGACCTGAGTCTTAATTTATAGACTTTCAAGAAAGGAATAGCTATGATGAGAATCTCTGTTCCTGAATATTGGGGAGGAAAAATTTCCACTTTAGATTGTTGTGACCTTGGTCTACTCTTAAAACTAGGTGCTGGTGAGATGCAGTGAATGATTTTTGCCATTAACTATGGGAATATATAAACCAAAGATCAAAGAGTAATAATGTACTTAAAATATAGCATGAATCAGCCAATAAATCAACAAAGTTTTGTTGAGCATCTTTTGTAGCAGGTTTTGGATGAGGTGCAAATTTCAGATACAGCAAAGTAGTCCTTGCTCCTATAGAGGTTAAAGTATAGAAGGGCTGTGCATGTCTAACACAGGTTGATATAATGTATAATATTACATGTTATGTACAAACTCCTTGATTTTAGGGGTTATCTCTTGCCTCTGTTTGTATTCCCAGCACTTAGCACAGTATCTGGCACATAATACGCTCTTAATAAATGTTTATTGATTGATAGATTAGCAAGAGAGTCATAAGTCAAAGTGCTATGATGGCAGATGAAATGATACTTAATTATAAGCATTTCCTTTCTTAGAACTATCTTTTTAAATTTATATTTTGTTTATTTTGAATTTAAGTATTAAATAAAATGAGCAGTTCTACAAACATATAAAAAGATAAGAAGATTGTACATGAAACTGTTCATCTCATGTACAGTTTGTTCTTTCAAATAAATAATAAATTCAGTATGAAACTTTCAAACAATCTTAAGTCGTCTGTGATTCTTTTTAGACTTCTGTTTTCTTCTGTGCATTTTAAAAAGGATATTTTAATTACCTTTTCTTCTTTTTCTCTTGGCTACCCTATGCCCATGCCCTTTCTTCCTACATGTCTTTCCATTTCCACACTGGGAAAAGAGAAAAAGAAAAACAAAGCTCTTGTAACAAATATACATAGTCCAGCAATTTTTTAAAAAAAATTCTGACATCATTCTGTATCTCACTGTCAGAAGAGAGGTAATGTTTCATTTTCCATCCTTTGGAACTGTGATTTGTTATTATACGGATCAGAATTCTTAAATCCTTTAAAGTTGCTTTTTTTACAATGTTGTTATTGTACTAAATTGTTCTTTTGGTTCAGCATCAATTCATAATGTCTTCCCAGGTTTCTCTGAAGCTGTCACTTTTATAATTTCATTTGATACAATAACACTCTATTACATTCATATATTATAATTCATTTAGTTCTTCCCAATTGGCATAGTTTAATTTCTAGTTCTTTGCTGCTGCAAAAGAGTTGCTACAAATTGTATCTGTGTGTGTGTATGTGTGTGTTTATATATAGAGAGATAAATATATGTTGTTCAGTTGCTTTGGTCATGTATGACTCTATGTGACTCAATTTGGGGTTTTCTTAGCAAAATATATTGGAGTGATTTGCCATTTCCTTCTCTAGTTCCTTTTATGGATAAGGAAACTGAAGCAACTAGGGTTAAGTGACTTGCCCAGGGTCATACAGCTAGTAAATGTGAGTCTGGACTTGAACTCAGGTCTGACTCCAGGCCAGGCATTCTAGTCACTGCATGACCTAGTTGCTATATTAGTTGTTATATGCACATGTATGTATATATGTATATTATATATGTGTAATACACATGCATACACATACACCAACATATATATACACATACATACATCTACACATAAATACACCTACATGCATATATATGTGTGTATGTATATATATATATATATATATATGTGCGTGCGTGTGTGTGTGTGTGTGTGTGTGTGTGTGTGTGTGTGTGTGTATTTTTTTTCCTCCTCTTTTGGCATGGTAATGGTAGAGCTTTCAATGACTTTAAGCTATTCTCTACTACTCTGACTCTCTGACTCTGTCTCCCTCCCTCTGTCTCTGCCTTTCTTTGCCCCTATCTCTCTTTCTCTGCCTCTCCCCAACACTAAAATTTTCTAATGATGATCTATGACTGCAAATGATAGATGACCACAATCTTGGGAGACTCAACATTGTAGGGAGCTGAACCAAAGAGCAATTAGAAAGCTGCATGGTTGGGGCCGGTGGGCTGTAATATATTACTAATGGTGAATTGCATACAGGTCATGGCGTAAAATAAATCATTGCTACATGTGATGAAAAAAGGTCTAATATCAGATATGTTTTGAGAATAATGATGCATTGAATGCTACACCTGCATCCACACAATTGTAGTGCAATTAGAAGGCTTTCAGCACATTGAGTAGATCTCCCATGGAGGATTCATGAAATGACATAGATAAGGATCACAGAAGTCAGAAGACATGGAAGGACTGCTATCTGCCTCAGTGGGAGAAGGATCCACATCAATAAACTCCCAGCAGATACATGGAAGTCTCACAAAACTTCTCCTGACTGTCGGATGCCGACAGTGTTTTAAGCTTTCTGGACCATATCATTCTAGGGCAAAGAAGTGGCAGTGGAGTTTATAGCCTTCCCCCTGCCCGCGCCCCACCCTGGCCCCCCAAAGTGGTAGCAATGAGCTAAAGAACTAGTTCAAAATCAGCTCCTCCTCCTTTCCTTATTTATTTAAATCATATAATTGTTTTATTTGTCAGCCAGTGTCT
>CM053770.1:111375469-111398849 GCA_028658325.1 Potorous gilbertii | reverse complement strand
CTGGTCTTATTTTTTTCCCTTTTCTGGGCATTTTCCCAGCCAGTTACTTGACTTCTGAGATTCCTGTCCACCCCCGCCTAGATCTGCCCAGCTAGTGCTTGGGGTCTAAGATTCAAATGCTGCTCCCCAGCCTCAGGGCTTTCAGCAGCAGGCCTGGCTGCTATTCAATGGGAGCTTAAATTCTGGTGCTCAGGTGGGGCAGGGCTGCTTCACAGGCTCAGTTCCCTCAGGGAATTTTTGCAGAGACCTTCAGTAATGGAGCTGCTGCTGAGCTCCTGCCTGCTCTGGGAGCCTCTGGCCACCTGCTGCTTCTGCTGCTGCCTCCTGAGGGGGCCTGAGTCATGGAGACACCCCACTCCCCTCTTAGCCCATCCAGATGTCTCTCTCACTGACCTGTGTGTGGGTGGGTGGAGGGACCTTCACGGCTGCTGGAGATTCCTTCCCTGAATCCTGCTCGAATCTGCTCGCTCCTCTCAGTGCTGTGCAGCCAGGGCAGGGGGGGTCTCTGCTCCCATATGGTTTGCAACAGACCTTTGGGATTGGTTTTTCAGGGCTCTCTGGAATGGAAATCTCCTTCTCTGTGTTGCTGCGCAGCTTCCACTGTTCCAGAATTTGTTGGGAGTTCTTTTTAGAGTAAATCCATTGACTATGGGTTCGGAGCTAGCATATGTGAGTCTTTCTACTCCGCCATCTTGGCTCTGCCCCCCTATTTTATTTCTCTACAAAAAAGAAGAGGTTGAATGGCATAGTACACTCATGTCAAATTTATATAGAAATGGTGGCCACTAATCAGCACTAATGGTCCCTGTGGGTTTGATATTGACTTTGAAAACCACACATGTTGATTTCTTTCTTTTTTATCAATACATCAACATTCAAATCAGACAGGAACCACATTTTAATCGGGTTCAAATTGTTCTTGGGAGTGTTGTGGGTCATGGACCATGTATTTGATAACTCTGATGTAGTATATAAGACTTGGCATACGGAAGATTTGAGTTTAAATCCTACCTTTGACAAACATCAGCTCTGTAATCCTGGGCAAGTCACAACCCCATGAACCTCAGGCATTCCCTAGGACCCATCTACTAAGTTTTAGATCTGTGTTGGCAGGGGAAATTCCTCAAACCCAAGTATTCACCTAAATAAATGAAGGAAAATATGAGACTCATTTTTTTATTTAATGTGAAGGCAAGATCATTCCTGTCACTCTTTCTTTTGACAAAATCTAGTTTCTGTGCCTTCAAACTTGTGAATGAAAGGAGGATCCGAAATGATTTAAAAATTATTTACTTGTTCTCATCCCTTCACAGTAAACCTATGACAAAGACAGGGGATAAGAAAGCCATCTATAAGGAAGTGAGTATTGTCCCCTTGGCTCCTAGCATCCTGACTCCCCTTAGATACTAAGAATAATATACTATTCATTATTTTAATCTTGGAATTACTCAAATTTATGAATTGAAAAATGGCCAATTTGGTTACAGCCTCCTTTTTCCCCACAGAGGAAAGGGACACCATGTCTTTGTCCTGTTTTTATGTTGATTGAAATTTTGGAACACCCTTCATGCTTTCCTTTTGAGAAAGTTATTTTTGCAACTGCTAAGGCAATATCCTTCAAGTTAATATTAACATAAACCTTATTTTGCCTGGGGGGGGGTGAGAAATTTACAGAAAAAACTATAGTGTGTATTTTAAAAAAATTATTTGATAAAACTTTAGGGTAGTGAGCTCTAGTGAAATCCATTAAAGAGTTGTTGATGCCAGTGAATCCACAGCTCTGTTAAGAAAAGAATATTAAGTAGCTCATAAGTGGCAGAGGGATGTGATTTCTTTTTTTTTTATTCTCTTAAACAAGGGGCTCCTTTCAAAGAAAAGGAAGTGAAGAATGAGAAGAAACTGAAGAGAATGAAGCTATTATGCTTTCATATAATTTGAAAAGCAGAGGACTTTTTTTATTCCTATTCACCAAAAATATGTCCTTTGACATAATGAAATCCTAGGAAAATAGAGAGGGGAGCTATATTATGACCATCATATCTGCTAAATTCACTACCCCATTATTTTAAGTCACATTTATTTATTATAAACTTCTATTTTTGATATTCCTGAAAAATTAACTGTGATTCAGATAATATAAAAAAAGTTCACCAATATTATAGAAAGTACTATAAACCGATGCTAGAATTCTTAAGAAAACTACTAGTTCTAGTAATACAGAAAATTTACTGAGGCATGACAGAAGGAGAAAAAGTGTTGCCCAGTGGATAAAGTGCTAGATTTAGCTTGGGGAAGACTCAAGTTCAAATCTTATCTCAGACACTTAGTAGCTATATAACCTTGGGCAAGTCGCTTAGTCACCCTGTACCTCACTTTTCTTATGTGTAAATGAGAGAAGCTGACTCCCTGGATTCTAAGATCTCTTCCAGATGTAAATCTACTAAATGAATATTTTTGGTAAAAAAGAAATTCTTACTTCAAATTGGGCTTTCTCAATAATATGATACTCATGGTTGATGAACCAGACACGTCTTTTCCACACTGTCTTTTCTTTCTGTGTTTTTACTGCTTGACTCACTGCTTGGTATATTGTAAGTTCTTAATAATTAATTACTATTAATTAACAATTAATAATAAGTATTAATTCTCTCGTTAGTCTATGAACTCATTATGGGTAGGGGCTGTCTTTTGCCTTTTTTGTATCCCTTTGTATTCTTTTCCTCTTTTTGATGCTCAGCCTAGTGCCTGGATTTATTAAGTAGGCAATTAATAAATATTTATTGATCAATATGTGCATGGTAAATCAAATGATTACTTGCAATCTTTGGTATAGGAAAATAATGCTGTTGACTTAAATCTGCAGGGTATATTCCTGGAATTGTCTTTCTTGTAATGATTTAAAGTCACAGTAACCTAGACAAACTTTTCCCCCTTTTGCCCCAGCTAGAGTTAAAGGGATGGCTCTGTAAGTAAACAAAGCTCAAGCACCACTTTTCACTTGACAAATGGAGCTAATTTATTAATTTATCTGAATATTGCTTATCTCTTCTCCTTTGGAAACGAAAGAATGTTTTAAATAAGATCACTTTATTTCTTGAAATCAAAGTATATTCTACTGTATATAGGAGTATTAAATAATAAAGAATAATGTTTTCTTTATGCATATCAGGAACTTGACCTCCAATGTCATCTCAAAGTCATCCCACAAGGAATCTTGTAAGGCCTCTTTAAACAGATACATTAACTCTGGCTTCCCTTGCTGATTCCAGCAATATTATTAGTTTAGCTTTTTGTGCTTTCCAGGACAAGTCAATAGGTCTCTCACATTTAAGCTAATAGAGGTAGTAGATGATGTTTCCTATGACATCTACATTTGTACTTTCATTCACTAGTTTGTTCCTAATACACTTACGTAGGATTCTGTGTTACATATCCATGAAATATATAAAGTGCCTTGCTGAGGGTAGATGCTTAATAGATACTTAATGGTTAAGAATAATAAATAACATTATATAATACCTTATCTTTTACAAAGCCCTTTATGAACATTATCCTGTTTTAGTCTCACAGTAACAACTGGAAGGTGGATACTATTACTATCTCAATTTCACAGATGAGGAAAATTAGGTAGAGAGAGGTTATATGATCTGTCTAGAGTCACACAGCTAGTGAGTGTCTGAAGTAGGCATTTAAACTCCCATGTAGGTGGTGTAATGGATAGAGTGCTGGGCCTGGAGTTAGGAAAATTCATCTTCATAAGCTCAAATCCAGCCTCAGACACTTTCTAGCTGTGTGACACTGGGCATGTCACTTAAACCTGTTTGCCTCAGTTTCCTTGTCTGTAAAATGAGCTGGAGAAGCTTTCACCTTAGTTTAGGTTTATATAAACATATATATATATATATATATATATATATATATATATATATATATATATATACGCACACACACACATACATTCATACATACATACATGCACAGATATGACTTTAAGTTGGAGACCTGGGTGATGTGAATGTAGAGGGAGTACTAAGAATTAGGCTTAGAGGGAGGTGTTGTCTTCTCTTCATGGGAGACAGTCAGTGAAATCAGTCAGCATGTTGGCTGTGTCTTGTTCCTTTTCCCTTTAGGTGCTGTTTCAGTCCCTGTTGCTATCATTTCAATAGCCCTGGTTTGGGGGAGGTTTTTGATTTCCCCTTCTATCAGTCCTCTCCCCACTTAAGGCAGGGGGCTCATTCCCAGTCAGCTCTTTGGCCGGGGGTGCTTTTGTCACAATTGTTTTACTTTTCTCCTCCTTTTCTTCTTGGTGGGGGGGTATGAAGCCTCTGGGGCCAGGGAAAACCAATCCAGTATCTTTGCCAAAAAAACCCCAAATGGAGTCATATAAAGTTGGACATGACTGAAAATGACTGAGCAGCAACCGCAACTTCTTGACTCCAAGTCTAGAATTCTAACCATTGTACCACCTAGCTGATTGATATAATAATATTCAGAATGTAACCTGGGAAAATCTTCCTTTGCTGAACCAGTATCTTGAGACTCCATGGGCCTAGAATATTCAGAGAGGGACAAGAAAGAGTAGATTCTGACTCTTTTCTGTTATCAAGGGTTTGCCTTGGGTTCATGCCAGTTCCTTCTGTGACACAATGCACAGAGGTTGAATGTAATATATGGCCACTTTAGAACTTCCAGACAGTCAATATGCCACCAGCAGGGAGAAGCCTGCATGAGTTGTATGGGACCAAGGTTCATTACAAAAAGAGAAACACCACAGTTACCTGTTGCCCTGAGTCTGTTGTGGACCTTAAGTTAGGATAAATCCTGCCTAGCCATCCACTTGGGTGGAGCCTCTCTCTTCACCACATTCCTTTGTCAGCTAGGAGCTCTATGATGGTCCTCCTTCTGTCATAATCTATGAGTTTGTAGGAATAAGAAATTTCCCAGTCAGTGGTTCACATAAACGTGGGGAGACTTGTTTGAACTGATGTACAGTAAACTGATCAGAATGATTTATATAATAGCAACAATAATGTAAAGGAAAACAATTTTGAAAAACTCAGTGAGGAACCACTATTCCAAAGAACTCCTGAGAGAGGTGACAGATTCAGGGTGCAGATCGACACATACACTTTTTAAACATGGCCAATACAAGAATTTGTTTTGCTTAATTATGTATATTTGTGACAAGGTTTTATTGTTCTCTTTTCTCCCCAGTGGAAGAAAGGGAGAAGGGGAAGGGAAAATAGATTTTTGTTAATTGGAAATAAACTAAACTAAAATTTAAAAGATTCTAGCATAGAACACTGGTCAATGGAAATAGAGGAAAGGAAATATAATAAATATCTTCATTCTAGTGCGAGTACAGGAAAGTATGTCTATTTTATTTTAATTTCACATATATTAAAAATGTAGTCATCTCTGCATTGAATATCTGAATCCATTGGCATAGAGGAAGAGAGAAGCTGAGAGGATGAATTAACCTAAGGGACAGAGTCAAGATAATTGTAGCAAATATTATTTTAAATATTTACCTTGAGAACAATTCCTCCAGGTTACTGTTAAGATTTATTGCTGAGATACTCCAGTCTTTTCTCTGAGCTTTGGCCCATCATTTACCCGTTGATACTTCAAACTGGATGTCCTGAAGGCATTTTGAACTCAACGTATCTCAACAAACTGAACTCAGTATCTTTTTAGCTAAGATTTCTTCTCCCCTAAGCTTCTCTATTTCTGTTCAAAGCACCACCATATACTTACAATCTTCTATGTCTGTAATCTCAACATTTTCCTTGTCTTTATCCCACGTATTCAGTCAGGTGCCAAATCTTGCCATTTCTAGCTCCACAACATCTCTTGGATTTGACCTTTTCTCTTTATACATACAGTTATCACTTCATTTCAGGTTCTTTTTACCTCTTCCATAGATTTTTCCAAGGTGATACTTTTAACTTTATGTATGAATTAATATAAATATGCTCCATGGAATCCTTATTGGCTGGATCAAATATTTGTCCAAAGTCTAGCAAAACTACGTCCAGAGTATTCACACAAGTGATGTATATTAAGATTGTTTAGTCCCACTTGATGAAGCCAATGTCTTTCTCATCCTGCCAGCAGCATTGGAAGCACGTGTTGAAGCCATACTTGTAAATCAGACCACGTCAGTTGGAACAGATGTAGTATGAGTGAGATCTCTAGCCAAATTTGCATGGGGCTCCAAGAGAGCTACTAGTGACTCATGTTGACTGTGGCAAAGAAGTGAGACTAAAGATCTCCTCTAGATTATTGCAACAGATTTCTCATTGGTCTTTCGACTTTAGGTCACTTTCTACTTCAGTCCACATTTTACCCTTGTGCCCAAGTGATTTCCCTGAAGTGCAAGTCTGATCATCTCACTTCTCTATTCAGTCAACTCTAGTGGTTCTTTATTGCCAGTAAGACAAAATGGAAACTCTTGTGTTTGGCTTTAAAAGTCCTTTCACAACATGAGTCCCAGCTATATTTCCAGCCTCATTGGATAGTATTCCACCTCCTCCACTTTGTGATCAAGCCAAATTGGCTTTCTCTCTGTTGTTCATACATGATACTTCACATCTCAACTCTCCGCCTTTGCATTGACTATTCCCCATGCCTGGAAAGTATTCCTGTCACAGAGAGGTGCGAAATGGAGTATTGTGCTTGAGAAATACAAAGAAGGCAAATTTATCTGAGCTATACTACATGCAAAATACTGTGCAGTGAGTCTTGAAGACCTTGCTCAAGCATTGCCTTTTACATAAAGCCTTTCCTGCTGGTGTCCTCCCTTCCAAACTACCTTTGTATTTATTCTACTTAATTATTTTGTATTTAATCACTCTAGAGTTATTCTGTGTATTCTTATAGATAGACTTGATATCTCTTGACTTAGAATGTAAGCTCCTTATGGCTAAGTACAGTTTCATCTTATGTACTTATATCTCCAGAACCCAAAGCAGTGTCTGGAACTTAATAGGAACTAAATAAATGTTTTTTGATTGATTATTAGTTTATAGATGCTCCAATAGAGATCTTTAAGACTATATCTCAAATATTTTCAGAGGTAAATTTAATGATTTTGAAAACAGACAAGATGCTTTTTCTTAAGCTATCATGAGAATAATTAGGTATGTGGTCTGAAAGAAGTCACATCGTTAATAGAATCATAGATGAATCAGAGATTTGGCAGAAATCCACCTCATTTGTCATATTATAGATTTAGAATTGGCAGGGACTTTAGAGAAAATCTAATTCAGTTTTTCATTTTACAGATGAGGAAACTGAGGATCACAGCAGTGTAGTGATTTACCCAAGAACCCATGAGTTTATTAGAGTCAGTGCCAGGATTTAAATCCAGGTGATCTGATATGAATCCTGTAGTTTTTCTACTGTTCCATGCTGCTTTTCATTCTAAACTAATAAATACCAACAGTAGCTAATAACCAATTTTTTCACTAACCATCTACATGAAATTCTAATCTTTAATTATATATAATGTATACATATGTGTGTGAATATATGTATCCACACATATCCACATGCACAAATGTATACATGTATACATATTTTATATATATATATGTACTATGTGAATATGTTTACATGTGTATAGATATATTGATATACATATAATATATATACATATATATATATGTGTGTATATATTTAAGACCTATGTAGAGTTACCCCAAATGGAAATGACTGATACTTCTAATGCTTCTGCTTAAGATAATAACTTAGGCTATTTTCTCATTCCTAGGATGATTTTGCTTTGTTCTCCTTTTGCGCTACATTCTCTAACCTGCATTTTCCTGAGACATGTTCTCCTTTGTTGCTAATGTTAATTCCTTTCTCCTAAAAATATATATGATATTAGTACGTACATGTGCAACTATATACCCACATACAGTGTCCTTCACCCCCTGGAGAGTTTAAATTCCCTGAAGGCAGGGACTTCCTTTGCTTTTGCTGTGTCTCAATGGTCCTTTTGGTTAGTACAGTACTTGGAGAAATTATGGCTTAGTCAAAGTACCCTTTGACCATTCCTCTTGCACAAAACTCCATTTCTCATCTCTGTACCTTTATACTAACTTCCTCATGCTTTGAATGTACTCCTTTCTTACCTCTTAGAATGCTTAGTTTCCTTCAGGATTAAGCTTGGGTCACCTTTTTCTACATGAAACCTTTCTTGATCCTCTCAGCAACCAGTGCCCTCACACCTATAACCACTTGGTACCTATTTAGGATATGCCCATATACACCTACAAACTCCCACACATCTATACATATATAGTGCTTAGCACAGCACTGTACACAAGTACTTAATATATACTTTTACGTTCATTCACTTATATGTTGTCTCCTCCGCTAGAATGGAAGCTAGGGATTATTTCCCTTTTGTCCAGCTCTGGAACCTGAACCTGAGCACTCCTAGAATAGCAGTACTCCCATCCCGCCCCCACAAGACCACTGCCTCAGATTCTAGCATAGTACCTGGCACATAATAGGTAAATAATACATACTTATTAGTTGATAGTAGATGCTTAATAAATGCTTGTTGGAATTAGATTGTATTGAAAGAATAGCCTTTTTACTAGGAGGCTAGTACGGATCCTACAGAACTAGCATGCAATGAGGGATCAGATTCAAAAGAGGGGATTGCCTAGACGGGAGACTGCTCTATATAGGAGTATTAAACTATGAAGAATATGTCCCTTTTCTAGATGCCTTGACCTTCCAGTGCCATCCCAAAGTCATGGTCCAATGAATCCTCTAAGCTCCTTTGTATATCTGACACTTTGACTCTTGCTCCTTCTGCTGATTCCAACAATTTCTCACTCATTTCAGTAGCTTCCCCTCTGGGGAAATCAGCTGTTTGCTACAGAAGATGCCGAGTGTGCCAACAGGGAAGGCTTAAAAGTAACATTTAGTACCTAATGTTTTTTGGAAACTGTAATGCCTCTGATGTGGATAATGCATCTGATGTAGATAAGAGAAGTTTGCAAAAAATACACATTTCCTAGCCAAAGTGAACCTTGAATTAAATATTTCTTTACACTAAGAGTGGATTAATAATGGGAGATTAGTGGCAGGCCCTCTGAAGCAATAGTAGATTCTTCCTTAATTCTTTTGGCATAACAAAGTAATGGATAAAGTTCACTATATTATTTTAAGATGAAGAAAAAGACATCAACTAAGTCATATGAGATTATTTTTCCTGGCATGGGAAAGCTTTCCTCTGTTAAGTACCCTAATAGCTTTAATCATAGCTAATGGGTGATACCCATTACACCTTGCTTTGAATTTGCAAGAGAGACTGGTCAAAGATTTCACTTGAATTTTGCTTTTTCATAGGATCTAGAACACTGCTATGATTTGTCATCAAATATGAGCTCTTTCATCCTTAGTGCAGGATGTACTAAGTAAATTTTGTTGTAGATTGCATCCTGATTTAGTTTGGAAACAGAGATGCCTCATCTTACGTCATTTAGACGTGCTAAATCAGTTGTGAGCTATTGTGGATCACTGAGTAAAACCACCCAAGTAAATGTCTTGTCTCTTCTCTGAATCTCTGGAATAGAGAATTGTGGAAACTAACCCTTTTAAGGAACTTGCTTCTAGTGTTTGTTATTTATTTGTGCTCCTACAGTTTCCTAAACCTGGTAGAAAAGCAAGGAATATGTTATTCAATCATTTCAGTTATTTCTGGCTCTTTGTGACCTCATATGGGGTTTTCTTGACAAAGATACTGGAGTGGTTTACCATTTCCTTCTCCAGCTCATTTTACAGATGAGGAAACTGAGGCACATAGGGTTAAATGACTTGCCCAGGGTCATACAGCTAGTAAGTATCTGAGGCTGGATTTGAACTCAGGTCTTCTTGACTCAAGGCCAAGACACAACACATCATTTCCTCATCTCTCCACTCACACAGCTTCTATTCCACTTCAGGGTCCCACCCCATATCAACTGGAATATTTCTATAACCCCCTAATTGGTTTCTCTAATTCAAGTTTCTCCCCACTCCAATGCACCCTCCACATAATTGCCAAAGTGATTTTCCTAAAGCACACTGTATCACCAGTCTGACTATGTCCCTCCCTTATTCCATAAACTCTAGTGGCTCTCTGTTATATCTAGAATCAAATAACTTCTCCATTTGATGTTCAAAGCCCTTCAAAACTTGGTCTCAGTGTTCTTTCCAGATCTATTATGCTTTTTTCTCTTTTATACAGGCTACAATCCAGGCAAACTGACTTTTTACTGTTTCCTTTGCTTGACACACCATCTCCTCTCTCTGCCTTTCCATTGGCTGCTCGCTCCCCTCCCCCCATCCCTTACATGTCCTCCCTTCTATCAGAATCCCAAGGTTCCTTCAGGATTCAGTTTTCGCTACCTTCTTCATGATGCCTTTTGTGATGCCCTAGCTTCTGCCCTCGCCCTCTTCCAAACTACCTTGTAGGTATTTTGTATCCGTTATATATATTCCTCTGTATGTCAGTCAGTCAACAAGCATTTATTATGCTCCAGTCACTATGCTAAATGCTAGGAAAACAAAGGAAGTCTCCGTCCTTAAGAAGCTCACTTTCTGATGGGGGAAATAACACATAGTAGCCACATATGTACATGATACAGAGAGTAAATTAGAAGTAAGATCAGAAGAAAGGTTGTCTCTCTCTGCCAGACGTAACCTCAATGGCAGGAGCTAATTTGCCCTTGATCTTGGAACCTCAGGGCCTAGCACAGTGCCTGGTACCCAAGAGGTATTTAATAAGTACTTGTTAATTGATTGATGAGTCCCATTGTTCTGGGAACTCAGAAAGGTGGTATTGAAAGTGTGGCCCTTAACATTCAAATGTATGGTTGGGAGGAAATGAGACACTGCAAGTAACAATGTTTAACAAAGGAGGAAGTTTACTTTGCCTAATGCAGCAAGGATATGTAACTAGGTTACTGGGGCATTTAAGTCTCTGGACGTCATCTGGAAACTCAAGATATTAGGAGATACTCTGTTTTCCAGAGCTAAGGTCCAGCAAACAAGCTGTGCCTCGAGCTTGTCTTAACAAGCCTTTGTGCTCACCTTCTGGTTGATCTCACCCTCTGGTAAAATCACATTGCTTTGACCACCACCAGGGGTTGTCTGAGCTTGGACAAGCACCTGCTGTATCTGTGTTCTGGTCATGAAGCCCTTCTAGGAATCAAACTTGTCAAGGACTATAGTAGCCATAGGTGTATTAAAATTGGCCTTCACTAAAGCCGGTCCCCCTTCTAGGGGCAGGACCCCAGCACACATGTGTCACTTACTTCCTTGCTTGCAAGCCATTTCAATCACTTTAAAATTAAATTTCTATTTGAATCCTGACTCTCCTGTCACTAAGCTGTTTGGTTCAGCTCTGGCCAGCGAGAGGCTGATTTGGTCTCTTTGACAATAAAGATATGATCAGTCATCAAGCTACAATGACTCTGGCACCTTCAGGGACCCATCAAATCTGAGAGGGCCACACTACTTGTAGCCGGTAACTTTTATGTTCCCAGCCAGATCAGGAAACTGTGTCAGGGGAGCAGGGTCCAGGAGGGTTTTACAGGGGGAGGAAATTGTGTCCAAAAAACCTGTCAGAGAAGGTAGGGCCCCAGGAGGCTGTGTCAGGAAAACCCTGGTCCTATTATAGGTAGGTTCACAGTCTACTATATACAGTGTTTTATAGTTATCTAACTTAATCTTCAGGACAACACTATATAATGTGTGTGTGTGTGTGTGTGTGTGTGTGTGTGAGGTGACCACGTTAGCGCTCAATCTATGATCCTGTCATCCCTATTTTAGAGTAAACCTAGTCTAATTGAGGTAAAGGAGAGGTTTGCCCATGGTGGCACAGCGAATTAGTAGCAAGGATGGTGCTTCTTTCTTTTGAACACTGCTATTATTTGGGCTATTGTTTGGCATTGCTTTTCGTCTCCCTTTTCTCTATTTGAGATTTCTCTATTTCTCTATTTCTATGAATTAGGTTCTCATTCTCTTTGTCACCCATACTTAAAACCTCTGGCACCTTTGACTTCTCTCTCTCCCATGTCTCCTATTATCTAGTCAGACCCTGAGCCCTGTGGGTCATAGGATCTTTATCTGTGTCAGTCCCTTCCTTTTAATTTCTTATGCTGCCAACTTGTCAGAAGGGGCTAATGGAACTGAGAGACCCTTAACTCAAGCTAGATTATTGGAATTTAAAACTGGTTCAACTGGCTTCAGGTTCTCCTTGTCCTAACCTTTCAATTAATACTATTCATCTAGATTCTCCTTCCAAAAATGCTGCATTTATCACGGAATCCTTTGTTTGAAAAATTTCAATGACTCTCTTTTGTTTCCAGGATAAAGTTTAAGGTCCTGGTACTCAGTGTCCATCCCTCCCTGGCCCCAACTTACTTTTCTAGTATTTTTTTCTTCCTCACAATTCCCCTGTACATATCTGTTTTCTAACCAAGCTGACCTGCTTGCTGGCTTCAAAATCAGTGTTTTCTCCCTTTCTCACCTTTACTCTCACCATCATCCCTCCTTTCTGGAGGCTTTCTCACTATTCTCAAAACCCTCAACTGGAATCTAACTTTTCTACTTACTATCTATGTCACAAGATAAGTCCTTTAATTTGTCTGGAGCTTAGTTTCTTTAGAGAGTGAAACCAGATGACTTATGAGATCCCTTATGAATCTAGATCTATGGTCCTATGAATGATCTTCTTTATTCTTTAAACACAACCCAAGTCCCTTATCTACCACGAAGTCTTTCCAGATCAGTCACAATAGTCTCTCTCCTTTGAATTCCTTATATTTACTGTCTGTAGTTTTCATTCTGCACTGTCAGAAACTATATTGCATGGCAGAAAGAACAATGGATTTGAAGTCAGTGGAAATGATTATAAATTTTTACACCAAGCTAAATGTGTATACTTGGGTCAGTTTTTTTAGCATCCCTGAGATACAGTTTTTTCATCTTTAGAAAGGAAATAGTAATACCTGCATCACTTATCACATAGGATTATTGTGAGGAAAGTACTTCACATGTTTGTTTTTTTCTCCTTCATTGGAGGATACATTTTCCTTAGAAGATATTTACTATAAGGGAGATATATGTATATATATATATATATATATATATATATATATATATATATATATATAAGATATTTATATAAGGCAGAATCATACAATGTCCCTCTCCATTTTGAAGATGAGAAAACTAAGGATTTGCCTAAGATAATAAATCCTAATGGACCTTAAAGTATATAAATGTGAATTATTTGAGGGACTGAATAACATAGAGAAATAACTCCTGGACCTGTCAGCAGGAGATTTGTTTTCAAATCCTGCCTCTAATACTTATGAGTTGTTACTCTGCTTAAGTCACTTTATGCCTTTGACCCTTAAATTCCTCGTCTGTAAGATGAAGGTGAACCATGTATTATCTATCAAATTTTCAGGGTTATTGTTTGTAAAGTGCTTTTAAATTCTAAAATGCTGTAAAATTGTGAATTGTTATTGTAGTCATAGATTTCTAACTATTCACCCAGAACCAGAGGTCTGTAATAACATGGACTCAAGTTTGTGCTGGAAAAATTATCACTAAGTAAAACCCTGTGTGACTTTTTTTACCCCACTCACATTGTCAATCTAAGAACCTTCATATTTAATTGATCTCTGGGGTATTAAATTAGCTCATCTACTAGCAGTGAAGGCTATCAATAAGCAATTTTCAGCACAAAGTATACTTATCATAAAGCCAAAAAAGGACGTAAATAGAACTTGACTGAGTTTTAGTGAGTTCTGAACAGTACTTACAACATCATGGGTAGTGTTGGAGGATAGCATCGCTGTCTCACCTTAGGATCAATCTTACCTGCTTCCAAGCACCAATTTCTAAGCTCGTCTCAGCTCTATCAATATTACTTCCATCTATGCTGGAGCCAGGTTGTAGTAGTAGCTCTTACTATCTTAGCCTACTTCACAGGCTTTTCAATACGGACCCCAAAGTTATTGCCACTTTCACTTTTCTGGTTAGCAAAATATGCCTCAGTTACTCTTCTTATATCTAAGTATGAGGTTTCCTTCTTTTCCCAGAAATCTTGCTCTTCTCCAATCAGCTCCAATGTCCTAGTCCAGGGCATCATGAGAAAATGATTTTGCTCTCCTTCAATTAATACACATGTCTTAGGGCCAGAGCACTCTAGAAAGTCCTTTCTCCAAAGGGCATGCCATTAGAATGCTAATTCACATTCCAGTTATGATAGATTTTGAATGAAGAAAGATATGTGAAGAAGGAATTTGGTCTAGATTTTAGCATATGCCATTTTAATTGTGACAATAAGGAAGTGCCATTCTTTCTACATAACTATAGCAAACTAGATGTATTCATCCCAGAAAAAAAAAACTATAAAAATGCAGGTAGATTTATTCACTCTTAATGCTACATCTCTGTAGTATAATTAATGTTTATAGGTGCTGCTTTGGTGGGGCCAGCTAGATAAGTGGGGCTGAACAATGATGACTGCCTGAACTGTTTTAACTTATAATTACTGTACAGTTATGGTCACAGTCTCTTTTCATTCCTACAAGGTGAAATACAAGTGGTTTAAGCCATGGCACAACCAGTTTTTAGATGGGTGACATCAAGCTGAGAATTCCAAGGGTATATTCCCAGTTACTACTGGCACTGCTGCTAAATCATATTATATGGTGGCAACAAGTTAGGGTTGAAGCTGCTATCCCATAAAGGTAGAAGATCAATTGCCGTATTATGATGCAGTAATATCCCATAAAGGTAGAAGATCAATTGCCGTATTATAATGAAGAGGTAAAGTATTATAATATGAAGAACACAAAACATAGACTCAAAAACCTGAGTTGAGGTATAGAACCATCATATAAAGAATGATGCATCCATCCTTACACTTTTGAGTGTCAGACTTCCCAAGCCTTAATCTCCCTTTCTGTACAATTCAGGCAATGAAATTTGCACTAGTCACTTAGAATAGCTTAGGGTTGCTAGCCATTGTCAGCAAATGACACTTTCTAAAAGCATATACTTTACCCTTTTAGGAATGACTCCAATATCAAATGTAAAAATAATAGCTACTGTACTTTTATTTCAAAATCAACGCTCAATTAGAAATCAAGAGACCTGGGTTTTAGTCTGGGCCCTCTTACTAATGAGCTTTGTGGAAATTAAACAAGTCACTAAAACTCTTTTCCTCAGTTTCTTCATCTGTAAATTGTGGTGGTTGAATTAAAGAATTTTAAAAGCTTCTTCCTTAGGGCATCTAGGTGGTACAGTGGAGAGAGCGCTGGCCTTGGAATCAGGAAGACTTATTTTGATGTGTTTGAATCTGGCCTCAGATACTTACTAGCTCTGTCACCCTGGGCAAGTCATTTAACCCTGTTTGCCTTAGTTCCTCATTTGTAAAATGAGTTGGAGAAGGAAATGGCAAACCCAGTATCTTTGCCAAGAAAACCCCAAAGGGGGTCACGAACAGTTGGACACAACTAAATAACAACAAAGCTTCTTTCATCTTCAACATTCTATGATTTTCTAGAATATCAAAAAAAAACCCTCCAGAAACTTGAGTGCTAAAGTCATTGTCATACAAATTATATGTTATTTTTCTATATTAAAAATAATTTCCCTTAGAACAGAAATGTGTGTTTTAAGGAATAATCATTAAATAAGGGAACATTAGAGTCAAAGGGGGCTTTAAAGATCATTGAGTCCAATTTCTCTTCCCATTATAAAGTTAAGAAGAGTAAGACCCTCATAAGTGAAGGGATTTTTCCAAAGTAACAGTGATAGCTTGTAGAACCAGAATCTGAACCCAAGTTTCACGACCCTGCTCTCCTTTCCTGCCATCCTAGACCTGTGCTGCTTCCTTGTACCTCCAATGATATTTTGATTTATCTCAGGAGAGTCGTCTGAGTTTGGTGTGTTACACAGCTTATGTTGTCTGCTCAGCAGAAATTCCATTAGGGACCAATAGTTCATTACATGGATTCTTATATTCCCAAAGGGAGAAGAGGGGATAAAATTTCATTTGATTTGGTCTTGATTTATTTTGGTCACACCTTCTTTAGCGTGAAAGCAATCCACATAGTGGTAGATGCATAGTGTTAAAGCCAACTTTATTGATAAGTATTCTAGCTGGAAATACATTGTCAAGTTGTATAATGTCATATGAAGTTATAACAAGAAACATCCTGCTCCATTTTATCATTTCCCCCCTATATTTTCTTTACAAACCAGGAGCACAGTAAAATATAAAGCTCTTCTTCACAGCCCAGCAATTCTTTAAAACCCTTTTGACTGGCAAAATAAATCACATAGTGCTGGATTGGAAGGAAGCTCAGAGATCACCTAGTTCAGAGGTATCAAGTTCTCAACAGGCAGAACTCTCCCAAGAGTGAAGCCAGAACCAAATTAAAATGCAATTGGGAAATAACAAAATAAATCATTAACAAAATAAATAAAAATACAATATAACACAATATAGATAATGCTAATTTGTAGTTTTCAAAGTCAGTGTGTGGCTGGGATCAATTTCTATTTGATCTAGTTGAATTTCTTCATTCTGAGCAGAAGAGACTGGAGTACCAGAAAAGAACATTTCACACCAATCCTGTGAAGGTAGGGAATATTAGTATTGTTTTTGCCATTTTGTAAATGAGGAAACCAAGGTTCACAGTAGTGACCTATTTGCTCTGGGATATACACACATGATAAATATTAGAGCCAGGACTTGTGTATTGGTTTTGCTTTCTCTGCTACATCCCACTTACTCCCAGGTTCATCCCCCTGACAATGATACTGCTATAGGGAATGATCACAACTAGTCACTTTCCACCTTTCCCCTTGAATTACTTGAATTTATTTTGTTTATGTTTTGTTTGGTCTCACCTGTGAACATGTTATTACCCCAAAGCAGACTGTAAGGACTATTTCATGTTCATCTCTGTATCCCCCCTCTTGTGTCAAAAACAGTGCTTTATATGTAGTGTGTGTTTCATAAATGATTTTTGAGTGGTTAAATGAATACTAATCAGGTGATTTTTTTTAAGCCACAATAATTACACTGAACATCATGGGATCTTGGCACTTTACGAAGTCATGTTATAAGAAATGATATATTTCAGAATTTGGACTTTCTTATATAGTATATTTCATACTATTTAGTTTCAGTTTTACAAATCTACTGCCTGAGAGAGCAGCTAGGCAATACATATGGTTTCAGCAGAGGAAATACATAAATTTAACTTTAATAGGATGGCTAACACACTAATAGCCTCCAGAGATAGAGTGGTCTGTGGTTTTATTTTCTAATTCAAAGGAGAATATATTGGTATCTGGCCCAGCATTTCTAACAAAAAAAAATATTCCATCATAGGACATTTCAGAGAAACTTGGGGCAAAGGAGAACTGATTTCATTTTCTTTGGTTCTCTGTGCTATGTCTGTTGTTGTGATAGCATTTTAAAAATGGAAAGCCAAGTCCAATGGATGGGAAGAATAGTTAGGATAATGACTCTTAGTCTTAGCTCACAATTAATTATTTGAGATATAAGATTTGCAAAATTCTTGACATGCATTTTCTAATCTGATGTTCACAATGATCCTGTGATGTAGATGCTATCATTTTTCCCATTTTCCAGATGAGAGAACAGAGGTTCATAGTGATTTTCCCATCTGGTTACTGAGTGTTCTTGGGTGGTATACACAAGTACAAAATTAAATGAACTGTTGTAGCATCTCTATACGATTATACGGGTAGAGCTGGAAGGGTCATTAGATATCACTGGATCTTGGCATTCTTAACCTAATTTGTGTCACGGATCCACTGGTCGTCTGGTGAAACTTATGGGCTCCTTTCAGAATAATGTGTGCAAATACATAAGATTGGAAAGGAAACCAACTACTTTGAAATAAAGTGAACAAAGTATATATTTTAAAAGTTCATGGACCTTGGGGGATCTAGTCTAAACCTCTCATTTTACCAATGAAGCAACTGAGATCCAGAGATGATAACTAGTGTGCCCATGTTAAAAAAAAAAGTATTAACTAGCAGAGACCAGATTTGACCTGAGATGTTCTGTTATGACCAAATCCCTTAGTACTCCCTCTGTGCTTTGGCTATTTTACAGTAGATGGAGACCATGGAATGATCGTTAAGCTGCTGATGTTGTCTAGTCTAGCTTGGCTGCTCTGTGATCGGGTTTGGTTGACAAAAGGCTTGCAAGGCAACACGAATGAAAGATTTCAAAAGCTCCTTTGATTATTTAATCAGTATAGATATGCTAAACTCCATATTTCAGGCCTAAAGAATTCCTTCCGTGTCCTGAATAATTCAGATTGGCTATGTCTCTTGACACTTCCACGTGGCACTGTGAAGATACAGTCTAAACCATGGTGAAATAATTCTGTTTGGAGCTATTACTTGCCTGCTTATCCACTTATCTGGACATAAATAGCATACTCAAACCTGGCTAAATAGCACTATTCTTGGGTCCCAGGATATGAGATCATGTTATTGTGAGATATGGTTTTGTTACTTTTAGGAATGAATCTCCTTGGAAAGCCTCTGATTTGAGCCTACCATATACTGCTAGAGTCCTATAGCAAGATTCCAGTGAATTAACAAAAGAAGTTGTACAGTAAGAGCAGAGATGTTGCACAAATTGACTCACTGAGGGCAATATTCACATTCAAAAATTTCTTTCTTTTGACTTGAGTGCAAGTTCCCTGTATCCCTTTGCTAGTGCCATTTCCCTCTGTTTGACCTAAATAATTCTGCATAGAAATTAGTCACTCAGCCTTAGCTTATACCAAGGCATGTTCAACTTTGTACATCCATGCAAAATATATTTATGGAATATTGTACAGCAATTTGCATTGTGGCAAATTCCATTGTGTTGGCTCATTTTTCATCTTTATGAGTGATAACGAAGAAGTCATTTCAAACTATGTCATCTACAAGATGGAATCGAGCCCTTTTGGTAACATTTTTAATAGCTTAGAAATATTCAAATGAATACAGAGACAAAATCATTTGTTATGATCAGGGGTAGGACAAACCATCCTGCCAATTTAGGAAAGTGGCAAGAAGCATTTGGAAGAAAACATGCAAATTAGATTTCCTCCGTAGTACATCCGGAAATAAATTTGTCATGAATTATTAAATTTTATGTATCACCTCACTTGACTATTTATTTGTTTCTTATGTTCAGTTCTTATAAAGCAAAGTAATAGGACAGTGTTAGATAGAGTAAAAATCCTGTTATCTCCTGAGCAGAAGGAATGTTTTCTTCCAATTATGGGTATGTATATATGTACATATATATTCTCATTTTACATATATAAATATGTACATAGATATGAATTTTCTTCATCACAGAATAAAACATAACCAAAGGTCTTTTTCTTTTTGCTACTGTACTCACACAGACATGATATGAAATTTAATGTCTTGAGCATATATATCCTCAGCATGATTTGCCAATTGAGGACGGGGAGGTTTTTAAAATTTTGTCTTTATATGACTACTATGGAGCAGAATGACTAGCACATAGAAAGTCCTCCATAAATGTTAGGTTGGGCAAGTGCCAATGGAAATTGAATTAAAAACCACAAAAGAAATGGGACTGAATACTTAAAAATATCGAAGACCTGTTGACTAGACATCTGGAATCAATAGTTAGTCTATTCCTTACCCTACAATGTCTAATAAAATTTACTTTGTGGAGAATAAAATCTAGATTGAATATCTGCTTCACATCAAAATGAAAAAGAAACAAACCAACTTGTATTTAGTTGGATAAGTCTAATGTTCTAAAATGTCTAATAAGTGACAATTAAACCTTTCTGTGACATAGAAAGAGTCCTCAGTAGCTATGTCAGATATTTGTTATAACTAAGAGTATTTTTTAAAAAAGATCTTTTTAAGTACTCTTTTTGGTCAATTTGTGGAGAAAAATATCCTTTTTTCTGATTCACTCCTCTTATCTATTAATTTTTTTTTTAAAAATGCAATAACTATCTTTTTATAGAGTATGACATTGCAATTTTTAGTCTCATTCTTGCAAGGTGGTACTAAATATTGACATTTAATTTTCATGGTTCTAAATTCTTTTTTGCTTTTTTAAAATTGTTCCTCTACTCTTTGGGTACAGATTCTCAACAACGATGCCTCATTGAATGCTTTCCTTCCTTGTTCAACTTGCCATGAATAAAGAGAAAAAGAATTATTGTGATGCTTTGACCTGTGATCTCATCAATGTGGACATTCTCTCCACCCAGAGCAAATCACAGTCCATTCCCCATCCTGTTTCATCCTCATCCATTTCCTCCCTTTAATCCATTACCATCCCCTGTGCCCTCTGGTCTATCCAACATGGTACAGCTCTGGGCTAGATAACAATGAGACACCCATATGGGCTGCCCACTGATTGCCCTTTCCTCTCCCTGTGTTACTAGGTCAGTTCCATTTACAGTCACACATAGTCTTCTTCAGCAATGAAGGATGAACACAATCATCTGTGTACTGCCTGAATGGAGCTTAAGCTAGCTTGGTAATTCCGCTCCTCCTCTCCTCTCTGTCTCCATCTCCCCTTCCTTCTCTTGTTCAGAGGAAGGTAAATTTGGATGGCCAGAGGATGCCTAGTTAACTTGGAGTTTACTGGCTAGATTTCTTCCTCTCCTCTCCTGTCCTCTCTTTTTCCAAAACCTTAAACCTACTGCATTCTGAAGCCTATAGATTGGACAACACTAGTGCCTTGCCCAAGTACCAATTAAGGCCTATTATCTGGACCCTCCTGGCTTAACAGTGATTATCAATACTAACTGTTGCTGTTCCCCTCCTAGCCTGAGGTAGTTATTTTCTTTGCCTCATTAAAGGTGCCATACCCTGATTACTTCCTAAACAGGCCTATCCACTGAATGAGCATTACCTCACCCTAAGTATCTGTATAGACTTTGGCCTAAAGGGGCCAAAGTCTCCCATTACATCCTGGGCCACCTTCAGTCATCCTGATGAATATCTGGTCACTAGATTCAGATGACTGGAGAAGTGAGGCTGATGACCTTGCACAGCCCTCTCTCACTCAAAACAAAGTCAAGTGCAAGTCATCATTTCTTTGATGGCATGGTCTTCTTCAGTAATGAAAGAGAACACAATACAGCAACAGCATTTCTGAACACTTCTTTACTGGTAATATGTTGTAGCCAGTTCACATTCAACCACTCACTTCTCTTTGCCTTTTTGAGAGTGACAACTTTAATTCTTTAGAATTAAAGTTGTCATTTGGGAGACCGTATAGTGCCAGGGAAAGACCACTGGGTCTGTAGTCAGAGGACCTGGCTTCCAAGCCTCCTTCTGACATTTACCTGTTGTGATCTTGGGTTAGTTGCTGTTTCTCTGAGTCTCAGAAGCCTCATGGGTAAAAAGGAGTAGGACCGGATTTCTCTTACCCCTCTAGAACTATGATTCTGTGAAGAATATTGATATTAAAAAGATAGGTCTTTGTTTCAGTGTAACTTAGGGTTGTTTTATTCTGAACTTGATAAGCACCAAATAAAATGAGAATCTCTATATAAACTATAGAATAAAAGAGGATTATACATGAAATTGCAAGTCTCTATTATCTAGAACTCTTTCCCAAATGTAATCCAGCCCCTTCTCCTCCTGTTCAGTCCTGGGCCCCATCATCATCAATCCAGAGGTCAAAATGGACCAGGTCTATGGGTTAACTATCCAGTTCCAGCTAGGTGAAACAGTGGCTAGAATTATGGACTTGGGAATAGCAAGATCTGAGTCCAAATTCTGCTGTAGATACTTACCAGCTATCAGTCCCTGGGCAAATCATTTAACTTCTCTTCATCTCAGTTTCTTCATCTGCAAAATGAAGAAAATAATAGCACCCACCTCACAGGATTATTGTGAGAACCAAATGAACTATCACAAGGAAAGCACCTTAAATTCTATATAAATACTAGTTCTCTTCCTCCTCCTTTTTTCTTCTTTATATTAGTATTATTAGGCTGATAACATAGCCATATATCATAAACCATAGTGGACTATAAGCTTTCTTTGTTTTTTCCTGCATTGATAGGCAAAACTCTTTTAGTGATTAGGGACTTCATTTAGGAGCCCTGTAATGTTTTGACGTAGTACAAAGGACAAATAGGGAAGAAAATATCACAATACCTTATCTAAAATGCTACCACTTAGGTCTCGTATGTGCAGGGAGCAATGATTTCCAACTCCAGCAATCCAGGAATATTCTATTATGTAATAATATGCTGGGAAATTCTAAGCAGAAAATCAATATTATTTCACTTGTTAAAAAAAAAGAAAGAAAGCACTTTTTTGGAGGTTGGTAGGAGTGTCAAGAAATCAAGTAAATAATAATGCTAAGATGTCACAGCTCCAAAAAGGTTGCTGCTATAGGGAGTGGGCTGCCTTCTGTTTTGCTCAAGGGAAGTAGGTTTTTAATAGACATGTGGAGGGAATCCTATGGTGAATCCTTTTGTAAAGTACAAAATCCTATTGTAGAACAAAACTCTACACTTTCTCACCACCCACTCACTCACTCATCAGCTCTCTGCAATCTGGCTTCTGTTCCTACCTTTCTAATGAAAACAGTTCTTCCCAAGGTCACCTATTACCTTCTAATTGCCAATTCAGTTCAATTCAACAAACCTGCTGAAGTGCCTACTGTGCTTTTTCTTTAAATGTTATTTTATTGATATCATTTTCCCCATTGTATTCATTTTGAAATAGATCCTTCTTTTTTCTTCAACTGAGTTAGTCTTTTTAATAAAACAAAAGAAATTGGGGGGTAATTAGCTCCCCAACACATCAGTTATGTCTGATGGCATATACAATATTCCATACCTATAGTCCCCACCTTTGCAAAGTGAGTGAGGTGCTTTTTCTCAGCTTTTCCCCAGTCAAGCTTAGTCATTCTAATTAAAAAACATTCTTATGATACTATTTATCAGTTTTCACCCTTTTTGGTCTTTCTATATCACTTAACAATTTTAGTTGCCTCCTCTCCTTCATGAGATCCAGTTATGTATTCAGTAGTTGAGCAATCATTCCCTAGACAAATTCCATGACAACTAGATCATCTAGCCTCTGCTTGAAGAACTCCAATGGTGAGAAAACTATTATCTCTTAAGGTTATATAATCCACTTTTAGATAGCTGTAGTTTTAAAGAAGCTTTATCTTGTCGTCAACCCAAATCCATCTCTTTGATATTGCCAATTAGTCCTACTTATGTGACTGTGGGGCCAAGCAGAACAATTATTATTGCCGTGGTCATCATCATCATCATCATCATCA
>CM053770.1:111336441-111374969 GCA_028658325.1 Potorous gilbertii | reverse complement strand
CATCATCATCATCATCATCATCATCATCACCATCATCACCATCATCACCATCATCACCATCACCATCATCATCATCATCATCACCATCACCATCATCATCATCATCATCATCATCATCACCATCATTACCATCATCACCATCACCATCATCACCATCATCATCATCATCATCATTCCACAAAAATCCTTCAAATACTTGAACAAAGTTACCATTTAAGTCATCTCTTCTCCAGATGAACATCCTCAATTTCTTCAGTCAGTCTTCATATGTCATGGTCTCCAGTCACCTATGACACTTCCTTCTTTCTCCCCCTCATTTGCCAGTTCTTTCATTCTCTTCTCATATGGCAAGGTCACCATTTATCTAACATTCCTCATAACTTTCCTCTGGACACACACCATCTTGGTAATGTTCCTCCTGAAATCGGGTGCCCAGAACAAAACTCAATATTCCAGTTGTGTGATGACCAGGGCAGGGCAGAATAGCATTAATGCCTCTATCATTCCAGAAACTATACCTCTCTTCATGTTAGCTGAGGACATCATTAGTTTTTGGTGGCTATGTCATTGACTCATTTTATGGAAGCACAAGTCTTCCCTACCTTGGAAAAAAGTCAATAACCCAACAACTTTTTTTGACCCAATTGCCTTCTTAAGCTATTGCTCTATTTCTCTTCTTTTTGTTTCCAAACTTCCTGAATGAATGGTCCTTACTTTGCTGTTTTATTTTCTCATCATTCACTCCTTAACCCATTTCAGTCTGACTAGGGTCATCAGTGATCTAGTTACTATTTCAACAGCTTTATTTTTTTTCCTCAATTATCATTTTTCTTGCTCAATCTGGAGCACTCGACACTTCTTTTTTCACAAACTTATCTTTTCCTTTGGCCTCTCTGTCACTATACTATCCTGATCAAATAAGATAACATCTGTAATATACTCAGTACAGTACCAGGCACATAGCAGGTGCTTCATAAATGCTTGTTCCTTCTTCTTCCTCTCTGTTTCTTTTCTTATCTTTCTCTTTTTCTAAAAAAGTTCAGTTTAATTCATTTCAGTTGTTTTCAAAACCTTTTGTTGGTCTGTCTTCTTTTTCCTGCCCCCTTTCACTGTTCTTCAAGGTTCAGTCCTTGAGCCTTTACTCTTCTCTCTTTGAACTCTCCATAATTTCTCTCTGGGTCTAGCTTCAATCTCTTTCCCAAACAGTCCCATATCTTAACTGTTTATTGCCCATTTCTACTTGGATATCTTACAATCATCTCAAACCCAGTATAGCTAAAATCAAATATCTCATTGTCCTCAAACTGTCAACTCCTTCCCCTCCCTTATCACTCAAGCATCTCCTTTGTCAGTGGCAAAAGTTTAGAATCTTGGAATTATCTTTCAATCTTTCCTTTCCCTTTTCTTTCTAAGTCAGCGAACAAATCCAGTTTATTTTTTTCTGTCTCATGTATCATCAGTTCTTTCCTTTTCATTCTTAGCACTATAACTTTGGATCATGCCATTCTGAGCTCCTGCTAGATTATTACGGTAGTTACCCAATTGATTTCCTTGCATGTAATCTTTCCCCTTCCACTATATCCTGTCCACCATCACTGGAATAATCTTCCTAAAATGATGTGTTCATCACTCCTTTGGCTCAGAAATCTTTAATGATTCTTCATTGCTGATAGGATAAAAATTAAAGTCTTTGACATTCAATGATCCCAAGAATCTACAATTTATTTGTATAACTTTATTTCCTCCTAATCTCCAACTTATTACTTTGTTCTTTCTAGATTAGTTTTCTTACTGTCTGTCTTTTGAATATGCCTCGCTTATTCACAGTTCCTCCCACTTCTTTGCTCCAGCTGTTCTTGTCTTGTCGTACCTTTCCTTTATCAAATTCTACTCCTGCTTCAAATTCAAGGTTTATCTTCTTCATAAATCCTTCTCTAGCCAGTGTAGGTCACAGCGACTTCGCCCTCCTCCATATTCCTTTAGCACTTTGTTCATCCTATGCACTCATTTCCTATTACCATTTACTACTTTGTGCTATAATTGCCTACACATTGGTTTTGTCTCCCCAAGTGGAGCCCAAGATTTCTAAGAGCAGGGATGATGACTTACACTTTTTATTCCTACACTAGCTAGGACAGTGCCATGTGCATTATAGGCATATGATAAATACTTGGCAATTAAAGAGTGTATATGACAATATTTCCTATATGCATCATTAAGAATTAATTTAAATTTTTAAAAAGTTATTTTAATTTTATGACTTTTTTTGCCTTGAGCAAATACCATATCATAGTAATTTAATACCATTAGAGTGCAATAATGAGAGAATCCCCCAAATAGTGATATATAAGAATCAGTCAGCATGATAATTATGTATCTTTATACACAGAAAAAATATACCTTTTGTTTATTTTATTGAATAACTTCCACTTTTCTCTCCCTTCTGCTCCTTCTCTTCCTTCCCCCTTCTATCTTCCATCTTCCTTTTTCATACTGGATTTCTCTATCTTGTCCAGTCTGGAAGGTCAGTGGCTATTCAGGGGCCCATCACTGATTGGCATGAGATCTTTGACCTTGTCTGTTTCTGACCTGGGCCAATTTGTCTTTTCTTTGCCAGTCTGGTGACTCTTCACTCTTAGGGGTTCATCATATTGGTTCTGGATATATTGGTCAACTGTATCAGCTGACATAATTGGCTGCAGGACACCTGGTTAGTTGATGACTGCAACTCACCACACTCAAACTTAAGCAATCCACCAGTCTTAGACTCCCCCAAAGCAAATATTACAAGCATTCACCACCATGCCCAATGCTTGATGGCTATTCTAACAGAGGGTTATAATATTAGCTTTGATCTATGCTGGTTGGGATGGGTAGGGGGAGTACTCATGTCGTAGAAGTACTGAGTATTATATGAAAAACTGTCACTTTAATTTTTTCTCATTCCAAAGAACATGTTCCTTTGGAATTTAGTTTTGCCTGGGGGAAGAACACTAACAATTGAATTTATTGCTATGACAACATTTTATTGTGGTCCCCCAGGGAGCCTACATTTTTAGGAGAATATATATGCTGCATCCATAATAATAACTTACATTAATATGGTTCTTTGAGGCTTTCAAAGCACTTTACTTTCTTTATGTCTTTTGAATCTTATGACCCTCTTGTAATGGAAATAGTGAAAATATTCTTTTCCCCAATTTAATTGTTACTTATGGGGAAATGGGGGTTCAGAGAGGTTAAGTAATTTGCTCACAATCTCATAGCTAGTAAATGGCAGAAAATGGATTTATACTCAAGCTTTTTTTTTATTCCAAGACCATGATACTTTCTACTGCTATCCATATTAAACTATACTAGAGTTTGTGATATCTACCATTCCGAATGTAGCAGTTTTGGGTCCAAGAGAGAATGGAAATATTATAAATTTGTTCTCACAGAATGAATACTATAAAAGATTAGTGAAGGTAGCAACTAACATATCATTGGTAACCATGGGAAGAGCTCTTTCATTTGAGTAGTTGACTCTGAAGACAGATTGTAAGAGATGGGAAGTCAGTGGAAAATGAGGAAATGTCGGCAACAAGTGAAGACAACTCCTTTCTAGGAGTTTGGCTATTTCAAAGAAAAAGAAAAATATGTATAGGATGATAGCTTGAGAAGATGAGGGTCAAGAATTTTTAAAAATAGGGGTGGCCTCAATTTGTTTATGGGTAAGAGGAAGGAATCCCTAGATAAGGAGAGAATGAAAATGAGAGTGATTGAAGAGGCATGCTTACAGAAAAATAGGATGAGATCAGGACAGTAGATATTTAATAAATATTTACCTTTATAGAATAGAATTCAATAAAATATCAAATGGCTCAATGAAGCAGAATCCATCCAAAGAATCTTGAGTGGGGGAAGTATCACAAAGTAATGGGAAGAACACTGTCAGATGAGACCTGACTTGAGTCTTACCTCTGATACTAATTCTGTGTCAATAGGCAGGTCATTTAACTGACTTCTCTGAGCCTGTGTAAAATGGGAATAACAATATCTGTGATGACCTAACTCATAGTGTTAGTATGAGAATCAAATGAAATTATCTCTGCTGTGTGCTGGCCTCCAAGGAGGTCAGTGACAGAAAGAAAAGCCTCATGTAGCAAAATATTCTTAGCACCTTTCTTTGTAGTAGAAAAAAACTGGAAACAAAATAGTTTGTGAAATAGCTAACTAATTTTGGTATATAAATATAATAGGATACTTTTATTCCATAAGACTTGTAAAACATGATGAATTCAGAAAAATCTAGAAAGAATTATATACAAAGATACAAAGAAAAGAAAGTGGAAATAAAAGTAAAATATGTACATACAACTGCAATAATGTGAATGAAACCATACCTAAAAGGCAGATGAATTTGTTTAATTGCCATGAACAATCTTGTTGCTGGAGGACAGAAGTTGTAACAAATTTCCCTCCTCTTCATTCAGAATGTTGTCATACTAGGTTGCTTTGTTGGTCATTTAAACTCTTTTTCCTTTGTTATAACAAAGGATGCAATGTTGGTAGGGAGGGAGAATATTGATTAATGACTATGATGTAAAAAATCATAACGTAACTATAGGAGGAAGAGATAATGTTAGAAAATGTTTTAGACTCACTTTAAGATGGTCAAGTAAGAGAAAGTGGAACAGATTAACTCTTTACAACTCCTCCAAAAAGGCAGGGAAAAGAGCCCTGGGCTGAGAAATGATCAAGAAATCCAAAGAGAAATTGTAGAAGGTTTATTTTGCCAGGCTCCCCAAAAGGGATAGTCAAGAGCTTGAAGGCATTAAGAAAGGAGTGGGTTATGGCAATAAAAATAAAAAGCTGCTATTCTTGCTAGATAGTCTATAGAAAGCTTCCAGAACATGGACCAGAGGTGAACCAGGGAAGCCTAGAGCCTGAAACTGTGTTGGGGGAGACAGAGACAAGAACCCAGATTTTGTCCAGGATCGCTGAAGCCTACAGATTTATTGCTTTGACCCTAAATGAGGGCTCAGAAGTTTGCAAAACTTCAACATGGAGGCAATGCTCAAGATGCATCATTGATGAGACTGTCCCATACCTATTGTCCGAAGCTGACTGATCCAGTAGGTTCATTTTAGTAGATTGGCCTAGCACAGCAATAAGTCGCCATCCTTCCCCCAGAGCATCCTCCATCCTTTCACTCTGGAAGAACACAGTACTCATTTATATATTATTTATAATGGTACATATCAGGACCAAAGAAGGTCACACCATTCCTTCCAGACATATACTGAGCCTGGTTTAATTCAGGAAGTAAGGCTGGAGAGGTAAGTAGACAGAATAAAATATCAATGACACAAATTATCATAAGATCATGATGCTCAGGAAACAAACCTGAAAGAAGAGAATAACTTCTTACCAATGACACATCAAAGAAATTCACAGTTGTGCCACAAACTCTGGTGGAATTCCTGGAAGACATGAGGCAAAAGGTAAAAAATGTAAAATGATTTACAAACCTTAAGGAACTATATGAATGCCAACTGTGCCTCTGGGACAAATGATGTTAAGTGCATTGCATGACAGTACGTTGATAAGACTAGAAATTTAGGTTTCTAGGTTTGGGTTACAGTTCTGTTTTTATTATTACATAAATATATTCCAATTCAATTCCTACAAGTATCAGAAACTTATCAGTTTCTCAAATACCTCTCTAAAAGTAACTTCCAAGCCATGCCACCTGAATTCTAGCCATCCACCTCATCCTCCTTTCACTAGAATTTGGACTCTGCCTTTGGGACTCTAGGTTCTGTGATGTAAACTTCTGTAAACTCTTCTGTTATATAAACTTGTCTGTGTGTAGGCCATCCTGTCATTTTCCAGTCATCTCCAAACTATGCCACCACAGGTGTTTTCAATCTCCTCCACCCCCAGATTCCCTTTATGCATTGTTTTTCTTTATTAAAAAAAAAGGCTCCTTAAAGGGAGGGGCTGCCTTTGTATTTTTCTGTTCAGTGCCTGACACACAAGAAGCACTTAAGAAGTGCTTTTTCATTCATTCATAATTCATGGAGGAGTTGTTGATATGCATTGATGGGGGAAACATCATTGCTGAAATCACTGGTCTAGGGTCTGTGATTCTGCAGGGCACTGGAGATACCAAGACCAAAAAAAAAAAAGCTTTTTCCCCCTTTTTTACCTTGTTCATAAAAATGGGGTCAATTGCACAGTAGACACTCACTCACAGGGACACTAGGCAGATACTAATATTAGTCTTTATGTGGAGGTTTCTGAAAATGCTGATATAACTCTGGGGCTTATTCAGACCCACATCGGTAGAGTCTAAGAGATCAAAATGAAATAGAACACTGCAACAGGAGCCCCAAAGAGAGTATCATAGCAGAGTAAGGAAGACCTGAGTTCCCATCATGCCCTTCATACTTATTAGTTGTCTGGCTATGGGTGAATCAAAGAATCTCTCAGTCTGGGTTTTCTGATCTGTAAAATGAAAGGGTTAGACAAGATGACATCCAAGGTTCCTTCTAACCCTAAATTTATAATAGACTTAGGTGTAAATATTAGTTGTATTGTGGAGAAGTCATTTAATCCTTCTTAGCCTATACTACCTCTTCTGCAAAATGAGTATAAAATACATGTCTTATGTGCCTTGCAAAGCAATTTTTAAGGGAAATGTTTTGTAAACATTAAATTGCTACATAAAGGTATCATCACTGTAATGGTTATTACCTTGGTCTCCCAGGTCCTCAGGTGAACTCAAACCTGGCCCCAATCCTCGCATGCCCTCACTTTCTACGTCTATTTCAGATTGAGGTACAATGCCTGTTTCACCTTACTTTAGACCTATGTTCCTAGGACTATACTCTTCAACTTATAAGAGGATTGAGAACTTTCATTTAGATAAAAGTCAGAGTATATATACTTCATGGCCTAAAACTTCAGCTATTAAAAAAAAAACCCTTTTATTATAGGTTGTCTAACTACCATTCATTAGAGAGATAGAAGGATGTTTCTTGTGTAGGTATTAGTTGCAGTGAAAATCAAACTACTCTATGTTTGTTACAAAAGAAATAGCAGCAAAGGCAGCATTATCTCGATTAGCACCTGTGCCTACTTCTTACTTTTTTTTCTGTTCCCAAAAGAAGTATGCATCTCAATTTTATTGTTAAAAAAATATGAACGGAATTCAGGCATGTAGGCCAGATAGGATTATCTTCTTAATGATGGTAAGGTGAATTACTTTTAATAGGATTTATTCTCATGGGGTTGGAGTAAGAGAGGAAGAAATATATCAGCTATTTATATAAAATGCCCCCAAAGTGGTTTGTAAGGATTCAGAGAAGTACTGTCATTCCACATCCATAGACAGCACTGGCTAAACATGGTTAAAAGCCTGCCATTTGAGAAAGGCAATGATATCTATTTAGTGACTATTCTTTTCTAGATAAAGGAGGTCAGGTCCCTCCTGACTGGTTTCTGTATAATTTGACCCCAGCTACATGGAAAGTGAGGGATTAACGTGAAAATGTCATCTTCCCATACAAGCACTTGAAATGGGAGAGGAAGGTGAAAAACTCAAGTGGTCTTTTCTTCTGTTTTGTGTGAACTCAGGAGAAATATCTTAGATGTACATATATATGTATATATACACACACACATACACATATATGTAACATATATGTATGTGTACAGATGTATATATACACATATACATATAGATATTTATATGTGTGTGTGTACATACACACATATCCTCATATATGCATCTATTTATTTATTTATTTTGCATTTTATGACAAAGCACAAATTGGATTTTCTCTCATGTAGTTTGGTTGATAAAATAACTTTGATTAATTGCCTGTTATATAAAAAAGCCAAGGGCTAAAGAAATCCTACATTCTTCAGGACATCTAGGTCCAGAGCAGAAATGGGATAAGAAGAAATTAAATTCCTGGGAAAGATATGTATCTGGGACACAGATTGATTTTACTGGGAAAACTTACAGGAAAGAACAAAAAGATGGAGAAAGTAAAGAAAATTTTTTTGGAGGGTGGTTATGATCACACAAAGACAGGGAACTTTTTGGTGATAATGGCAGTTTCAACAAAGACCAATAATGAGAGTAGTCTCAACTGAAAGCAGGGTCTCAGGCAAGTCAAGCAGAAACTGTACTGGTGATGGCTGGAGTTCAGAAGCAAATGATTGACTAGAAGTAGACATGGCCCTTTACCATCCATGAATACAATTGCTGTGATTTTGCACATGAAGTTTCTTCTTGGAATTCCAAATTTGGGGGTGAGGCTTCAATTCCAAATTACTCTGAGAAAAAAGGAAATGAAACTATAATCATTTGGGAATGAGGTCAAGATTGTTTTCTATTGTTTTACTATACATTTTTGTTTTAATTAAATGATTTGCTGTCATAGTGATGACCTTTGCCTGGTTCTTTTTGTACAGTGAGCAGCAAAATATACTTAAACGTGTTATATTCAGATGTTCCCAGTTTTCTAACTGGATAGTGATGAAATAAACCACAGAAATTAACCACTTAAAATCTCCCATTGTTTGTTGAAGTTTAACAGGTTCACCATTGCGAAAGACCAGAATTTCATATGGAAATAAAAGTTTGAGAGAAGAAAGTTTTATAAAAAGACAGAATTGAATGCCAGAGTCAGCACAGTTTGTGCTAGAGAGGAGATGACTACAAACTTAGGAAATGATGAATAAATCTAGTGTTAGAGAATTACTAAATAATGGAATATGCTTAGGATAAAAGAATGAATGGCAAATTAATTCAAGAGGAGTGTTGCTAAAGAACATATTGACAAAAGTGGACCTTAGAATAGGGGATAGAGATAGGAGAGTTGTACATGGAATAGAGGAGATCAAAAATTACTGAAAATGCAGAAGAAATGAATGTTAAAATTTTAGAATGTTAGGTGACAACAGGAAAACAAATCAATGTGATTTCATTGTGGAAAAAGAACCACTTCCTAGAGCCTGAGAAAAAAAGCAAATGGAATCTTCGGGGACTGAGATTGGGAGATTGCATAGTGCATTGTAGAGAACACTGGACTGGGAATTAGGATTCTAGTTTCAGTTGTCACTGACTTGCATAATCTTGAGAAAGTCTCCTAACCTCCCTGGGCTCCATTTCCTTATAGGCAAAATAAGGTTGTTGGAGACAATATGGTGTAGTGGAAAGAATACTGGAGTCAGAAGACCTAGGTTCAAATGCTGATCTTGCTCTTCTACTCCCTAAGTCTATGACCTTAGAGAAGGAATTTCATTTTGTTGACCCCTAAGTTTTATCATTTTATTTCATTTATTTTTAAATCAGTAAAAGTATGGGGTTGGACTTGGATGAGATGACCTCTAAGATCAAGTTCTAAATTCTGTTATCCTATGAGGACCAGATGATTTATCATGTACCTTCAAGCTTTAAAAATTTATGTTTCTATTAATGGGGTCAAGAGATCTAGTAGTCTGAGGTGAAATAGTCTGGAATGAGAAACTAGATTTGAGGGTTAAGTCATGGTAAAGTGGATTCTGTAATTAACTTTTTTTCTGTTACTTACCTGCACATTGCTTGAATTCCTCACCTATCTCCATCCCCGTTTCTCTCAGAGGAGTCCACTAGAATTAGAGGAGTCTGTAATGAGGAGAACTGAGGTCAGATTCCACCTCTCTGAAATGTACCAGCTAAGTTTAAGCTTACTTCTAATGTCATCTTCAGAGAAGGGCATTCGGTTCTGTGAATTAGCCATGGAACTAACATACCATCACAACCCTGAGTTGGCTTGCCCCTCCATTCTCTTGTAATATTGTACAGTCTGGTAGAAATGATGCAAATCTTGAGATTAATCGCAGCAGTTCTGGGAGCTCATTGGAAGATTCTGAATTGTTGCAATGCTTTTGGGGACTAAATTGACAATTTTTCTCATGGTTTCCATAGTAGAAGCTCTTCAGTTCATGATTTATCTCTGACAACTTTTGGGTATAATGATAGGAGACACCAGTTATCTCTTGGTCGTGTCAGTCACTTTTTTAGACTTGGGGCTACACTTTTTCATGAAACTAGATGTGGTCCTCATTAATTGTTGGAAAACTGGGGAGATCTGCACTCGTATGGGTGGTATCCTTAATGGATAAGGTTGTAGATATTGGTAGATTATCAGTCCATGAATCAATCACTTCATATTTAAACATTAAATTAAAATTTGAACATTAAAGCATATTAAAAACCTACTATGTGCCAGCTAGCTATTTGGTTTATAGATTTAAAAAGACTAAAATTTTTAAAAATCCCTACTTTCCAGGAGGATATCAAAGCTGTGAGATTGAGATATGGATTATTTTTGGGTAGCAGCATTTGTGAGCTGAAAGTAGGGATGTGCCAGTAAATATTTATCAACCAGCTCTGGGGAGAAAAAGTGCATGTGACATACTTTTAAATTTAATCTTCATTATCAACATTTTCTCCAGCAGTTTCCCAAGTTTAGATAGTCAACAACAATGACAGCAACAACTAAACAAATCAAGCCCTAATTTGTAGCATTCAACAATTTCCAAGGCAAAAACACTCACCATGACAATTTAACAATTGTCTCTCAAGAGCCAGGTCAAGGTGGCTCTGGCATACCCTTAGGTCACAGAGACCTCAGCAGCCATATCTTTAGGAAATGTTAGCTTTGGTTTTGGTGCTAGGTTCCAATTAATCAAGAAACATTTGTTAAGGCCTACTGTCCATAATGGAAGAGAGCAGTAGCCTTTTACCTGCAGTAAATAAAGCCATAAACATTTATTTAACATATAAATATTTGTCAAACATCATGTTAATTGCTGGTGATACCCCAGTTAATTGCTGGTAAAAGTAAAGCAATCCTGTCCTGATAGAGCTTATATTCTAATGGATCCTGGGGACAGGGGAGAGGTGGGCAAGGCAGGGTGAGACAAGATGTACATATACGGGAACAAATAGAATATATAAAAAAATGAATATGAGGTAGTGTGACTAGAGTAAACACTAATAATTGAGGGGATAAGGAAAAGTTGATTAGATAGACTCAGTGTGTACTAACTAGATCAGATGAACGGACAAGATAAACATGTATCTGAAACAAGCAAACTTGATAACTCAGTGTTGGAGAAAACCAAGAATACAAATTACTTGAGAAGAACACTCTTTGTAACAATAACTGCTGGCAAAATTGGAAAGCATTTTAGCAAAAAATAGGCTTAAACCAACACCTTCTACCATATACTTTATCTATAAATTGATAAATAACCTAAATACAAAAAGTCACCCTGTATAAAAAAACAAAACTAGAAGAGCATGAGATTGATGCCTTTTACAACTATGGGACTAATGGGAGAGTTCTTAACCAGAGGACAGAGATCACAAGTAATAAAACAATAATCTTGATCTTATGAAATTTAACAGTTTTTGTATAAATAAACCTAGTACAGGTAGCATAAGAAGAAAAACTGGACATTGTCAGTTAGGAAAAAATCTTTGACCAATTGTCCAGATTGGGGTTTGATATCCAAAATCTGTCTATGGAACTAACACAATTATATATTTTAAAAAAGCCATTCCCCAAGAAACAAATAGTCAAAGGATTTGAATGAATAGTTCTCAAAAGAAGAAATGCAACGATTTGAAAGGTAGCTCCAAATAATCAAAACAATTCTGAGGTTTTGCTTCATACTCAACAAATTGTTAAAAGATTTTCAAAAGTGGGACTAATCAATATAGGTGGAACTGGGGGAAGACAGGTATCACGTATCAGTTATTGTACCCCTAGTGCTTGGTAGAGTGTTTTTCACACAGTGAGCAATTAACAAGTGTTTTCTCATTAAAAAAATAAGAGAAAGACAGGAGACGGAGTAGGGATTTTGAATTGAGTATCAGGGGGCAGAAACCACCTGGTGGGAGGTAGAAAGTACATGATATAACTAATATAACATAACACTTTTGGAAATTGGGCATTACAGATCAGGTCAGTCATATCTTTTCTTCCATAGTATGGTTTCTATTCCCTAATCACTACTATTGACTCTGCAACTCTGGAGAACTTTCTCTGTCCTTATGTGGGAAAAGGGAAGGTAGAAGGAAGTAAAAAAAGAGATGAAACCAAACCATCCAGTCTTTCTCCAGATAGAAAATGGAGATCTATCCTGTTTTTTGATTTTGGTTTTAGCTTAGGGCAAAGATAGAAGGAAAACAGATAAACCCTGGACCTAGTTTAGTTGTGCCTTTTGAGAAATATATAAAATACTAAAAATTAAAATCATAAGATTCTTTCTTGATTTGGTTCTACCCCCAAATAAAATAAAGTCAGGAACTTTTAGATCAGGGTTTTAACCCTAGCCTTTTTATATCCCTGTATACCAACACCAAATTCTGTTCCTCTCTTGTAATGCCTCTGTTCACAAATAAGAAAACATGGAGTTTATCAGCAATTAGGACTAAACTTGTATATCAAATGGACCTACTTTGATACTAATTAAAACAGCAAGAAAGCAATTTTAAAGGACAAAACAAGGTGGGATGGAGGAGGGAGTTAGAAGGGGAAAAATACCTAAATTTTTAACTGGAGGAAAATTATCGACAATCATACACTTGCCACACTGCAGTCACCGCTGTCTCTTCTGTACAAATAAAGAAGTATGTCAAAAATGTATTCAGAGTGAGTCTGTAGCATGCTAGAACTGGTGAATTCTTGCCAGTCATGAGTGGGGCTGTAGGCCAAGACCTGGAGTGCTTTCTGAGAAGTGAAGGAGTCAATAGATAGATAATGAAGTCATTGTTTGTATACATTAAGGAGTCTATCCATTTGAACTCTATTTGGAACTGGGAGGAGGTAGGACCAATAAAAATTTTTAAGGAATTAAATGAGAAGCTCCCAGTTAAGATATATGTATACCCACCTCAGTAATGGAATGGAGTAGTGGAAGTAAGGGTAAAAGAGACATCAGTAATGGGGAGTATTGATGAAAGCAATGAGCTCAGCCAGCTGGAGGCCAGATAGCGGACTGTTTTAGAAGCATACCTGGACAGGAGGTGGTCCAAGTGGTCCTGAGACTGAGACAGGAAAGAGAAACTTGTAAGATATTCCCTAGTACTATCCCCTAGAATGCCCCACACCTATTAGTACAATGCCTGAGAGATAGTAAGCCCTTAATAAATGTTCTATCTGTCTATCAACTACTAAGCACCTACTGTGTTAAAGGCTGGGGATACAAACATAAACAATGAAACAATCCCTACTTTCAAGGAGCTTACATTCTGATGGGGGAGGCAAGATCATATATAATTATATAAAGAATAAATATGAGTTAGTACTAAATGTTTATTGAATTGAATTAGGAAGCCTGGCAATACGTGGAAGTAAGTCAGTAGGATTGAGTCTCCTAGGGACTTCAGTCTCTGAGGGCTTTTCTGGGCTTACTTAACTTGTGTTTTTAGTGTGGTAGCCCTTGCTAACTAGTCTGATGGTGAAGCCATTACTATTCTATAGGAGATCAAGGCAATGTACTTCCCCCAGATCAGGCTGAAGGAAGTGGATTGAAAATCCCCTCTTATAATTCTACCATTCCAGTCTTAAGGACACCCAAAGTTGTGACTAAGAGGTATCATGTTGAGGTCTGAGGCCAGCATAGAGCTGACCAGTGTTTATTCATCCATATGCACATGAGGAATTGCATTTGGCAGAAGGTGAAAACTGAGGTGAACAAAATCTGAGCTTGGACTTGGGGAGGTATATTGTTGCACACTTATATGAGTTAGTAGTAATGCTGTCTACACCATAAGACCTTATATGGTCAGAATCACAGCAAAAAAAAACTTACTTGGTCTATTTCAAATTTCTTTTTAAAAAATTACTTTTAACATTGTTATTTGATTCACAGAGATAATTGTGCAGCATCCTACTTTAATCCTGTTTATACCTGACCCTTTCATATCACTTCTCCTTTCTGATTTTTGTCTCTTTTCTATAGTAGAAGGGCCTTAGAGATCATTTAGCCTGGGATTCCTTAACATTTTTTATTTTATGGACTTCTTTGGTGAAATATGTGGACCTCTTTATACTTTTAAATAGAATTTCAAGCAAAAATTGAAATTATATCATTATATTTAAAAATTTATAATTATATTGAAATGAAATTATCAAAATATTCTTTAAAAATCTAGTCTAATCTCAGTTTTACAGAGAAGAATATTGAGGAGCAAGGAGGATAAATGGCATCATACTCTTTCTTTGAACCTCCTCCTCTTGTCATCTCCATTTCTTTTTCCTTCTATGTTTGTTTTCCTTTCATTTTTATTCCCTCTGATTGTCTTCCTATTTTGTTCTTAACTATTCTCTTGTCTATAACAACACACACTCTCTTCTCTCTGCTCTTGTGGTCCTGCTGTTTACAATCTTTATTTTATGTTGCTACTATCTATTAGGGATCTGGAAATGTAGCACCACACAGAAGAGGAGAAGCTTTGGTAGGTTTTTATGTTTAAAGATTCAGTCAAATCAAATCTCAGGTATTTGCCTTAACTTGATGATAAGAAGGGCAAGCAGAGCAAAATGATTTGGAAAATCTTGAGTGATTTAAAAAAAATAGAGGTCATTTATAACTGAGATATTCATTGTTTGTATCCAAAAGTGACTGAAGGCCTTCATTCAAGTGGGTTAACATTTCTCCTTTTTATGTTACTTTGCATTCTTCACAAATAAAGGTAAAATCTCTGAATATGGCCATGCAAAACACCATCAATCAATCAATAAGATTTTATTATGTCCTTACTAGATTTCAAATACTGAATATGCCAAAACAAAAAAATGAAACGATCCCTTCCTTAAAACAGCTCATATTTTAATGGGGGAGACAAATACACATGTGAGTATATATATAGAATAAATAGAAAGAGAATAAATACTAAATATTTAACTACAAAATTGTTTGAGAGGGAAGGCATTAGCAGTTAGGGGGATTAGGAAATGTTTCATGTAGAAAGTGACTTCAACAGGGATTGCATGTTGAAGGAAGAGACGGATAGTGCAAGGGGGAACTAAAGAGGAAGACCATTCCAAGAACACAGGATGAATCACTCAAAGGCAGGATGAGAGTTGATAGACTGTCATGTATGACAAAGAGGAGCCCAATCTGACTGGATTTTGAAGTGTGGAAGGGGGAGTGATATCCAATGAGGCTAACAAGACAAATTCTGAACTGGTTGTGAAGAGTTTATATTTGATCCTCCTACTGGCCATAAAGTGCCATTGGAGTTGATTGAGGAGAGCGATATGGTCAGAACTGTGCCTAAGGAAAGTAATTTTGTCAGTGGTGTAGACTGGAGTGAAGGAGAAGTTGGAGACACCTGCTAGGAAGCTATTGCAATGATCTAGGTGGGAAGTCATAAGGACCTGAGCTAAAGTGGTAGCTATGTGAGTAGAGAGAAGTCAGATGCAAAAGATGTTGTGGAGGTAGAAATAACAATATTTGGCCACTAACTGGAGATAAGAGGGAGTAGGGAGTCACATAGATAATGCTAAGGTTATAGAAGGATGATGGGGCCTTCAACAGAATAGGGAAAAGTTATTGGCATAGAAATGATAATTAAACCCATGGCAACTGATGAGATTACCAAGAGAGATTATAGAGGGATGAGGGCCTAGGATAGCACCGTGATGCATACGAATAAATAGGGTATGTGACATGGATGAGGAATCATTCAAGAACATGGAAGAGGATTGGTCAGACAGGTAGAAGGAGAACGATGAGAGAGTAGTATCTCAAAAGCCCAGACCAGCAGAAGAGGGTTGGTAATAGTGCCAAAAGTATCAGATAGCTTGAGAAAGATGAGAACTGAGAAAAGTGAAAATCAGAGTTGGCAATTAAGAAATCACTGGTAACTTCAGAGTATAGTTTCATTTGAGTGATGAAACTGAAAGGTACATTGCAAAGGGATAAGGAGAGAGTGAAAGAAGAATTGAATGTAATGAGTATAGATAACTTCTTATAGCAGGTAGGATGAGGAAACTAGAAGAGATATGGGATGATAGCCCGAGGGAATGAAGGGTCTTGTGAAGATTTTTTTTTTTAAGGTGTGAGGGAGATTTGGTCATCCTTAAAGACTTCCAGGAAAACTATTAGGGAAAAGTCAAAGATTAGTGAAAGATGGGATGATTGAGGTGGTAGTATGCTAGAGATGGAGAGGTTGGGATCAAATTTACATGTAGAGGGGTTGGTCATGCATGGAGAAGGGCTACTTCATCCTCTGAGAATGTGAGAAAGGAGGGAGGAGGGGGGATGATGTCAAAGGATTTTGAATTGAAAAGAATGGGAGAAGAAAGAACTCATATCAAATGGTCTTAATTTTCTCAGTATAGAATATATATGGTTGCCAGAGTATGTATGTGTGATATAAATAAATTGTCCTAAATATGGAATGAATAGATAACTGATCTTGGATCAGGCCCACCCCATCTCCAAAGAAGATTGCAAATTCTGCCTTTTCAGAGAGTAGGAGGAAGGCTGGGCTGGCACTGCCAGTCACTTAATGGCAGAAGTGGCAAGCAGGATTCAGGGCTGCCATGACTGTGTAATCTGTCCTTTATCCTGTGATGCACACGAAGGGTATGAGGATAGAATTCTATTTATGGACCACACAGCCAATATCTGTAGTCTAGGGGTAAAACAAGAGTTTCAAAATAAATCCCACTTTCCTGATTGCTCTTCAGGGGAGGACAACACCCTACTGTCACTAGTTCTGCTTCTTCTCCCATGTCTCCCTAGCACCCCCGTCCCTGAAAATGAGAAATATCAAGTATACTTCCTTATCAAAGCAAGCAGTTAACAGAAACTGAGGGAAGCTATGTAGATTACAGTAGATAATAGAATAGTTAAGAGTTGAGGAGTTCTTTCTGTGAGAGATAAGATCGAACTCTTAAGGATTCATTCTTTTGTCTCTAGGGTTGCAGATACTAGAAATCAAGGGACATACAGGGAAAGGACTTCCTTATGTCTGTGGCTCCAGGGAGACCTCTCATCCACCATTCAAAATTTCATATCTGCCTCTCTGATTCTGTCCCAACAGTTTCTCCCAACATGAAGAAAATCCTTCTCTACTTATGCAAGTTTGAAATGTTGGGAGCTCAAAAGTCTCTGTACCAATGAGAAATCATGTCTCCCTCTGTGTCCTCAACAAATAGGATTACAGGGTAGTTTCTCAGGAAAACTGTTCCAGGTTTGGGTTTTAGTGAGGTAAGAATTGAAGTTCTCTTGCAGCTGAGAGAGATGGGGAATGCAGGAAACTTGAGAAGGAAACAGAAGGTTTTGAATACCCTCTGTGGGGAGTGAGATAGGGAATCAACCAGGGAGGAATAAAAAAATGTTTGCCTTGCTGTGGTGAGACCTCAGTTAAAGGTGGATAACATGAGTTTATATTATACTTTGTCAACCTAATTCTATGACATATGTCATCTCCATCCAACATCCCATGAAAGGAGTAGCAGAGGGAATAATCTAGGACTGAGGTTTGGTAAAAGATGAATGGAGATAGGTCATGGGGGCAAGAGTTTCAATGTGGAATTGAAATAACTAACTATAGAATTGAGATTAGAAAAGGAAGAAAGTGAAATCAGAGCAGACTTCAGAGTCGTGGAAGGATTGGAGGTCTTGGGGAGAGACAAATCTGCCCACTCTGACCAAGAGCTGCAAATCTAGCTTCCTTTCTGCTGTGGTACCAGAGGAAGGGGGCTTTACCAGAAGACGAAGTACAAGCAAAGACAAAATCATGATGGCGGGATTCTGTTTTCCTGCTCCATAAATCTCTCTGCATAGGCTATTTTCACTTCAGGCCCATTCTGAATGGCAAAATGATAGAACTTGGGGTTGGAAAGGACCGTAAATCATTTTCATAAAATCTTCATGCAAGTAATTTGATGCATAGGAAGTCTCCACAGTAAATGAATGATTCATTTCAATTACAGAGAAAGGTATTTCGTTTGTCAAGATCCTATCAAGATGAGGAGTTACATGGATTTGTTTGGAGATTATTTTCCCACAGTACAATCCTGAGTAATAGGACAAGGGCTTGTTTATTGACAATTATTTTGGATGATAAAGATCACCATTTTTCCATCTTATTTTGGGAGGCATAATGTAACATTCTTTCCCTAGCGATAAGGTAACAAGAATTGACAAAAGAGCATCTCTAAGGTAAGGCCTTCAATCCAATCCAAAAGATTTTCTTTAGAGCAGAGATTCTTAGCCTGGGGTCTGTTAGCTTAAAATTCTTTTTTGATAACTATTAATATAATTGGATTTCTTATGTATTTTATTTTATTTATTTAAAAATATTATTGTGAGAAGGGGTACAGAGGCTTCACCAGACTGCCAAAGGGGTCCAGGACATGAAAAAGGTTAAGAATCCCTGTTTTAGGGTAATAGCTTTCCCACTGGAAATTGCAATTAGGAATGTAGAAAATCTCAAAGGAGATCTTTGCGATAGAGTCTTAGTCTTCTAAAAGGTTAGTTCTAAAAGGGAGGGTATTGCCAACCTTCTCTTTTGAAAAGAGTAACTTCAGACCGCACCATCCAGTCTGAATTTCTCAAGTCATAATGAGCATTGTATGTGGGTCAGCAGTTCTGAGATTTTTGACAATGTCAGGGGATGCTGAGGGAGAAGAAAGGGATTAGGACTTTTACCTGTACCCTTAGGAGTGACATATATTACTTTAAACTCAATGTCCCAACATTCAGGTGGTGACAAAACAGGTGTCTTCTGACTTTAACTTTCTACCAAATCAAGACAGACTTCTTAAATATCCCTTTCGTGTCTTCATTTAAATTTTTTATGCAGATGACTTTTCTTTTAATGTTATAGTTTTCAATATAGACCTTAAAATGAACCCTCCCTTGTAACAGAGAAAGCAATTAAGCAAAACTCACCAACACATGATGGTTCATATATCATGTTCACCTATCGTTTTCCACCTCTTTTCCAAAAGGGGAGAAATTTTTCATAAATTTTTCTTCGGGGCCAAGATGGATAACTATGGTTATCCAAAGTTTGATTTCATTTTAGTGTTCCTTTCAGTCTTTACATCCTTGTGGTCATTGTACATATGTCTACCTGTGATTTCTCTGTATGCCTCACAATTTTACTACTTAGAATGCAATAATATTCCATCATAATTTGTTCAGTAACTCTCAGTTATTGGTCTCACAGAATGAAGCTACAAATATTTTTATGTATATATATATATATATATATATATACACACACACACACACAGCACACATAGACACACACACACACACACACACACACACACACATTTTCAATCTTTCTTTAGCCTCCTTGACATATATACCAAGTAGTAGTATCTCTGAGTCAAATGTAATGGAACATCTTAGTGACTTTTCTTACGTAATTTCAAATTGTTTTCCAGAATAGGTAATCCTTACTCTATGCACACCTTCTGAAGATTTACTCAGGTAAAATTTCTCTTCCCTAGGTTTCTGTTTTGACTTAATATTCCTGCCCAAATGAGAAGGCATAAAGGTGGCTGACATGATAAGTGAGTCATAAAATAATAAAACATCCTATTCAAAATGGAAATAAAATGAAAACAAGTCCCCATTCCCCTACTATAGCCCCTTCCTTTATAGTACTGATAATTGGTACCTTGGAAAAGCTACTAAAATTTAGTTTATGTATTTTACACACTATCATACCTTTTAGCTACCATTTATTTCTGTATAAAGAAGCATTGTGGTATAGAGGATAGAAAGCCAGAAAGAATAGTGGTCAAGTTGTGCCTTTAGCTTTCGTTGGCCCTATGACCCTGTATAAATCACTTCATATCTCGGTGCTATGAACAATCCTCTTTCGTTATAAGCTGCAGAGAAGGAAGTGCTGACTTGTTTTGGTGGAGGGAGTTTCCTTACTTGTGTGTTCCCTATACTAATGAAATTACATCTCTAGCCCTTATTCCTTATAAAGGGTAAACTATTTTACTTTGATAGCTCATCATAGAGTTCTTGAAAATATAACATTTTGGTGATTTCTTCCAATAATAAAAAGGTGGATTTTTTTCTCCTCTGGATCAATCACTATAGATGATGTCAACTTTTTCCAAAGGATGAGACTGAGGCATTTTTGGAAACTGGGCCTCCTAGGCCTAGTAGTCTATCTTAGAGAAGCATCTCTTATATGGAACCATATGTCTGGTACATTTCAGCACCTGACATGCCTTCAATGTGACTCATCAACTTTATATTGATTATGTGGTGGCCTGAGGATGAATTCTTCTTTTAACTTTGCAGAAAAGAAGACTGGAATCCAGGACACAATTGTAATGAATTATTGCCTTTTACAAATCTGCCCTCCTTTGCATTATTCCTACCATTCAATTATGTATCTAAATGTAGTAAGAATGGACTTACGCCTACATTAACAAAATGAATTCAAATTGACCTTTTTTCTGACTTGGAAAGAGTCATGTTGGCAGTGGGGTGGGGGACTTTGAAACTAGAAGAAACCTTGGACAACATCAAGTTGAACTTCTTCATTTTACAAATGTGAAAACAGTTCCAGGGAAGTGAGGTGGCTTGCCTTCCTACAGTGAGTTAACAAGGAACTGAATACTCTGAATCTATGTAAAACATCCAGAGGAACTATGAAAAATGCAGTCAGTTTATCTAAATTCTTTTTGTCTTTCATGTTTTTTACTGTGTCAGTAGTTTGTAGTGGGAGCTGTATCAAGAGCAGCTTCAGCCTTGTACGACAGGGTGTTAAAAACATCCCGAGGAAATGAATTTGACAAATGGTGTCAACTTTTTGGGGAACTCAGATCCTTCATGTTCTCCATCCTTGAATATTTCAGCCTGATTCTCAGATTATGTCTTCTTTCCTTGCTCGTTGGACCTTCCTTTGATTCAGATACTGATTTCTGCTTCTGGTCTGGATATTCCCTTCAGCTTTTTTCCTCAGCACTCTCACAAACTGACTTTCATGCATACATCTAGCCCTCTTTGGAGAGGAGGCTAAGACTCTTCCTGGATCTCTGTACTGGAAGACATCAGTTTGAACCAAGGAAAGCTCTCAGCCATAGCCTATAAGTGATTTCTGCCCCCGGCAGTACCCTAGGATAGAACTGCAATAATATCAACTTACAGAGAGTTATATGAATTGGAATGTGTTTTACATACACAGTCTTATCTGATTCTTTTAGTAATAATTTTTACAGTGATAAGAATAGCTAACAGTATATTGTAGTTATGTGCCAGGCACCGTGCTAAATGATTTATAATTATGATTTCATTTCAGCCTCACAGCAGCCTTGGTGGATAGGCACTGTTACTATCCCCATTTTGCAGATGGGAAAACTGAGGCAAACAGAGGTTAATGGTTGGTCCAGGGTTTCAAAGCTAGTAAGTGTCTGAGTCTTGAACTCAGGTCTTCTTGACCTTCTTGACTCCATTTCCAGAACTCTATTTACTGAACCGCCTAGCTTCCTCCTGTAGGAGAGATATAGAATAACCTTTATAGATAGGTGCTATGAGTATATTCTTCTTATACTAAAGATAAAGTAATTAAGGCTAATAAAGTTTGATTGACCTGAACATGGTTATCTATCTAGTAAATGACAGAGTTATCTTAGGAAAAGTACAATCTACTTTTTGTCTACAATCCTGATTCTCTTAACATTTTTACATGATTACCTTGTAAATCCCCACATCCTATTATCTATTTTCTTTTCTTTTGAGTTGTCAAGGATGAAGTCATAAATTTGTAATTACTGGGTCTACAACCAGTTATGGCTATCTCATCCAAACTGACCCTTGACTGCTGTGGGATTTGAAAATTTCCTACCTTGATTTCCCTAACGATGTACTAATGCTGCTTCTACTACTAGCTATGTGGCATGTCCATTCTACTTCCTTTCACCAGTCCTACTTCTTCTATCTCATTAGATATGGGCATCCCCCAATGTTCTGCCTTTGGTTCTCTTTTCTATCTATACCCTCCCTTGGTTATGTCATTCCCTACCGTGGTTTCAACTCTTGATTTTGTAGCAATGACTCTGAGTTTGTATCTTGAGCCCCATGTTTCTCCCCAGTCTCTACTTCTCCATTTTTAATTGCCTCCACTTGGATCTTCTAATCACATTTCAGATGTAAATGTCTAAAACTGAACTCATCACCACTCCTAAAAATTTGCTCTTCCTCTTGACTCATCATTATTTTTCATTTACTCAGGCTAAAAATAAACTTAACTTTACTCTGTCTGCTCCCTTTCTTCACAATTCCAGTTGGTCGTTGAGTTCTCTTACTTTTTCCTCTGCAATGTTGCTTAAATCAGCCTCTTCTCTACTATTTCCACTACCACAATACCAGTTTAGTTTCTTATCCTAAGTCTCTCTGCCTCCAATGTCTTTCTTCTCTAATCTGTCTTGCACACTGCCCCTGGATTCATCTTCCTGAAGAATCCTATGTCATCATTCTGCTTAAAAATCCTCAATGGCTCCCTGTTGCCTATTAAACAAAATCCAAACTTAGTAAAGGATTTAAGTCTTGCCACAATCTGGTTCCATCCTAACTTTCTGGTCTTTTCTCTCATGTGTTTACCCTGTGGTCCAGTCAAAATGGACTTCTTACCATTCCCTAAATAACTAAGGTGGTTTCTTGCCTTCATATCTTGGCTGCTGCTGTTCTCCTTGTTTAATATTCTGTTCCCTCTCCATAACTATCAAATTTTTACCTAAGCTGCAAGGTTCATTTCAAGATTCCTCCATAATACCGATCCTATTCATGCTATTCGAAGTGATATCTTCTTCCCTTGAGTTCATGTAGCATGTAGACACACACACACACACACACACACACACACACACATTTTACTGACAGTTTTCTTTAAATTAAAATCATTCCTCACTTCTAGATTGACCCTGTCATTATAACAAAAAAAAAATAATTAAGAAAATGCATCTGATACAGAAAGTTTGACTGACGTATTCAATGTTCTGTCCTATCAGTCCATCTCTCTGTTGTAAGGAAAGAGATATATTTTACTATCACTTATCTAGGACCTTCATTGGTTTTCCATTCCTTATAGTTCAAAGACCATTTAGAAAATTTTTTTATTTGCATTGTTGTAGTTATTGTGTATATTGTTTTCTTGATTCTGCCGATTTCACTTTGTATTAGTTCATACAAATCTTCCCAAGTTCTCTGAATTCTTTATATTTATAATTTTTGACCTACAATAACAGTCCATTACACTGATATATATTTATTCCAATCTTTTCCTAATAAATGGGCACTTTAAAACTTTTGCTAATGGAATATGTACTACTTTTCGTTAAAGTTACTGTGTTTATGCAATAGGCAGCTAGGTGACACAGTGATTAGAATGCCAGGTCTGGAGTCAGGAAGACTTGAATTCAAATCCAACCTCAGATACTTACTAGTTTTGTGAACCTGGGCAAGTCACTTAATCCTCTTTGACTCAGTTTCCTCATCTGTAAAATGAGCCAGAGAAGGAAATGGCAAACTACCTCATTGTCTTTACTAAGAAAACCCCAAATTGGGGCCATGAAGAGTCACATAGGAATGAACAACAACATCCTACTTAGTTTGTAGATTCTTTGAAGGTAGGGAACACATTTTATTTATCCTGACATCTCCAATACTGTATAGCAACTGCTTCCATATAGGAGGCACTTAATTGTCTGATGAATGAATGAAAGCATCCAAATATTCATTGCATTTTTAACTTTACCATTTAATAATGCCACTTAGTTACAATGAAGTGGAAAGAGTACTGAGGATCTTCTACCAGAAACACAGCTACTCTGTGCTTTAGTTTTCTTTACTATAAGATGTCTTCTCTCTAATTCTGAGGGATATTGTAAAGATAAATGATAACACTGGTCTGTTGTTTTCTCCTTGTACAGAAGAGTAAAGTTGTTCAGAGCTGCCAAAAGCACCCTTTTAGTGTATATGTCTGTGACATATTTTGTAGATTTATTATGAATACTATTTATTGTTCCCAATGGATTTTCATTGTAGGCTTTCTTTGCCTTTTTCCTGTCATGACAAGATACATTACCAAATCCTGAGAAATGCAAAGAAAAAACTGAGAGGATAAATTCTGGACCTCTCTGTTCTGTAACACAAAAGCAACAGTGCATAAAAGGTTGTCACTCCAGAACACAAAAATATAGGGACTCCAAGTGCTTTGCTTCATTCACTGAAGGCTTTCTAACGAAGCAATATCTACAATGCATAAATAATCTTTTATCTGACAAGTATGACAAGGACCAGTCTGCATATTCCTACTACATCAGGACTATACAACAAAGCCCATTCCAGTCTCATGCAGTCTTCACCCTCTCTTTCTCAGTAAGGTCTGCATTCTTTATCCACTTCAATTCACTCCATTTCGGTTCAATTCAATTCATAAAATCTCAGTGGTGGAAGAGACAGACTTCAGAGGTCCTACGTACAGTGCAACCTAGACTCTAAAAGGAATACCTTCCACCTGAACATATCTAATCATTGGAAACACACTCTCTACTGAGGTTGCTCACTTTACTTTTTGGGGAGGTGATATTTTCCCCCCTTATAGTGAGCTTTATGCTGAAGCAGATAGGTAGAATAGTGAATGGATCATTGGACCTGTAGTCAAGATGATTTGAGTTTAGATCCAGCCTCAGACACTTACAAGCTGTGTGACTATGAGTAAATTACTCAATCTGTCTGCTTCAGTTTCCTCATCTGCAAAATGAGCGGGACAAGGAAATGGCAAACTACTCCAGTATCTCTATCAAGGAAACACCAAATGAGGTCACGCAAAGTAGGACATGAATGAAGCAACTAAACAACAACAAAAAGTCTAATCCGTCATTTTCATCACAGCCCTTCAGATACTTAAAGACACATATCATTCTGCATTTTCTTTTTCAGACTAAATAATCTTGGTCCCTTCTACTGATCTCTCACTCTCGTGATTATTCTTCTCTAGAAGTACTTTACTTTTGTTAATGACCTTGCCAAAATGTAGCCCCCCAAATTGAACACAATATATAGTCTAGCAGATTGCAATAGAAACATCAGTGGTATTGCTGTGCACCCTATTTCTATAAGTGCATGTACTTTTGGTGTGTTACACACTTCCTCTAATTGAACTTCCTGTCCAAGACTCTCAGATATTTTTTTCTCATAAACTATGATCTAATCCTGGCTCTGCATTCTATACTTGTACCACTGATTGTTTGGACCCAGATGTATGTCGTATTAAACATATTCTTATTAATGTTCTTATTAATATTCTTATTAAGCCCCTCTTCCTATTAAATGTCTTCTCATTGAACTAAGTCCATAATTTAAGTGTATTCAAGTCATTTAGCATACTGTATTTACGGGGCAAAGCTTTCATTATCCTTTTCAATGTTGTGTCCTCTCCAGATTACATAAGAATGCCACTTAAGCTTTTTTTCCCCAAGCCATTGGAGTTGAACAGAAGACGGCCAATAATAAACTCCTAGAAATTTCACTATAGTCCTACTTCCATGGTGATACTGATCCAGTCATTCAACTAGTGCTATCATTCATTTTGCTCATATCTATCCATCCTGTATGAATGACAGACTTTATAAAGTGACTTTTTTGTTATGCAGGTAATTTATATCTTTCCAATTTTTCTGATCTACCTCTCTCATAATCCTATCCAAAATAAAAAAAAATGAAATGAAGTTAACTTGGTATTGATAAACTTATTCTGGCTCTTAATGATAACTACTTTCTTCTATAAAAACTTACAACACTTCAAATAATATATCTAGAATTCTGCTGGGTATTTAAGTTGGAGAGATCCTCCAGAACAATGTTTGCTTCCTCTCAGTCTTCTGTAACTTTTTGCATTTTCCATGATTCACCCAAGGTCACTGACATTAATTTAGAAATCCCAACTCATAATTCTTTTAGTAGAGGAGGGAAAGAAAGGGAATAAGTATTTATAGAGGGTCTATTATGTCCCAGGTGCTATGCTGTTTTTTGTTTGTTTGTTTTTATAAATATTACAGTACCTCATGATGTAGTTCATCTGGGCATTATGAACTAGTGACTTGAATTTATTGAGGATAGTTAGGTTTTCTCTTGCTGTCTCTTTGTTTGTCTTTGGCTTCACTCTTCATGCTAACTATTGTCATTCTATCCCTCTAAATCTGAAGATTGTTCTTCTTGGTAAAATAAGGAAAAAATAAAAGTTGAATAGTATTGCCTTCTTTTAATGGTTTATTGTTAATATTGTTTGTTATTATTCCATCATCTTTGACTAGCAATTTTATCTGTGCTATGACCTTCCCTTTGTCTCCACCAAAGCATAAAAAAAATCACCAAAAAAACCATTTTCTTGCGTTTATTTATCACTTAGCTTCAGCTCATTCTGAGAGTAAGCACACCTGTCACTATTCTTACTGGTTATCTTTTTTTTTTTTTAATTGTTCTTCATCCCTTTTTCTTACGTTTTCTACATACTTCTTTAATACCTGTGCTGATCTATGGGTGCCTTGTGCAGTCATACTAGTCTCTGGACAGCTCCCCCCTTTCCTGCTAATTGGCATTGTTAGAAAATCATTTTTGAGAGGATTCTATTCTTTGGGGGCTGAATTTTGTAGAATTTTAGGCCATCAGATCCTATTTAGCCTTTCTCAGAAGATAGGACTTTTACTTATTTTCCTCTTCTTGATTTTCTCTGAATTATTGGTTTTTCCCTCTAATAATCTTCCTGTATCATACCTACTCTCTATGGTGAACTATGTAGCAGTTGTTTCTCTTATGAATTTTCAGTTTAAAGCCCTTCTAATCAGTTCTACATGTCTTCAAGAAAATGTATTGACCTTCATTAGATGAACACCTAGTCAAGAGAGAATATCATTTCTATGTTTTAAGCCTTGGTCCAGAAACCTGAAACTATTTTCTTAATCATAACTTTTGTCTTTCTCTTCTGAAACTTCCGCCTTCTACTATTAGCAGTGATGAAAATACCACTTCCAACTTCTTGCTTAGGAAATTCAAAGCCTTAGCAATGCCTCATCTGTAAAACAAGGGGATTGGTCTACATAACCTTCAAGGTCTGTGAATCCATAAACATTTTCTTGTTTTCTTAAGTGAACTAAGATCTCATTTCGTGAGGTTTGTGTATATGAATTTGTAATGATAACCAGGAGGAAAGGAAGGTGTCTGATTTATTTGTTACTTTTAAAATACAACATCTAGGAATTAGATTTTGTTGGCTAAGCTCAGAAAAAAAAATTAGACCTAGGAAATAATGGGGGAAATGTGTTGTTCATTTTTCTGTCATGTCTAACAACTATTCATGACCCCATTTTGGATTTTCTTTACAGAGATACTAGAGTGGCTTACTATTTTCTTCTCCAGTTCATTTTATAGATGAGGAAACTGAGTCACACAGGTTTAAGTGGCTGTCCAGGATCACATAGCTAGTAAGTGCTGGAGGCCAGATTTGAAGTCATGAAGAGGAATTTTCCAGACTCCAGGCAGGCACTCTATCCATTGTGCCACCTCCCAATGGAAATTACTCAAATGTTCATTTTCCCACCAGCATTTCCCGCTCACACATCCATTCTAAGTAGTATTTAAAAGTATTCTGATTGTCTTTAACATCATGAAAATTGTTTTCATTCGTTTTTGTTGAGGTGATGGGAAAGGCAGTACATTTTGAGTCCAGGTTTATCTAGTTCATATCTGTGAATCGTTAGCATCATATTTTTAGTAATGAAATAGATTTTAGGGTCAATTCCTTGTACAATAGAATTTTCTAATTTATAGGACACTTTTGCATACATTTTCTCATTTCATCCTCAAACAGCTCTATTGGATGCATATTATTTATCTGTATTTTGAACATGAGGAAAGAATTGAAGCTTAGAGAGGCCTCTGATATTACTAATAATTAGAGCCCAGATTAGAATCCAGATTCCTCACTTTTAGTGCAAGACCTTTTCCTTTATACTATATACTTACTACCTATATTATAGGAATATAGAAAATATTGTTTGAAGGAAAACTGTGTATTTTAGAATCCTTAGAGACAGATATTGTATCAGAATTAGGTACGTCATGGTGTTCTCTGGCTCATAGACTCTTTTTTATTATTCTAGCCAACCTCTTCTCCTTGAACCTTACATAAGGTAGGGTGGTGCCAGACTCAGTAGAAGAACATAATTCTCCTAGGTACTGGATAAACACTAATTGATGATGATGGAAAAACTAGCTTGAGCTCTTTCTGTTTTCCAGCACCTGGCTGGGAATTTTTCTCATTTGTTATTTGTTCTAATTAGAAGCTGTCATTTAGTTTTGATAATAGTTCTTCTTTATTGTTGATATTAACCCTTGCTACCCTCAGCATGACATATTCCTTGCTTTTCTTAATAGTCTACTTGCATTTTAAAAGACTCTCTAATTTAATTTCAATTGAAAAACAATCAACTTCTCAACCATTACTTTCTTCAAAAGATATATTGAAATATACACAGATGTGTACCAAACTTAGAATTTATATTCTTTCACAATAGGAATTCTTTCATTCTTTATATTTATAGATGCCCTGCCTTTGTATTAATATTTGCCCAGTGCCTTGGATGATGCCTGACAAATAAGTGGTGCTTAATAAATTCAAGGTGATTTATTGATTAAGGAAAGCCTATATACAAGTATCTAGAATTATAAAACCAATAAATTTATAAGAAACATTTTATTAATATAATATTGTCAGTATACTTATTAATAACATTTGTGATATGTGTAATGATTATAATAAATTATAAAATAAGTAATTTTCATGACCAAACTATGATTTAGTCTATAAAAGAATTTAACATCCGGTTTCTGTAAAAAGAAAGCTACCCTACTGAGTGACAGTACAATTTAAAGAACAAAACAGGACCTTCCTATAACTTTTCAGAAATGAATTTATTGTATAAGGTGCAATACTCCCTTCCCCAGGCACAACATGTATGTCCACATTTCCATATAAATATTCTCTCTCTCTCTCTCTCCCTCCCCATCTTTCTTTGTCTCACACACACACACACACACACACACACACACACACACACACACACACACACACAGTAGAATGAGCATATTGTAGTGGAATGAACTGGACTCCAAGTCTGAAAAATCTGGGTTTGGGTTCTGGCTCCAAAAACTGTTTAGTTGTGTGACCTTGGCTAAGTTTCTGAAGTTGCCTGAGTCTCTGTATCCTTATCCATGAAATGGGAATTATAATCCTTACACCATCAACTTGATAGATAATGCAATTTAAGCATAATGCAACTTGCCCTGTTTATCTCATAGGTCAGCTGCTAAAAGAAAAAACAAGCACTTTGTAAAAGTGCCTTACAAATGTAATATGTAGTAAGAGAGTACTTTGTGTTGAAAGCATTCCAGCTTTGTTTGTCCTTTGTTTTTGAAGAGAACTGATGATATCATGGATGATGTCTTGACTTAAGAGTAAACTTGATTAAAGGAATGTAGTTGTACAAAGTCATCAGTCTCATTCTCTCCTCCTGAGTCACTGAAGTCCAGTGACCAGACAAAATTCAAGATGACTGGTGATGACCCAAGACAAAGTGGATGATCTTGGTATCTTTGTGCCGAACCAGACTCTAAGCACTCTAGTGTCTGCTACAGCTGCCTTCATGGCCATTGGAACAAATTGTTCTCTCACCCATTTTGACAGAGAAAGTCTTTACATGCTTGGGCTAGATATTCTCCTAAGTCACCAACAGGTTTCAGGCTTATTTGTCAACCTCAACATGATTTAGCCCTTCTGTCAAAATGGTTTACCAGGGTGTGGCTGTCGTGCATGCTACAGCCTCTTGGAGTCACAGGTGAAAACTGAGTGGATCAGGTGGACAACAAAGGTGGATGAGCAGCCTTGGAAAGGGCTTGACAAATGCTCACATCAGAGGGCCTAGTCCTCCCTGAACACCTCAGAAAGGGATGAGGTTGGCAGTGAATGCTAAGAACATGAAAAGGATTTTTTTTTAGCTATGTAGAGGGTAGTGGGGCAAGAGAAGGCTCAAACTATTGCTTGGGGATGAATGAAATAATGCTAATATATGAAGCTGAGGAAGTCTAAGTACTAGACTCTTGTTTTGTTTTATTCTTCTAAGGAAAATGTTGACTGTTAAGGATAGAACAAAAATGGTTAGCAGGGAACTAAAAAATCAAGTTATCTGGGGAAGTGGTCAGGCAGTATCTAGTTGCTCTCAATATGTTCAAGTCACCAGGCTTGGGTGAATTGTATTCTAGAGTACTATAGGAAGTGGCAGATATGATTGTTTCACTGTTATTTGAGACCTTTGAAAATTGAGGGACAATGGGACAGGTGGCACAGAAATCAGTGGAGAAAGGCAAATGTGGTCCTAATTTTCAAATGGGAAAAAAGGTGAATTCTTCAAACTATATATGTATCTTGATGCCTATTCTTGAAAAAAAAATTTAAAACACATTATTAAGGGCTGGTTGATAAAGATCTAGAAATTGAAATAGTGATCATTAAATACCAGCACAGAATCATCAAGAATAATTCATACCAGATTAATCTCATTTGCTTTTCTGACCAGGAACATAGACTGGTAGACCAAAGGAATGATTTAGACACAACACAGTAAATTTTGGCATAACATTTCATACAGTATTGCATACTATTCATGAGGACAAAATAAAAATACATGAACTAGCTGACAGAACAATTAAGGGGATTTGGAACTAGTTGAGAAGTCAGAACCAAAAAGTAGCCATTAATGGATTGATTCCAACTTGGAAGGAGGCTTCTAGTGGAGCACCCCAGGGATTTGTCCTTGGCATTGTGCTGTACAATATTTTTATCAATGACTTCAATGAGAACTTGGCACAGTACTAGACACATAATAGGTCCTTAATAACTGTTTATTGACTTATTATTGGAGATATAGATGGAATGTTTGTCAAATTTGAAGATGAAGTAGACCATGGAGAGAGAGCTAATAAGTTGGATGTCAGGGTCTAGGTTGAAAAATATCTTAACTGTATAGATCTATGGGTTGAATCAAAGATGAAATTCAATAAATAAATGTAAAGTGCTATAATTGGGTTTCCTAAATCATTCATTGTCTTTAGTGCCTGTTACAGATATATGTAGTGCTGCTGTACTAATGAATGAACTAACTGTTCAACTACTTTTCATAAACTGGACAATGGGCTTTTTAAATCAATTTTATTTTTCATCTATGGATTGTTTGATCTCTTTAAAGTAATTATGGATCTAATGTTCTGGGTGCATGATGATATTAGCGTAACAGAATTTATAGATAGAAGCATCTTAAGAACTTTACTTCTAAAGGGAATCAACTCTCTTACTTTTATGCTTCTCCTAGGACATTTTTCATGACAATGATGAAGATTCCCTGTTCTATATGTTGTTTCATATTAATAATCCAAGGGTCATTAAACTGAATTATCTACATGGTTTCATTTATCAAGGAATCTTGTACGCTTTAAAATTATGAAATATTTCTTGTTGTAGGAGAGACTTTAAAACTGTTTTACTCTACTGAACCAAATACTTTTAAAACAATCAATTAATAAGGTGGGATTTTGAATTCGCTGCATCATTTAGTCAATTGTTTGACAAATGTGTGGTCTGCTGAAGAAAATTATTTGCCAAAGTTTCCCTATTCCTTTCCTATATTTTCTCTTAAGGATTCTCTTGAGAGGTGTTTAGAACATAAAGCTTTTATAAATATGAGAAAGTTGGTATATGGATCAGTGGTTATCATATCCTCGCAATTGGTTTTTTTTTAGGTAGCAATATTATGTATAATTCTCACCCCACCCCTATTTAGAGGGTGGAAGAGTAAATACATATATATATATATATACATATAATTCCTTTCTGGGCTATATTATAAATTGATGCCTCAATGCTCTTTCCAAGTTGTATCGGCTTTAGCATGAATCTATTCTACTTTCTCTAGTTCAGGAGGTCTTAGTCTTCTTAAGTGTTATTTATGAAAATGATATGGATTATCTGGGTGTGAGATAAATTATTCTATAACCTTATTTCTCTCTCTACTGATCTTCACTATTTTGTGAGTGATACTATTCATGATCTTCAAATATCCTTCTTCAAAATGACTTTATATTGCAAACTAAGTTTTCCCTGGCTGCCATATATCTCTGGTTGGCAAAGGGTCAAAGTGTTTGCTGGAAAAGGCAATTTTGGGGGTTCTTTGATCTTCTTGTTATATTGATTGCTTTTTATCACTTAAACTTCTGAAGGAAGTGTTGATAAGTAGAGACAAGTGTCCTCTTCTTGACTATTCTGATATTTGACTATCTTGGGGAGCATAAAGAGCTTGTGTGAATGGATCAGTCGGAAGAAGTTATGAACTATGCAGTTTCTTATCATCTTTATTCTTCTAATTTGATGTTGATTTTGACTTTTGATCTGATTTATCAATAGTCTGATGACACACAATAGCTGATTCAATAATCCTCCTAGCAATGTGACTTTGGGAAGGCAGCACAGTTCCTGGCACATAGTAAGCATTACATAAATGTTAACTATCATTTTGGTTGATATTATTATTGTTGAAATTTTCATCCTCTTCAGTCTTAGTTTCCTTATCTTTCAAATGAAGTGCTTAAATTAAGTATCTTTTAGAGTTATTTCTACATCTAAATTTATTATGCTATGAACCAGACATTTTTTCATCTGTCAAGATAGGAATGATTTTATTTTTTTGTGGTATTGTTCAGTGCTTACTGTGTCCTATACCTTCTCTTTTTAAAGGAAGTGTTTATGACATATAGTCGAGACTTTTGTTCAGTTTAAAAGTCTTTGGCCTCGTTTAGTTCTTAAATCTGAAGCTTACTTTCCAAAATTCTTTTTGTCATTCTCTCCTTTGCTTACCCTGGCATTGTGGTCACTGAATATCAGAGTACAGCATACATTAACTTAATTTGACAGATGTTGTCAAGCTCTTCATAGAATTTCTTGACTACTTGTGTTATGTAGTGTGTAAAGTGCTGGAGTCAGGAAGACTTGGATTTGAATATTGACTTGAACCCTAACTAGTTATATGACTCTGGATGAGCCACCTAACTTCTCTATGTTTCAATTTTCTCATTTATCAAGTGGACTCCTGACCTCTAAGGTCCCTCTAGAACTGTGATTTCATTATCCTCTGGAAACAGATATTGTCACATAAATTGCAATTATCTTCATGGAAGTCTTTTTGGTTTTGCTCATCATGGGCACTGTAAAATAAAATAACCAAGTGTTCTGCAAAATAATATTTTTCATTGCCTTTGAGTGAATATCATCATTTGAATGAACAAGGTATCTTGGATATCAGACTATAAATTAGGATATTTGATGTAAAGATTTCCCCCCCAATAATAGTTTCCATTATGATACCAGTTGGGTTAGTTTTGATGATACAAAAAAAATTTCAGTGTTATATAATCAAAATGATCACTTTTATCTTTTGTGTGCCTTCTCCTCTTCATGGTTAAATTTTTTTCCTCTAGCCAGAGCTGTGAAAGGGAAAAGATAGGGCATATATATTTATTAACACTATACTATGTGCCAGGTATGGTACTCAGTGCTTTACAAATATTGACTCTTTTGATCCTCACAAAAACCTTACAAGGTAGGGCACTATTACTATGCCCATTTTACAACTGAGGGAACTGAAGTAGATAGACATTAAGTGGCTTGCTCAGTGTCAAAGAGCTAGTGAGTGTGCGAGGATGGATTTGACCTGAGATCTTTCAGACTCCAATCACCCAGCAGCCTAGAAAGGTACCTGATCTGGTACTGCTGATCGTTTTTACTGGTGTTTCATTCCATTCATTTCAGGATGCGTTTCAGCTTTCTTTTCAAGTCTTTAGAACATTTTCTTTGACACCTGTCTACTTGTGATCTTTCTATTTTCTGTCTTCAAGGACTAATAATTTGGATACTTTCTCCATCATTATAGATCAGATATAGATCACCTCTATACTCTAGAAGACTCTTTCTTCTTGAAGTCTTTTTCTTTAACTGGCCCTGTGATTTCATAGTCTTAAAAAGCTGGGGGCCATGAGAGATTAATTTACTAGCACAGTTTAACACAGTCAAGAAATACAAGAATTTTTTTGATTCCATTTCCAACTACCTATCCATTCAATTCATTATATCACATTGACTGTGGTATTGTTCAGTGCTTACTGTGTCCTATACCTTCTCTTTTTAAAGGAAGTGTTTATGACATATAGTCGAGACTTTTGTTCAGTTTAAAATTTCACTTTGCAATAGATAAAAACTTCATTCAGTGAGTAAGCTTCTGATAATGATCTTTGTCAAAATCAAGGAGGGTCTTTGAATGATATGCATGTAGTACAGTTTGTTGTAGGGACTGTAATTGATTATTTTACAATTTACAGTCTACCAATTCAGCCTTCAAGAGCCCAGGGTCATTTCCTTAACTCAATGAGGCATCCAGCAGAATATAGCAGAAACTTCTTTTTGGATTACCATTGTTATTTCTATAAACTACATCTTTATTTCATGTGTAAGAACTCAATAGCTCATATTCAATTCAATAAATGTTCAGAAAATATCTATAGTGTGCAAAGAACACTAAGCTAGTCACTGAGGGAAATAAAGGTTAGATAAGACATAGTTCTGTTCTTTAAAAAATTACTCTAGACCAACACAGACCCCACCATAACAAAGCTGAGCAGGAAGCCCCAGGTGGTTTGAAGCATCAGGACTGTGGAATCTCAAACATAGCCCAGGATGGGAATCCAGTGGAACTGAGCGACAGAGAACCAGAGAAGTCCAGGTAACTGCAGCAGCCGCTCCTGAAACTATCAGCCTGCAGATTAAATGTCTGTAAGTCACCTACTTGAACTTCTAGGAGCCAAGATGATGGAGTGATTGGTAAATGCTCTACCCTTCATCTTGTTGACCTTGAAAAACCCAGAGAATATTTCCCCAGGAAAAGTCCTGGATCAGAGGAATCAGGTGAAAGGGTAAACAGTCTCTTAGCCCGTGAGGCTAGGAAAATCACAAAGGGAAGGGGGTCCCATTTGCTGTTGCTGAAGGGGACCAGTGCAGGACCAGAGCTGTCCCAGACAGCCCCACCTCAGCGAACCAGGAGGAGATCCTGAGCCCCAGGGAGGTGGAGCCCATAATTACCAATACCAGGATGCCAGGCATGCCTCAGCACAGCCAGGGGAATCAGGAAGACACTAATGCAAACGGGATTCACCAACCATTGAGCCTGCCTGTGCTCAGGAGAGGAGACTTCCTGTGACCAGACCACCCCTCCCCCACATTTAACACACCTAGCTCCAGGGTAACTCTGGGGAAATTCAGAAAGACTTTACCTGGCCTCTGCTTTGGCACACCAGCCAGCTTAGCACTAGGTAAACTATAGCATTCTAGTGTCCAGCTGAAAGAACCAGAGGCCACAACATGCAAAGCCTCAAGTTCTAAGCACAAGAATGGTGGAACAGAGCCCCCTGTGCCCCAGAAGCAAAGATCCTCTTTAAAATCCAGGAAAGGGTGATCACTATAAGCAAGAAGCGAGCCAGGAAAGGATAGAATCGCTCTATGGGGAAAGAACCCAAACACGAACACCAGAGAGGTCAGCACGGAGGCTGCACCGCCATCTGAAATTTCAGAAGGGAATGTGGACTGGTCTCAAGCCAAAAGAGTGTTCTTGGAAGAGCTCAAGAAGGATTTTAAAAGCCAAATTAGGGAAGTAGAAGCAAAACTGGCCAATAATTTTAAGAATATGAGAAAAAATCATGGAAGAATTTAAAAGGAAAATTGGACTAATGGAAAAGGAAGTACAAAAACTAATTGGATAAAATAACTCCTTAAAAGGAACACTTGGACAGGTGGAAAAGGAGATGCAAAAGTTAACTGAAGAAAACAATTTGATAAAAATTAGAATTGGGCAAGTAGAAGCTAATGACTCTATGAGACATCATGAATCAGTCAAATAGAAACTAGAGAATGAAAAAATAGAAGAAAATGTAAGGAAAAACAACTGACCTGGAAAATAGATCCAGGAAAGAAAATCTAAGAATTATTGGTCTACCAGAAAAGCATGGTGAAAAAAAGAACCCGGACAATATCTTCCAAGAAATCATCAAGGAAAACTGCCCATGGGTTCTAGATCCAGAGGGCAAAATACTCATAGTTCACCTCCTGAAAGGGATCCGAAACTAAAAACACCAAGTAATATCATTGCCAAATTCCAGAACTGTCAAGTGAAGGAGAAAATACTGCAGGCAGTCAGAAAGAAACTATTCAAATATCGAGGATAGTCAGGATCACATTAGACTTTGCATCTTTTACATTAAAAGATTAGAAGGATTAGAATATGATGTTCTTTGAGGCAAAGAAGTTGGGACTACAAACAAGGATCAATTACCCGGCAACACTGACCATAATATTTCAGGCAAAGAGATGGACATTCAATGAAATAAGGGATCTCCAGGCTTTCCTGATGAAAACGCCAGAGCTCAACAGAAAATTTGATCTTCAAACATAAGTTTCAAGAGGGACATAAAAAGGTAAACATGGGAAAAAATTTGTTATTCAATATGGGCAAACTGTTTACATCCATATAAGAGAAGATGATACTTGTTAATCTTGAGAACTGTATATTTATTATGATATATAGAAGGGATATACATAGAGGAAGTGGGTGTAAAGTAAATGATGTGATGAGAAAATGTGATTTAAGGGTGTGAAGGCACTGTAATGGAAGATGTGAAAGGAGGAGGCAGAAAAAGGTAAATTACATCATAGGAAGAGGCACAAAAATATATTCCAGTAGAGGGAAAGAGGGGAGGGAGATGAGCATTGTTTGAGATTTACTCTCATCTGATTTAGTTCAAGGAGGGAACAACAAACTCAGTTAAGTATATAAATCTAACTGTCTCTATAGATAGTAGGAGGGGAAGGGAGAAGAAAGGGGGGGAGGGTAAAAGGGAGGGAACAAGAAGTAAGGGAAAAGAGGAGTAAAAGGTAGGGTGGCTGAAAGAAGAGAGGGAAGACTGAGGGAAGTGGTGGTCAGAAATCAAAACTCTATCATGAAGGGGAAGGGAAAAGGGAGAACTAAAAGCATAAATGAGAGGAAAGAGGATGAAGGGAAAGACACAGATAGGAATCATAACTGTAAATGTGAATGGGATGAACTCTCCCATATAACAGAGGCAGACAGAAGAATGGATTAAAAACCATAATCCAACAATATGTTGTTTACAAGAAATACATTTGAAATGAGGGGATACACATAGGGTAAAGGTAAAAGGTTGGAGCAGAATATATTGTGCTTCAGTTGATGTAAAACAAGGCAAGGATATCAATTCTAATCAATTCACTTGGAAATTACTAAACAAAACCAAAAGAATGAAAAAATTGAAGATAATGTGAAACATCTCATTATAAAAACACCTGACCTAGAAAATAGATCCAGGAGAGAATTTAAAAAGTATGGGCTGCCTGAAAGCCATGATGAAAAAAAGAGCCTAGACATCATCTTTCATGAAATTATCAAGGAAAACTGCCCTGATATTCTGGAACCAGAGGGCAAAATAAGTATTCAAGGAATCCACTGATCACCGCCTGAAAGAGATCCAAAAAGAGAAACTCCTAGGAACATTGTGGTCACATTCCAGAGTTCCCAGGTTAAGGAGAAAATATTGCAAGCAACCAGAAAGAAACAATTCAGTATTGTGGAAATACAATCAGGATATACAAGGTCTAGCAACTTCTATATTAAGGGATCAAAGGGCTTGGAATATGATACTCCAGAAGTCAAATGAACTAGGATTAAAACCAAGAATTACCTACCCAGCAAAACTGAGTATAATACTTCAGGAGAAAAAATGGTCATTCAATGAAATAGAATACTTGCTGAAAAGACCAGGGCTGAACAGAAAATCTGACTTTCAAACACAAGAATCAAGAGAAGCATGAAAAGGTAAAATGGAAAGAGAAATCATAAAGGACTTACTAAAGATGAACTGTTTACATTCCTACATGGAGAGATAATATTTGTAACTCTTGAGACTTTTCTCATTATTTGGGTAGTTGGAGGGATTATATAAATATAGATAGAAGCCACAGGGTGAGTTGAATAGAAAGGGATTTTATCTAAAAAAATAAAATTAAAGGGTGAAAGAGGAATATATTTGGAGGAGAAAGGGAGAAGTGGAATGGGACAAATTATCTCTAATAAAAGAAGCAAGAAAAAGCTTCTAAAGTGGAAGGTAAAAGGCAGGAGGTGAGAGGGGAAAAGTGAAGCTTACCCTCCTCACATTTGGCTTAAGGAGGGAATAACATGCACACTCAATTTGGCATGAAAATCTATCTTACATTGCAGGAAAGTAGGGGAGTAAGAGATATGTAGGGTATAGGGGGG
>CM053770.1:111299555-111335941 GCA_028658325.1 Potorous gilbertii | reverse complement strand
TTTTTGTACAAACAAACCCAATGCAATCAAGATTAGGAGGGAAGCAGAAAACTGGGAAAGAATTTTTGCAACTAGTGTCTGTAATAAAGACCTCATTTCTAAAATATACAAAGACCTGAGTCAAATGTACAAGAATATAAGTCATTCCTCAGTTGATAAATGGTCAAAGGGTATGAACAGAGTTTTCAGAGGAAGAAATTAAAACTTTCTATAGTTATATAAAAAAATGCTCTAAATCACTATTGATTAGAGAGATGCAAATCAAAACAACTCTGAGGTAGCACACCACACCTATCAGAGTGGCTAACATGACAAAATAGGAAGATGATAAATGTTGGAGAAGATCTGGGGAGTTGGAAAACTAATTCATTGTTGGTGGAGCTGTGAGCTGATTCAACCATTCTAGAGAGCAATTTGGAACTGTTCCCAAAAGACTACAAAAATGTGCATACTCTTTGACCCAGAAATATTGCTTCTAGGACTATATCTCAAAGAGATCACAAAAATGGGAAAGGGTCCCACATGTACAAAAATATTTATAGCAACTCTCTTTTTGGTGGCCAAGAACTGGAAATTAAGGGGATGTCCATCAATTGGGAAATGGATCAACAAGTTGTGGTATATGAATATAATGGAATACTAGTGTGCTATAAGAAATGATGAACAGGATGACTTCAGAGAGGCCTGAAAATACCTATATGAACCGCTGCTGAGTGAAAGGAGGAGAACCAGGAGAACTTTGTACACAGCAACAATCACAGTGTGTGAGGAATTTTTCTGGTAGACCTAGCCCTTCACAACAAGGCAAGGACCTAAAAAAATTCCCAATGGACTCGAGGCAAAATGCCTCCCACATCCATAAAAAGAACTATGGAACTGGATTGCAGAATGAAGCAAACCATTTTGTCTCGTGTTATTTTTTTTTGTTTTGTTTTCATGGTATCTCCCATTAATTTAAATTCTTCTATGCAAAATGACTAAGGTGAAAATGTACTTAATAAGAATGTATGTGTAGAACCTATATAAGATTGCATGCTATCTCAGGGAGGGAGGGAGGAAAGTGGAGGAGGGAGGGGAAAAATCTAAGATATATGTAGGTGATTGTAGAAAACTGAAAAATTAATTAACTTAAAAAAATGAAATTAACTGCATTTTGGCAGACAGAAAATAGTGTGTTCTTCATGTTAGTGTCATTCTTCATTTCTGAATCAGTTTCTTTGTGTAGTTAACTAGTAAGAGTATGGGTCAGATATTAATAAAAGTCAGATATGGTATCAGTTTCTACAATAGCATACGAAGATTATTCTAGTAGGAGAATAAGGCTCATATACAGGTAAGTACATTACAATCAGAACAGATGCTGCAGAGAGATTAAAAAATATACTGTGTGAGACCTGGGGAAAGGAGGATCAGTTGTTACAGAATAATGAGATAGGAGGAAATTTCATGGAAGAAGAAGCTTTTGAGTTGAAATTGAAAGATTGGAAAAGAATTAAACAGATAAGGAGAACAATATGAACAACGTAAAAGCATAGGATATGTTCAGGGGACAGAGTAAACCACTTTAATTAGGGTAGAGAACATGTGTTAAGCTGTAGATGGCTGAAAAGTTTTGGTAACACCAGATTCCAAAGGAACTCAAAAGTCATGTAAAAGACTTTGAACTTGATTTGGTAGGCAATAGATAGTAATTAGATGACATGACCAGATTTACGTGGCGGTGCTTCTGGTTGATCTGGCAATAGAGGGATCTATGGAAGTAGGGAAAGAATGGAGGTAGCAAGACCTTTCAGCAAGTTAAACCAAGTCACTGGTAAAGCTGGCATGTTCTAGACTGGTGAAAGTGGGAACAAAGAGAAGGGGGGAAATGTGCGAAATATGTTGAAGGAAAAATTAAGAAAACTTGGGAACCAATTGCATCTGAGAATTGAGGCAGAGGAAGTAAAGGATAACAGCATAGTTCTGAGCATAGAGGAATAGGTGAATGGTAGTTCTCACTAGACTAGGTGGCCAAGTGATACAGTGGGTAGTTAGAGTAGAACACATGAAATCAGAAAATTCTGAATTTAGGTCTTATTTCAGATATTTACTCACTGAATGAACCTAGGCAAATCATTTAAACTATTTTTGCCTCAGTTACTTCATTTATAAAATGGGCATCACAGCAGCTACTTCACAATTATTGTGAAGATCAAATAGATAACACACACAAAGTGCTTTCCCAATCTTAGAATGTTACAAAAGTGCAAACTATTTTTATTAGAAATAGGGTAGTCCAAAGGAAGAGCAGGTTTAAGGGAAAGTCTGTACATAATGTAAGTAGTTGGTGATTAGTCAGATAGATATAGGTTTGAGAGTATCTATCTAGAAGCAATCATCGAAGCCATAGGTGTGAGTGAAATTACATGGAAGAGATTCCAGAGTTGGGGAACACCTCCTCTTGGTGGAGGAGTCAAGAAGGAAATAAAGGAGAGGTCCTTTCTTTTTCTATTTCCTAACAACTGAAGAAGAAACAAAGGAAGCTATCAAGAATTAACTTACCTAGTTATATACTCCCCAAATCGATAACTTGGAGGAAATGAATAAATGCTTACATAAATACAAAATACCCAATTTAACAGAAAAGAAGAGATTAAACAAATCAATATCATTAAAAAATTCAATATTTTCCATGAATTTTATTGAGCACTCAAAGAACAATTAATTCCAATACTCTATAAAAATAGAAAAATAAGAGGCCCTGACAAACTCTTCCTATGATATAAATATGGTTTGAATACCTAAGCCAGGAAGAACTCAGTAACTCATATTTTCAATTCAACCAATTTTCAGAAAGTAGCTCTCATGTGCAAAGCACACTAAGCTGGGAACTGGAGGAAATCAAGTTTAGGTAAGACATAGAAACCAACAGTAAATCAATATTCCTAACTCAATATTGATGCAAATTTTTTTAAAAATAAAATATTAGCAAATAGTCTACAACAACATGTTAAAAAGATTATACACTAAAACTAGTACAAAACCATATACCCAGCAATGTACATTCTGTATGGTTAACTGCCTTAGAACCATATGGGCTAATTTATTGCAAAAGATCTCTTTTTAGGAGTTTTAGTGTCTTTCTTCCTTCCAATTCATTATTTTAGTCAAGGATTGTTTTTATCATGTGCATAACATGGCAATTTGATTTAGAGTGACAATTTCTGAGGTTCTTTGTAAAGAAAATAATCACAATTCCTAGCATTTATGGAGTATTTTAAGGTTTGTAAAACATTTATGTTTGTTATCTCACTTGATCCTCACAAGAACCCTGCAAGGGATGTATTATAATTCTTACCTTTTGTAAGAGGAAGCTGAGACTGAAAGACGTTAAATGATTTTCTTAGGGTAACATAGTGAATCTCAGTCAAGATTTGAATTCTGGTCTACCTTACTCCAAGTCCAGCACTCTATCCATTGTACCATTTAGCAGCAAGTTTCATTCAAAATTATCCTACCAAGTAACTGGCTGTCTGTGTGGATGTAAGAATATAGCATGCCTTACATAACTATGGCCAATGATCAATTATGCTAATTATGAAATATATCATAATTATAATTAATCATGATAGTCAATCAAGCAATTAATCAATCAGCATTTATTAAATGCATTTTGTGTACCAGGGACTGTGCTAAACACTAGGGAAAGTCATTATATAATTAATATTTGAAATATATGGAAACTAGAAAGAGTTTGAAACATATGGAATCTATTGCCTCTCAAAGTCTGTCCAAGCTGATGTTCTTTGCTTCCGTGACACTATCTAACCATCTCACCCTCTCCCATCCCCTTTTCCTTTTGTCTTCAATCTTTTCCAACATCAGTCTTTTCCAATCAGTTCCATCTTCTCATTATGTGGCCAAAGTATTTAAATTTCAGTTTTAGTATTTGTCCTTCCGGTGAGTAGTCTGAATTAATTTCTCTAAGTATTGAATGATTTGATCTCCTGCTGTCCAAGGGACTCTCAAAAGTTTTCTAAGAGACTAGTGAATATTAACAACAGAGGGATTAACTGATTTTTAAAATTCTCATTTGTTTGTTTTGTTGTTAACCTTTTAAAATACTTTGGATTAAAGATAAGTCCTTTGGATTAGTTATTTATACTGTATTCAACCTTTATAAATACTTTAGGTTAGAGGTAAGTCATAATGATACTGTATTTGTTGTGATCTAGTATTTCCCAATTTATAAAATTATTAAACTGTGTAAGACCATGTTTATATGCACAAACCAATTTAGCTGTTCTTGAACTACTTGCCTTTTGGAGGGTGAGGTTAAGAACTGGTCTTCATTTTGTATTTTGACATAGCTAAGAAAGCAACTAAAAATTTCCAAGGAGTAGACATTAAAAGTTGATTTATGTAGTTTCTAAATGCAAATAAAAAAGTTCAGTCAAGCATTGGATTTAAACATCACTAGCAATTTCAGTGTGACTCTACTGTACATAATGCAGGTAGGCTTGTATGGTTCTTTCGAGGTTTTTGCCATTGCTTTTATTTTTCATTGAATAATGCAAATAGTTGTATGGATTTAATGTTATTATAGTTTGGTAATAAATACTGAAATAAAATGACATTAACTGGTCATGGTAAAATGTGTTGCTCCAATTCATGCTTTCTTTATGCATAAAGTTGACTATGTAATTGGCTTGAAATAAAAATCAGTGAATGAGTCAGTAAATTTAGTTCTCAGGAATGGTTCCAGGTTGACAATATTTGAATGGTACCAGATGGAAATAAAACTTTTAAAAAGATTTTGTGAACAGAACAGAGAGGCATGGGATACCATCATGTTATAAGAAAGACAAGCTGGATGCTTTCAGAAAAACCTGGGAAGACTTATTTGAGCTGATGCAAAATGAAGTGAGCAGAACCAGGAGAACACTGTATATAGTGAAAGCAATTTTGTACTACAATCATTGTGAATGACTTAGCTCTTCTCAGTAATACAACGATCTAAGATTATTCTGAAGAACTTACTATGAAAAATGCTATCCACCTCCAAAGAAAGAAGCGATGGAGTCTGAATGAAGACGAAAGCATACTTTTAAAATTTTCTTTTCTTGTCTTTTGTAACATGGATGCTATGGAAATGTTTTTGCATGAATGCACATATGTAATCTGTATCAAGTTGCTTGCCTTCTCAAAGAGGGAGGAGGAGAGTTGGGGAGAGAATTTGGAATTAAATTTTTTTAATGAATGTTAATTTTTTTTTTATGTAATTGAGAAAAAAAATAAATAAAAAGGGGAGGGAGAACAGAGAAGTAGATGTAGTCACCATTTGGGAATTACTGCCTCCAGCATTGTTCCACATTGAAGAATGATGGAACTGGGTCCATAATCAGATATTCAATGCTCAAAAATCCCACGGCATTACAACAGTGGCATTACACTGAAAGCATACCATCTAGCCTTAACTGAGATTTTAGAACTTATCTTGTCCAGCATTCATATTTTACAGAGGAGGACCAGAGAGACAAAGGAAGTTGCCTAAGGTCACACAGCCAGTAACTGAACTAGAACTCAGGTCAGGCTCCTAAGTTGTGTCTCCTTTTCTTCATTGGACTACTTAACCCAAGGGTGGGGAATCTGGGACCTTGAGTGTGGTACTTGGGTTTGGCTTTTTGACTAAGTCCAAGTTTTACAGAACAAATCCTTTTATTAAGGAGATTTGTTCTGTGAAGTTTGGATTCAGTCAAAGGGATGCCCTTAAGGACCTAAGAGGGCCACATGAAGTCTTGGGGATTCTGGTTCCACACTCCTGATCTAGCCTTTACCTTTCATTTTCTAGTGGAGTAAAAGGAAGAGGCAAGATGTTTTCTGTTACCTTTTTCACCTTAGAAGTTTGGAAATCAAATGTAGAAGTATAAGCCCATGAAGTTCTCCACTTGTGTAGACTAAATAGAAGCCTTTTGGAAGTTGGTTGGGCCTTCTCACCCTGGAACATCCCTCTGCTATGAAAGCTTCTTTTTTTGGCTGGTGAGTTTCTTCCAGGACTTCCATCTTGGCTGCAGGCTCAGGCTGGCCATACTTCACTGACTTTTCAATTTTGCTTCTCTCTCTGGATGTTGCCACAATGTTCCACCATGAAGGGACTTTATCCACTCGTACCCTACCCCCTTCATCTCTCCCTTTTATGTATTATCTTTTTCCATTAGAGTACAAGCTCTCTGAGGGCAGGATTGTCTTTATTTTTACTTTTCTTTGTTTTTCCCCAATGCTTACTTAGCCCAGTGCCTGGCTTACTTGCTACTATGATGATAGTCTTACCTATAACTCATTTCCATGTAGGCTCCACAGTCTAGTGATTAGCATATTATAAAGGAAAATATTTGTCACCTAATTTAAATGTTCTAATTAACAGCCATTATTATTTTTAATATAATCTACTTGCAATGCAAACATTAGAGCAAATAATTAGAGCAAACCAAGAGTGAGACAAATCACAGTTTTGGAGATCTCTTTCCAATAATGTTTTAGATTATAAACATTATTCTTTCCAGTTGTACACTTCAGTCTTCATGGTCATTTCTCCTGCGAAAAGAAATTTCCCCTAATTTGCCCATAGAAACTATCATTTATAAATTGTATTTGTAAATATTACATCTCATCTAAGAGATAGAAATGCATTTGATAACATTTGAATTTACATTTAATTGACAATGTGGAATAGTGAATAAGGGGCTGACCCAAGAGATGAGAAGTTGTGGGTTCAAGTATCACTGACATTTACAATGTGGCCCAATAGTGCCCCAGGCAACTTCTACAATCAAAATATGCAGTTGTTGTTTGGAAAGTGACAATATTTGGAAAAAATGAGAACATCAACAAAATATCTATATTTAAAAAGAAACTATAAGTTGCCTATGAATTACTAATTTGCATCAGTTCTCCACAAAAATCAAAGGTCTAGACCAAAGAAAAACTTGAAAAATCTATCTCTCCTACCAATAAAGTAGAGAATATTTTCTATGGCAATAGTGGGAGTGACATCATTGTGTCTAACCACAATATTGTTGAGTTATTATATAGATCAAAGGATTTAGAGTCAAAAGGACTTTATATATTATCTCATCTATTGTGTCAAACTCCAATAGAAGTAGATCCGTGCAGGTCCCATATTGACTTAGAAAACCAATAATTAACATTTATGTTGTATTTTTATTTATTTTGTTAACCAATTACATATTAATCTTGTTCCAGTTGCACTGGGGAGTTTTGTGGAAAGCAAGTTTGATACTTCTTAATCTAGTACATTCACTCATTTTACAAGGGCAGAAAATGAGGCCCCAAAGAGGCAGAATGACCTACCTAAAGTCACACAACTTGTAATCATAGCGTGCAAAAACTGAAAAATTGGAGTTCCAAACTAAAAGGAGAAAAAAAGCATAACATTTCATTATTTATACTTAAATGGGAAAAAAATCTTGATTTATGGTCTGACAAAAGAGTGACATTGATGATATTTATATTCAGTGGTCTTTTCCCATTTTGCATTCTTCTTTCTCTATGGACATCTCAATGGTTCATTTGCTGGGCATTTGTAGTTCTGGCCTAGTGTTCTCATGGTATTCCCTGAACTCTTGGAACTCAGCCTTGACCATCTTAAATAATACTACATTCTTCTCTCCTCCATGACTTGTTGCTTCTCCCCAGCGTGTTAAATCCTATCTGTCTGATATTCCCCCCACTCAAAGCTAAACTTTCTATATCTTCCAAGATGACAATATGCAAACTTGATGAACAGACTTTGTTAGAGAAGAGAACAGATCTCAAGTACTCTGTCACCCCTCTCTTGATTGATGTGGGTACTTCCTATAACAATGCAGATTGAAACCCACGAATACATCTATGTGACTCCTGCTCATATCTTCATGTAAGTTCATCATAAAAGACAAGATTTTCCCTAGATCTAGTGACAGCTCATGGGTACCAATGGAAAATTCAAACTATTTGTTATTCCTTTTGCATACAATGTATATAGCTCTTTCTATGATCACATATTTCTGGACCTTTATCCTACTTCTTGTGCACCAGTCATCATTGTGAATATACTTATAATCCATTATGCACATTTCCATTATCTTCAGGTCACTTACAACTTTGATTCTTTGGGGACTGTGGTGTTTGTATGCTTTATAACCAGAGAGAAAAAGAGGTGTAGTGACATAAAATAATTGGTAGAGTTTTTGAAGTGCGTGGATTGTTATCAGCTCTTTCCTAGTCTGATCATATCTAGAGTTCTGTCTTCAGTTCAGGGGGATACATTTTAGGAAGGTCATTGATGAGTTATATAGCATCCAGATGAGAGACAACTAGGATGGCAAGGGATCTCAAGTAGATAAATTGAAATAAGTGGAGATGTTTAACCTGGAAAAGAGAAAACTTCAGAGAGATATGATAACTGCATTCAAATGTCCAAAGAACACATGGAAAAAGCATTAGATTTTTTCTGCTTATCCTTCAAGGGCAAAAGTAAGAGTAACAGGTAAAAGTTACAAAAACTCAGATTTAGGTGTGATGTAAGGAAAAACTACTTACCAATTGAAAATATCCCAAAGTGGGATGAACTGCTTTGGAATGTAGCGTAGTTTCCTTCCTTGAAGGTCTTCAGACAGAGGATGGATGACTGCTTAAGTATGTTGTAGAAGGTCCCTGAGGTCCTTGAAACTGGAATTCTGTTATTCTCTGAATATCTGTGTTAAAAAGGTAGCTTTTGTTTTAAGGGAGTGTGGTAGCATTGTTGAGAGAACTATGCAATTTATCAAATACAATTAAAACCATTCTTTTTCTCCCAAACTCATTGTCCATTTTCAAGATCTATACAAATATATGTACTGATCAATTAAATCAATTGATTGTGCAGTTACACTGGTTTTGTTTCAACCATTTGGTTTTTCCTTTGTGGATAGGTAGGTTCTCAAGTATCAGGTGTATTTCAGCAGTGGCCAGGTGATTTAAACAACATGCCAGGTAAATGAATGATATATTTTTGGTAGGCAATCTGTGGCATTCCTCAAAGAACACAATTTAAGTGGTTCTTTATATAAAGCTTCCCCTCTTGGTGGTATCTGGAGACAATGTTCCCTTTTAGCCACTTTTAATAAATTTCTTTATTGTAAGTCAGTTCCTTAGTGAATTTCTGTTGACTAACAAAATAACATTCCACCCACAAATGACCAATTTTAAGTAGATTTCACATAAAACTGTTAGTCTAATTTATCCAAATTTTCTTAAATTTCCAACCTTCCAAACTGATAGTTCCTTTCCCATTCAATTTCTAAAATCTAGTAAAATACTATCTTTCTAAATTCCCAAGCTTGCATATAATGACCAGTCTCTTCCATGTATTTTGTTATAATTCATTAATTTGGAAACTATAGTAAATGATCATAATGACATAATTCAAAGGTTCCTCTCCATGCTTGTGTTCCAATCACACAGACACATACTTACCATGTTTTCATTTCCTCTGCCTAGCTTAAGACCTTCACCCATGGAGTGCTTATGTTCCTTCCTGTTTGTAGATTTGTCATCTGCATTAACTAAGAGAACAGGCCTTGCTCCAATGAAACTTCTATTCTAGCTCATTGACCTTGTGATTATTTCATTCAGTGAGACCATGTGCTGATTCCATCACAATTCAATCTGATGGGAGATTTCTGCCCAGGAACCTTCATCAGACTTGAATGCTTTGACATTATTCTGTGTGCTCATCGTCAGCCTCAGGCAGGTTTCACTCTGCTATTAACTCATCCCTGACATGGCATTTATAGTGGAGATAAATGACTTTATACTTCCATATTATTTATAACAGTTGTTTGCATTACTCATCTCACCATGCTATTCATTTCAACAACAGGGATCAAGACCTTTTGTTGGCACTTTCTCTTTTGTTTCCTCTGTTGGGTGTGGGAGAGTGAGTCCTGGGGCTCCAGAGGGCAGTGTTGTGTTGGAAGCCTCTGGTGTTCTGCTCTCTGTCTCTACCCTCCCTGTGGATTTCATACAGTTGAATGCCATCCATTCACAGGCAGACTTGCAGAAATGACTTTCCTCTATTAATCCACAATGGCCTTGACCACTTAGCTTTTATGACTTCAGCGTTTACATAGAAAAAAAATAGCTATGAACTGAACTAGCCCACACGTTACTATTAATATTCAAGTACCACCTAATGACCTTGAAGAGGGAAAAATTATTTTTTAGTGAATCATGTGGTAGTGTTGAATATATCTGCTTTTTATGGTAATACCACGTTGTGGGGTAAAACTTTTGGAATATTAATAGGCACCAGGAAGTTTTGAAATCTCTTTGAATTTCAAGCACTGAAAGCTCTTTACAGTTGCTCAAATCAAAGAAATATGTGTGTTTACTCTAAAAAGCAAAATCAATAGAGGAATATTTGTTTTAGTTACTGTCACTCACAATAATCATTTGGATCTCCCTATCCAAAAACCATCTCCCCTTATTGCTGATGTGCCTGTCCCTGCCCTAAAGGTTTGACTTGAGGGAGAAAAATAGCCCTGCCTCAAAGTAAAGGCGGGTTCAGTCCTTCCTTCCTTCCTTCCTTCTTTTTTTTTTTTTGATTAGGGGAATTCTGGTGGTAAGGGAAGAAAGATTTTGGGGAATGACAGGTATTTGTGAATTCATTCGTCTTCCCCTTCAGTCCCATCTGCCTCTACATAAATACATATTATATAATAATAAATATAACTGATCTTTATATCTAGCTATCTCTCTATGTATCTGTCCTCTATATGAATATCTGTTTTACTGCTTATTGAGCTTCTTCCATCATACCAGCATAATCCTGCTAGTGGCTGAACTACTGAATAGAGGCCACCTTCTGTCCTGGAATACACATTCACACTAGTAGATTTACAATCTAGTCTCAGTTCTATTACTATATAACTCATCAACTTTAAATAAATCAGTTAACCTCTCTAGACTTCAGTTTCCTTATCTATAAAATAAGCGGTTTGGGCTAGGTGATCTCCACATTTCCTTCCAGCTATAAGGTTATATGATGGCTGATAATACTGTGCCTGAGCAAGCCACTTAACCCTGTTTGCTTCACTTTCCTTATCTATAAAATGGTCTGGAGAAGGAAACGGCAAACTACTCCAGTATCTCAGCCAAGAAAACCCCAAATGAGTTCATGAAGAGTCAGACACAACTGAATAATGACAAACTAATGCTGTTAGTGCAAGGGGATAGCTCTGCCTACCATGGAAAACGTTTCTTTGGTCATGTTTTAATTTTTTTTAATGTTTCTCCAAAAGCTAAGAAAGAATCCAAATCTTTGTGTTCATTTATTTGTAGGTTCAAAACTCTGCATTCCAATGGCAGCCACATCTACAGTAATTCTCTTGCTCTTTAATGGCTATTCATTTCTCCAAGCCAAACAATTTCCCTAGATGGATACTCTTACCATGCTATTGATACCCAATGCCTCTTTGAGGAGCCAAGGAGCCAAGCAGCAGAATGACTTGACTGAATCACTGTCACAATACTATGGACCACCTTGATGAGAACCACTCTAAGCCTTGGTTGCTACTGGCCTGGCCCTCTTGGAGGATCCTGTTATCTAACAGAAGCAGCTTTATGATCTGACTCACCTGCCACAGGCATTATGATGCCCACGACTCAATCAGTCTTGGCAAGGTGGAATGTTTGCTTCCCTGATTTAGAAAGCAAATTGCTTCCAGCTATCTCTGGGGAGGATCATTTTAGCATCATAATTTAAAAGGGAACATTAGGGAATTCTCTTGAAATGACAGAGTTAGATGGGCTTTCTCTCTATTGTTTTTAAGGCCAAAACCCTTTTTCCGAGGCAAGATCATTAACTCTCCAAACTAAAGATTTATAAATACCCAGACTTATAGAAGGTTAGAACTGTAAGGGACCTTGGGGATAATGGGACCACCTATCTGTAATCACAACACAGTTAGCAAAGGGTTTTAAAATCATGAAGCAGTCCCTTCTCCAGCACAACCATTAGGGGAAAGAAAAAAGCATAAAACCAGACTCATTGAGATGGAGATGGTGTTTAGTCTTTTTTGAAATATCTTTGAAGTAGAGACAGGCAGTGCTTTCTTTGAACTGGAGAATAGGTTTGCCACTACAGAATATTTTATTTTGCTAGCAATGGTGGTACTTATTGGACAGCTAAATGGCATAATGGATTGAATGCTGGATTCAAAGTCAGGTTCCTGCCACATATGTGTGTATACATATATATATATGTATATATATATATGTATATGTGTGTGTATACTGTAAGCACATATAAGCCTACCTATGTATGTATGTATATGTGTGTGTCCAAGTGTGTATACATATAATATTGTATATATGCAAATCTAGTGGTAGCTAGATGATGCAATGGAGCCTAGAGTCAAGAAGACTCATCTTCCTGAGTTCAAATCCAGCCTCAGACATTTACTGTGACCCTGGGCAGGTCACTTAATCCTGTTTGCCTCAGTTTCCTCATCTGAAAAATGAACTGGAGAAGGAGATGATAAAGCACTCTAGTGTCTTTGCTAAAAAAAAATCCTGAATGGGGTCACAAAGAATTGAAACGACTAAATAAAAAAATTTGCAAACCTTAAAGCTAAAGTTTGCAAATCTTAAATGCTAGCTTTTAAAATTATCTTCCATAGCATTGTCTGCCAAAGTTGCGGTGGCTATTTAATTCTTGATCTGCTACAGCATACTGCCTTATACCATGCTGTGCTGGCTCACACCTTTAAGGCACATTAGCCATAGAACATGGGAGAGGCAAAGGTTAGCAAAAATGTCTCCAAAGGATGGTTTCAGATTGTCTACAGAAATCCTAGTCATAACATTTTTGTTCCCTAATATTCTGAAAGACAGGCAAGCCTGAAGTCAGCAAGGTCTCAGTCTGGGGATGGGAGGCAGATTCAGGTACAACGATAACCAGAGATAGTCTGCCCTCCCTGTCCCTCCCTCTCTCCCCCTAGTCAATCCTACGTCATTCCCCATGTCAAAAGGGACTCTATGAAATCCAGACAGATTTCACAGAACCTTTTCCTAGAATCATAGGATCATAAATTTGGAGCTGAAAGAAGTTGGAGGCCATTAAGGCTAATGTCTTCATTTACGAAAGAGGAAACTAAAGCATGACCTTCTGAGAATGGAGGCAACCTAAGGATTTCTCTTTGCTCCATAGTAAAGTTAGGTCACTCTGGCTAACACTGACAAAGTTAGTTTTGAAATTAGGATGGCTAATGTCTGCTTTTCTAAGAAGCAACCAGACTTCTGCTGCTTCAACAGTCCTCCCCCTTGCAATATCTCCCTTCTGTCTTGCCTCTCCAGTAGATTCGTGTCCTGAAAGTATTTCTCCATTTTTACAATCCCCTTCCTCTTCAGCCTTTCTCTTTCAGACTATCTCATCCACTGATTGGTAAGGTGAAACCAAAACAGATTGGGGAAAGTTTAAAGAATTTCTTATCAATATTGGGGAATTTCCTCTGTCAGGTATGCAGACTGTGTGCCAAAAAAGGTAATACTCTTAGGGTGTTCCCACTGTCCTCAGCTCATTCCTGCCAAAGTCTGGGGTGGTTCTAGGGCCCCCTTAACTACTTCCAAAGTCTCAGACCAAGACCAAGACAAGTCTGTAAGAAGTAATTTGGGCTCCCAAGTAGAGCTATTGTCTCAGAATGGTTCTAGCCTATCAGGCCACTGGAAGGCCAGGTTGGTTCTTAGGCTTCTCTTTGACACATACTATTAGCTGTTTAACCTATTATTTTAACCTAATTATTTAACCTATCAATTCCCCAAGTCAACCCTGGTACTATCAATTGCAAGAGAAGTGGCTAGTATGTATCAACAGAGGAAAGTTCTTCAACTTGAGTTCCTGATACTCAAAAGTTTGAGCAAAGAAAAAAAAATATGCTAAATATCTGAGAATTGTCTGTTAAATAATTAATATGCATCTATTCCATGCATAACATTTATGATTTTTTTCCTAAGTGTGAAAGTCTATTCTATAGGGAAGGCAAGAAACACAACTATTCAAGTTTTGTTGTCGCTAGAAAATAAACTGCTTTCAGCTCTCTGACAACATAGAGAAATGACCAGCATTCTTGTACCCAGTGGACACTCACATCACCTACACTGGTTTTGGTTTAAAATAACAATGGGAGTGATAGTGATAATTGAATAAAACACTGAGTGCATTCTGCAAACACAAGACTCAGCAGCGCTGAGCTGTCCTTAACAGCCTACAATCTAATTGAGATGAAATAAAACTATTCTAAAGTGCCTTTGACTATACCTAAAAAAGTCACTGCTGATAGAGTCTATGATGCTGGAAGACTAATATTCATATCGTATCAAAAAGGGTATCATGGGGTAGAAAGGATAGTGGGAGCTCTTAGTGTCAGGAAGACTGGGGCTCATGTTCCACTTTGGACACATTACTGAATATATGAAAGACAAATGACTAAACATTTCAGTATGCATCAATGACCCCTCCTCCTCACCACACGCATGTGCACACACACATGCACACAAACACACACATGCACACACACACACACACACACACACACACACACACCCCTTCTAAAACTATTAGTTGTAGAGGAATTGCTGACCTGTAATGGTGCTGGTGTTTCTTTTTTTAATTTTTAATTTTATTTATTTTTATTCTGAACTTAAGAAATAAAACAAGCATTTCCATAACATATTAGAATAGGAAAAAAATATGATTGCATGTGAAACTGCAAATCTATTATGTACAACTTCTTATTCCTTTTAAATATGTAATAAAGTTATTATGTAGAAGTGGTGTTTCCATATTGAAAATTCCCTACTTGAGTGAAATCAGAAGTTGGGACAAAAACCAGTTGCCTCAGAAAAGGGAATGTACATTTTCTAGGTCCTGCCATGTTGTAGTAGAACTAGTCATAACAAAAACAGCAATAACTAGCGACATTTATATAGTCCTTTAAAGTTTGCAAAACTATTTATTCTGACTCTTTGTGACCCCATTTGAGGTTTTCTTGGCAAAGATCCTAGAGTGATTTGCCATTTCCTTCTCCAATTCACTTTACGGATGAAGAAACTACAGGCACACAGCTAGTAAGCGCCTGAGGTTAAATTTGAACTCAAGACAAAGAGTTTTCCTGACACCAAGACCAGCATGGTGCCACCTAGTGGTCTCAAAGTTTATATAGTATTTTATCATAAATCAATACTGCCATTGCTACTGCAAAGGGTATATATTATGTTCCCTTTTACCATCCCTGTAATTGTCTAAGCAAAATGCCCCTTCAGGGCCATCAAGGCCGCTATGTGTTATCTCCTTCTATTAAAAACATAAGAAAGGCTAGGAATTGTCTTCACTTCTGTATTTGTATAAGGGCTTAGGAACAGTTTTTATTTCATTTCTTCTTCCAAGAAAAAAAACAACCCAATAGGGCAGTTATCAAAAATATTATCATTTCTCATTTTACAGATGAGGAAACTGAATCTCCATGGGGTTAAATAACTTGCCCATCATCATGTATAGGTAGTATTTAAAATATTTTTCAGCTTCTGTATTTTAGTGGTTTGGCAAAGACTAGTTACCCTAGAACACATTTTACCTATTGATTTTAATTTACTGAAAAAAATTACACCCAAATTAGCTCATTACTTGCCCATATTTTACAAGCTTTAATATTGACTCTGGTTCCTTTCCTTAGTATTGTAAATGTGTTGGATTAGGTCTCTCTCTCTCTCCCTCTCTCTCTCTCTCTCCATGTATTTTCCAACACATTGCCACTGTAGATAACTTGACATATATATATATATATATATATATATATATATATACATATATTCATACTAATGTATATATATATACTAATGTATATATATATATATATATATATATATTTCAATTAGTAAGTTCTTTGGAGATATTTATTGTGCTCAGAGAAGGACAGAATGGTTTAAAGAGTTACTCGTAATATAATAAAAGAAGAATGCTAAGTTAAAAGAGATGTTTCAAAAGGAGAACACATTTCTTTAGATAGTTGAAACCTTAACAGAGATATAACTAAGACCTGTTAATGAGGGCCTGTTCTCCACTGTCTACTGCCATGATAAATGTATGCAAACGGTTAACTCCATTACGTGGGTCAGCTGTTTGGAATGTGTATGACCCTGGTAATAAGGGATAGATCAGCACAAATTGATCTCTGCAGCTGACAAAACTCAAACACATTCTACCCAAAGGTGGGTCAGTAGAGTGCTTTGAATTATTTCATTGTAAAAGTGAATGCATTTAATAGAGACTGATTGCTCAGATTTCTTCCTAAACCTCCCCACGCTTGCCTTTAGTCAAATCAGCAAGCACTGATTAAGTATCTACTATGTGATAAAAATAAAGGGGGGGCCATGTCTTGACTCACTTCTTAAAAAGGCCTACTGAATAGGTGTAACCTCACTCAAAGTAAGAACCTGAAAAGACCTTAGCCTAACAGGATCAGTGTCTCCCACTGCATCCTGGGCCATCTCCAGCCATCCTGATGAATAGACCACTGGACTCTGGTGGCTCTGGAGGAGAAAGTGAGGATGGTGACCTGCACAGCCCTCCCTCACTCAAATCAAAGTCAACTGCAAGTTGTGTAGTCATCTCCCTGATGTCATGGTCAAACACAAACACAACAACAATGTGCCAAGCACTGTGCTAAGTGAGGGCACAATCAAATGGGGGAAAGACAACATGAAAACAACTATGGCCCAATAATATCTCACTTGGAGGTAATCACCAAGGGAAGGTACTAGCGTGAAGCTGCATTGGGAAAGGCTTCTTACAGAGGCGAGATTTTAGGTGAGACCTTTAGGAAGTCAGGGAAGTCAGGAAACTGAGACAAAAAGGAGAGAGAATTCCAGCCATGGAGGACAGCCAGTTAAAATGCCAAGTCTGGAGGAGCATCTCATTCCAGGAACAGGAAGAAGGCCAGTGTCACCAGATTGGACTGAAGTCACTGTCACTTAACTGGAGTATAGGGAGGGAAATAAAGTGTAAGGAAAGTGGAAAGGTAGGAAAAGGCCAGGTAAATGAAGGCTTTTGAATGCCAGACAGTGGATTTTACATTTGATCATGGAGGTGATAGGGAACTTCTGAACTTTATTGAAAGGGGGAGAGTGATACGGTCCAAACTTCAGTTAGATCAGTTTGACAGCTGAGGGTTTATGGACTGGGGAGGGGGAGATTGGGGGGAAGATTTGAAGCAGAAGAATCAGACATAAGATTTCTCCCCTGGGTATCTCTAGTGGATGGTGGTTAGGGATTTCCACAAGGAGAGAAATGTAAGTTAGCTCATTTTACTACCTTTTAGCAACACTAGTAAACCTAGGTAAAGAAGTTCAAGTAAATCTCTTAAGACTGATGTTTTGAAAAAAAAAAAAAGACTTTCAATGGACATGCCAGTCACACTATCCCTGTCCTCCACTGCCCTGAATAATTCAGAATTATTTATAAGCATCTACTCTGTGTTAGGCCTAAGAAAGGTGAAGGAAAGAATACAAAAAAAGCAGGAAACAGGAGCTATGCCCTCCAAGAGTCTAGTTGGCAAGCCAAGATATACTCAAATGAAAACAATTAGGGAACAGTATCACAGATAGTGCATTACCAAGTAATAAATTGTGTCATACAGACTATTGGTGCTGTAGGAATTCAGAGAAAGGAGAGATCAATGTGGGCTAGAGTAATCATAGGAAAGATTTTAGCTGAGACTTGAAAGATGAGTTGAATTTAAATAGGCAAGGAGGTAGAGAAGGGCCTTTACCTTGGTGGAGAGCCTGTATGTAGAATGATAAGCAGACTCACCAGACTTGTAGAGGGTGCTGCATACTGGGGAACAGAGCTAAATAATTAGATAAGTATGATAGAACTAGGGTAGATGATAGAGGGCCTTGAATGGCATTCTGAGTTTAGATTTGATCCTATAAGTAATAGGGAAATACATTCATTCATTTAAATATTTATTCAGTTCCTGCATTGTATGAGACATGGAGGCAGATACAAAGATAAATAATAAGTCCTTGCCCTTAAGAAGCTTACGTTTAAATGGATTCTTGCATGATTAACAATGAAAAAGTTCTTTTGCCTTTGAGCTAAAGTGCAGCTCATCTGAGGTAGAGAGGATTTTCATATTTTTCTAAACTGCTTAAAACTTACTATGAAGCCTTTCTCAACCATTCTCTCTGGCTCTAATCACTGCAACAAAACTGACCACCTCTTTCCTATCTTTCCAATGACTTAGCCCTTCCACATTCCTTGGCACCCAATTTTCACATTTCTATACCTTATGACCATGTGTGTTCATCTGCATTCCTATTCTCTTGACAGGATTGAAAATGCTTCAAAGATGGAGACAACATCTTCTCCTTGCCCTGTTACCTTCTGGTAGTGAAGGAGAGTACTTAGTCCTTGATGTGTATTTACTGACCAAAAATACACTGCTTCTGGCTGGTAAAACTAAGATAGTCTTCGGTTTCATACTTGTTAAAATCCTTTTTATCATGTAATGGCAATGGAAATTGGTTTTAGAACCATACATAGCACACACACACACACACACACACACACACACACACACACATATTATGCTAAAAGCCAATGCACAGGGGCAACATACCTTTCAACAAGAAAACTACTACACCTTAAAAAAAAATCCAAACACAATTTCATCACAGAATTCTACCCTGTTCCTCCCCAAAATGATAGCATTTTATGCCTAGGGTAGAAATAAGAAATAATGGGAGTTGTGTCATTGCGAGATGGCCCAGAGCCTTCTAGACAAACCAGATCATCTGCAGTAATAGCACCAGATAAAAGAACTTGGGCCTTTTCCATATCACTGAAACAGGTGGCATTATTTTCAAAAGCATTGGTACAGTAATTTTACTTAGCGTCCAGTAGACATTTAGAACTCTCATGACAGTGAAAAATGTGAAAATTCCTCATGTATCCTAGGAGGCATGAATATTTTCCCATGTTGCATATCTTAAAGAATTCATTACTAAAATAATAATTAACTTACCTCCATTGGATTTCAAGACCTGAATTCAAATTCCACTCTGGCATTTGATACTTAACCTTAGGCATTTAACCCTTTTCAAGCTTCAGTTTCCTTATCTGTAAAATGATGGGGTTAGACTAGACAGACTAGACGGTTTCCCCTCCCACTTCTAACTCTATGATCTGCTCTTTCCCTCCTTCAAAGTAAGCAAACCAGGTGTCCTGAAAGCCATAAAAGAACTTACCATACAAAGGAGTTTGCTAAGCAGTTATCTGCAAATGAAGTTTCTTGTATTTTTTGCTACATACTTCTAAATATTTCTAGAGCTGTATGTCTAAATAAAGACTGCTTTTGTTGGGGTAGTCTTCTTTTCCATCTAAGACTTAAATGTGATTAAAAAAGAAAAAAAAGAGACCTCATCAGATGGTCTTGTTTTACTTCTGAGTAATAGCAAAACACTCCTGCGCTGGGATGATATTAAATGCCAGTGTTTTCATGCATGAAAGGCATAGCAAAGACAAGCATAGAAAAGGGAGCTAAATACACTGAAAAGGAATCAGGCCTCTCTTGAGGTCCTTGGGGCTGAGCCTAGATTGAACAGGCACTCAATAAACCTGTGCAGATAGACTGACTCATAACCAGATTCTCTGGAAGGATGGAAGGTATTTCTCAGCTTAATCGTTTGCTTCATCCCTTTTAAAAAGAGGGGACCAGAAAGGATTCTTGTGTTTTCTGAGAGAGAAATCCCATGAATTATTTATAGCTGATGGAACATAAAAAGGAAGAACAGTATACAAATATACATAATTTGGATGCTTGAAACAAAAACAGAGCACCAAGTCAGTCTGATTCAAATGAAAACTGCTAACTTGAAGTTAACATATAAACAGGGAAGATCTACTAAAAGACTATTTAAATACATGAGATGGTTCTGTTCTCAAGGCACTAAAATCAATAAACTAGACCATTAGGTGAGAGCCCAATTAACTGAAAGATTATTCAAGTCCAGCCTCAGACACTTAATAGCTATGTTACCCTGGGCAAGTCATTTAACTTCTATTTGCTTCAATTTCCTCATCTGTAAAGTGGGGATGATGATAGCACCTACCTCTCAGGGTTATTGCAAGGATCAGATGAGATGATTGTAAAGCACTTAGCAAGGTACCTGGCACATAGTAAGCACTATATAAATGTTAGTTATTATTATAAAGAAAAAGTTGTAATCAATGCATTTGTGTCAAACCCAGGGAAACAAAACATGATATTTAGTGTTTTCATTCACTGCCTTGGATGATGCAGAAGAAACACCTGATCATTAAGCCTGCAGGTAGAGTCAGGCTGAGATAGGAGAAGGTAGATAGCATATTGGAAGATAACGTTAGTTTTCAAAAGTGACCTTGCTAAATCAGAGCAGCAGGTAACAAGAATGAAGTGTATGTAGTACAGATGTCCACTCACTGGAAAGAAAAACCAGTTACCCAAAAGCAGCATGAAGAATGATTAAAGTTCAGAAGGAAAAAAAAAAAGGGATAGAGGTACTAGTGGAAAAAAAATTGACCAGGAGTCAGTCAGGAAGTACATTAATTAGAAAATTGGCAGGATTTGGGATAAATATGAAGGAATCATGAGGTCCTTCCCCTATTAGAGCCAGCATTAATCAGGCTCTACAGTGTCCTAAGGTCCCTAGATAAAGAAGAATGTTAAGAACTTGGGAAAGGTACTGAGGAGAACCATTGGAAAATGCCAATTTGGACCAAAAACAATGAGCCTAGAGGAAAGGAGTCTGGTAATAAGCTAAATGAAAAAAAATTATATACATATTATGGTGACCAGACATTCTTTAACCTCTACTTATATAATGTAAAAGGAAGCAGAATGAAAACCTAGATTGTTTAGAATAATAGCATAAAATTTGTTGGTTATAAGAAAACATTTCTGTATAGAAAGAGTTGTTACTCTTTGGAATAGATTCCTTAAAAAAGATAGATACTTTTCTTTGGTGCTATTTTAAAATGGAGGGTATTTTTTCTTTTATGGAATAGTTCCTTACTGTAAGCTAAGGAAATGGATGAGAAGATCTCTTGGACAAGTCACTTAACCTCAATTTCCTCATCTGTAAAATCAGAGGTTTGGAGCAGATACTTTCTAAAGTACTTTCTAGGTCATAAAAAGATATTTTTTTTATCCTTTAGGATTACTTTTTATCTTCAGATCCTATTTTTCTGTAGGAAAAATAAGGAAGATGGCAGTTTGGTATAGGGGGAAGGGTACTAGAATGAATCTCAGATGACCAGGATTCTTATATGTCATTGCCACTAATTGTGTGACTTTTGGCCAATACCTCTACCTTTCTAGGCCTTGATTTTGTTATCCATAAAATAACCTGTTTGTACTAGACTATCTCTAAAGTCTAAATTGACCTTGGTACTCATTCCTGTAATCCCAGCTACTGGGGAGGCTGAGGCTGGTGGATTCCCTAAAGTCAGAAGTTCTGAGTTGCAGTAGATTGTGTCAATCAGATGTCTGCACTAAGTAAGATCTTTGTCAGTATGATAAAAATTGGGGACAGGACCCAAAATTGTCTAAGGGAAGGGTGAGCTGGCCCAGGTTGGAAACGGATCAAATTAAAGCTTCCCTACCAGTAGTAGGACGGGCCTGTATCTAGCCTCTGCACTTTCTGCTTGGGTAAGAGAGGGTACTATCATCTTAAAAAGAAAAAAGTCTAAACTGGATGATTCTAAGACATGAAAAAAAGAGAATAGGTCTTGCCCTTTTTGCTACCCTAATTCAAGAAGTTACATGTATTCTAAGAAGAAGCTATGACATATTTTCTTATTAGCTATTATTTTCTTTTCTCCCAGGGCAGGCAATTTCTTGCTATCACTAGGAGGAAAATTTCTGCTGAATTTCTACTTCAATTCTTTGGGATGATATGGAGGAGACTTTGGGTTGGAGCCAGCTCATATTAGCTTGAGAGCTGAGTGTTAAATTTTCAGCATGAACACATACCTCAGAAACCGGCAAAAGCTAAAATTCAAGACTTGGTTTATTATTGTTTTATTGTTTTCCATATTTAAGAATGTGGTGGAGAAAATGCTGATAGTATGGATTAACCTTCAAAGTGTGTTTTACATACATCCCCGCCCCCCACCAAAGAGATGGTTGTTGAGTATTTACTAATACAACCCTACCTTGAGTTCTCAAAAGTGTAGGCAAGGTGTAAAGACTTCAAATACGGATAAATGATGATCTATGTCTGTCGTCTGAAGACAAATCTTAGTTAGATCTGGTGAAACTCATCAGGGTGATGAATTTTTCTGCCATAGCAATTCTCAAAGATACTCTACTAGGCTGCAGAGGTGTTGTGATCTATATTGATGAAGAAATCTTATCAAAGATATGAATTTTTGATGTAACAAAATGAAGTTGTGAGAAATGTACTTTATAAATTGTAAAGGACTATGAAATTGTGAACTAGTCAATCAATCAGTCAATCAATTAATCAGCAAGCATTTATTAAGTGCCTACTATGTGTCAGACCCTGTCCTAGGTGCTGAACATACAAAGATAAATATGAAAAAAAAATTCCCTGCCCTCAAAGAGCTTCCATTCTATTGTGGGCAAGAGAATGAGAGAAGAACATGCATGTATATAAGTAAATACAAAATGTTTACAACCTTAATACAAGGTAATATCAGCTAGAAGTGGAAGGGAGAGGCACTGGCAGGGGTAAGAAAAGGCCTCATTTTGTAGTTCTTTGAAGAAAGCTGGAGTTTCTAAGAAGGAGAAGTGAGGAGGTAGTGCATTCCAGGCATGGGGGACAGCCAGTAAAAAGGCACAGAGATGGAATATTGAGTCTGAGGAACAGAAAATAAGACTACTTAAGCTGGAATGCAGAGCACTAAATACTAAATCCAGAAAGGTAGACTGGAGCCAGGATTTGAACCAGGCTTTAAATATCAAACAAAAGTATTTATGTTTTATTTTAAAGGTAATAGGGAGCCACTGGCGCTTTCTGAGCAGAACAGAAGCGTTGTCAGATCTGTGTTTTAGGAATATAAATCATTCATCTGTAGAGAAGATAAATTGGAGAGGAGAGAGACTTGAAACAAGGAGACCAATTAGGATTGTGTTGCAATAGCTCATTTAAGAGGTAATGAGGTTCTGGAGTGGTCGCTCTAATGAGAGAGATTGGTATTAATTATTAATATTATTAACTATTAGCATTATTGTTTCTAGCTGGCCATTCATTTTTGTTTCAAATGTATAAAAATGAGCAATTCTTATCATTTTATCTAAGATAATATATCTTATATTAGTAATTCAGATACTTTTGAGATTCTAATGATTTTTACCCCATAGTATTTTTGAGTATGTGTATGCTGATATGCAAAAACGAAAAAACATAGCAAACATCTTTTTTAAAAAAATATTCTCTCAGTGATGCTGAAAGAATTCCATTAAGATTCACAAAACTATGAATCATGGAATGCCATAATAAGCAAAGAATCAAAATTACAGATAACCCAAAAGTCAATGAAAACACATATACAGGATGGGTATGAGTAAGCTATAGCAGGTTACTAATGAGCATCTGCATGCAAAAAGTATCATAAGAATGGTTGGAAATGGAGGTAGACTGATATAGTGACATATGGACCACTCTGGTCTTATATTGGCATCCACAGAATGTTAAAAGAACCAGTAGTACGTAAGCTCCATGAGGGTTGGAATTATTTCATTTTTTTCTTTATATTCCTAGAATAGATTTAATATAGTGGCAGAAAGGTCAGCTGCTTCAAGACCCTCAGGTTTGAGGGAATCCAAATCTGTTTCAAATTTCAAATGTGTCATAAATAATTCCTCACCATTAGAGTCCCATCTATGTCTGTAACCCCTGAGTCTTGTCTATTCTTCTCTATTCCACTGTAGTCTACCCATGCCAGGCCATTTCTAACAAAATCACTGCAAATAGAAAATGATATACTTTGTCATCCCAAAGCAAAGATTCTTCACTTTTTTGTATCATGGAACCCATGGGCAGTTTGGTGAAGCAGACAGACTCCTTCTCAGGCTAACATTTTTAAATGAATAAAATAAAACAAAAAAGGATTACAAAGGAAATCAATTACATTGAAATACCTTTTTAAAAAACACATAGGATTACAAAGGAAACCAATTATATTGAAATGTAATTATTAAAAAATAAGGTCCCAGGCTTCAGGGTAAGAATGCCTATCCTAGAACCTGGCACAGTGCCTTACTTGTAGTAAATCCTTCATATATGCTTATTAATTGAATTGAGGAAGGCATCCAAAACATTGGATAAATGCTCTAATGGAGGATTTATAGGAGTTATAAACTAGGATCAGAGCATAAAGAAGCACACCTAGATGTACCATTAGAAGGCATCTCCATATGAATGAGACAAAGGATCCACTAAAGTGTAATATGTTCAAAGCATTTTTTCATCATCATTTTTCAAAAGAAAAAACTTTAATAAACTAAGACATTATAATCTGCACAACATTCATTTTAGTGCTAGGGAAAAGGGATTCCCTTGGGCACAAAGGGAAAAACATCTCTCTTAGATTCTGCTTCAGAGCTTGCATTTTCTTTGTTGAAAGTGGCTGTCCCCATAGTTTGCAGCCTCTCTATGGTGACTGTTATGAAATTTTCTTGGCAGCTGCTTATAACACTTCAGATGTTAGGGATTGATTTTGCCTTTTGCAGATGAGCTTGGCTTCCAAATCAGTTTTGGAAGGAAGGGGTCTCTTGGAGAGTTTCCTACACTAATTGAAGAGATATTGTCTCTCTATATGGATACAAGTTGTGCTCTTGACACTAATCTCCAGTCTAGTTAGAAAAAGGGGTTAAATGATTCTTAGCCCCTTTTATAGCTATTAATACAAAGGCTTACTAGCAATGGAAAGGAAATACTTTTGGCAATAGATTAATTTAAAGGACCTCTTTTTTTTTTTGGAAAAAAAAACAACTCCTTATATAATTCAAATTTATATAAAACAAAAGATTTGGTTTAAAACTTTTCCTTAATTTGATTGTATATTCTCAAGCTATTGTGCTGCCCCTATTAAACTTTTAGAAACTAACCTACATTTGCCACCTGCTTCCTAATCAAACATTCACTTCTTAGTCTTCTGCAGTCTTGCTTCCATCTCTCATACTACTGAAACTGCTCCTTTCCTAGCTCCTCAATTACATCCTAATTGCAAAAAGAAAATTAATTTTCTCATCTTACTTGATCTTTTTGTTGAGTTTCATAATGTTGACCACCTCCTTGTTCTAGCTATTTTGTTTCACTCACTGGGTTCTATTACACTGCTTAATTTTCCTTTCCTGTATTTCTTCCACGTTAGGTTTCTTGTATGATTTTTCTTTTTTCTCCTTTTTTCTAAATGCCTCCACTAAGCTTTCCTCTCTTCTTTCTTTTAGTAATATCATGTATTCCCATGTATTCAATTATTAACTTGATAAAAAAAAAAACTGCCAAATCCCCATTTCTAGTCTTTTTATCTTCCTTGATTTTTGGTTCTACATTTCCTAATCCCTTCTTGCTATCCCCACCCAGATATCACAGCCTCTAAATCTTCTAAACTGAACTCTCATCATTCACCACTTGATCCCAGCATCACAGTCTCATGATTCTTCTAGTCATTCATGCCAGATAACTCATCATCACATTTGACATTTTCCTGACTTCTTTGCTTCTCATGTCCAATCATTTGCCAATATCTTGCAATTTTTTCTCTTCAGTCCATTCTTCACCCTGTGACCAAAGTAATCTTCCTAATACATAGCTCTGAACACATCACTCCTTTGCTTGAAATCTTTAAATGGCTCCCCACTGACTGTGGAACAAAATAAAAATGCCTTAATTTGTCATTCAAGGCCTTTAACAATATAACTCCACCTTGCCTTTCTAATCTAGTTGTACAAGTACAACTTCCCCCTCAACGATCTGAGAACTTCCTTATTCCTCAAGGCTCAAATTAGACATAATCTCCTCCATGACACTTTCTAGAGATGTTTCAACTAAAAATGATTTCATTCTTCTTGAATCTCTCATTACCACTATGACCTCTCCTTAATCACATTATAAGTGGTATTATAGTTTTTTGCATCCATTCCTCATCTCCCTACTAAACTATAAGCTCTATGAAAGCAAGGATCATGTCATTTTCGTTACTGTCTCCCCAGTATCTTAGTATAGTGCCTTGTATATAGCACTCAATAAACATTTGTTGAATTTAATTGAAAGATTTTTTTATTTTATTGCATCTGTCTGGATACTAGAGTTATAGGCCAGGGTTAAAAGGGTTATCCAGAAAGCTTTCTGAATATCATTCTTATTATCAATGAATCTCTATTACCTGCAACCTGTGTCTTTTTCAACAAATCAGTCTGACTATTTTGATGGATGACTCCCACCAAAAAAAAAAACACAGTTGAGTCAGATGAAATGGATCATTCATTTATACACAACCTTCTGGCTAGTTATGAAACTAGCTTTCAACCTTAAAGAGCTGCATTATTTTACTGTCAGAATGTTTCAGAAAGAAATAGAAAAGCCCTAGAAACTAGCATGCAAACATTTTTAGCAAATAAACCATTTTCACAATAGATTCCTGCAATTTCAATTCAAACCACGTATCTGTACAATGCCCCAAAAATGCCAATGCAAAATTCATGGCACAAGGGGAAGAACCCTTTCTAGGATGCTGGAACCAGAAATAACCTGCAATTCTGGTAAATATCTACCTGGATAAATGTATTTAGCTAGTTTTTATAAAATTTAACATCATCTTACCTGCTTTTTCTTCTTCTTTATATGGAATTAAAGAATTTTATAACCACCACTTTGTTCTAATAAGAATGAAAGCTATTATTACAAATGAAATGAGATAAAATATAGAGAAAAGCAAAATCCATCCCATGGTGAGTACATAGACATGCTAAGTTTTGTTGTATATCCCTGTGAATTACTGGTCACCCTGACTTAAAAATTATAAAAGAATCCCATTTTGACTGTTCATTACTATATGACTTCTGGTTTATCATGTGTATAACCTCCCAACCTACAATGACTGTTTATAAGGTGGGAATTAATCCATTTTCCCACAATTCTTCACCATAAAGATGATCTATTGTGTTTTCAATATAATCAAACTTTGGAGGTCAAACCAGATTTTTTTTTCCTCTGGGAGGGTTAGGGAAAAGTTACTAAGTGCCCAAACTAAAGACTCATTTAAAAAGAGCAAAAACAAAACAAACATTCATGTAGTGGCTATTTTTTACTATTCCAAATCATTAACATAATAATTGTTTCTGTCTTTGTTCACATCCTAGAAATAAAGACATATACCATATTGCCACTAGAGGGGAATTCTTGCAGAGACCTGTCTAGTCTCTACAATCTGGTCAACTACTAGTCACCCCAGATACAATCTAACCTCCTTCTTTAACCACCAGTGCATTAGGAGATAGGCTTGGGAGTACATTTGAAGATGGGGCAGAGATTGTGGAGAGACAAACACATCTCAGTTAGATGTGCAAAAGATCTACTTAAAGCAGATGGCCAAGACTGTGGGAGGGTCTCTGAACTTCTTGGCTGTGCTGTGTCTCCTTCAAACAGCTAGCAAAAAGATTGAAAATCAGTAGTTGGTGGTGTCCCATTCATTCATTCATTCAGGTTAAAATTTTAAATGTCTATAATGTGCAATTCATCCAGTTATACCATAATTGGTTGCCTAACTGGTATGTAGATGGATGGTTCAACATTTCTTTGAGTCAAAGGGAAACTGATTTGAAGGGGATCTCAGGAAGTCCTAAGGGAACATGGGAGTCAAGGCATTGAAGAGAATCCAAGGAAAGTGGGAGGAAAGACTGACTCATATTCGTGAATCCCATGTCTGTTATTCAAGTATAAGCTAATCAGATTGCACCCAAGAGAGCAGAAGCAACAGAATGAGCAGACAAGATATTTGATTAGCAAATACAAATCAATCTCCATGGTAAATTGAGCCTGGTCTTACTAACTACAACCAAAATACAATAGGCTGAAATTCAGTTGAGAGGGGGCAGTTTGGAAATTCAGATGTTCTCTTTGTTTGGAAATTCAGGTGTTCAACCTATGCCAACCTTTCACTTGGCATTGCCTAGTCATTGCATTTTTGGGACACAAGAAAGGCAACAAGTCTCTTTGTGTCTCAGTTAAGTGATGAATAAGATTCCATGGTCACAGACACAATCCTAATGTTAGCCAGTTATCTCACAAATATAGACTATTGGGCACAAAATGTGTGGGTGGATCAAGGCAAACTAATCATTGCTACTAGAAATTCAAAGCACAGGCTCTACAGATGGTGAGTTAGTATATATGGCACAGCACATCATTATCAGTGACAACATGTGCCTTTCCTATTGAGCAGTTGGAAAGCACTGAGGCTGTCTATAAGATGCCCTGATTAGATCATTTTCATGTTAAATCAGTGACTTCCAACTGTCACAACAGTTGAGCTTTCAATTGGAAGGCTAGTCGATCTGAATTTGTCATTAAGAAACCAAAAATAGACCAATCATTTGTATTCTGGTATCTTTAGCTATCTCAGGGGGGAAGTGATAGGGACTGGATACGTGATTTTATTGGTATAGGGAGACCCCAAGTAAGGAAACTCCCTCTATCAATGCACAATAGCACTTCATCTATAACTTGTGTTCTTAAAGAGTTGCCCAGAGCACTTAAACATTAAATAACTTGTTCTGGGTCACCCAGTCAAAGTGTCAGGGGTGAAACTTGAACTCATGTCTCCCTGGCTTTGAAGCCAGCTCTATCCACTATATTACATTGCCTTTCACAGTTATCTTGATATCTTATAAACAGTGTTGACCAACTGGGAACCAGTCCATTGCTCAGCACCTGATCTGCAAATATTAGTCTAATTACATGTATCTTCAAGTAATAGTTGTGCAATTCCAACTACATTAAATTTAAGTGACTTCCAGTTTGTCAAGATTTTCAGGATAATTTGGTTTGTAATTTTCTTATATGTTTATTTATGAGATATGTTTATGTATGGGAAGCAAGGCTGACTATCTTATGATATATTAGAAATCAGATGCTCAGTCCTTGACTCCTCTGCTCTTAAATCTCATATCAGTTTACTCTTCCATTAAATGAATACTAATGTCCTAACATCTGGATTCCATGACCTTCATGGAGGTACTGTAGGGTTGAAGTTGCTAGTGAAGTTGCTCAAGATGCACCATAGTGGTAATCACTGTAATTACTTTTCCCCAATGAAAATCTTTCATTTAGAGAGTAAATGTAATCAGAATAACTTTCCTTTGGCAAAATGTCCTTCATTATGTTGCAGACCATGATATTAACAATTCTCATGCCAATGAGAGAGGCACTATGGTATAAGAGACAGAGAGCCAGCCTCCAAGCCAGGAAGACCAAGGACACATGCTGACTGTGTGATCCTGGGGAAATCACTTCACCTCTAGGCATTCTGTACAATCCTTTAAGACTCCAAGTTACCAAGAAGGTGCTGGCCTGATTCTTCACCAGGGACAGCCCTATGCCAATGAAATCCCAGGTCCAGTTCTTACACCAATGAAGCATATTATTTATATGTTAAGATTCATTTCACTGTAGTGTATTCATTTTAGCCTCAGATCCAATCAACTTTAGCATGAAGTAAAAATGAGGTTAAACAGATTGCTCACTAAATCATTGCTTGAATTCTTTGCACTTATATAAACAAAGCTCTGAATGTTTTCATATATCATTCTAGGTTAGCACGAACTTTTAAGAATTTTAGTGATATCTTCTTTTTTATAGTTAGATTAATTTTGTGGATACAGAAGTACTGCACAATGAATGAGGCTGGCACCATATCATTTCTAGTCATATTTTTAAAAAAGATGATTTAGATTTGTCAGACATTTATTGTAGATTGTGCTTCTTGTAGACTGCAAATTCATGGTGCTAAATTGTAACTACTTTCTAAAATTAAAATGAGGCACTTATTTCAAAACTCTTAGCTAACCAGATATGTTGGTTTGCACCTTCAGATAAAAGTGACCTGTTAGAACAAGGATAAGGATTTGCTATGGTAAACCACACAACAGTGCAGTTGAAGATGATAGTACTTATCAGATTTGTACTCCTCATCATTCATATACTTTGGGAGTATAGCAACTACTGAAAATAACAAGTTATAACACATCTACAATCTCCCTAGTTTGTGCTTCCTAATGAAACTTTTTTTAAAAAAAGGTAAATTGAAAAAAAAAAGTAAAATTTTATTCCGAGAAAATTAACAGGCTACACAGGTAAATTTTGGCAAATGCAACTTTATATTGAAATTCACACATCTGTATCTTAAAGAATGAGACTCACAGACTCTAATGTATTTCTAAAATACCAGAAATCATAGTATAAGCTTTCACAAGTTAAAACTTAAATAATTTAAAACGACCAATACACCCAATGTGCAGAAAGTATAAACAAGACTGTGCCTTCAGTAGAATAAATGCTCCACAAATTGTGCAAGATATCATACTAAGCTGCGGTCTCCCCATGACAGCTGACTCAAAATATAAACATACATCAACTGCCTGTGTTTCTGAGAACAAACTAGAATGGGCAGCACACCTTAAAAAAAAAAAGATTCACATTCTCCCAATGATGTGCACCCTAATTTTTCAAACCATGGGAGAAAAAGGAAAGAGAGGATTAAGTGATCTTTCATGCACTCCCAGATGACTGACCAGAATTACGGATTCAATTTTCCTTGCCTATTTGCTCCAATGATAAATAAAATGGAAAATACTAGATAACCCTTTAAGGCAACATGTGTTTGTTCTGTATGATTCCAACTGCTCAATTATGACTGGATATTTACCATCAATGTTGCCTATCAGACAGATATCTAGTATTTGCAAAATATAAAATGAATTGAGTAAACCTTTTTACCAAATCAACAAAAAACTACATAACATAGTCCAATGTTAGTAATTTTACCAGTAAGAAAAATGGCATTTAGAAACAGTAACACATTTGGGGGTGGGGATGGGGGCAGGAAGTAAACTCAAATTGGAACCAAAATCCTGCTTTTGGAATGGTTCCCAAAACTTACAAGGCAAACAGATTTTTAAGTGTGATAATCCAATAATGCATGGCACATCTTTAGTTGATTACAGTACTTTAAGTCCCCCAGTAATTAGTCTTTGCAAAAACAATAAGAGTATGAAATGTTTCAAAGTCTTCAAACTTCTAAAATTAGTTTTTTTATCAACACGTTTACCTCATGTCAACTTAATTTATTAAGATGTCCAATGCTAATCTTTTTTGATGGTCTTATCTTATGTAGTGATATACACAGCATTTAGCACTGATACTTAGCACCTGCTACTTTCAGGATCTAGATTTCAACCACATAGAGAAACTTAGGGCAGTGGTTCAGTCCTTTCTTAATTACAAACCTTCACCAATGGTCAGCAGGAACACTTTTAGATTGAAAATAGGATTATAGATGAGCTAATGCAAGGACTGCAGAACGTTGCCCAGATCCTTACAAGTGCTGATCACATTCTTGATTTTCTTCTCAGGCCACAATTGCTTAGCAGAGAAGGGTAGTGTTTCACAAGGCTAAAGATTTACAGATGCTCCCTCATATAACACAGTAAGGTTCCCTTGGTAACCTGGATTTTCTGCAGTAAAGAAGGGTTGTGCTGAAACAGCGCCTCAGCTCCCTGTTGGAGAAAATGCAGACAAAAGGATTGATTCCTGCTTGGGCAAAACTCATCCAGACAGCGGCTGTTAGAAATCCCCCTGGAACGACAGGCCCTCTTGCAAAAACTCTCCAGTAACAGGCCACCAGGTAGGGGCCCCACAAGGCGAGGAAGAGGAAAGTCATGATGTAGAACATTCTGCTGATTCTCTTTTCCATTTTGAACTCGTCTAAGACCAGCAGCCTTCTTCTGCCTGTGGTGTTTGCATTTTGCCTAATGCCCAACAAGGTGGGTGGTGTGGGGCCCCTTCCAAATCCTGCCAGCCAATTAGCAGCTGCTTGACCACTGGCTCCTGGGCCATGAAAAGTCCAGTTCTGGCTGACTGCTGCTACAAACTGGACTGGCTTCATTTTCCTTCGATCGTGGACAAAAAATATCAGCTTGAGGTAGACAAGCTGTGTGGCTAGGAGAATGAGGGCAAGGAGAAGCATAAATCCCAAGGAATCATTGGCCCTGAAGGAACGATGTTGAAAGGTGCACTGATCCTCCTCCCTAATGAATGAATAAGTGCCCACGTCTAAAACTGGGGGGAAAGCCATTGCTACAGAGAGGGTCCACACCATACAGATGACAGCCAGACAAGTCCAAAAGGTCAGCCTTTTTGTATAGAAGCGGTGGTGAGCTATAGCTAGGTACCTGGTGACGCTGATGCAGAACAGCATGAAAGCAGTGTGGAAGCAGGACAAAACCCCCAGGAAGGCGATCACTTTGCAAGTCAGAGTCCCATAAGTCCAGGTAGAGCCATTTTTAACAGAGGTGAATACAAATGGGAAACAAATTGCAGATCTGAGAATATCTGAGCAGCAAAGATCCAACAGGAAGTAGTAAGGAGCTCTATGCAAGGTCTTATCTTTGACTAGCAAAATGGAGATCAGAAGGTTACCCACCACGCTGACTCCTATTATGAAACCCAGGGAAGTCAGTTTCAGAAAGGCGGTTAAAGGAGAGAGATTTTGCAAAATGTTGTCAGCTGCATGGCTATAGTTCGCCATAGATGGATGGATGCTAAGGATATTGCCTCAGTCAAGTCTCATGATCTATATATAAGAACAAGGAAGAGATAGATCCATACATCTTACTGCAAATGTAATCCACAAAAAAGAACTGATTTGGTGTCTAGTCATACATCCTCTTTTCTTCCATCTGATTTGCCATTAGAATATCTGAAAAAAAATTGAGCTATCAGTTCTTAAGTTAACAAGCAATGATGTCAGAAAGTACTAACATTAAGCTGCTAATTTATGGGAAAGCAAATGAAGTTGTAAAATCTAGTACTCTTCTTTGTTTTACATGTTGTGATTTTTTTGTGGGGAGGCAAACATTTGAGGTACCTGGCTATCAAATGCATGCTATAAACTATTCAGTTTGCTTGAGATTTCAGAGGATTGGCTTGTTTATGATTTCTTAGGTGATCTAGTTCAGAAAGGGTCCCTGTGTTTTGAAAAAGGTACATTTTACTTGGATACCTTTAAGATTTAGAAAATGTAACGTTCCTTATTTTAACTGGTGTCAACCTAGGAATTAATCATTGGCATGTAAAATTAAACCTTCAGAGACTGCTAATGTAAAAGACATGGAGAGAAAGGAACATTATCTCCATCTATCTGAGGTCTTAATATTTGTCAGTGTTTTACAGATAGCTGCTCTGTTGATATGGATCACACCCAAAGAACCCCTGCAAAATTTATGTATTTTAAGAAAAGCCCATCAAGCACATGAATCAGAAACAATCATTCCTGCATACTGTCTAGGCAGAAGAGTATTTGCTCTTTCTTCTAAACCATGATTTCATCCATTAGAGTCTTTAGGATGAATAGAGAGACTGGTCCAGGGAGGACACAACAGTGATGTGATTTAGCCTTTTGTGTCCCCCTCCCCCACCCCATCCCCCACCTTGTTGGCCAGAATCTTTTCTCTTTTAAACCCACATGATTCTTAGCAATGGTTAATGTAAATATTGGCCAAGGAAACACACCCAGAGGAATATTGCACTTCCATTTGTAAGCCTTGGCCGCCTGGATTCAAATGAATATCTTGGGTAATTAAGCCTCTCCCATTTACACAGCTATTCCTAGTTCCAAACAACAAGTAGCTACATTTTAAAGCAAAAACAGGATACCCAGATCTTGGGTTTGGGGCCATGCCAGGGAAACCAAATATTTCGGTTATTTCCCCCCATTAAAAGCATGTTCCCTTTGCTACCTTTCTTCCAACCAGAATAAGCCACCAAAAAACCCTGGCAAAATCTGCGTTGGATGATTTTAATTTCCCCACTGGTGTGTCCCCGGGTAAATACCGACAGCACCAGGCATATTACGAAACCTGAAATCCGCCACCCCTGGACTGATAATAGAGAGATACATGCACATGCACACACAGTACATACACGGAGATGGGAAGAGAAATCGCTTCTGTGTTGCAAGGGAGCTGTTCTTGGTGGTTTCGCAGCCCAATTTTCCTTAGTCTTGAAATGCTCTCCAGACAAGGAGCTCCCAATAAGCCCTGTTGAAGATGCATTGTCTGTGTGTACTTCCATTATGCAGTTTATTGTCAAAAACCACAGGGAGGTATCTCTGCCCGTGAACCTGCAGCTCCATCCCCAACATGCCCCCCCTTCCAACCTCCCCCCACCCCAACTTAACCAAGAGCATATCCTCCTACCTGTTGGTATTGGATATCCCGACAGACTATAGCTTCTTCTTTCTATAAATTGCTGAATTTTTTTTTTTTTGCCTTAGTACCTTGACTGAGGATCTAGTCAGTGGCTCCAACAGCGCCTGCGCGTTGGAGCCTCCTTGAGCTCCTAGCCTCGTCCTCCCCTGTCGCAGCGGCACAATCTCTCCCAGTAACGCAGGAGCCCCAGCAGCGGCAGCACCAGCAGCAGCAGCAGCAGCGGCACCAGCACCAGCAGCAGAAATAGCAGCAGCAGCAGAAACAGCAGAGGCGGCGGCAGCAGCAGCAGCAGCGCTAGCAGCAGCAGAGGCAGCAGCCACCGCCTCAGTGAGGGCAGCCGCAGCAGCGAACCGTTATCATGGCTAGCTGGATTTATTGAAGATCCTGGCCGGTCCTCCTGGGAACAGGAAGGCTTTGGCTCCTCTCCTTGTGGCTTCTGAACTTTTTCTCTGCCTTCATTCAAAGTGAGGGCCTGGAAAGAACTCATCATGCTCTTCTCTCCTTCCCCATCACCGCACTGTTGTACTTTGCAATGCATTAGGTCCTACGACCAGTGCCCGTCCCCTTCCTCCCCTGCTTTCCCTGCACTCCTCCCCCCTTCTTCCTCCTCCCCTTCCCCCCCACCCCGATTTTTTTTCTTTCCTTCTTTGGGTATCAGAGCTTCTTTTAGTTTCCTTCTCAAATAATTCCCAAGCTGATCCTTAAATTTGCAAGCTAGCAGAGAGACTGACATACAGAGGGGGACAGGAAAAACATGATTTTACTTTAATTGGAAAGAAGGGGAAACGGTTAGCACAAGTTAGCCCTGTCCTTGTTAATCATCTGTATGCGCAGATATGGATATTACTTGGAAGAAGCTAAACACACCCGTCCCCTCCTTGCCAAGCCGCATAACATATGGTGTCCATTCTACCTTGATAAATGTGACTAAAATGAACAGCCTTGGGAAGATTTTAAAATGACATTTCTTTTTCCTTCTGGAGACAAATATGCTTTTCTTTTTCTTTTACCACCTCGAAAGTACAGTAGAATAGATGGGTGATGTCAAGGCTGTTGTATGTGAGAGAGCTTCCCTGCCCCCACTTAATACAGATAAAGGATACTAGTAACGTAACAGGAAACATAGAGCTACCTAAAGGTTCTGATGGTGTTATCACAGAACCTACATAATCAGACATTTGGGTGCAATTAATGTTGCCAAAGCTATGCATTTCCTTATTCACCATTTCCCAGGTAGTGTTTTCTTAGCTATAGCAATATTTTTAAACAACAAAGAACCCAATGGACATACTTTCATTAATTCCCATTGCAAAACGTCTGTCTCTCTTCCTGCATGCTTATTGCTTTATAATATTCTGCTAATGAAACACAGAAAAAAAATAAAGATCTTCTCTACGGTAATAATTTGATCTCTAGGCAGCTATAAAATAGCTCTTTGCTGGGTGGTGAGACTGTGACATTCGGGAGATCTCAAGCCAATCAGCGCACAGATAATATGAGTTGATTTGCATAGAGGATTCCTATTGGATACACTGTAGTAAAGGTTTCCCCCTCCTCTTTTAAAGCTTAAAAATGAATACTTCACGGTCATGATGTCACAGTCATTACACAAAGCCCTATACTGGTAAGATGACGATGATGTAACACTTTTATGATCACACTAGGATTTTCTAAGTTTATTAAATGCATGGAGAATATGTTACCTAAAAAGACATACAGTCTGTTGTTTTGCATCCAGTTATTGTAAAAAACATCAAAATAAGCCTAAAGAAGTGGTAGAAGAACCTGGAGGCATTTTTTATTGAAAAAAAA
>CM053770.1:111284776-111299055 GCA_028658325.1 Potorous gilbertii | reverse complement strand
TCACCTTTGGTATGTTACTTCCTCCAGTGACATTATGCTCTATTAAGAAATGTTAAAAATTGAACACATCTTGAGATTCAAAAAAATGAAAACTTTCTTTGCTCAAATCAATACACAAGCATTTATGATGTGTCAACTCTGTGCTAGGCATTGATGGTGCAAAGACAAAAATGAAAGTAGTTCTTGCTACCAAGAAGAGATGAGTGTATTTATGTATGTATGTGTGTATGTATGTGTCCCTGTGTGTAAATATATGTATATATGTGCATGCATTCTTATGTGGGCACATTGTACATATATGTGTACACATGTGTACATACAGGATATACACAAAAATAAGTAAAAGATATATTGTTGATGAGAGTGGGAAGGAAGTCAGTAAGAGCTAGAACTATCAGGAAAGGCCTCATGGAAGAGGTGATCCAAGTTGAACCTTGAGGGAAGCTAGAAATTCTAAGAGACAGAAATGGGGCAACGAATACCAGGCCTGGAGAACACACTGTGCAGAGACACAGAATGGAAACTAAGACAGTATCTGTGAAAAACAGCAAGAAGGTCATTTTGATTGGAACACAGGGCACGTAATAAAGAAGAATATAGAATAAAGTTGCAAAAGTAGATTGAAGTCAAGTTTTAAATGGCTTTAAAAGTCAAAGGGAGAAATTGAAAACCACCTTAGGCAGTGATTCTGAAGTCATGGGTCCCTAGAATGCCAAGAAATTATTTTAAGGGGTCCCCAGAATCTATTTACAAATACATTAAAAAGTGAACAGTTAATAAGTATCATTACCTATAGTACTATTTTTCAATGAATATGGGAGAGGCCTTTGTGAATAAAATATAATTCATTTAAAAGCATTCCTGAACTTATAACACCTATTTTTTTTCTCAACTGACAAATACTAAGAGTACAGTTACTATCATATGGGAATCCACGTCATTTTTTTAATATTAAAAAGGAGTCCTTACCCAATAAGAGGTTGGAAACTGTTGCTTACTCTTACCCACCCCAGAACGATAGTTATCACTGAAAGAATTTTATCTCCAGTAATCTGTTAAAGTTATTCAACATCATAGAAGAAAACATTTTGTTTATGATCCATTAGAAACCCATTTTCAGTTCATGTGACAGCCTGAAATCCAGATTGAGATTATCTTCCCATAAGATCCAAAGCTGGATCAAGCTCTTGATTTGTCAATATGTCCCTACATTATAAGCCTCCAGTGCCCTAAATACAATGTTGAAAACCAAATTTTTATCAGTTCATTCTGTCTTATTTAATAATCCCTGAAAAAATATTTAGCTACCTATATTTATAGTAAAATACTAACAATTTGGATTCCATAAACAAAAGCTGCATAGTTGAAAATAAGGAAAAATTCATATTTTGCCTCCCCATTTAAAAATAATATTGAAAAATAACATTTCTTAAAATTGAAAACCAAATTTGTGAGGAAGGATGAAGTGTTTAAAATAGCAAACTTCAGGATTTTAAATGTTTTTTTAAGTCAGCCACTATTATTAATAGCTTCACACCGGCCCAGCATTGGAAACAAGTTAAATTACAGCTAAAATAAATGCTGGTATTTATAAATGGCTAGCATGTACACAGCACAGTTCTTTGTAGCACAAGAACACAAAAGTAGAACATGTAGTCCCTCTTTTCATGGGATTTATTGTCTAGTTGGAGATCCTGACGTGTAAAACATCTAAATAACAATAAGAAACAGTTTGTGACAATGCATTAAAGCAAGCATTATAGATGATGAACATCATGGAAATTCAAAGAAGGAAGAGAATACTATGAACTATGCTCCTGGAGAAGTTGCAATGAGCTAGTCCTTAAAGAATGAATAAGATTTACCTACATCCTAAGTGCTAGAGACAATGAAAGGATGGAAACTTCAAACAAAAGACAGAGAAGAATAAAACTTAAGTACAGATTAAGAATGAATAGGGCATCTTTCCTTGAGGTGAACGTTCTCTCTAGAACAGAGAATCTGTGTTGGACAGTTGTGAGAAATAATGGCAGAATGGGAGGTTTGCGGTAGTTGAGGAAGGGGAAGGATATTTGGGGGAGGGCAAAGGGAACATGAATATCAGGTTAAGGAATTTGAACTCTATTATGCAAACAGGGATAGTGTGGACACTGAAAGAAATTGACAATAATTTTGAAAAATGGGACTTGATGTTAATAGAATGTTAGTGATGAGAGAGGAGAAATAAAAGATGATTCCAAGTTTCAAAGCCTAAACAATGATGCCACTGAGAGAAAAGAGGGAGTTAAGACAGGGAGGGTATTAAGATGGGGGGACATGACTGAGAAAGAAGAAAGAAGCACTGAAGTACAGTGGAAAGAGTACTGGATTTAGAATTTGCTTAAACCCCAGTTCTGTTACTTGCTGCTTGTGGGACCTCATGCAAATTGTTTTACCTCATATGCCTCACTTTCATCATTTGTAAAATTAAGAGACTGGGAAAAACACTTGGTTTGGAATCAGTTTGCCTGTATTTAGATCTCAACACTCCCTCTTCACTGCTTATGTGACCATAAGCAAGTGACTTAACCTGACCAAGTAAATCAGGCTCTCAGTTTCCTCATTTATAGAAATGGGGGTGGGGGGGTGGTGACTAAGTGACCTTTAAGGGCTCTTCTGGCTCTAAATCTATACCTATAGAGACTAGATAATCTCCGAAGTCTCTTCCACTACAATATTCTATGAAATGATGAATTCCATTTGGGAAGTGTTGACATCCATGAGATTTTTGCCATCATTTTATAAGGTGAAATTTGCAAGTTCAGCACCCAGACATTTTTTATTTCCTCCTTGATGGTTTGTCTAAATTAGGATAAAATACCACCAATTGACTTCCTTTCCAAGGTCGGTTCAACCACCTTCATAATTTAATCTTCTATGTTTTGCATTCTGTCACTCTTTTTCAGGATTTCTCATATTTTTCTAGGTTGTTTGCAAGTGTGGTGACCCAAGATAGTCACAGTACTTTAATAAAGTCCTGACTAATGCAAAGTATAGCAAAAGAATTTCTTCCCAGCACTCATGTCACAGTTTTAATATCCCAGTAACCAGCTTGCTGATTCACTTCCAGATTGTGGTTAACTATAGTTAGTTTGGCTATACTAAGAAATAAAGGTGTCAAATGAATGAGAAATTACCCACTTCATAATCAAATGAAAATGTGGATAGTCATGTACTGAATTTTTTCTATGCCCTAAACCGAACCATTTGGAATTGTTTTCTGAGCACCATTCTAATTCAACCCTTGAAATAAAGGATTAATTAAAAGTCTAGAATTTAACCGCCTCAGATGAGTTGTTCTCAAAAGAAGCAAGGCCTTTTTTATTTTGATTTTTAATCATTTATGAATACTTTGAATGTGAATCATATCATGCTAAAAGAACCTGTAGACAAGTGGCATTCAGTCCATTCTTGGCACTACAACCTAGTGAATGGTTTCAGAAATATTTTTTTTTTAATTTCAGGGTACAAATAAAGTTCAGTTTTCTTGTTCAAAGAAATAGTCTTCATTTCGTGGATAAGCAAATTGTTCAATGCCAAGGCAATACAGAAGGCTATAAAATACACAACCTGAAACAGATGTCAAAAAATAAGGAAGCAAATTCTTACCAAGATGAATCTGGGAATGCATTACTGTAAATTCTCTCTCTACCCATCAAAATTACAATCACAGGATCATAGTGTTAGAGCTGGAAGGAACTTATGGGACCATCCAGGACAGTCCCTTCATTTTACAAATTAGAAAACTGAAGCCCCAAGAAATTAAGTGGTTTGCCCAATGTTACACAGATGATAAGTAGCAAAGCCATAATTCAAAACCAAGTGCCCTAATTCTAAAATGTTTTCTCCACCGCTCCATAGAAGATTCAACCTATACACTGGGGATGGTCCTCTGCTTCATTGTCAGGTTAGCAACGTAGCAGTGAAACTGTTCATCTATTTTCTCCTTTCCTTGATATACGACTAGCCTATCTCTTTCCAAGCAATACATATTTACCATCAATAATTCATTTTACTTGTGCCTATTCATGTGCAAGTTATAGCTAATGTCCTACAGCTTGCTTCTGAACACTACATCTCTTTCCATCATCCACTGAGTCACCTGAATTTATTTAAGATAGTAGTGTTCTGATCTGAATCCATATAGCACTAGTGGGAGAATCAGTGCTAAAGAAAAGAGCTTCTGTAGCATAGAGCAGGTCAGATATTATTTAAAGTATTGTATTGGTTCTTAATTGCAATCTAGTAGAATGCAAAGATGCTTAAAGGCAAATATAGTTTAGTTTTTGTCTCTTGATCTGCAGGGCTTAAAACATTGCTTTGCATAAAACAGGCTCTTAATAAATGTTTATTGAATTTATCTGAATTCAGTCCAAATCCCTTTTTCCTACTCAAATCTGGACGAGGTCATTGCAGAGCCTGTCAAAGACAAATATAATGACAGATTAATTCAAAAGACAATCCGTCCACCTGAATACTGAAATCTGAGCAATATATTTTTCATGTACTTTATTTTTCTAGTGCGGAAGATTAAAATAATTTCTTTTCAGTAATTATGGATTTCAATGAGGAAAATCTGTGACATTGTAGGGATTGATATAATCATCACAATGTCATGTGCAAATGGGAACATTTGGAAAATTTTGCCAACAATAGGAATCCTTTGGTTTGGATTCTGCGCAGGACATCTTCCATGACCAGTAGGTGAGCATATTTCTCACTATTTTATGCCTGTGCCAACAATCAGCAAATTGTTAAATAAAGTTAAATCCATAGTGAAATATATCATAAAAGCAAGTATTATTGTTTTATCTTGTTTAAGTAAAGTCTTTAAAATTGAATTTTATTCTACTTAAAAAGAAAATTTTGGAGGAGGAATAGCACAAGGCAAAAGGTCCAGATCTGATTTCATTGATGTGGGGAACTTCCCAACTCCATCAATGCAGATCAACTCATCTGTGACATAAAATTTTAAAAACTGGGGGTATGGGGGAATAAGTGTTCCTGGAAAGTTATCGTTTGACCCCAAGAAATGTGCAATCAACCCATCAGGTGAGAAAATAAGTCATATCCCACCATCTCTATGATAACCAATCATAGGATTTGTCTCCAACACAACCACAACTACTCTTCACCAATTAAGGCCTCATAACAACACCAACTCCAGCAACACTACAAACTCCCAAATTATGGGCCAGGCTTAAATCTAGCCTCAACAATTATGTAGATGATATTGGGAAAATCATATTTCACTAGCAACATACTAGCAAGAAGAAGAAATTACAGATGGAAATGTGTGCTTAACAAAGTTTGGAGACCATTAGCCTTGAGCACTGAAAAGTTAAATAATTTGTCCATTGTCCATCATCGTGCTGCCAGTATGTGTCAGAAGCAGACTGGGAACCCAGGATTTCCTGATTCCTATCGACCATACCACTTTCCTCTCAGAATCAAACAAATTAAATTAAACAAACTAATTAAAATCAGCAAACAATAAGAAAATTAGAAATAACCACATAAGTTGAGGGGATCAAATAGAAAAAGATATGCTGATAAATTTTAACGACCAGTTCTATGAAGAAAAGAAAAAGCAGAACACACTTGTAAATTTAATCTGTCTTATTAAGATTTTCTCCATCATTTTCTTAGGTCTAGACTATCAACAAAAGAACGAATCAAAGCTTGATTTGTAATTTTTGCAAATTTCTGAGGTATAAATGCTCACACTGAAAAATTTAATAATGGGTTCTTGGTAGCCACTTTGAGCTGAGCCCAACATATTCTTGAAAAATATTTAATCCATTACAGCATATCAAAATTTTATTCCAAATGTTCAAATTCTAAGATATTCATCTCCCAACACTGACTTTTAACACATGCCTCTCTATGAATCCTATTGATCTATATCTAAAAAACTTAAAAGATCTATATGAAATTAATTTTGTCTTTAAAATGAGTTTTATGGTAAGCAATATTTTAATGAAAAATGAAAAAGAATGAATCTTTCTAAGCTATGAGATTTAAGGAAAGCTCAGCTCTGGCCAGATATATAATTCACTCTGCTGTGATATTTGCATTTTCTACCTAAGATGTTTTTAATATAAATTTCACACTTTTCATCTCTGCAGTTACTAGGTTTTAATCATAATGAACACCTGTTCTGTATGTCTTTTAAAGGAGAATTAATATTCCCCCCCAAGAACTTCAGATGCTAAATTGATAATAGTGTCCCTAGGGTTTTCAAGTGGTTAGTTTAAATTCTAGGTCCTTGAGCAGAAATTTCAGGAAAAAACCTCTTTACTTCTTCCTTAATCTTTATGAAAGAGACTTTCCTGGTGGTAGAATATCAAATATATATGTGCTGTTTAGACAGCAGTTACTAGGTTTCAGTCCCCTGGTATTCCTCGGCCTTGGATGACGTCATGAGAGTTGAAACAACAGGGAAAAAACCTTACAACTTATAATCTTTGTTATGAAATAAAAATCTCAAAGTGTCCTTCATAAGTCTATTCCTGAGCCTAGGTAAAAAATTCTTTTACGATACAAAATGTTTTGTCATATCCAGCATGAGTAAGAATAAATGTCAAAATCAACCGATAAATCAGGCTAATATTAGCATGACGATAATATCTTAATACTCTCATTGGGCAGCTAGGTGGTGAATCAGGAAGATCTGAATTCAAACTGGGCCTTAGATATCTACTAGACTGTGAGCCTGCCCCAGTCACCTAACCCTTATGTAAAATGGAGACACACTAGAGAAGGAAGCTATATCAAACAATTGATTTTTCCGTTATGGAGCATGAGATTTCTCACTATGACCTTAATTTACTCCACCTAACCCAATCTCCTTTACTGCCTGACGCTGGTAATGAAACTGCTAGAGTAACGTTGGTCTTTATTTCATTTTGTCCATGTTTTTATTGAGGCAAGAGGAGGAACAACTGTAGATAAGAGATCTTGTTCTGTGAAAGGAGAGCAGGGGCAGGTCCCCTCGTGTGGGTGTGGTCCATTTTAGGGAAGCAGGGCGTGGAGGAGTCGTCGGGGGCTCTGTTCCAGTGCGGCAGGGAAGGAATTCTAGTCGTCGCCGCCCGACCGCAAGTAGCTGATGACAGACTGGATGAAGTCAGAGGTGGTGCTGTAGCCGCCCATGTCCTGGGTCCGGACTTTGCCGACCTTTATCACCTTCTTCACGGCCTCGGAAATCATTCTGGAGTGGCGTTCCAGGCTGAGGTGCTTCAGCATGTTGCTGGACGACAGCAGCATGGCGGTGGGGTTGGCGATGTTCCTGCCCACAGCCTGCGCAAACGGGTGCCTCGTCCCCGTCTCGAAGACGGAGCACTCGTCGCTGTAGCTCTCGCCGGGCACCACGCCGGCGCCCCCCACCAGGCCCGCCGCCAGGTTGTCGATGATGTTCCCGTAGAGGTTGGGCATCACGAGCACGTCGAACTGGTGGGGGTTCTGCACCAGCTGCATGCAGCAGTTGTCTATGATCATGGTCTGAAAGGCGATCCCGGGGTAGAGCTCGGCCACCTCCTCGCAGCAGCGCAGGAAGAGCCCGTCGCCCAGCTTCATGATGTTGGCCTTGTGCACGGCCGTGACCTTGCTGCGGCCCTTCAGCGTGGCGTAGTCGAAGGCGAACTTGGCGATGCGCTCGGACTTGGCGCGGGTGATGATCCGCAGGCACTCGATCACGCCCGGGACGCTCTCGTGCTCCAGCGAGCTGTACTCGCCCTCCGTCTGCTCGCGGATGATGACCAGGTCCAGGCCGTTGTGCCGCGTGCGGAAGCCCGGCAGGCTCTGCACGTGCACCACGTTGGCGAACAGGTCCAGCTGCAGCTTGAGCCGCATGCTGTACGAGGTCAGGCCGCCGCAGTACTCGGCGCTCAGCGGCGGGTGGATCTTCCCGCTGAGGGCCACCTTGTTCTTCCGGATGGAGGCCAGCACCTGCTGCAGCTTCTCCTCCGAGGCCAGGTTCTGCACCTCGCTCAGGTGATGCTCCTGAAACGTCACGGGCACCCGGGCCGCCCGGAAGACCTCCTTGACGGCCAGCATCAGCTCCGGCCCCACGCCGTCGCCGGGCACCATGGTGACGGGATAGGCGCCGTCCACCTTCCTGACGTCCATCTGGGGCAGCGGGGTGGGGCAGGTGGCCGCGGTGGTGATCAGGCCCCTCGGGGCCCCGAGGCCCCGCCCCGCCGCCAGCGCCCGGCTCAGCGCTCGGACTCGGCTGAAGGTTTCCATCTTCTCCGACGCCCGGGCTGGGGGAGGAGGAGACGGGCAGGCACCGGAAGTGACGTCAGAAAGCACCCCGCGCCTCTTCCGGTCGCCGTGGAACGCGCGGGTGGGTCCGCCGTCGCCGGGCAGCCGCTCCCCCGAGCAGTTACTCTCCGGACGACAGCTCACAGGCCGGAAGGCGCCTTGGACGCCTGAAACTCCACGTGTCCAAAGCTGAGATCGTCGTCTTCGCCTCCCACCCGCTCCTTCCTGGGGGCCCTCCCTGGCCCCGCCCACGGGGCATCAGCCCCCCGTGGCCTCGCACCCGTTACTAGAGAATACCGAGACGGTGAGGGTATTTCACCTCCTGGTACCCGGACGTACCCACGATTTCTCATCGTCACGGAGGGCCGGTCTGTAGTCGAATCTCTTTCAGTGAAGTCCTAACTTTCAAGTCCGCTCATTGTCTCCCGTGGTGAACGCCAAACTACTTAGGACTTGATACAAAAATAGAGCATTGAAATTGACTATAAAGCAGCCCTTGCTTTAAAAAAGCCCTAAGCCAGGCCTTGACGACGGAGTTTTAGCCGTGACTGCGGCTGAGCTTCACTATCCGGCATCATTTTAGAGATAACTTGTTTATTCGGGGGGAAAAAAGGCTCCCCAGGGCAAGAGAGGTTATCACTGGCCTGTGATTTAGCAATAGCGCCTGAGTCTTAGCCAGAACTAGGAAATAACAGTGCACTGTACTGAACTGCAAGACCTACCATCAATCACGTATCAAAAATGGGTCATCTCAGGTTGGAAAAGATGGTTAAACACAGAATATTCCCGTAATTAATCCCATCATTCAATCCAGGTGCCCACGGAGCAGTGAGACCACTTCTAACATAGAATCCAGTGTCATAAACTGATTATCATTTCTCTCCCTTTCTGTCTCTATCTCTCCCTCTGTGTCTCTATCTTCTTTGCCTGTGTTTTTATGTATGCATAGATAGATACAAACATGCAGATGTGAGTATGTGTGTTTTGAGGCCACTAAGTGGCCCATTGGATAGAGTACTGGGCTGGAAATCAGGAAGACACATCTTCATGAGTTCAAATTCAGCCTCAGACACTTACTACCTTTATGATCCTGTTTAACCCTGTTTGCCTCAGTTCCTCATCTGTGTGTGTGTTCATCCTTGCTGAAGAAGACCATGGCATCAGAAATAATGACATGACGTGCACTTGACTTTGTTTTGAGTGAAGGAGGACTGTGCAGGTCACCAGTCTCACTTCTCCTCCAGAGCCATCTGAATCCAGTGACCAGATATTCATCAGGATGACTGGAGATGACTCAGGATGAGGCAATTGGAGTTAAGTGACTTGCCCAAGGTCACACAGCTAGTGAGTGTCAAGTGTCTGAGTTGAGATCTGAACTCAGGTCATCTTGACTCCTACACTGGCACTCTATCCAGTGCACCACCTAGCTGCCCCTCTTCATGAGGAGGAGGAGCAAAATGAGCTGGAGAAGAAAATGGCAAACCACTCCAGTATCTTTGCCAAGAAAACCCTAAAATAAGGTCACAGAGTCAGAAACAGCTGAATAATAACAAAAGTATTCTTTGTCTTAAAAACAATGATAACTTGGCCTCTTTTCTAGCAGAAGATTAGGCAAGCTTGAGCTCTCCCTTTTTTTAATCCATGGGTACACAGGAATTTTAGTTGAGTAAGGATTGTTACAGGAATCCCCCTTTGACTTTTCTATACAGCTGACTTAGAAGTAAGGAGATGGCTTGATAATCTTAGCATCATGCTTGGCCATTTGTGGAATGCCTTCTCTCTGGGGTAGTACAAAAGCATTTCCTTCAGCTGTGCAGGCTATGCAATTAATTATCCCATGACAGTCTGTCAACAACAAATACATGCTTCCAAGCCCATGAGAATTATTATAATTTCCCTTTTAGCAAAGCTTCTAATAGTGTCTTTTTCTGTGTGGCTCATGGAGAATACAGTGAACTGTTGCAAATAATCTGCTTATACTTTGATGGAATCATGAATTTCATTACTCTGTGTGCTCCCTCCATGTCTTCCATCCCATGTGATTCCTGTCCCCACCCTCCCATAAATGCTTCGGAGAGATCTACCCAAAACACTGTAGATATTCTTGTAGTTCTCTTAATATCTTGAATGTATGACTGACCCATCACCCTTTCCAATTATGCATATTTTCAATGATACCTTTTATAACACCTCTGCAATCAAGTCATAATTGACAACAGATTTCTGTCTACTTGGGTCTATCATACATCTTGGTTTTTTGCCCAAAAAGGAACATTCATTTATTATCATTCACAGAATCATAAGGTCACATATTTAGATCTAGATTCTAGAAGGAACCTCAGAAGTCATCTTCTCTAACTTTTTAATTTTACAGCTGAGGAAACTGAGGATCAAAGTCGCCAAATGACTTGTTCAAGCTCACCTGCATACTAAGTGGAAAAGCAATAACTCACGATCAGGTGCAATTACTTTGAGTTCAATGGAAAAGTTGAGTTCTCTTTCCACCACATCATGCAACTAGAACAAGTCCAAAAAAATCAAAAGGATGCATGGCATACAACTCTAAATGGATTGATTACTGACATTATAATATGGAGTGTCTTGAATCAAAAAGAACTGAAATGGCAAAGGGAGTAAAAACCCCAACATAACTTGTACTCTGCCCCTGGAATTCAGGGCTCTGATAGGTGAGCTTTCAGTATAAGACCACACACCTCTTTCTGGCCATTTACAAACCATGGTGCCACTAGGTGCTAATGTCCTCTCTGCTCCTTCTATTGTTCCTCTTTATATACTGTTTTCCTTCATTAGAATGTAAGTTCCCTGAGGCCAGAGATTATCTTGCTGGCTTACATTTGTACTCAATAAATGCTTTTTCACTCATCCGTCAGATGGTAGTAAAATGGACATTATTCCTCCCTGGGCCCTAGGCTGAGAGATATGTTAGGTTACTGGGCAGGGTTGGATAATCTGCCTAGCAACAGGTTTCTTGTTTGGGCTCCTGTCAAAATGTTATTCCCCTTTGGGTTGTGAAATATCTGATAAACTGTTAACAGTCATTTCTTGTTTAGTCCATTTGCATGGTAACCACCTGTGCCCCCCCTAAAGTTAGCCAGGTAACCACCTTCTGCTGAGCCTCCCCGCTTCCTGATTGTCTACCTCTCCTGGCACCTGTTTTCTGTTTTGGGATTCTTGCCTAGCAGCAAGCCCCTCCTTTTGCTCTGTCAGAACTCTGTTGTGGAAACCGCAAGGCTGTACTGAGTAGCAGCGAAATGCTTAAAATGCACTCACCCACCTCAATTCGAGGCTGTCTCCTCTGGGTCTCTACATGAGGCAGCTTCCAGGCTGGCTATAAATGACGCTCTCGAAATTTTCAATTTATTTTGCCTGTGACTTATTAACTCGGTCCATTTCAGTAGATATAAAAGTCCCGGATCAAGTGGGACATATAGTGTAGAACTGGATCAGATGACATCTTGAAAAGCAATACTAGGTGTAAGCAGGGATTTGGAATTCCACATGTTCCCATGACCTCTGGAGCAGTACACTCAATCTACATTAAACCACTACTTCATCTTTCTTATCTTGTGCTTCAGTCTGAGCATTTGCCTCTTCCTCTACTTGGATTTCATGTAAAGGCTGATGGGTTAGTGCTAATGTTGTGGGTTCGGCCTGAGTCAAACCAATTCCCTAATAATTTAGGTTCAATGTTGAAATGAAATGAGACATTCATAGCTGATTCAACTTTAATAAAAGGAGATGTACTTAGCCATGGCAAGAGAAAGATATTCAAAAAGGATATTCAAGGAGGATACTATGGTGATTCAGCTTAGAATATAGCTTCCCCGGAGGGAAGTTGGTCGTGCTGTAAGGCCACAGACAGAAACCTTAGAAAGGGAACAGATAACGCACTACATTCATGGCCTTTTGTACTCAAGAGACCAGGAAGCCACCTTAACTATTTAAGCTGGTCCTCTTAGCCAAGCAAGTTTTGCAGAAAATTTCAGTACTTCTTTTTAAAAACATTTATTTGATTTTACATGCATTAATAATCCATTCCTCTCATTGCCACCAACTGAATAAAAAATAACTAAGTATATAAAACTTTTATCATAAACATGTATAGTCCCACAAAACAAATCCTTAAATTATCTATGCCTAAAAATATATGTTTCTGTCTATATTTTAATTCATCACCTCTCTGGCAGGTGAGTGACATATAGTTTAACATTTCTTAAAGAAACAAATTAGCCTAACCCACAAAGGGGAAGGGGTTCAGGAAAAGTTAGTTCAGTCTACACAGCATCATCATGAGAAATATTGTTCCTATCATGACTGAGAATATGAGCTGTCACTATGCATCTTTCCGTTGCCTTTTGGGTCACTGGTTATTTTGATTCTTCAAAGATCATGGCACTATATTTTTCAGACACAGAGCATCATGGGAGAATATTAATATTATAATATTAAAGAGGTAAATTTGGGAAGCAATGTAAATTTGGGGATTATGGAAAAGTGAGATTTCCAAGTGAAGTCTAGTCTTATCTCCTACTTCTTAACATTGGACTTAATTCATAGTCCATCTGCATCTCTTATACAAGACATGAATAATGAGGAATCAGCTTGAGAGAATGTCTATCCAACTGCATGTCACAGTCAGTAATTTTCATTTACTTTTCCAGTGGAAACAATAGGATCAACTTCACATTGCTATGGATTTCACTGAAGAGGCTTTGAAGTGTTCTGGGGTTCAATGAAATTAGCATAATGTCAATAATTTGTCTTTTGTTTGAACTCTATATAGGACATCTTTCAAGATACTATTAAATATCTAAGAAAAATATATTTGTCCCTGTTTTACTCCTGTCTCTATTGAAACCAAACAGATCATTGAAAAAAGTGAACTTCAGAAGCACATTTTTCATAGTTTTGCATAAGTTGAAAGTTTTTAAAGATGATATGTTTGCAGATAAATTTCAAGGCTGCATTTAGTTCTCTAAAATAAAATACTTTTGTAAAAAAAAAATCAATAAAAAAATAGAAAAAGCAGGATTTTATATTCTTTACACCTCTCAGTTGTGTGACTGAATAGGTGATATGCTATAGAATCAACTTCAAAAGTCTGCCTACTTGTTCCTTTCTCATTTTTTTATTAAGATATCCTTGAAGCACGCAATGGCTATTCCTATAAAGATTTTATATGGAAAAGAAAGCAGGCATGAAGCTAGCAACTGCAAATGTCTTCTGAGTTTCCTTTTCTAGATAAGAGCATTGTTCATGTTCCTTTCCGTTCTCTTGGAACTTTTCCCTCTGTGGTGTATTTTAAAAATCAGCCCCTGGCTGCCTTTTATGTTTTGTCATAGCCAGCTCTGATTTTTTTTTTTTTTAACGTACTCTGATTTCATCTTGGAGTGTAATGGTAGTAGGATGTAACTATGGTGGTTCTATTATTGCCGCCATTGAGAACTATCCCTATAAAAACACAAGCATATGTGTTCCATTTCATATGCTCGTTGTTTCCCTATTATCTACAAATGCTCTTGGGGGAGCTCTCTATAGACTTTTCTTCTCAATTGCTTTTTACTGTTTCATAAGGAGATAACATGGATAACTTTCTGCAAAATTCCTCTCTTTTTGCAAACAGCCTTGTACAGTGTTTCCCTTGATCTTCATGTTCTACATCTGGCAAAAAAAAAAAAAAATTGCTAGTAAAGACAATTTGGAGGTCTCTCAGCCTCCTTGTAAGGTTAATTAGTTCATGTCAGAAAAGAAACGATAAGGTGAATGTCTATACTTCTGTTTTTCTTCCAGTTGGGAAGTTAATAACAAATTAGGCTGGAACTACTGCAAACACACAATATCTTCTCATTACTCTGTTTAATTTTTATATTTCTGGGTCAAAGGGTATGCCTTCCACACTCAGAGAAAGAAATATGGAAGTCATTCGCAGAATGTAGCAGATCATGTTTGTGTGTGTG
>CM053770.1:111274190-111284676 GCA_028658325.1 Potorous gilbertii | reverse complement strand
GGTCCTCCCCACCCCCTGTCCCCCTGCTAGGTTTTCCAAATGTAAGTAACAAGGTCTCCAATTTCCACACAGGCAGTGCACAATTAGGGACACTGGATAAGAGCATTAATGAGACTCAAGGACTCATGAGAGTCACGAATAAATGTAGAAATATAAAAACCTCAGCCCATCAGTTAAAAGATAGACATTTTGTGGACTATGGAACAAACATTCCCAATTTACCTTGAACTCACACTGGCTGAGCAACTCACAGCAGCAGTTGGCAATGTCCAGCTCTCTTTCATCACCATGACATGACATTTTTACTTCAGCTACAAGACAATCCTCTTCTTTGTCCAAAAAACACACTGTCCATTCTCAGGAACTTTAATAGCTGACTTTTTCTCTTTGGAAGAAAGAGAAAAATAGAGATGATCAGAAACTGAATGTCCAGGAGCATCCCTGTCATGTTCATAATGAGTCTCTCCATTTGTCCTCCTAGAAAAAAGGAGAAAGGGTAAAGAAATAAATATTCTTCCCTTCATCTTGCTATACTCTAGAAAAAGGAAAAGAGGAAATCCTGGAAAGCAAGAGATCTCATACATACCTAATAACTAAAGTGCTTCCTTTTAATGGGAGAATGGTGGTTCCTGAGTCTCAGTCACCAGCACTTCCTGTTCCAAGTATCCTTTTAACAAAGTACCTCCTGCAATCTAATCACATCTAGTAAATGTCAGGTAGTTAAGGATTCCTCTGATAACCTTCCCTTTATACTCAAATGAAGGCCAACTATATGACTAATTATTACCTATTGATAAGATAAAGTCAATTTCCCTTTTTTAAAATAATAGTCTTCTGAGCTTATGTCCACAAACTCGGTATCTTTTCTTGATAAGAATATTCATGATGAAATTTTTCAAAGTTTTTGTCTTATTTTGTCACCCCAAGTTACTTAATCATGTACATGATTTATTTCATCACAATTTTTTTTTTCCTACTTCACTATCCATAACAGATTGCTTCTGTTTGGAACTAAGTTTTTGGCACTCTTAATGGTTGAGTTTAGATGCTCCTTTGCAGGCACCAAGGCTATCTAGTTAAAAGAGGTCTGTTCCGTCAAGAACTTTCTACTTAGGAAGGACTCTGGATTGTGACAAGAACGCCACTAAAAGGACTTTATAAAATGATTGCCTATCTGTAGAAAATTCAAGGTACTGAGAAAGATCTTCAGGTAGGAGGACAATGTGACTGTTGCACCTAGTCTGCCTTATGGACCCTTCCTAAATCCAAGGATGGATAGGCAGTATTTGGTGACTAAATTTTATTTTTTCACCTTCAAGAAGGAAGTGATATCCATAGGCAATGACCTAGGTTATTTCCTGCAGCAATGAGAACATTGTTCTGGAATTAATATTTTCCATAAAAAGTTGGACAGTCTTCCTCTGATAAAAAAGAATGTTTGGACATTAATGACTGCTCCTTAATAAACTTTGAAATTCCATTTAAGAGATTTATTCCTTGATATGTGTGAATTTCTTGCCTTTTCCTTGGTTATCTCATTGACAACATATTACAAATAATTAATTGATTTTTACTCAGTTCATATACTTGAGCTATATTTGATCTTGTTCTTTAAGAGACAGAGGAGAGTCAGAAAATGAGAGAAAAGGAGATTGGAAAAAGAGAAAGTACTTCGTGTAGGACCAAAGCTTCTGTTCTACATGACAGTTTTGTTGCAGTTCTGAACCACGGTTTTTACTGGTATATAAGCTGTCATTAAAAGGCAAGAAGATTAAATGTTCCATGAAATGCTGTTTTTAGGTACTTTTGAGTACATAATGATAACACCTTTAGCAATTTTTTTTCACCTCTTTCAGGATGAACATGAAACCTGGGTGAAGTTTTCACCATGGGTAAAGATTAATTAGCTGAGTTACAAGGTGAAGTTAATAGTACCAAAGTCACAGATTCATCACCATTGGGGTAGTTTACTTGGATTGTTGAACCTCTAATAGGGTTCTTTGAAATCATCAGGAGAATGGGAAAGGAGATGACAATATAAATTTTTTAAAAAGAAAAAAAGGTAGAGTCTGAAAACTAAAGACCAGTGAATTTGCCTCCTAAGTCTATAGAGGCAGTTTATGAATACTTTAGAAGGAAAAGTAGTGAGAGAGTTGAGGCTGGCCAACCTTCATGCCCCTCTGGATTTTGCTCCTGACTTTCTGGAGTTCAAAATTCCAGTACCTCAGCTGAAAACTTTCCTCCACATATGGGTTCTCCTCATCCTAGAACATCCAAACTTCCCTGTAACTCTCTCACATTGGAATATCCCTCTGCCAAATTGCTTGTTCCTCCCCCTTACCCCTGGGAAGCTCCACTTTGTGGAGGGGCCTAGGCCAACCAAGTTTTTTCCCTCCAGCCTCTGCTCTTACCTTACTAGACTTTAAAATCATGACCCATATAGGAATCTTTATCCCATTTCCTACTCCTACCTTCCTCTCTTTTTAGCTCCCTTTCGTGTGTTTTCTACCTCTCATTAGAACATAAGCTCCTTGCAGACAGACTTTTTTCTTTTTGCTTGCATTCTCAACATTTAGCACAGTGCTTGGCACATAGTAAGTGCTTAATAAAAGATTTTTGCTGTGTCTTGCCTTGGTCACTGAAAATCAGTATGCCTTCATCAAGAAAAGTTATGCCAGATAAATTTCCTATCTTTTTTGGACCGGTAAAATCCAAGAGGAGATTGATAAGGCAGTATACTTGAATGTCAGCGAAGCATTTCACACAGTTTTTCATGCATATTATCCCTGTGGAAAATATGAGAAGGTGATGGCAAGGTGATAACATAGTTAGGCAGATGTGCAATTGATTGAATAGCCAGGTCCAAAGAGTGACCACTAATGGATCCATGTCAGCTTAGAGAGTCCTCTCTAGTGAACGATCAGGAATCTGTTCAATGTTTTTATTAGTGATTTGGACAAAGGAATGGATGGAATACTCATCATATTTGCTGATTAGATGAAGTTTGGAGAGAAGTTAATGCGTTGGTGCAGATTGAAAAATATTTTCATAAGTTAAAATAAAGGACTGACTGAAATAAAATGGAATAAATAGGGATTAACAGGGATAAATGTACATTTCTATATGTGCGTTCCAAAAATCAACTTTACGAATTCAAGATGGGGTAAATATGACTACAAGATTATTTTGCAAAAATAACTGGGTGTTTTAATGCATCCTAAACTCACTACAAGTAAACTGTAATAGGCATTTTACTTTACCCATCATAAAAGGCACTACAGCTAGAACTCTAGACCTGGAATTAAAAAGTGCTAAGTTTAAATCAAGTCTCAGATACTTAGTAGGTATATAATTCTAGGTAAGTCTCTTGTAACTGTTTTTGTCATTTGTAAAATAGGGATTATAAAAACATCTACCCTGCAGGGTTGTTATGACGAGCAAATGAGATATTTGTAAAATTCTAGCCATTAACTAGCTACCCTTTCCTATTCAGTACCATGTCTAGTTGTAGGAATCACATTTTAGGAAAAATGCAGTCAAGCTGAAAACTGTCTCGAAATCAACCTGAATGGAAGAGGCCTGCTGAGTATGGCATCTGAAGGTGCTGACTATGTTTAACCTGAAGAAGTGGCTTAGATGAGACATAATAGCTATTTTCAAGGATCTTACATATCATGTAGGAAAAAGATTAGATTTGTCCTTCTTGGGTCCAGAGGTCAGCAGCAAGAGTGATGAGTGGGTGTTATAGAAAGGCAGGTTCAGTCTTGATGTAAAGGAAATTCTCACACAAATAGAGATATCCTAAACTGGAATGACTGGCTTTAAAAACTAGAGGATAGAAGAAATCTCCTGCTATTCAAGGCCTTCTAGCCAGTCACAATAACCACAAAAATAATAGCTAGCATTTTATACAGTGTTTTAAGGTTTACAGAGCTCTATACATGTTACTCTTTGATAATACCCATGACAACTTGTGAGGTGGATGCTATTTCTACTTCCATTTTATAGAGGAAAAAAATGAGGCTGAGAGTGATTGAGGGCCTGGCCCAGTCACAAGGTAAGTTATTCTAACACAGGATTTGAACTCAAGTCTTTATAATTCCAAGCCTAGCAGGCTTAATCACTATAGCCCTAGCAGCCCAAGACAAACAACTCAACTCAGTAACAATAAACATTTATTCAGAACCCATTGTGTCCCTGGCCATGTTCTAGATACCAAAATCACTCACTGGGAGTTGGCAGGTTGGACCAGATGGCTTTTGCGATCCATTCAAGTTATTAGATTCTATGAATCATTAATTCTTCTATTCAGCTGGAATTTCTATGCATATTCTGTTTATACTTAGACTGTAATGTCAGTAGAAAAATAATCCAGTTGTTCAGGTAATGTGTTAACTTCATCTACTGGACCAAGACAGCAGGCTGAGAATGACAATAGTTAAAATGGTGGAGTAAAATCAGTGACTTGCTTGAGCTCTCCCACAAACTCCTCCAAATACCTGTAAAAAATGACTCTAAACAAATTCTAGAGCTGCAGAACCCACAAAATGATGGAGTAAAACAAGTCTCCAGCCCAAGACAGAGTGGAAAGTCGACAGAAAAGGTCTATGTAACCAGGCTGGTAGCAGACCACAGTCTAGTATGGGCTGCTCTAGCATGGCCAGAGCCTGGGCAGCCCTCAGGGGACTGAATCTCTGGCAGTTATGCAGTTTCCAGACTTTTTGGGCAACAAATGCCAAAGACAGCACAGAAGGTCAGTGGGAAAACTCTGTCAGACCTGGATGAGAGAGGGAAAGCTGAAGTGGTGGCATCTATAGTAGTGGCAACAGCAGCAAAAGAAGACACAGCTACTTCCAGAGTTCCTAGTCCACAGATGACGTGAGGGTTGAGCAGCTGATCAGAGGACAGCTGCAGGGATATCTTTGCTGGTGCTAAGGTAGGATTCTCTTGCTTTGCCCATTCTTGGATCTGGATCACAGTCCTGGGTGGTGGTCCTGGGGCAAGGAGTAGCACTGGCATGGCACTAGCATAGTACTGCTAGTGGCGGTAGTGAAGAGGGAATTCTCCTCACAGTTCCAAAACATAAAAGAATGTTTGTGGTCACTCACAGAACAGAGCACAGGCCAGAAAAGGAGTAACCACTTCTCAGTTGATCATATCACCGTGGAAGAACTGAAAATTTACAGGTCCCAAACATATTTCTGAAAATAGCAGCACAAAACTCCTGAAATTTGGGATAGTACATTGCTCCTCCCCTACTGGAAGCAGAGTCCTACCTTAACAAAGAGTGAGAAAATCAAATATTTGGTTAGGAAAGAGCAAACAACAGAAAAAAAATCAGACTATATAACGGTGCAAAGAAGGTCAAAACATACAACCAGAAGACAATAAAGCCAAAGCTCCTATATCTAAGGCCTCCAACAGAAATATGGATTGGTGATAGACCATGGAAGAGCTCAAAAAAGATTTTGAAAATCAAGTAAGAAGTAGAGCAAAAATTGGAAAGAGAAATGAGAGTGATGCAAGAAAATCATGAAAAACAAGTAAACAGCTTGCTAAAGGAGACCCAAAAAATACTAAAGAAAAGAACACCTTTAAAAATAGACTAACCTAAATGGCAAAAGAAGTACAAAAAGCCAACAAGGAGAAGAATGCCTTACAAAGCAGAATTGGCCAAATGGAAAACGGAGTCCAAAAGCTCACTGAAGAAAATCATTCCTTCAAAATTAGAATGGAGCAAATAGAAGCTAGTGACTTTATGAGAAAACAAGAAATCATAAAACAGAATCACAAGGATGAAAAAAACAGAAGACAATATGAAATATCTCATTGGAAAAACCGCTGATCTGGAAAATAGATCCAGGAGAGATAATTTAAAAATTATGGCTATACCTGAAAGTCATGATCAAAAAAAGAGCCTAGGCATCATCTTTCAATAAATTATCAAGAAAAACTGTTCTGCTGTTCTAGAACCAGGGGCTAAAATAGAAATTGAAAGAATTCACTGACTGCCTCTGGAAAGAGATACCAAAAGGAAAACTCCTAGGAATATTGTAGCCAAATTTCAGAGTTCCCATGTCAAAGAGAAAATATTGCAATAAGCCAGAAGAAAACAATTCAAAGACTGTGGAAACACAATCAGGATAAGAAGGATCTAGCAGCTTCTACATTAAGGGATCAAAGGGATTGGAATATGATATTCCTGAGGTCAGAGGAGCTAGGACTAAAACCAAGAATCACCTACCCAGCAAAATTGAGTATAATTCTTCAGGGGAAAAAAACAGATAGTCAATGGAATAGAGAGAACTTTCGAGCATTCTTGATGAAAATAACAGAGTTCAATAGAAAATCTGACTTTCAAATACAAGAATCAAGAGAAGCATGAAAAGGTAAACAGGAATAAAAATCATAAGGGACTTATTAAAGTTGAACTGTTTACATTTCTACGTGGAAAGATGACATTTGTAACTCATGAGACCTTTCTCAGTATTAGGGTAGTTGGAAGAGATAGATAGATAGATAGACAGACAGACAGAGGGCACAGGGTGAGTTGATGATGAAGAGAGAATATCTAAAAAATAAAATTAAAGGGTGAGAGAGGAATATATTGGAAGGTGAAAGGGAGAGACAGAATGAGGTAAATTATCTCACATAAAAAAGGCAAGAAAAAGGTTTCACAATGGAGGGGAACAAGGAGAGGTGAGAAGGAATGAGTGAACCTTACTAATCTCATCGACTTTGATTTAAGGAGGGAATAACATACACACTCATTTGGGTATCTTAGCCTATAGAAAAGTAGGGAGGAAGGGAATAAGAGGAAGGGGAAATGATAGAAGGGAAGACAGATTGGGGGAAGGGGTAGTCAGAAACACACTCTTTACAAAAGGGACAGGGTCAAAGGAGAAAATAAAACAATGGGAGGGCAGGATAAGATGGAGGGAAATACAGCCTTTCACAACATGACTATCATGGAGGTGCATAACTATACATGTACAATAACCTGTACTGAAATGCTGGCCTTTTCAATGAGGGTAGAGAGGGAGGGAAGAAGGGAGAGAATCTGGAACTCAAAGTTTTAAAAATAAATGTGAAAAATTGTTTTTACATGCAAGTGGGAAATAAGATGTACAGGCAATGGGGTATAGAAATCTATCTTGCCCCACAAGAAAAAGGGGAAGGAGGAAAGGAGAGGGTATGAGGTGATAGAGGGGAGGGCAGATCGGGAGAAGGGGTAATTAGAATCCAAGTCATCTTGGGGTGGGGTGAAGGGAAGAGATGGGGAGAAAATTTGGAACTCAAAATCTTGTGGAAATGAATGTTGATTAAAATAAATTAATACGAATGGAAAAAAGTGACAATAGTTCAATTATGTTTCATAGCTTGTCTAAGAATCGTGTGATATTTTAGCACCCTTCCTTTCTTATCCATGCTATGACAATCATTACCTATTAGTCTTAAATTTGCTCATAGACATAATGTTTTGTGGATAGAAAGGGTTATAGGAAAAAAAAATAGAGTCAAAATTGTAGTTGAAAGATTCAACTTAACCATCAAGCCTTACTTCTTGTGTTCTGGGTCCATTTATATTCTGAACAATATAATACCAAGTCAAACAAATGTCTACAGACTTTAGTTCAGGTCCCAAATGCCACTTATTAGGTATGTAGTTAAGCAAATCATTTAGCCCCTCTGAACCTCAGTTTATTTATTTCCAAAATGGGGGTTTTTGAACTATCTAGCTTACATGATTGTTAGAATGAGCAATAAGGCCATGTGTGTAAAAAGCACATTGTAACAGGAAAACCCCATATAAAGATTAGCTAATATTCTCAAGGCAGTGATGATGATCTCCAGACCAAATCTCTCCATCCAGATTAGAGTCAAATATCTAAATAACTCCTTGCAAATGAGGATTTCTTTTTCATTCATTTGTATTAGTAACCCCAGCTCTTAACATGGTATGTGATAGCAAGTGCTTAATAAATACTTGTTGTTAAGATTCTAAAACACCCCCTCCCCTCAAGGTATTTCCACTCATACTTAAAAGACAACATGAGAAAAAGAAAACAAATCCAACCACAAATTTGCTCCTCTTCCTGAATTCCTATTAAGCATTTAAAATAGTCACTGTGGAGTCATCTCTAGGTTTTCCTCTTCCATCCCCTTGCCATTTCTACCCACCAAACTTGTCTCACATCCATCCCTTTTCTCTTTTCTTACTGCCATGACTCTCATTCACGTCATATCTCTAATCTCTCCTCCAGCAAATCCATTCTACTAACTGCAAAATATCATTCCCGTGATTTGAAAACTCATGTTCCTACCCCCAATGTCTAGCCCCTTTATACCCATCTTTTCTTCTGAGATCTTTGATTCAACTAAACTGGATTATTCACTGTTTTCTAAATATAGAATATTAGTTCAAAGCCAGAAGGGATCCTTAAGAGGTTATCCAATATAATCCTCCTCATTTTGTAAATAAGAAAACTCAGGCTGAGAGGAGTTAAATGACTTGGCAAGGTCACACAAGTACTATGTGGTAGAATTAGAATTCAAACCAAGGTCCTCCCTTGAAATTCAACAGTCTTTCCCACAACAATGTATCTTGTTGTCCCACACTTTTCCACCGTTCATCTGCAACTACAGTTCCCTCTACCTAGAATCCTTTCACCCTAATACCTGAATGTGAAAATTCTACCCATCTATTACAGTATAGCAAATTTTATCTCTTTCATGAAGTTTTTGATTTTCCTTCCTTCCATGGGATGGTACGTCTCTCCTCTAAAATCTAGTAATACTTTATTTGTACCTTTTTAGAGCTCTTATCACAATCTATCTTTTAGATACTTCTCAACGAAATTAATTATTTTTATCCTCCCTACTAGATTGTAAATTAGGGACCACTGAGTCTTATTTATCTTTGTATCTCCCATCATGCCTAGCATAACACTTTGCATATAGTACGTGTTCAATATCTGTTGAAAAAAATTCATTCTGTTGCCAAACATTAGAATAAGATCACAGATTTTTACTAAGAAGAAGAGTAGGAAGAAGCTAGGAAACATGGCTTCTCATTTCAGAAAATTCAGAGATCTATGTAAGCTTATAAGGTAAATGACACTATGGAAGAGTCTTCTTAGAGAAAGTCTAACCCATTACTGCACTGAAACCGCTTAGGATCAAAGTAACCCTGCACTAAGGATAAAGGCAAGATTCTAGAATTCTTTTTTAAATATACACCATTATATTGGTTGATTTCTTAATTTGATAGTTTTCAAAATACAATATTTATACCAACCAAAAATTCTTCAAACACATAACTAGCCCATCAAGTGTAGTGTAAACACTCTTTGAAAGAGGTCTTACGGAAACACAATTAAAGTCACCTTGGCTGATTTCCAATAGAATAAACCTAGAGGAAAAATAAAATCTTTCTACAAATTTTCACTAAAGTAGACAGCAGAAAGCCATGAAAAATGACAGGTATTTCGAAAATAGCAATTGATTTTTTTAATGGTTCCAAAACACAATGGGGAAACTGGAAAAGACCTGCTAAAGAAATCAGGTATAGAGATACAACATTGAATGACTTGAGCATACTAAGCTGCTTAGTAAATATCTGTAGAATGAAGAAACAAAAATGTAAATATAAAGCTGAGAGGTTGTCCTGCTGCTGTAGGAAAAATATTACAATCTCCAACCCCCAAGTAAGTTAGGCCATTTTTCCTTAAGAGGTACTAAAACTGTCCTTGAGATTTGACTGGTTTAGGAGATTCCAGGCTTGGGCTGATAACACTCTTCCTATTCCTGGACACCACACAACCACTAGGTACTCCAGCCTCTCTCAGGCTTAGACTGCAGACCACCACTGTCACACAGGCAAGGGAATTTTGTTCAGTTGCTTCAACTCACTATAGTTATCCCTTCCACATCACTGGGGTGAGAGGTGTGGCACCCCTGTGATCTGGAAAATCCAAGTAAAATTTTTTAGTCCTCCCTTCATACCAGAGAAGAAGTCTGAATTTTTTTTCATTTTTGGCAGATTATTGTACCTTATTCTAAAATTTGGGTTAAGTATTTGGTCACAGGCTTTGTGTTATCTACAGGCCTTTGTGTGTTGTCTCTCACTTCAACAAAACTGCCAAAAAAAACCCATTTGATGTCTTATATCAACCCATGATATATCGAAATTGTGATGGTGAAAATCACCATTTGGAAGGGATAATTGCATATATTCTTTGCTTATTCTTGGTGAATCCTTCCTCTGCTATGATACAGTAAAACTCCTTTTGTTAGCTGTCAAATGAGCTACAAGTGTCTACTTTCCTTCCCATAGTGAACCTAAACTACCAGGGTTATCCCTTCCACATTCATGGTCTGAGTCAGGTCTTTCCTAGATGACACTAAGGTCTTCAGTACAATTATTTCAGGGCTTGTAGCATAACACTATCATCTGATTTCATGACACCCTTCTTTCCCTCAATAA
>CM053770.1:111253973-111273690 GCA_028658325.1 Potorous gilbertii | reverse complement strand
TTCTTTGTTTACTTACAGCAAAAGAGCAGATTTAACTATTGTCTTTTCTTTTTTTACTGGAATGATCTCTTATTTTCCTTAACTTGCTGGTTCATTTGGGAGGTATTGCTATAGCCATCTCTCTGTTGCTATTTTAATGGATCTGTGGCCTCATCGAGGTGAGTGCTTCCTCTACCAGCACATACCACAATTCATTTATGCCGTTCCAGCCTGGACAACTGTTGACCATGGTCTCCTGTCAGTCCTCCACAGAGGGAGCTCTAGCCAACATACTAGGGACTTCCTCGAGATTGCAAAACATTGCTTGAGTGCCAATGACCTTTAATTTCTCCTCACTCTCACTATATGACCAACCTGGTTCCTCTCCTGTCCTTTCATATCTTAGGTAGTTTGGTGCTTCTTCATTGGTGATATGTTGCAGCCTACTCTGGGTCCAGTTTACTGTCCCTCCACATTGACCTACAAGGACAGATGTACTGAGGGACTCTTAAGTTGCACATCCAATTGCATATTTAAAACCAGGTATTCTTCATCTATTTTTTTATTCCTGTACAGAGTTATGCTGGTCTCTTATGAATGATGATAGGTCTCATTCAGGAGGCTCTTCAGTGTTCTGGAGTACTCAACTCAATCAGCACAATGCCACACATAAACATGAGCATATGTAGGACCATCATCTATAGTGAACCTTTTCATTTTTAATTTGCAAATTAAACTAGACAGCTTCTCTACTAGTGATAAATACTTTTGAGAAACATACATTTCTTTGCTGTATACATCATTTTATATTAATAATCAGTAGGTATCAAAGTTGCCTCTATTTTTTATCTTTCAAGGATTCTTGTGATTTTAACATATATGCATGAGAAATTTGTTGGTGGAGAGCCAGTATTTTTCTCGATTGACTGAACCAAATATCATCAACAAATAATGAACAGTGGGATGTTATATTCTCTACTTATTCCCTTTCTATTGCATTATCAAGGATGCTCTTCGATACATACATAAAATCACAAAGATTTTTATAGAGTTAGGAAAGTCAGGACATGAGTCAGTAGTTACTGATATTTTCTCAATAGCCTTTTTTGGTGATAAGAAGGTCTGTGAATTTTTCCAAGCATTTATCACCCTCCTCCCTTTCAGATGTATTAAGTATTAATCCCTCCACACCCTCAAAATTGTTCCACCTCCAGAACAGACCTCCTCTGTTTATACTTGATTGAGTACAGCTGCTCTTAATATTTTTGTTTTCATGAGTGCCATTTCTGCTTCACCATGCAGCACATTAGGGATTTCTATGTTCATTCCAAATGTGGAAGATCCACTGTGATTGATGGACAAATTTTTTAATATAAATTTTATAGGTCTTTTCTGTTTTTATCATAATCTCCTTCCACTTTTATCCTTAAATGTTTCTTGGGATGATCTTGCTTAGTGAAGTATCTCACCAAGCTTTTTGCAAACTTCTTTCTTCTCTACTGTCTCTCACTTTTTTATGAAGCAACATTACTTATAATCTTCTACCATTCTCTTATCCTTAAGGCTAGCCTAGCTAACATTCTAGTGACCTAGCCTTCTACACCCAGAATCATGCCCACACCACTATGCGACATCAGAGTAGAACCTTATGTGGGGCTCTGCAGTGATTCAGAAATAATTATCCAGTAAGAGTTGTCTAGGTCCTTTTCTTCTCTTCCTTACTCTTGAAGCTCTCCATTTACTTGATCATATAATTTCTCAGCAGAACTTCTATAAGGAGATGAGCAGAGAAAATAAAACTAAAAAGTATAGGTTGGAGTGAGTCAACAAATCAACAGATCAACAAACATTTACGAAGAACTTATTATATGCAAAGCACTGTGATAAGTCATGGGGATACAAATACAAGCAAATTGAAAGAATAATTTATTAGAATTCAGGGCATCTGTCTTTTGGCTCAAACTCCATCACTAGCTAACTCTGTGACCTTGAGTAAATCATTTAATTTTTTTGGAACATCACATTTGCTCACCTTTAGAATGAAAGACTAGGTGATCTTAAGGTTTGGGTTTTTTTTTCAGCTTTAACATTCTACAATTTTAAACCACTGATTTTTTTTTCAGTATTTGCATCTTGGGCAGAAGATTTAGAGGATTAGAACTTTTAAAATATTAATTAAAAAGAAGACTAAGTATTATCTCTAGACCTCAGAAGCCAAAACTATACATGTAGACACAAATTTTATATGTACATGTGTATATTCGAATCTGTGTTTGCATGAAATATGTGTTTGTGCATTTATAAATTTGTATATACTCACTCCACTAGTAGAGATAACAACTCTTCCTTGGCACCTGGTTTTAAATGAGATCATAGGAGCATAGATTTAATGATGGGAGAGACCTAGAATCCTATGAAAACTCATTGAGGGGATTGAATGTATGAATGAACAAATGAAGTATTTATTAAGCACCTACTATATTCAAAAGCATTGTGCTAAGTGATAAGGACACAAGCAGAAATGTAAGAGACTCCTTGCTCTCAAAGAGCCACATTTTAAAGACAGAGACAAAACATATGTAAAGTTCTAGCTGTAAGCCAGATGGTTCCCATGGTTCGTAGGCTATGGCAAAGCAAATAGTAATGTCTCTTCTTTAATGTCATTTCTACTGATAAAATCATAATAGTTTCTCATTTGACAGCACCAAGGACTTTGGTTAAGAGAATTTTCTTTTTTGGGTGTCCAGTAGCTGTCCGCAGAAATGGTTGCCAGGATACTTCTAAGAACAAAGACTGAGCACCAGGCTGGAAGTATTACTATTAACAAGTGTTGCAAAATATAATCAGTTTCATATTTTGTGATGTTATTTCAGTGTTCACTATGTCCAGAATCTCCATATATCTTGTGATATGTGGATGTGAAGCTTCTATGTAGTTTCTAGGTCTTTAGACTCTCTCAATTCCATTTTCTTAGCCATGTTTTCTAGCATATTTTTCTATGACTTCTCCTTACATCCACCTTTTCATTGGTTATCTAGTCCATATCCCTCATTTTACATTTTACTGGGACCCAAATAGGTTATATGACTTGCCCAAGGCTACATGGATAATAAATAGAAATGTTGAGATTTTCAACCAGGTCTTTTCACTCCAAATTCATAAAAGGACCTATTTTCCACACATGGATATGTTTTTCAATGATACCATGTCACTGAATCTTGTATAATTGAATATAATGAGAGATATAATGCTGGAAAGGAGGATAGTTGCGTTTCATTCTACCAAATCAAATTTCATAAAATCTGCAAAGAATAAAGAGAGTAAGATTAGGTATTCTCTATACTTTTTAATCAATTTTGTAACTGTGAAGACATAGTTATGCTGTAGAAAACCATCTGAAACCTCATCTTCTTTATAGAGGCAGAGGTGTGTGTTTGTCCTTTGTTGCCAAAGAAGACCATGCCATCAGAGAAATGAGGACATGACTTGCACTTGACTTTGTTTTGAGTGAGGGAGGGCTCTGCAGGTCACCAGTCTCACTTCTCCTCCAGAGCCATCTGAATCCAGTGATCAGATATTCATCAGGATGACTGGAGATGATCCAGGATGTGGGCAGTTGGGGCTAAGTGACTTGCCCAAGATCACTCAGCTAGTGAGTGTCAAGTGTCTGAGGTGAGATTTGAACTCAGGTCCTCCTGACTCCTGCCTGGTGGTTCTATCCACTGTACCACCTAGCTGCCTCAGAGAGGCAGAGGACTTTGGGTATGGAATGATGTATAAGCTGTTAGTTTTAGTTGATACGCTGGTTGGTTGGTTTTGTTGAATTGTTTTCTCTTTTTTTATTCTTTATTATAAGACCTGACTCTGTGGGGGGGGGATAATATTCAGAAACAAAGTTGCAAAAACAAAAGATATCAATACATGTTTTTAAAAAGAAAGAAAATAATCTGCAAATACTTGCCTCTTCTCTCCTATGTTTTTCACCAAGTCCTTTATCTATACATAAACCAATCTTAGAAAGAATTTATATACATGAAGAAGTAGGAATACAGATCAATAGTTTCTAGTGGTTTTTTGGTCACCCTATTATGGTGTATAATTTGTGATTTTAAAAAAAATTTAAGCATCTCCTCCTCTTTGAAATATAATGAAAACTAATCCCTATATTTCTTTAAAATTTTGTTGCCTATTACATAGATTTCTTTTGTGTGTTTTTGTCCAGGATCATTGATTGGGAGATGCCTAAACAAATTGTAATATGTGAATAATGGAACACTTGCACTTTTATTAAAACAAATGTGAGGAATTAAAATAAATATGAGAAGATTTTACTGAACTGATGTAAAGTGAAGTAAATAGGAATAAAAGAACAATATACCACATTGACTATAATAAAATAAATGAAAATGACAATAACAGGTCCATGAATGAAAATTAATTACAATGACCAAACTTGATCCTGAAGAACAGATGATATAACAAATTCCATCCCTCTGAGTAGAGAGGTAAAGAATTAGAAAAACTGAATTTTGCATGAGCTATCAGATGTGATTATTTTGTCCATTGATTTTACCTCTTTCTCTTTTGACATCAAAAAATTTTTTAAAGGAAGAGTGTGACCATAAAACTTCCTGATAGCATTGTTAATTGTAAAAAGAATCACGGGAGCCTTAGTAATTGTGGTAGAACAAACAGGATCCTTAGGAAATAATTTGTTTCTGGAATCCTAGAATCTAGATCAATGACAGAATACTATCAATATACACAGTAATCATCTACTGGTTTACTAGTTATGTTGTCTACCTGTTGTCTCTCATTTTCCCTAGATAACCAGGCTACTTTCATTCATAGTCACACTAATCCTTGATGGCATCTTTTACATTTTTTTCTTACATGGAAGACATCATTAATAGAGTCAACAGATCCAGCCACTATGCATCTTTCTAATTTCTTTTAAGTTAGTAATTTTAATTTTTCTGTATTCATCTATGAATAATGCATAACCTCTATAAGCTGGTTGTCACATGAAGATTTTTTATTTATAATGGCAACCCCAAAAATAAACAAAAATTTAAAAAGCTCCTTCTAAATTCCACAGTAATGATGGATCAACTAGGAAAGAAGGCAACAGAACAAGATGATGACAGTATTTCACATTGTCTATAAATAAGTGTTCATAGTCTAAGGGCAACTTTTTGTGCAATCATCAACAAATTAACACAATATTAGAAGAACTGAACCCCATAAATGGCATTCTTGTGATAAGGACTAAACCTGTGTGATGTCATCAATGCAGGGAACTCCAAGATGAGGAAATTACTATTGAGACAAACACTGTCCAGTAACTTCTAGTCTTAAAAAATAGGCTGGAAAGGAAAATGACCTGCCCAGGGTTACATATCTAGAATAGTGGAAAACTAGGACTTAAACTCAGTTCCTGATAGATTCCAGGTGCTCTCTCTAGTCACTATATCATGCTGCTAGATAGCATAGTAGCTACGGAGTCAAGAAGACCTGAGTTCAAAGACTGCCTCAGATACTAATTAGTTGTATAATCCTGCACAGGTCATTTCAGTTCTCTCTCTCCACCTCAGTTTCCTCATTTGTTCAATGGGGCTAATAACAGGACCCACCTTTCCCAGTTGTTGTAATGATATATATAATAAGATAATATAGAATGTTTTATAAACCTTAAGGCACTATATAAATTCTTGGGAGAAAAGTGAGTTGTTGGTTTTTTTTAATTTAGGTAATTTTTAGAAAGTTTTCCTGGGAAAAGCAAGCAAAGAAGTTGGGAAAGCCAATTTCATTATGCATATACAGGCAGGTAGCAACATCTCATGCAGAGTTTGATCATTTTGTCTTTTCATGCTCGTTAAAAGCATAAGCAACAAAATCTGAAATTCTTTTCAGCTTCTATGTCAGCATCTGTTGGAGAAGATGAAGAGTTAGAGAAACTGAACAAAGAACTTGACAAGATCCTCCAAACCAAGTGAACATACACTACAGTTGTATGGTTGTGACTTCAATAAAAATGTAGACACAAAAGGAATGACAAACTATGAGGGTTGGAAAGCCAAAGAGTCCAACTCATATATCAAAGGAAACTCTACTATAACATACTTGAGAAAAGACCATCCAGCCTATGTTTAAATATCTCTAAGGAGAGAGAATCTGTATTCTATGGCCTCCTTAGAAAGTGAAGAAATCAAAAAAAGATGAAAAGGAAGAATGCAAAAATTATGTTGGGAAAAGTAGTTGATGTCAAAGAAACAGTAAATGCTAAGGGCTACCTGTAGTAGAAGCAATATTCTAAGGCCTCCCTCCATGCAATAGTTAAACTAGTTTTCTTTAAAAGTTATTGAGATATTCCTCAAAAATTTTTGGCCTCAAGGGCACAAAATGTGATGCCATTTCTTCCTCACCAAAGTACAAAGCAGCATCAAGAAGAAACAAGAGGCTCTCCAGTGCTTGGTTATTGAATCAAGATGGTGGCTTTGCTCAGATCAAGGGATTCTCACTGCCTCTCCTTGTTAAATATTCTTCTCCTAATATGGCTAAGTTAATCTCCTTTGGTTCACTTTTGAATGATCTACAAACATCTCATTTTTGTTTCAATAGCAAACTTGGGACTGACCTGAGTCAGGTTTAGCTGAGAACCCTACTAAAAGCCTTCCATCTAATCATCAAAAGTTTCTTCCAAAAGAGAGATGGGAGGCACTGGACATGAGGAGAAGTAAACAACATCACAAAAAATGAAATTAACTCTATCTTAACGATAGAAAATAACTCGTTACCAACAGTGGAGTAGAAAGTGCACTGGATTTGGAGTCAAAAGACCTAGGTTTGAATCGTGCTCTCACCCTTACTACTTATGTGATCATATAATCTCTAAGGGTCTCCATTTCTTCATCTATAAAATTTCAGACTGGACTAGAAAACTTCTACAGTCCCTTCAATCTCTGCATCTACCGTCCTACAACAGAGGTATCATGTAAGAATCAGGCATTTGTATTCAGGCAGAGCAGCAACTAATTAGAGCGAGCATCACATTAGAAGAAAATATGAAAGATAAGAAGAATCAGTGTAAATAATTACAACTTCAACCTGCAATTTTCAAAAGAGCCATAAATGATATAAAATGGGAAAAGGCAAAGATATTGATCTTAAAAATAACCTAAACTGAAACAATTTAACTGCTATAAAGCAACCATTACAATGATAACAAAGAAGCCCAATAAGTGCCTTAGCAAGCAAATTGTTGACTTTTTGCCAAGTAAAAAAGTATAGAGAGCATGTTCATTCATAAAGCCCTGTATGATTGTAAACAGTGTCACCTCATAACACAGCGAAGGCTAGTGGAAACAAAAACAAGATCTTACAAAACTTTGGCATAAAATCCAACCTACAAGATAAAACTTGTAAGATAGAAAAAAGTGGAAAATATGACAGATTTGTCTATATTTCTATAAAAATCTGTTTTATCATAATTTATATTTTAACCATTAGAGTTGAACCCTAATAGTTCAGTCCCCAGCATACTACAATAAAACCAAGTAGACGATGAAGAAATCCATGCTAGAAGCAAAATAATCTTGAAAACATTTGCAAATCATTTTATAAGATATGCTTTGGGGGATTAGGGTGAGAAGCAGAGATAGAAAAGAATGGGATAAATCATACATAATATTGTAAGCCAGAAAAGGAGATCAAGAGACTATTGATACCCACCAACACATATTTCTGTCAATATTTTTATACCATACAAACATATTAAGGGTATCTTTGATGACAATGTGAGAAGGGAACATTTGGCATTCCCTTTTAAATCCATTTAAATCCCCATTTAAATCCATCCTCCACAGGCTGCCAAAGAGATATTCCTAAAAAACAAGTCTGACCTTGTCACACCTCTATCTGATGAACTCCAGTGGTTCCCTATTATTTCAAGAATCAAATATAACTTTTTCTGTTTGACATTTAAAGTTCTTTCCAATCTGGTCCCAAACTTATTAATCCCTGTCATGTATAATTCAGTGTTTCTTAAACTGTGGGTCACGATCCCATATGGGGTGGTGAAAAATTTGGCCACAGCAAAAGGTTTCTGAATTCACTAAGGCAAAAATAAATTAAAAATCAAACGTAATGAATCCAAGGTGTTTCTGGCAGCATCTGCCCATGTTGCATCCTACAACTTCACTGCAGCCTTGATTCTGAAGACAATGCATGTGCATTTTGTACTACACATGCCCTCAGGTCATGCAATGCCAACAAATGCTACCAAAATGGGGAAAGGGTGTTGAGAGTAGAAAAAGTTCAAGAAACCCTGATATATATTACTGTCCAACCAAATTGACTTCATACATATCATCTCCCTTATCCATGTTTACGTCAACTCTCTCCCATGCTTGGAATGCCCTTCTCCATCAACCTCTCACAAGCACTAGTTTTTTTTTCAAGGCTCAGTTCAGTCAAGGATCAAACTTTCACCTTGTATGAAGCATTCAGCTGAAGAAAATCTGGGTAAAACCCAAAACACTTGGAGAAGGAAGTGTTCCATCTTTGAAGAACTATCTCTGAGTTATACTCCACAACTTGTAACACTGTAGAAGCCATCACATCAACTCTTTGGAAGTTCAATGAAACCTATCAACCCCTTCACAAAATAATGTTTTTAAATACATAAAAATAAAATACAGAAGATTGCAAAGTAAACAAATTATATTGAAATTTATCAAAATATTAAAAAAAAAAACTAAGTTCATAGACTCTGGTTTAGAACCACTATTCTACATGAAGTTATTCCTAATCTTCATACTGCTCATATGTTCCCTGCTATACACACATACAAATAGAAGATAAGTTTTTGGAAGTGGGGCAGAGAATGTATGAGCAGTATGAAGATTGTGCCCGACTGTTTCACCATTCCCTTTGTCTCTTCAGAAGCTAGCACAATGCATGGTACCTAGCAGGTATTAGCTGCTTAATGGATTGATTAAGTGATTGTATGGTTTTCACATACAATTTCTTATAACAGTCATTGCAGTCATTCAATTAACAAAAATGCGTAGAGAATACAAAAGTCCCCTGAATTTATTATTTGTTGGTTACCTCCTCCTCTCAAAAAAAAAAAAAGGCATTTGGATTGGTAGATTAAATAAAATACAGCCCACGGCCTTGATGGCTCTCTCCCAAAGAGGAAGTTTTATATATGTTAAGATAATATAAAATTATTTGATAAGATAAGCCTCAAAATAACCATAATCAATGAGCCTCAGGTTATTCAGGCTAAGAGATATATAAAACAGAGAGATATTTATCATAGTTACAGAAGATGTCCTGTACAAGGTCCAGTCGAAAAAGTAAAGTCCTAGAAGGTTAAGATTCTCTCGATCAGTGGTCTCAAACTGAAATAGAAACAGAGGTCATTAAACCATGCATAAGGCTCCCAGAAGGCCACATATTGACTTTGTTTTAACATATATTATCTATGCTTTATTGTATTTTTATTTATTTTGTTAAATATTTCCCTCTTACATTTTAATCTGGCTCAGGCTGCACTTGAGTGTCGTAGGCCACATGTGGCCTGTGGGCTGAAAGCTTGAAGCTTCTACTCTAGTTGCTTTTGCATGATATGTATGGTGGTGAGTGACTACATCAGGCCCCAAACATTAGAGAGCCCTTTTATGGACTGATTATCACTCAGAAGACAGTGGCCTAACAAGCCCTGTAAGTAGAAGTAAATGGGCAAAAAAATGCTTGTTGTTCTAACTATGACATGCAGTTGTCTAGCGAAATGATCTAGTACTATACAACCAAGTACATATTGAAGAGTACATACAATAAGCAACGCAAGCTTGAAAACATTTAGGGATGCTGATATCTAAGCCAGACAATGACCTGTGAATTGAACCTAAAACTGAACATAAGAAAAAGGAAGAAGGCTAGAATTAATTTTGCAAGTTGTATAAAGATTTTTAACAATTCCCAACTCATTCCTTGTCCCAAACCCCATCTTTTCAACCTAAATGTTCTGGTGATGTTTTACGCTCAGAAATCTTGGGATCCCACAATCTCTACAGAAGCAAATACACAAATGACTCAAAGGACGTTTGATATACATATTATGAATGCAAACTGCCTACAGCACATTTCCAGCTATGACCTAGATTCATGAAATGGCGTAAAGGATATTATAAATGCATCATGGAAAGAGTGTAGGATTTGTAGCCAGAATTAACTAAGTTTTAATCCCATATCAGGAACTTGTTTGGGACAGTAGGCAAGGCTTACCTCACATCTCTGAATCTCAATTTCCTCATCTATAAAATGAGGATTATTAGAATGCCTACTTTAAAGGATTGTTGTATCAAATTAGATACTGTACGTAAAGCACTTCCAGAACCTTAAAGTATTTTATAAGTTAAACTATAATTATTATTACAAAAGCAAATTATAATTGGAAAAGGAGTGGAATATGTGGGCCAGTCATGTAGCAATAACTACATGGGATACCATGATGTTATCCCAAGTTAAAAGGAGTAACAGATGGACAGCCCTCTGTTTCCACCAGTAGCCAAGAAATTGTACAGGGACCCAGAGAAAAGCTTCCAACATACTAAATAATCCTCTCTGGAAGATATATATGAAGAATATGAACAAAAGTCTTATCTTGAGAAGGGGTGAGTAGACTGAAATCTACACTGATGGAGGGAATTCACAAGATCTCAAATCCACTGAAGTAGTATTGTTGTTGTTAATAAAGATAACATATTTCCATACTGTTCTATTTCTTGTAAAAGACTTCCTCAAAACAACTCTGTGAATTAAGCAATATCAATATTTATTATACCCATTTTATAGTAAAGGAAACCCCTCTGAGAGGCTGACTTGCCCAATATCACATAGCTGGCATGTGTTTGAGACAGAATTTGAACACATGTTCCCTGAATACACTTAACAAATATTGAAATATTTAAGTAAAACATTAACTTAAATAATTTAACTGGCTAAGAAGACTTATTTAACAAAGCCTTTTTGAACCAAAGAATATATGTATGAAAATAATAACACAAGATTATACTTGCCTAAGGATAATATTGCCTCCATAACCGAGGTCCATTGCCCCAGTGTAGACCTGACAGGTTCAGCCTTCCTTTGAACCACAGCACATATTCTTTTAACTGATTAAAGATTAAGTTAAACTAATTAGGTTAAATAGTTAGGTTGAAGATGCCTGCATTTAATCAGAGCTTACATCCAGTCTGAAGATATATCTTTTTTCTAATAGCATTTTTGTAAAGCATCTGAATGGTATGCTGGACTTGGGAATCAGAGAAAGACAGGCTTGATTCCCATCTCAGACACTGAATAACTAGGTGACTCTAGACAAGTCAAGTATCCTGTCTTGACCTCACTTTCTTCATCGAAGTTGGACTCAAGGCCTTGTAAGATCCATTCTGGCTCTAAATCTCTGATACTCTAGTGTGTTTTTCAAAGCCCCTCATTTCATTGCTAAAGATTGCTAAAGTCAGATGTTATTAGAGCTTGTGTCAGCCAACTGAAAACCCCAGAAACAGATTCTCAGATAATTCAGGCCTTTTTGCGTAGTAGATTATTGATCATTCTTTATCTAGTGGAGACACTAGATAAAGCCAACCTTGACTCAGGGGAAATAATTTTAACTTGACTGATATTCTGAACTCATTAAAAGTGACCAGGATTGCCTGGAAATGATAGCTCTAAAGACCTAAAGGTTGGCCTGAGACAGAGATCCGCTATGTGGCCGCTGACAAGAAGTACGTCTGATTAAGTACCACTAGGCTAAAGTTTGACATGTGAAGACAATACACTGCTGCAACTTGGCACCCAAATGACTATCTTCTGCCCAAATAAAGTAAGCAGGTAGGTAAATAAAAGTCACTTCTAAATGTACTAATGGGAAAAAAACTTCCACATCCTCTAGAGAATGCAAAGATTTGCCAATTTGATACATATTCCTCTTTCTTGAAAATACTGCAGAATAGCATTCTATGAGACCACTATAGATTTTAGTAACAGTTGACTATGCCACAGTCTGTGAACTGGGACATTACCCAGTACTTTTAGTCGAACTGTAACTAAAGCAGGGCAACTGTAAGTTTGACCCAGAATATCAAAGTATAGAAAACACTAACAGCACTATAGCATTCTTCAGTAGATAGACAATTAACAAGTAAGGTAGGTAGGTAATATTCAGAAGATGCATTTCCTTCCCCCATTACACCTCCAGTTGATGTCTAGATGTCCTGGGGGCCTCTATTCATACTTGTTCCCTCACTAGGCTCCCTGGATGACCACTTATAAGGGTCTCTTTGCTGTCACACCCATCTCTAAGTACTTGCTAGATACAACACCCTGTCCAAGACAGAATTGAGGGAAACAACCACTACTACATCCCTCTTACCTGCTGTCCTCTCTCCATTCTCTCCACCTTCTCCAAGGAGATAAGATGAGGGGAGATGGATAACTGGCTATGTCACAGAAGAGCTGAATGAGCTCTCCATGAAATGGGCTCCTTTCCTCCCCACCCCGTGAATTGCAGCACTTTGTGAGGACTATCATCTATCCCTCCAATAACAGACCAAAGAATATAACATGGATGAGTCTGGGGCTCACACAAAAATTATGGGTGGTACAATGCAGTCCTGAGGACTTCCAGCATACCAGATGAGCTCCACCCCAACCTTTGTCTCCATGTTCCTATAGGGAAGGAGGCAGGAGCTCTCCATCCCCTGAATTCTTGTTTCCCACTTGGGTATCCCAAAGTCACTACCCCCAGAAGATCTTGTGTCCTGAGGTCTAACAATTTTATTATATCTATCCTCTACCCTCTCCCATCAGAATTGTAACACAAAGTTGATTTGCAGGCTGCCTCATCATCTGTCACCAGGGGGGACAAGACTCGGTAGGTCACAGAAATAAATGGATTACATTTACAACATTTATGTGTAAAGGCAATTGTTTTGAACCAACAGGACCTTACAGTTCCTAATGTACATTTCACAAAATCTTTGGAACCTTGGTAACCCAGGAAATTGATAATCTTCCTGGACCTAGTCAAAGCAGTCCTATTGAGTAATGTGTTTCTTGTACCATCCTAGACTGTACTAGTACTTTTGCCCCCAGTAAAAACATTTGAATTTTTCTGAGGGGCCAAAGATGTATTCTGCTGAAATCCCATGCCAGAGTGATATCAATAACCATCTGCCTGAACTCTGTGTGAGTGTCTGTCAACAGGGTACAATGGAAGTTGTCCAGAGACACAAAAAAGCACCATTCCCAATTTAAAAAAAAAAAAGTTTACCTCTGTTCCCAGGGGCACACCTTTTTCATATATCACTCTGGCAAAGTTCCTAGTAATCCAAGCTTTCTCCTCATATCAAGCATTCAGCTGAAGAAAATCTGGGCCAAACCCAAAACACTTGGGAGAAGAAAGTTTTCCATCTTTGGGGACATTATGGTAACTCTGATTTATACTCCACAACTTGTAAGACTATAGGAGCCACCAGGCTTCGAGATTTATACTGTACTTCATAATCGAATTCCATTTCCTTCCTGTCTCATTTCATATCTTAGAATAGTAATGCCTTATCTTTCTATAACACCTTTCTTCCAGGGAGTTACAAATACTATCTCTGAATTAATCACCAGAAATGCTCCCCAAGGCAATTGGCAAGTACTGTCAATTTGCAATTATCCATGGTAATGGGGTGCTGTTATAGAAAGGATAAATGAAATCACAGATAATCCAAAATCCAAATGACTTATTTTGCTATTTGTTTCAACCTTCTTCCTTCCCCTAACAACTCTTCTTTTCTTTTATTTGTCAGTGCTGGAAGTAGGTACCAAAATACCAAGAGTTGAACTTCCACACCCTCTCCAACAAGTGATTTAATGTACAGTGAAATAACCAGAAGCAGAGAAGTTGGGGGTGGAGAAGACACTCAGGGCTGGGATAATCCATAAATAATTAAAAGTTAATTACATGTTTATCTCCTTTTTTTGTTGTTTGTTTATAGTGTAAAAAACTGAGCCTATAGACTGGTTCAGTGACTTGAATCTAGGCTCCTTAAACACCAGCTTTTTGACCTATCTGCCAGACAATGCTCCTTCTCCTGTAGTTGTTCCCTTCTAAAAAGCCTTTCACAGCTGTGGCTTCAGTTATTAATATACTCATTTATGCACAGCGTTTCTAATTGGTCTTTGTAAGCCTCTACTTTTCCACCAACACTTGAAGCATATTATGTTACTATGGAAACAATGTCATCCATAAGGACAAACCTCAGTAACATCCACAGGTGAAATATGAAATCAATTCATATAATAGTTGTGCCATTTGTGGTAGTTATTGCAATCAAGTTGAAGGTATGTCTCCATATGATCCAATCCTGGGTCATCCAACAAGTTCCTGCTACATTACAGGCAGCATGGTAGAGTGGATGAAATAACAGATTGGGAATCAGGAAGACTGGAGTAGATAAGGCACCCTAACCTTAGTGCCCCAGAAAACCCTTTAAGACCAGAAGCTACAGAGTTGCTCATGTATTGAAGGGAATCCTCATACTGGAAGTTCCCTATGCCAATGAAATAGGAGTTTGAATCACTCCACCCCCTTAAACAATGAGTAAAGCATCACGCTAAATGATAAGGATCAGAACACACACATGTGTCTTTAGGGAGTTTACTTTCAGATTGGGGGTGTGAGGAGATAGCATACTTAAAAAACTAAGCATATACTTGATAATTAGAGGAAGAAAAAGTTCTTATAGGAGGTAATATGTGAGCAGAGCCTTGAAGGAAGGCTAAGGATTCTAAGGGACAAAGTTAAAGGGGTAATATGATACAAATATTATGCTGTATGTTTAATATTATGCATAGTCTTTGTAATTTAATGCATCACTTAGAGGGTTTCTTCTGGCTTTTAAGAATCCTGTAGTTTCCAGGGGATTTGGAGACTAGTCAAACTACCCTATAAACATTCAGTTAAACAAGTTTTAAAATCTTTATTAACCTGTCATGTGCAAATCTTGACCATTATGTAGTAACTCTCTCAGTTCTCCCTCATATGCCCAGAGCTGAGTGGTTAACAAGGAAGGATAAGGCAAGAAAATGATGAAATACTGCAACACAGGGACAGGTGCTACAGGCGAAGTGACTAGATTTATAGAGAAAGAAAGGATATGACAAATCCTCTCAGACTCCAGAAATAAGACGGTAGATCTCCAAGGGGAATGGAGGTATCAGGCTGCTTCTTGTTGATATCTGCTCTTCCTGTTCCATGCTGAGTTAGCCTCAAAGAGAAACAGTTGAAGTCCCTGCCAGAATGGGACACCAAGGGGGAAAGCACTGAAAGTTGGCAATGCAGAAGGTAGGGAGGGATAGTGATACTTTAAAAATAAAAGAGAGGAAAAGAAAAAAGTACAAATGAATCATTTAAAAATTTAGCAAAAGGAAAAAATTCAATGGGAGACATAGATAAACATGGCAGTGTTGCAGCTACTATGTTTGAAATACCCTAAAAAAAATAAGCTGTACATAGTGGAGTTTCACAGCTTCTTATGGCATCCTGTTTTTTGTTCTTTGTATTAGGAAATGTTTAAAGGAAGAAAAAGCAACAGATCCTTGGTCCATACCCTTAAGGGGATGCAGAAATTCAAGATCCGGAGTTCCTGAGACATCTGCCACCAACTGGGCAGAGAAGTCATCCTGGCTGAAAACTCAAGCACTGCACCACCACCTCCTCCAGTCACTTGGGCAGAATTGGCCTTACAGGAAGGTATCATGTGGACCATGTAAACCATGGTACAATTTAAGGAATTCAAGAAACCCTCTCCTCCAAAAGCATCTCCTCCCTCCCCCAGCCTTTCCAATGGGGAAAAGTTCTGCTGTTCTTGAGATAGGGGCACCTCTTTTAAAACCCAGATATTCCTAGGAAAGGTAACACAGTTAAGCTGCTAATGCATAGTCACAAAGAAGCAAGGAGGAGTCGTACAAGGTACCTACTGATCCTGGTAGAAGTAATGACGGCTAGGAATAGGGAAGAGAAAGGGGAAAAGAGAAATTTCTCAGAAATTTCTCAGAGAGACAGATATATGGAAAGCAAACCATCTATTATCCAATGTTTCCCAGGGAGGGCCTTGTTCACGCAATAAAGGGCACACTCCTATCCTGGTAGGTATAATAAAAGGGGACACCTCAATGTAGCAGTTCTAATAGTAAGCAAGGAGGAAGCTTCTTATGAGAGATTTGATTCCACATGAAACATGCTCCAGCTGAGCTTTTACCATTATAAATCCTTGCTCCCTCAAAGTGGGGGAAAAGCACTGTCATCATCACATCACAGGCTTCGCTGCTCAGTGTGAGTGTCTAGCAGGTCTTTAAATGTGAAACAAACACGAACTGAGTGGGACTGAGATCAGTGAAGAGGAATGGCCCAAAGATAAGGTGCCTTTTATGAAAGACTGAATCACAGAGATAAATCATGGATTTAAAGCTGGACTAGAACCTTACAGTATAGCTAAATTACAACACCCTCATTTTACAGGTAAGGAAATTAAGGTTCACTGAGGCTAAGTGACATGTCCATGCTTACAGAATAAGTGGCAGAACCAGGACTGGAAGCCAGTGTTTTTATCTCCAAATCCAGCACACTTTCCACTGTCCCTCACTGTTTCTTATAAAGAGATAAGATTATTGAGTAATATAAAGATTTGCTGATAATCAAATACCTTATAGCCAAAGCACCAAAATTTCATTTGCTTATTACAAAAGATCCCTTTATAGCTGAATAAATTTGTCTGCGTACTTTATAATCTTCTTCCAGGGCAAGAGAAAGGAGTCAGAAGTGCGGCAATAAAATTAATTACATTTGTGCAAGTTGGTTTCTCTGAGGGACCCTAATTGTATCACTCACTTAACTCTCCACCACAATTCAACCCATATAATACTACATACATTCCCCAAGTTGTGCAGTCTATAAATGTAAACCAGTTTAACTGTGAGGTAAGGTTTGTTGTTTGTTCATTGGTTTGTTTTTACTGAGGGCAATCAAGTCAGGCAAAGGAGTCAGACTGGTTATTGTGCAGAGACAACATCAGTGGAAATATCAAATGTCAAACCTACCATATGCCATGATCCCCTTTGAAATGTTGTTGGGGGACTCTAAAAACACCTCTTCTCTATTCAAGTGCCATAGCATTTTCCATCATTCCTGCAACTCTATGAGAATTTTGTAGGTTCGCTAGGTTAAAATATATTTCTTTTAAGATAGGACCATAGATTCAGAGTTGGATGGGCTTATTTGGGTGACCTGCCTACTCCTTTTCCTTTGAGATTCAAAAGCAGTTCTGAGGTACTCAAGGCTCCTTTGAATATACCTAATTTCACCTAGAAATACCTCAAAGGCCTTGGGCTACAGAGATCTCACACTCCTAGAATTCCAAGTGAGTAGTGACATTAGTCTCGTCAGAGAGAAAGCAAGATAGCTTTCCCATTAGTCTTTGAACAGTCTTGAGCAATTATACAGATTCCCACAGGCATGGTTCCTGAGTTACCTTAGAGTTTAAAGTGAAAAAAGAAAATTCTCCTCCACCTCGGCATTACTTTTTGTGTATGATCACAGTACATGTCAAAGTGCCTAATTATACATACTGATTTGACTGTTTTGAGTGGATTAACTTTTTTTAATGACCTGACCAGTTCAGTCAGACAGTCAAACTGATTTGTGTGGTATACAGACTGCCTATATGTTTTAAGAGGTGGTCAAAATGGACATGGCTAGAAGATACTGGCATAGCATTACCTGATAGAGCAATGGATCTGAAGTCAGAACCTATCTTCATCATTTACTCTCTGTTTGACCTTGGCAAAATCCCTTTACCTTGTAGATATTCATTTTCCTCCTTGGTAAAATAAAGAGATTTGACTAGAAGTTGTTCCTGGTCCTTTCCATCTCTAAAATCTTGTGATGTGTTTGCACTATAGTCGGGCAATAAGCATTACTGTACATCAGTAACCATGCTAAATACTAAGGAGAAACACAAAGGTAAAGAAAGGCAGTTGTTCACAAAATCTCACATTCTAAAGTGGCAGACAAACATGAAAACGACTAGGTACCTAGAGGACGTGGAGGTGAAGAGAGAGAACATTCTGGGCATGGGGGAGAGATGGAGCGTCATGCTGAAAGAGCACAAGGATGCCAGTGTAGCTGGATCGTGGGGTATGTAGAGGGGAGCAAGGCATAAGGGAAGCAGGTATAAGGTTGTGAGGAGCTTTAAATGCCTAACAGAAGACTTTATATTTGATTCTGAAGGTAATAGAGACACACTAAAGTTTATTCAATATTGGTGAAGTGGAGGGACGGGGTTTGACATGATTTGAGAAAATCACTTTGACAGATAAGAGGAGAATAGATTGAATGCAAAGAGACTTGAGACAGGGAAAACAACTGGAAAACTATTTCCATCTTTTGTCATATTGGCAAATTTACTTTGTGTGAGGTTACCTTGGAGTTTAAAGAGAAAAAAGAAAGTAGTCTAGATGAAAGGTGATGTGGGCCTAAATTAGGGTGGTAGTTACATGAATAGAAAGAAGGAGATATGTACAAGAGATGTTACAATAACGACCACCACCACAATGATAAAAATAATAAAAGCTAGCATTTATATGACATTTTTACTGACATTATATGACATTATATGACATTATTATGACATTATATGACATTATTATGACATTATATGACATTATTAAAAACAATAAAATTGTTTTTAAAATATTATCTTATTTTATCCTCACACCAAACATGGGAGGTAGGTGCCAAGGTATGAGAGAAACAAGAATAAGCAACAAATTGGATGTTAGGATGAGTGAGAGCAAAGAGGCATGGATGAAATTGGGGTTGTAAGCCTGGGTAATAGGAAGATGGTGACCCCCCTCAACAGTACAAGAAAGTTCAAAAGAGAAGTGGGTTTGGGGGGAGATATAATGAATTCTGTCTTGGATATGTTGAATTTAAAATGCCCAAGAGACGCTCAGTTCTAGATTTCCAAAAGATAGTTGGTGACACAGAACTAGAAATCAGAAGAGAGACTAGGGCTGGTTATGGTAATGGAAGAATCATCTGCATAGAGATAAAAATTGAATAATTGAGATCACCTAGTGAGATAGTTTAGACGGGGGCCCAGAGCAGCATGCTGTTAGTATGTGTGGTATGGATAAAGGTCTAAGAAAGGAGATTGAGGAGTGGTGAAACAAAGAGGAGGAAAACCAGAAGAAAATGTTGGGAAAATCTAGAAAGGAAAATGTTCAGCAAGAGAAGGCGGTCAACAGTGTTAAATGCTGCAGAGAGTTCAAGAAGGAGGAGGATTGAGAAAAAGTCATTAGGTATGGCAATTAAGAAACCAGGAATGACTCTGGAGAGGGCAATTTCAGTTGAAGGATGAGATCAAAAGACAGATTACAGAGGTTTAAGGAGAGAGTGAGAAAAAGAGGAAATAGGGGCACCTAAATTAGATGGTTTTCTCAAGGAGAGTGGCCAAGAATGGGAGGAGAAATATAGGGCAATAACTAACAGGTGTGGCTAAATCAAGTAAGAGGTATTTTCTTAAGGGTATAGAAAACATGGACAAGTTTGTAGGCAATGAAGAGCCAGTAGGGAGACATTTAAGGTTAATGAGAGAGTAGGGACGATAGGGGG
>CM053770.1:111216291-111237972 GCA_028658325.1 Potorous gilbertii | reverse complement strand
CTAAGGCCAGCAGGAGATTCAGGCCTGGCATTTTCTGAGCAAGATCCCAACTTCAACTCCCTGGACTTTTCCCACCCATTTAATTTGTCTGGACCCCATAGCTGGGAGTATAGCATCCACAACTTCAACCAGGACTTATCTAGCCGAGCTGAAGAGAATAAATAAAGGGGCACCAGAAGAAAGAAGAAACTGAGGAAAGACTGAAAAGAAATCATGAAAGTAGGGCTGAGATTCAGAGCTCACTTCTTTGACCTACACATTTCTTGTATCTTGATTTTTACCTGGAATATAAAGAGCCCTTTGTGGATGTTGTTAGGTCATTTCAGTCATAAATGACTCTTCAGGACCCACTTTGGGTTTGTTGGTTTGGTTTTTTTTTTGGCAAAGATACTGCAGTGGTTTGCCATTTCCTTCCCCAGTTCATTTAAGAGATGAGGAAACTGAGGCAAACAAGGTTAAGTGACTTGACAAGGGTCGCACACCTAGGAAGGATCTAAGATCAAATTTGAGCTCATGAAGATGAGTCTTCCTGATTCCAGGCCAGGCTCCCTATCTAATGTACCACCTAGCTGGTCTCTATAAAAAGTCCAGGGGTTAACAGAAGAAAAAAAATTTAAATTAGGTCAGACAGACAAATTTTTGAACAAATGTTGGGAATTTCCCAACTGGTCTCTCTGAGATAGTGTGATGGTATGAATAGCTTTCCTTCTGATATATTAACTCCATTAAATAGAGAAGGGGACCAAGTGGCCCTGAAGGTTACCATATTGACTTCAGGCTAAAAAGCAAGCTAATTGTCATAACAGAGTGTGGTTGATCAAGTCTCCAGAGAAAAAGGGGCAATGAACAGAGATATCCCTCTAAAAAATTGCCTGAAATCATCCCCAGGGAAGAGTTAGGAAAATATTGACAAGGATCCAGCTCTGTCCTTATCCATAAGAGACAAGGGAGCAGAAAAGTACTGGCTGGCCAATTCCATCTGATTGAACACCACCCACTAATGCTATCTATCTGTCTATCTATCTGTCCGTCTATCTATCTATCCATTTGTCTGTCTATCTATCTGTATGTATGTATAACACACACACATGCACGTGCACACACACACACACACACCAATAGAAAATCTCTATGGTTTGTACCCACAATTGTACAGTCTGGGTAGTGAGGGGGCCATCTCCAGTCATCCTGATATATATCTTGTCATGGGACTCAGATGGCTCTGGAGGAGAAAGAGTGAGGCAGGTGACTTTGCAGAGCCCTCCCTCACTTAAATCCAATTCACTTGTATATCATGGCATCACCTCGCTGATGTCATGGTCCTTTTCAAGAACAAAGGGCAAACAACAAGCAGGTAATGAGCTTTCCTTGTCTACTTGGTTGTTTTATTTTTTTCCTCCATATAGCTAGTAAGTCTTCTTATATCTTACTACCCTATATTTAGTTTTCAATCCAATGACCCTGACCTCCATGCTGTTTTCATATTAGATACTATCTTCTTACTCTGAATGTCTTCACTGGCTATCCCCCATGCCTAGAACACACTCCCTCCTCATCCTCACCTCGTAGCTTCCTTGGGTTCATTCAAATCTCAGCTAAAGTTTCACTTCTGCTAGAACTTCTTATTGTAAGTGCCTTTCTTCAGATAGCTGGATAGATAGATAGATGATAGATAGATAGATAGATAGCATTGGTGGGTGGTATTGAATCAGATGGAATTGGTCAGCCAGTACTTATCCAATTAGTGTTTGTACATAGTTGTTTGCATGTTGCATCTCTCATTAGACTGTGAGTTCCTTGGAAGAAAGGACTATTTTATTTGTATCCCCTATACTTAGCACAGTACCTGGTACATCATAGGCGTGTAATATATGCAAGTTGACTGACTGTATCTTTTGTTACTATCTTATTTAAGAGATTTTGCAATGTCATTGGGCTTGATGTAGTCATTATAATATCATGTGCAAAGAATATTCGACCCTCTTCTACTAGGAATCTACCCTAGACATCCTCCATAACAATAGGAAACACTTTTTGGGAAAGGTGTCTCTTTTTTCATGGCTTACTTGTGAAAGATCTCTCTTTTCTTTCAAGGAATTACATATAATTTTGTCATATGCCTTGTCAACATACCTTGTTGAAAGACAGCCTTCAAGACAGTGTTTGCTTTAATGAACTATATGCTTTCTTGTAGTCAATGAACAATAAGCTCAGTGGGGTCTTGAGTACTGTGTACTTCTTAGTTGTTATAGTAAGGAGATGGTTTGCTATAGAATATGATTTGCAAAAACCTGCCTATTCTTTTCTCAGACATTTACAAAGGATACATTTGAAGTATGTTTGGATGGTAAAGTAAGTAAGTGAATTAGTAATTATAGATATTTTCTTGGTTGCATTTTGAGGCAATAATTAAGTCTGTGATTTTTCTCCCCAGTGTTTGATATTCTCCCCTCTTTAAGATATCAAATCATTGAGTGTCCTCACAATATTGACGTCTCCAACATAGAAAGATCTCCTGTGTACAAATTTTGTTTAAACCTAGTGCTCTTCCCATCTTTTTTTTTAATATTCTATTTCCTCAAGCAGTACACTGCGAAGATTGATATTAGCATCTAAATGTGGTGATTTCAGTGCCGTGGAGGAAAGAGTATTGGCATGGTGAGGAGGATGAATTATGTTACAGAAATCTTTAATAATCCTCAATAATCCTCAATTACTTGTTATTCCAGTTTCATCTTTAAATTCCCTCTGTATAATCAGCCTTTGTTGAGTTTCTTATCAAATGTTGTATACACCTATCTTTTATTCTATTACTTCTCACTAATTCATGAAGTGATGCTGCTCATAAACCCCTACCATCATCCTCCTGAGATTTTTAAAAATTACTTTGTATCTAAACTGATCCTCCCTTTGGCTACCGTATCACCTAAGACAATTTGTAGGTTCTTCTAGCCTCTGCCTCATGGTGATTGATTTACATTAGTTAAGCTTCCTTAGGAAACTGTGATAACTGGTTTCATTGTCTGCTCTTTAATCAATCTCCCCTCTCCCCCATCTTTTTTTTTCTTATATCAACAACTTCTTTAAAGGGGTGAGATTGGATTTGTCTCAGTTGCTTACCTCCTGTTCTATTGGTATTGATTTTAATCTTTCCTCTAACAAGTTAATGATTTTGATTGTACATACACAGCTGATTCAGAAATGACTCTCATAATTAACTAGTTATAACTTCTCTGTTAAAATATAATCATTTTTGTGGTGATTATATTTGGAACTCACCACATTCAGTGTTTCCCAACTCTCTTGTTGAGAAAAATATTGATGATAAATAGTCATGAGGTATCTGTATAGGCAATTAGGTAACATAAGGGAATCTTAGCTGGATTTAAACTCAGGAAAATCTGAGCTCAAATTCTGCCTCAGATACTTACTATATACTGTGTCCGTGAACAAGTTACTTAACCTTTCTCAGTCTCAGCTCCCTCATCTGTAAAATGGGGATGGTAATAGAACTTACCTCATATAGCTGAGAGGATCAAATGAGATAACGTATTTTCCAAAATATTTTTCATCATCATCCTTTCTGTCTACATTGAAGTCACTAAATATTAGAGCATGTTAATTTATAGATATTTCTATATCTGTATAGAATTTTTTTCCACTGATCTTCTGCATTCTCCTCATCCATGGATTAATTGTAATTATCTACGTGGTAAACTTTATGCGAATATTTACCATGGGAACTGTAATACAAGATAACCAACTATCCCATGAAATTACTTTTGAATGCATAATTTTTAAAAACTATTTAATTTGCTCTCTCTAAATAGAACCTGTGAACCATTCTTTTTATGTTACAACTTTGGGAGTAGGGGGAGAAGAGAGCATCTAATTTTATTTAAAGTGAGAATATCCTAATGTTACAATCCATTTTTCAGTTATACCTACTTGGTCAGTAGACCAAGATTTCACATGCAGATTAGTAACTGTTAGGTAAACTTTTATAGACCATATAAAGACTGTGGTGTCCTTGGCACCTGTGCTTCTTCTCTCTCCCCACTTTGACTATTCTGCTTCTCTCTTTGAGGATGCACAATAAGGCCACAAGATTGAGGGCCATTTTGCATTTTTGCATATGAAGAGTCTGAAGTCGTTTGCTGTTTATAAGCATCTCTGTATTTAGGTGGGATGGTCCTTTAAAAGCTGATGTAGTCCCTTACTGAGACCATATTAAAAGTCTTCCTAGTACAGTAGCGTGGGGTATATAGGCTGTTCAAGGAGGACTAGCACCTCTGGGATGAGGGCTTGCCTAGCCTTTTCCAAAGCTGCTCATCTATCTTTGGTATCTTCCTGATACTCACCTATGGATCCAAAAGCAATAACTTGCACAGCAGCCATACTCCTATACAACATCTGAGCAGATAAGCTAAACTAGGTAGAAGGTAACTGATGGACTTCAAATCCATCAATGAAGTTAAATAGGTGTCTATCCCAAGAATGTGTAGAATTCCCTTGGTCGATCAGACTGGGCTAAGAAGGTGACTGTAGCAGGTGCTTTGGAGTGCTTAGAGGTTGGTCAGACACTGAAGACACCAAGGTCATCCACTGATTCCTGGGCCATCACCAGTTGTCTTGACTTTGGTCTTGCCACTGGACATCAGTGGAACAGAGTGAGGATGACTGTGCAACTCTGCTTCACTTAAATCCTATTCACATGCAAATCAAGGTGTCACTGGTCTTCTTTGAGAACAAAGTACAATCAACATCAAGCACAGCTGAACCTGCCAAAATTTGTGTTCCAATATCATAACCTTCAAGAACTCAAGGACACCTCTGTACCACAATGAGGCATCAGAGTAGGGCTCTGCACAATTTTTGGTTAAATGGATGAAGTCCACAGGATGTATTTTGAAATAATTATGATTTCCTCATTTAGGATTCCTCAAGAATGGGTGCTGTCCTTTCAACTTCAATTCAATCACTTCAAGGGGATTGGTGATGATGCAGGCTACTTAACTTATGACAAGTCAGTGACTCAAGGTACAGAACGAAATGTAGTTTTTTTGGACATTGGACATTGTGGAAATTTGTTTTTCTTGATTGCTCAGATTAGTTACAAAGGTTTTATTTTTGTTTTCCCCAAAAATAGGAAGCAGATAGGAGACAAGAAATATAAATACTTCTTAAATGAAAAAAAAATTAAATGAGCCCACATAAATCATTCACATTGCCTAGGACAACAATGAACACATAGTAGTCATTCAAGAAATAACTGTTTCCTCTTGCTTAATCAGCTGTAAATACTGGTCAAGTTTAGATCCTTGGAGTTAAAGGAAACCATTGTGGAAATTTAAACACATTTTCATTAACTAATGACCATGAGTAGCCTTAATTAAATATATAATCAGGCTTGACATAAGCAGTGAAAACAAAATCATAATTCATGCTTGGTAATTGTTCATTCCTACTACAGAGATTTCCTAGTACTAATTTCAATCATGACAGGTGTCATCTACCTCCTACATGTAGTTCCACAGAAAAGTCATCTTTTTGACATATGCTATTCAAATATGGATTGTCTCCAAGGAATGTTCCCCATACATACTCCTATACTTCCTGTATTCTGTGTTGATGCATAATATTGCATGTGTAAAATAATCTGTTCTTCCTTTATTTATAACAATTCCACTCCAAGTCTTTGTCCACCTACCACAGTCATTAAAACTGTTTTTATGATATTTCTCCCCTTTTTTTCAGGATAAAACATTAAAGTGTATTGTGATTCAGTACCCTTGGAATAAACAAGAAGCAAATAAATAATTCACATTGCTGGGATTTCTTTATCTGAGGCTCCTAGCACTTTGGCTCATCACTGACCAAGCTTCACGAGAGCCCCAGGAATCACTTTTCAGTGCAGCAATAGGAAAGTCCGGCTGTGGCAGGTGTTCCTTGATTTCATAGTCACCTGCAGTGAAAAGTTGTTTGAAAATCCAGAAGTGAAAAGCAGTCTTGAGAAGAGGTAAATGTGACTTAAGAAAGTAAAGGGTTTCTGTAAAAGGAGGAAGAAAAAGCTCAGAGTGGAGAGGAACTAAATTTTAGAAAGCATGACTTCAGTAATCTGAGAAAAATATTTTTGCTGGTGCTGATTAATACTTCAGTATACTTAACTTTGGAAATTTGCAGCTTACACATACTGATATGAGGTGATTTTGCAATAATCTTGCTGTTCTGATCAGTGCAAACATCCAAACCAGATAATTCAAGGCCCAGAATATACTTGAGGCCCTGAATTATACATCTTGATTCTCTATTAGTCAAATCTTTGCTAAATATTCATTTCATTTTGGACTGTAGACTGTGAGGTCCTTGAGAGAAGGGATTGCTTTTCTCCCTTTGTCTTTTTTTCCTTTCTGTATGCCCAGAACTTAGCACAATGCCTGACAAATTGTAGGAACTTAATAAATGCTAGATGATAGATGGACTGTGTAGATACAACCAAACTGCATAGTTCATCTTGTCTATTACCACAATTTGTGAATTTGTTATAGATATCTTGGAGCATGAATTTTATTACTGGTTTCTTCTCTGAGTTTTGTCTTCTGTGGGTTATTTGGTCATTCCTCCTTTTATTTTGCATGCTACATTATAGCCATTCTCTCTGGTGTTTAGATTGTAGGCAGTTTTCTCCATCCCCTTTCCTTTCTTTCTAATTTAAAGCTCTTTTGACTGTAGTTGCATTATATTTTATACACAGTATGAATAAGCAGAATAAATGAATTATATTAATAAACATAGCAGTGAAAAAATATAAGATATATAATATGTGTGTGTGTCTACACACACACATATATATGCAGACTGAAGGCTAAAATTAGAAATTACCAGTAATCAAGGACAGAGTGTACATACTAAGCAAAGAGATGTGAGGAGAAGATGAGAGGAAAAATAGAATTTTCATGTTTGCTTATAAGGGGGAAAGAAATGATGCTAGAGCCAAAAAACAAAATAAAGCATTGTGATTACTCCTTTATTTCCAATGGCAATGACTGAATTTTTTATACTCTATATAGGAAATGCTAGGGATTCCTATTTTGGATGAGAGTCATCAATTAAATAAGCATTAGGTTGAAGTCCAAAATATTTATGTTTGTATATAAGAATGTGCTCAAATTTAACAAAGTAATATATTATATTCATGATTACCCTTCTGCTTTCAGGGTAAGATTTACTGATTGTTGAGGAATTAGTATGACATAGAGAGCATCGATGTTTAAGTTATGCCTCCCATATAGCAGAAGACTGAAACACTGCTATATCCTAATAGTTATATTATATTTGATTGTTTTAAAGTTAGAAGGGATTTTGGAGATCATTGACTCTTACTCTGCTCTACAGATGATGAACCTGAGACTCAGAGAGTGGTGTGTCTGATGTCTCACAGTTGCACAGCTAGCAAAGAAGGTCCTTTGATACCAGACCCAAGGCTCTGTCCACTATACATTAAACATTGAGTATTCAATGATGGCACATTAAATTATGTCACTTGGAAATAGGAAAACAGAATTACTTACCAGAAGATGGAAAAGATGTGCAACCACACAAGGTAATGTACAACATTTTTGAAGAATACACAGATTCTCAAGAAATTTCGTGGAACCACTGTGACTGCATTGTCTATTTATCAATATCACTCATTCTTAGGCACACCAAGCTTCCTCCTAGATTAACCTCTTACTGACAAATATAAACCACTTTAACCCTTTGGGCTGGATTGACAAGGTTTATTTTTTCTTTCATGATTTTTTTTACTGTCTTGACTAGTCAAATAACTTCAGACAGATAGAAACACTCAATCTTTCTTCATATGATAAATGAGGGAAAGAGTGAAGAATAAGTTATTTTATTTTAGACCAAGAAAGACCAGCTTGAAAGGCCTTGCCAAAGAGAGGAAAAGAGGAATCTCTTTGTCTGATACTTTATCTCTACTGTATCTGTGATTTCATAGGTGTAAGACAACCTGATAAAGAACTACTTTCAATAATTCAAGGTGCCACATCTGTAATTTATATCCTTAAAGAGTTGTCTGAGGTCACCAAGAATCACACAGGCACTATGTGACAGAAATGGGATCTGAACCCAGGTTTTCCTGACCCTACAAACAACTCTCCAGTCACTATGCTATCTGGTCCCTCTCTGTCACAATTATCCAATTAAAATTTCTTTTCTTTCCCAAAAGCTATGCGATATTGTGCTTTAAGAAAAATGCTATCCATGGGAACAGGTTAGAGAAGTCATGACACAACTCATAGCTGATCTTGGTATATATAGTTTAAGTCTAAAAATAAAATGTGGAATTTAAAAGAAATCCTAAGTGTAATGGTCATCAATAAATCAGCACAACAACATACCAGAAATATGCAATACCTTACGTATTCAATATACAAGGAGGATATTTGAATCATTTCTTAAAGTACTTGTTGAAAAATACAAATCATCTTTCCTCTCTGATTAGACTCTGAAGAGTGAGACCTCATTGAGGAGTTAAATATGCTTTCCAATCCTTTCCTTTAATATGCCATTTTTCATCTTACGTGAAACCAACAAGCATCTGAAAAACAAACACATTCTTTTGCATTAAATGACCTTTTCGATCTTTCCAACCTTCAGTCATAAGATGTAGAGCTGGAAAAGATCCTGTAGATCAACTAGGCTCAATACCTGATTTTATAGATGAAGTATCTGAATCCCAGAAGGACCACATGACATCTCCAAGGTCACACAGGCAGAAAGCATCAGACTCCCTACCCAGTGTCCTTTCTTACCCTACCCATCAACCTGCTGTGTTAAAATGGGAAGTTTATATTTTAATAGAAGTTCAAGTGAGTTCTTCATTTAATGCAGTACCTTATTATAAGCACTTGCTTAATGCTTGTTGGATAGTTGGCTGGGAATATGGATGGATAATTGAATTTATCCTCATCACATCATCTTTAAGACCAAGTCTTCCTTTGCATTCTGTACCATCTGCATCTCCCCTGTGAATGAATCTTTGAAAGGTGATAAGACTCTGTCCCCCAATTCTGATTAGCTAGCAGGTAAGCAATATGAAAACTGATTTAAAGTCTCTAGCACTGGAGATGTCAAAACAGACGCACCTCTCCTACAGCATGACAGCACTGGGCCCCGGGATGTCAAACATAATTAAAAATTTTATTTTCAAATGTACTCTGCAGTTTATACATACTGAAAGTGTGTCTTACCTCTTGAACTTGCAAACTGCTGTGCTTTGCAAAATGGGAGATGCTTTATTTTAAGTTTAGGCTCCATTTGGGAGGGAAATCATTTCATCAATTGGTACCCAGAGGTTTTTCTTCAGGATTTGCTATGAGAAGACTGGCATTTCATTAAAATGTGCTGACAAGTGACAAGGATAGTTCTTCCTGGGATGCTTTCACTTAGCCTTCTACCAATACAGTTCAAGATTTCTCCCAGTAGATTAGCCAAATTAGTGAATAATTAAGCTTTCTGGTGCTGTCATTTACTTCTTTCCTGATATTGATCACTTTCATCCTTAAAAAAAAATAGAAAAGAACAATTGTATCATACTTGGTTGTATTTATTCGTTTATTAGATTTTTTTTGCAAGTGCTCCCTTGGTAACAAAGATAATGAAATCCCATAACTGTACCTATGATTTTTCACTGCATTTAGACAAAAAGATTGAAGAATGGGGGTGGAGGAGATTCTCAGATGTCTCAAAGATCAATAAGTAAGGAATTTCTGGGGGGAGGGCAGGAACAGGGGAACCTTGCATAGGAAATGCCCTACTTACACTTATCAGAAATGTACATTTGAGAAACAAAGTGCCCCAGCCAGCTTGAGGAGTTATAAACTGGTTTTCCTATAAACTTTGTGAAGGCATGTGGGTGCTGTAGTCCATTAAAATAAAAACCCCCACAGCTAACTGAGGCAACCCTCCTTGTCATGCCCCACCTCTGTCCCTGGTTGTTTTACCATAGAACCAGTTCCCAGAGACAGATGAAGAAAAGAGGAAGGGTGAAAAAGAAAGGCAGTGCTGGGGATGTAAGGGGAAAAAGTCTGCTTTCTAGTCCAAGAAATGAACACACTGAAGCCTCATCCGGCCTCCTCCTCCTATTCCCTAAACCCTCTCTAAGACAGGCCATCAAGATTAAGGGCCTAAAAGTATGAGATCTCCCTTATCCATAGGCTCTATTTTTCAAAGTAGGGAAGGCCTTCCCAACTAATTTCTAAGGAAAGGTAAAGGAGGAGGTGATATTTTGAAATATGGATTAGTTTTGCCATCCTTTCTTCTTTCCATTCCCTTTGTCCCCTTCTGCTACCTCCTGGATGCCCAAAGTCCCTCACACTTTCTGTACCCATAGAAGTCAGTTTTTCCTCCACTAAAATGGTTTATGATTATGGTGTCCGTGTCTTCTGAATTTTCTAGGATACGTTGAATATCCAGAAAGTAAAGTGAATTTTTAATGGCACTTTCCAAGAGGAATATTATCCATTAAAATCCTTGTCCCAATGTTTGTTTTGCAATACCATATCCATCATCCAAAACTAGCTCTCTCTCTCTCTCTCTCTCTCTCTCTCTCTCTCTCTCTCTCTCTCTCTCTCCCTCTCTCTCTCTCTCTCTCTCTCTCTCCCTCTCTCTCTCTCTCTGTTTCTCTTTGTCTCTCTCTGTCTCTGTCTCTCTGTCTCTCTGTCTCTGTCTCTCTCTCTCTCTCTTTCTCTCTCTGCCTTTCTCACCCCCCACCTGTTTCTAATACCTTCACTGAAAAAAAAATTCATATGTCCTTAAAGCAGTCAAATTGAACTAGATGCTAGAAAATCAATTGGACTGAACACATTTCCATAAATTATATTATTAATGGGGACCCATAGGCCTCTCGGGACTAATGTTTTTAGAGGAACTAGTTAACCTAAATTAACTTCTAATGAGTACTTCAAAGAATTTAACTTGATGTATGATTTAAGGCAGCGTGACCAATTGAAGAATTTCAGGTGTCATTAGGGAGGTATTTGGAGGCAAGAGAGCCTGTATAGGAGAGCTGGCCAATAAGCATTTATTAAGTACCTATTGTGTTCACAATCTGATAGGACAGAAAACAAGCAAACAAATACATGCAAACAGGTACTTCCAAAGAAAGAAGCAGTAATAGGATAAATGTGGGAATAAAGGGAGAAGAATGAATTCAAGGTAACTCTGAGGTCTTAAGCCCTGAAAACTGCAAGAAAGATGCTGCCATTGTCGGGAATAGGAAAATCAAAAAAGGGAATTTGATTTTTAACAGAAAATTATGACTTTGGCAGAGCCACAGAAACAATATGCTCAGTGATTCCAACAATGTAATCAGAAAGAACAACTACAAGAAATGATTCAAAATGAACACCACAACAAAAATACAAGCATGGTTCCAAAGAAGAGATATGAGGAGATGCTTACACTTGACCCTTTGCAGATGGGGGAGGTCCACAGGTGTGATGCACTGTCTATGCTTTCAGACTTTTGCCATACAATGATCAGCTTTAAATTTTTTTCTCTACTTTTTTTTTGTCTTTAAAAATATTATTTGTTATATCTCTGATAGAAGAAAAGGGAAGGATATTGGGGAAATTTTTGGTGATGTTAAAAAATGATCAATAAAAATTATTTTTCAAAAAGAAAATGATGACTTCAGTTTATAGTCAGTGTGGTAGAGTAGAAAGAATATTTATTTGGAAGACAGATGATCTGGGTTCTTCTTCTTGATACCTCTGTGAACAGAAGCCCTTTACAAAATCTGAACTTCAGTGTTCTCTTCTATAATATGGATATAATAACATTTGCACTACCTAACCCATAGGCTTGCTGTAAGGATCAAATCAGATAGTATATGTAAAATAACTTATGGACATTTAAGCTTTCTCTATTTGTCAACTATAATTATTATTTTATTATACACTTTAGATTTATGGAAGGATATACAAGTTGAAATTTCCTACAGATAATGGAAAGAGGCCAGGGCTGATCTGAAGCTATAGCCTTGTTCTCACTACAGGCAGAGAAGGAAACTAACTTATCATTATTTATTATAGTATATAGAATGTGTTTTTTTCCTTCTATGAATCTGAATTTTAGAAAACCATTCCCTTGGTAAGGGCTGAGTATTATTAATCTGAGAGCTAAAAGAACTGAGTAGACTTGAGAGATGGGCTAGGTAAAATGAGAAATGTTCATTGATCCCAGTAAAAGAGGTCTTTTATTCTACTTCTGTTAATATAAGCTTTAAGTCAGGTGCTCCAGAAATAGGAATTTTGTACAGGAGTCAACTAGGATCAGACATCTTTAAACAGGAAGGAGACTGGAATCTTCTGGGGAATGCTTCAGGGTATAGCATGGGAAGGGGACGCTCTAGCCTAGTACTGGGATAAATGCCATAGACGGTAGTCATGTGGTTGAGAAAGGAGTGGGGCTAGGATGCTAAGAAAAAAGCCAAGTTTCCCCTATAGTACAGAATCACACATAAAAATTGCCTGCATGATCTTGGGAAAGTTGTATACTACTTATGAACATCAGCTTCTTATTCTGTAAAATAAAGGAGGTTGGTTTAGATAAACTCTAAACTTTCTCTACAGAATAATGAAATCTCAAAATTGGTTGTGACCTCATCTTCACTCTTTTTGTTCAGTCCATTTTCAGCCATGTCTGATTCTTTGTGACTCTATTTGGAGTTTTCTTGGCAAAGATACTGAAATAGTTTGTCATTTCCTTCTTCAGTTGATTTTAGAGATGAGGAAACTGAGACAAACAGGATTAAGTGACTTGGCCAGGGTCACACAGCTAGTAAGTGCTTGAGCCAGATTCAGACTTAGAAAGATGAGTCTTCCTGACTCCAAGCCCAGCATTCTGTCCACTGTGCCACCTAGCTGCTTCACTCTTTTTAATGTCTTCCAAAGATGGTGAACTCAGTGCCTCTTAAGATGCCCCATTCAATCTTTGGAGAACTCTGAATTTCAAGAAAGTTTTTTTTACATCCAGTCTAGATCTGACTCTCAACATCTTATACCTATTGTTGTTAGTTCTGGACTCTGGGGCCAAGGAGAACAATTTTAATTCTTTTTCTTCATAAGATCCCTTTAATTACTTGACAGTTATCATGCACCCTTTAAGTCTTCTCATCTCCAGGTTAATCATGTCCAACTCCTTTGCACAATCCCATAGCACTATCTCCAAAACTTTCACCATCATTCTCTGGATCCACTCCAGTTCATAGTCATCCTTCCTAATACATCTAAAGATACAAATATGTATACATGAGGAACTAGTCGATCAATTTAATTTTTTAAAAAAGATATGTTGAAAAGATGGAAGCAAGGGCAAGAGAGAGAACGAATACAAAAGAGGAGCATAGTCCTTTAAGAACAGTGTCAGGAGTATCAAAACTTAGCATGGGATGGTGGCTTGTGACCAACATTTACAAAGAGTTTTTAAAATTTTTATTCTAGATCTTTTGAAACAAGTTGGGGGTAGAACCAAGATGGTGAAAAACAAGTAGCAATCCAGCTGAACCCTCCCAACATACCCTCCAAACAACCTTAAAATAACTACTCAAATCAAATTTTGGAACAGCAGAGCCAGAAAAGATCAGAGTGAGATGTATTTTTTTCCAGTGTAAGACAACTTGGGAGACGGCCAAGAGAGGTCTGTGACACTGCGGTGGGAGCCAACCTGGAGCACAACAGCAAGACCAGCAGGCAGCTGCAGAAGCTTGGGGAGATCTCAGTCCAGAGATGGTAAGAGGGTTAGACAACTGATCAGAAGGAGATTAGAGGGAGTCCTTTGCTGGCAGTGGATGTGGTTGGCACTGATTGACAAATCTATGACCTATAAGTAGTTCTAAGTTGCAGGTAAATTTGAAAGAGCAATCATAAGGGACTCAATAAACTTTAACTATTTACATTCCCATATGGAAAGAGAATACATATACCTCCCAAGAACTTTATCATTGTTAGGGCAGTTAGGAGTTTACACAGACAGAAGGTATGAGTGTGAGTCCATTATGTTTGGATGATCTCAAAAAAAAAAATAAAGGGATAAGAAAGAGAGGTGATGTAGTAGGAAAAGGGGGAAGGGAGAAGTCGAATAGGGAAATTTTTCTCACATAAAAGAGACACACAAAGAAAAGCTTTTAAAGTGGTTGGGAAATAGGAGGCAATGAACTGAGGATAAGAAGACACGAAATGGGCCTTGACCACAAGGAGCTCACACTCAAGAGGAAAAAAACCAGATGTATATACTAAAGAAACGTACAGGACTCATTTCAGGTAAGGGAGGGGGCAGGCCTAAATCTTTCCATATATGTTGTCTCTTCCATTAAAATGTTTGCTCTTTGAGAGCCGGGACTGTCTTACTTGGCACCGTGCTGCATACAAAGTAAGCACTTCATAAAGGATTCATTCATTCATCCTGTCATTCAGGGAAGACATTAACAATGGGAAAATCACTATTGTCTACACTCCTGTCCCTGTTCTAACTTCAGACGCCTCCTCCTACTGCTTCAGTTTCCACTCTCCCCATTTACCCCCACTTTGATTCTAATAGGGGAGTAAATTTGCTTCAGAAAAACTGAGTAGGAGAGAGAAAAATGGGTGAAAGCGAAGTTAGCACATCCAGGGCTCGATGCAATTAAGATCTCTCTGATGGTAAAGGAGATGACTACCAGGTCAGGACATGGGAAAGGAAGGTTCTTTCTTAGCAGAGGGTCTGTGCTGTGTTGTGTGAGTGACCGTAAGCACTCTTTTCCGCCTTGTAACTCTGAAAAGGATTCCCTCTCCACCAGTGCCACAAGCTCCATCACACTAGGGCTCTTCCACACCCCAGGGCCATCACTCAGGACTGCAACCCAGATACAAGGACGGGCAAAGCAACAGAATCCTGCCTCAGTACCAGCAAAGAGATCTCTGAAATCTCCCTTGGATCAGCTGCTTGATTCCCCCATTATCTAGGTGTGGAGAGCTCCAGAAGCAGCCACTCTCACTAACACCACCCCTTTGGAGGGGGCTGGGGTTGTACAGCACTCCTCTCTCACCCAAGTGCAACAGACCTTTCCTACTGACCTTCTAAGTTGTTTTTGGCATTTGTGGGTTGAGAAGTCTGGGAACTGCCAGAGCTGCCTGTGATTCAGTGCCCTGAGGCCCAGTGTTCCTCTCTCAGCCTGGTACAACAGACCTTTCCTGTCTGGTCGTTTTATTCTGTCACTTTACAGGTTCAACTACTTTAGAATTTGTTTAAAGTCATTTTTACAGGCATTTGGAGGGGTTTGGGGGAGAGCTCACACAAGTTCCCAACTTTACTCTGCCACCTTGGCTCTACCTCCCTATTTTGTCTTTTAAACATGGACAATACAGAAACTTTTTGACTGACTACATGTTTGTAACTGGAGCTTTGTTCTGTTCATTCCCAAGAGTAAGAAAAGAAAGGGAGAGAGAAAGGAATTTTGTGGAATAAAAAAGAAAATTTAATTTTAAAAAAGGAAGAAAAGTGGGTTTAGACATCCTGCTGTCACCTTTAAAGCAACCTGTCCAAAAACGAATTCATCTATAATCCAAAATCCATTTCTCCTTTAAACTTCTCCATTTCTACTGAATGTTTCACTTGTAGTTATTGAGGTCTGTAACCCTGAGATCATCCTTCACTCTGACCACTCCATTATCTCCCACAGTCACTTGGTTTTCAAGTCTTCTTGATTCTATTTCCACAACATTTCTTGAATTCATCTCCTCTATACTCACAAAGCTTCTCCCCTTGTTCAGACCCTCAACACCTCTCATATGGACCGTTACAGTAGCTTCCTAATTCACCTCTCAGCTTCCACCCTTCCTCTCAGATCCATTTTCAACAGCTGCCAAACTGATAGTCCTAAAACATACATCTGACCATTCCATCCCACTACTCAAAAACCCTCAGTGGCTCCCTATTGTCCCTGTGATAAAACCCAAACTTAGGTTGTCATCTGAAGCTCTTCAAAGTTTTCCTCCCATGTACACTGCCAGTTTTGTTTTACATTATTCCCCTTTGCACAGTCTCCATTCTAGTCAAAGAGGTCTCCTAGCTGCTTTCTATGCCTTTTTACAAGTGAACTCCTCCCCTCTACCCCACCACCATGTGTACTATTCCATATGGTCTCCTCACCTCTATTTTCTGGAAATACTAGCTTCCTTCAAAACATAACTCACATGGTATCTCCTGTGTAAGGTGTTTCTTAACTCCACCATTTAGAAATCCCTTCTCTCTCTCTCTCTCTCTCTCTCTCTCTCTCTCTCTCTCTCTCTCTCTCTCATTTTATATTATCTTATTTATACTTTGCATTTATTCTGCTGTGTGTGTCTCCCATTCCTCCCCAATACAATGGACCTACTGGCCTATACCTACATAGTATCACATCTTCTTACCTCCCCTTCCTGAAACCCCTGGCTCCCTTCAAAATTGCTCATGAGGCACCTTCTTCAAAAGGTCTTTCTTGATTCCTAAGTTGCTAGTATTTCCCCGACCCTCAACAAAATCACTTTGTATTTATTTTACTTACATTTTATTTACTTTTCTGTTAATATATTATGTGCTCCCCTTACCTCCACCCTCAATAGTTTGTTGGCTTCTCAAGGGTAAGCTCCTTAAGGATATGGACTATTTCACTGAATATTTTTCCAATATTCTGCACGTGGCACATTTCCTTGAACAAAGTAGGGACTTAATATATATTTGTTTAATAAAATAGAATTAAAAGGGCTGAAATACCTGGCTACTTTGCCAAAATGAACCTTCCTTAAGTAGAAACCCAATCCCATGATTCATTATCCAATCCATAGAGGAATGAATCCAATTGACTTCAGAGACAAGATATAGAAGAGAAAACTAAGAAACACACAGACTTGATTCCCTGTACATTTGTATGGAATACCAGATAAACCATTTAAGATATATAACTTTGCAATTTTCCTCTTCATATGTTAATTTAAGCCCTTGTATATCTCCCCATAGGGATTAGAAGTAAAAACCCTTCAAACACCCAAAGAAGATCTGAATGCGAATTTCAGAGCCAAGAGTGCAGACATAGGAAACCTTATGTTCTCTCCCACCTGTAAAGCTGAATGGGGAGAAACTCAAGGTAGTGGCAGTGAAAAAACAAAATAAAATCTTAGGGAATGCTCTGGAAGCCAAGCCCTAGGGAAAGAAAATTGAGGACCAATCATCAGTTGACAGGCATTATGCACCTATATATGACAGACACTGTGTCAGGTAACAAAGAATACCAAGATAGAGGTAAGATTGTCCCTGATCTCAAGAAGCTGACTAACTATGGGGAATGGGGTTAAGGGGAAGACATAACACATTAACAGAAAAGTAAATAAAATATAGTTAAATATATATAGAAAGTGATTTGGCCAGGGTTGGGGGGTAAAAGGGGGAATACTAACAGCTTGGGAATCAAGAAAGACCTTTTGAAGAAGGTGGCACATGAGTTAAATAGTGAAGAGAGCCAGGGGTTTCAGGAAGTGGAGGTAAAGAGATGTGATACTATGTATGGGGAACATCCAGAAGGCCTGTTTGATAGAATCAAGAGTGTGTGAGGGGAAAATAATGTGAAATAAACATTGTAAAATAAAACAGAACCAGATTATTAAAGGTTTTCATGCTAGAGAAATAAGGATTTGATCCCAGAGACAATAGGAGGCTTCCTTGAGCTTGAGCATGGGAGAGGCATGGCCAGACCGACCCTTTAGGAATATCAAATGTGTAGAGGATAAATTAGAGGGGCTAGAGGTTGGATGCAGAGAGACCAATTAGAAGGCTATTTGCAATAGCCCAGGTGATGAGGGCCTGAATTATGGGTGATTGGGGCCACAAGTGAACATATGGGTTTGACAGTCATGTGCATAGTGGTGATAGTAGAAGCTGTGAAGGTGGAAAAACACCTTTCCAGGGAGAAATGTTTTGTTGGTAATTAAAATGCTAACAAGATACCCCAGCAACATGGCCCCAAACAAAAGGATGTTTCATTTTGAGGTTTTATGTTTGGACATTATATACCATCTTAAAGTAAATCCAAATATTAATCTCCCACAGCCAAAAATATTCTATCAGCATAAATCCCTCCAGTTGACTATGGGAACTGGTAGATTTTTTCCTTTTAGTATCTTGGATCCACTACTGCTATTAATGGGACTTATAGACTGTTCAAGGAGAAACTTTACAGTGGAGACTCTGAGATGCACAAGGCTACTATAAAAACTCAAATACTTAGGGCAGTATTGCCTATATGTGAACTCCAGAGATCCTTCAAGAGACCAGTGGTGCCTTTTGATTGAAATAAAATAGTGATCTATGCTGGTTTGGTGTTCTTACTCAATGTTCTTAAAATGAATGATTTTTAAAAAGAGAAAGAGAAGCAAACAATTAAATAAAGTTAATAAATGAAGACAAAGGGAAGGAAGGAAAGGAAAGGGAGGGAGAAGGAAGGGAGAGAAAGAAAGCAAAAAAAAGGAAGGAAGAAAAAGAAAGAAAGAATTCTATATTAAATGGAGAAGAGGCAGTATGGTATAATCTAAAGAGAGAACCAGGGTCCTGGCAACCAGTAAGATCCAGGTTCATCTGTCACTTCTGCCATATGGTGTCTGAAACTCTGGGCAAGTCACTTAACCTCTCAAATACTGATCCAAGGCAACTCACTAAGACTTTAAATTGTCCCGAAGATGTTGCTGTCTTGCTAGAGGCAGTCTCCTCATATAGAGATTCCTTTACCAAAGAAATATGATGTCCAGTTGCTAAGCCCTTCCTAGATTTAATCAGACACCTGAGGAAATGTATACAGGAAGAGAAAAGAGGTTGTCAAATAGCCAAGACCTTCTGTCAGCTGCTTTGTCCCACCTCTACTGTGGCCCAGATCCAATCACTTCTATTTAAAATCTAAAGGTTCCTCAGAAATATTATAATGGTCATAACCTTTTGTACACACTGCTTTCCTTACCCTGTCCCTCTACCATAGTGCAACCACTTACACAAAGTAAATGAGATCTTGATTCTAATTTCAAACGACTGTCAATCAACAAGCATTGATTAAGTACTGTGTGCTAGGTACTATGGGGTGGGGGAAGCAACGTGAGAGAGAGGTATACAATTATAAAGAATGAAACAACCCTACTCTCAAGGAGTTTACATTCATCAATTAGCACAGTGTCTGGCACACGGTAGGTACTTAATAAATGGTTTTTTTGATTGGTTGATTGATTAATGAAATATCTAATAAAGGGAGTCCTGGAACCAGTGTTTTAAACTCTACTTTTCTCAGCCCTTTCCATTATTCATGTAACTTCACATTGCTTTCAATTGTGTGTTTTTCTAGTACCTGAGTTAAAAAGAAAAAGAAAAGACTTTAAAGAAATGTATCATTGTAAATAAAGTCTGAAAAACAAGTTAGTCCCTGAAGTCTTAGACTCTTTTCAGTTTTGTGATCTCAACCCACCCTCACCCCCCTCTCCAATCCCTAACCCCAATTCCCTAAGGCTATTCTGGATGTAGCCAAAAAAAAAAGTTAGAATGTCTATTGTTCCTGCTGTGACAAGAATTTAGACCTGACTTTATTTTATACTGTTTACTGGATCTCTAAAACCTTATGACTGGAAAACCTAATATCACTGATGAAATGTTAAATGACATCCAGAATGAGAGGAAGAGCATGCAGATCCTTGTAGATAAGTTCAATTCACTTCGACCATCATTTTAGGTTACTCTAACCAAATACCACCCATAAATAATAATTCATTATTTTGGGATTTAATTGTAGATACTGTATAGTCAGTACATTATCTGTATTTTGAGCAGTTCAGCTTTTGTGGTAGTATACATTGCAGAAGAAAAAATGAAAAGAATGTGTTCAGGGTTCAAATTCCTTAGATGTTATCTAGCCCAACTCCCTTCATTTTCATAACTAAAGAAACTGAGGCCCCCAGATTTTTTAAAATTCAATTTTATTTTATTTTCACTTCTGAATTCTCTCCTATTTCCTCCCAGAGAGGTTAAATGGCTTGCCCTATATCACGTAGAGTCAAGATTTGAACCCAGGTTTTTTGACTCAGTTGCAGGGTTTTTCTCACTGTGCTTCACTTCTTTGTTAGTAATCCACTGGGTACTGGCATCAAATCAGGTATCAGAGGGGGAGATATATGTTCAGTCTACCATTGATATGTGATGAGTAGCCACAGGTAATGTATTAAATGAAATACAAATGAAAGAGGGATTCTCTTTTAATGGGCAGGTTCTCCAGGTGCTCCAGGTTCTTATTCATTACACTGAGCCTTGGAACACTGCAGTGCCTCTTCAACAAAATCCACAACATGGCAAAGAAGACCTGAAAAAAAGGTAGATGAAGAAGTACATTACCACAAGCAGATGATGTGGAAACCCACAGAGTTAGTCCACTAGAATATTATCGTTCTGTAAGCTGGGAGGGAAACAGCAACAGTAATTATTGATAATTACTTTTAAACCAGCAGGGTCCAGAAAACAGCCCTTAAGTGGATCTTGGCCAGGGGCCTAGTGTTGTCCAATCTATGGCTTCAGAGTTCAGTAGGTTTAAGGTCTTGGGAAGGGAATGAAAGGATAGGGGAGGGGAAGGGAAGAGAAGAGAAGAGAGGGGAGGGACCCTCCTAGCTTAAGAGTGATGATCAATAGCAACTGTTGCTGTTTACCTCCCAGCTTGATGTAGTTCTTTTTCTTTGGCTCATTAAAGGGATCATCGTCTGAATTTACTATTCAGTAAATAGGCCTATTCACCGAACGTCACCCTAAGTGAGTACCTGAATAGGCCTTGGTCTAAAGGGGCCAGGGTCTCCCAGTGCATCCTGAGCCATCTCCAGTCATCCTGATGACTATCTGGTCACTGGATTTAGATGCCTCTGGAGGAGAAGTGAGGCTGGTGACCTACACAGCCCTCCCTCACTCAAAACAAAGTCAAGTGCAAGTCATGTCCTCATTTCCCTGATGGCATGGTCTTCTTGGGCAGCGGACGAACACAACAACAATGACAATTGTTCTGTAAGAAATAGATTGGATAGTTTCAGAGAAAATTGAGGTTTGTATGAATTGATGCAGAGTGAAGTGAACCAGGAGAACAATTTATACGATAATTTTTATATAGTAACTTTATAAAGGGAAATAACTTCGAAAAACTCGGGAATTCTGTTCAATACAACAACAAACTCACAATTCTAGAGGACTCGTGATGATAACCCACCTCCAGAGAGGGAGGTGACGGACTCAGAGTACAGAGACATAATCTATCAAGACTCAAAGACTGAGGCATATTTTGTTTACATGACTAATGCAGGAATTTACTTTTCTTGACTATACATTTATGTAATGGATTTTGTTTTTCTTGCTTTCTAAATGGGGGAAAGTGGAAGGGAGAGATTTGGAGAGGGAAATAAAATAAAAATTAATTTTAAAAGAATTAATATATATATATATATGTTGCATAGTGTTAGTTCACTGACAGTGGGCTACTTTTTTTAAAAAAACTTAAATATCCATTTTATTTATAAGCAGGTAGGTGGCACAATAGATAGAGTGCTAGACTTGGAATCAAAAGATCTGAATTCAAACACAGCTTCTGTGAGA
>CM053770.1:111194341-111215791 GCA_028658325.1 Potorous gilbertii | reverse complement strand
TCATGAAGATAAAATGAGATATTTGTCAAGTGCTTTACAAACTATAAATTAGTATATAAATGCTAGCTACTATCATAATTAATTGAAATAAAAGATGTTTTCATTATCTAGTCATTAAAAATAGTTTTCATCTCTTGTTAACAGATATTCATTTAAAATCATTGACTATTTTTTAAAAAATCTAATTTTTCCTACTTTGGGATCATAGGTCATAGGATTACAGATTTAAAATGAAGGGACCCCAGATAACATCTAGTCCACCCCTTTCATTTTACAGATAAGGAAAGTGAGGCACATGGAGGTTTAGTGATTTTATCCAAGGTCACATAAAGAACAGGTTGCACTGTCAGGATTCAAACCCAGATCCTCTGTTTCCAAATCCAGCACTCTTCAAGCAAATGAGGAATTAAACATTGTTTCCCTCTTTTCTATGACAGGTCTGATCTAACAGAAATAGAGTTAATGATACAATCGTGACAATAAACTGTTAACCTATATAATATTTATCTGACTCACCACATAGAAGATTGAGCATTTTGCCAGTCAGTCAGTTAATAAGTATTTATGGTCTACTATGTAGCAGGTTTCTCAATTTCTTAAGACATTTAAAAACTTTTTAAACAGCATTTTTTATCTTAACGTAGCTTTAAATATTTGAATTCTACACATAGAAAGACACAAGACTAAATGAGGTCCAATATCTGTTGTAACACTGATCTGTGCCTCTCAAGAACTGTTCTCATTTAACAGTATTTGTTGCCAGTGTGAAAAATATTCCAGTTATTATAGTTTTTCCTTTAGTGTTTCAGCTCTGCTCTTAATTATAAAAACAAGGAGCCAGTTTTTCATTCTAATAGCCATATGCATTCAATTTGAGTCAAATTAAATGATCTATAGTTTCATTCTAAATAAAATAATGTGTCATGGATGCCGCTGATAATATGGAAGATAAAACCAGTCGTTGGGAAAATCATGGAATCCAAAGAATAGTAGACGGATATCCCAGTCTTTGCAATGGCACACTAAAAACTAAAAATATCTAGAGGAAATCCTCCAGTGTGTTGGGTAGATACTCTGTGGAAGCAGACAGACAAGAATTACACAGGATGAGAAAGGATGGAGGAATTGTGATCTACCTAAATGAATGAAATATCTATAAGGTTAAAATAATAGCTCCATCAAAACAATATAATATACATTGGTACCTTTACCAAAAGATTTTTTTCCAAATGGTTCTTCCTGATTTTTAATCATTTAATCATATTAACCAGTGCCAATTTTTGGTGTGTTTCTTTTAATTCTCATGATATTCTACCTAAAGTACATTTTCTTGCTTAATTTTTCTGAATTGTCTGTATAGTACATTTCCTGGAGATCATTTTAAGGGTGCATGAAAAGTGAAACTAAGATTTTTGGCTTTCCACCATGTTTATAGATACTGAGTGGACCACATAGTCTCTTGTACACCTGACTAAAATATAGGTTTGACTATGGATGCCCATACTCAGTGTGCTCCAAAAGCTTCGAAAGAATACATCTGGGATCAAATATAATTTCCTCTCTCTGACATTTCAAGCTCTTTACAAACTGGCCCCTTTCTATCTTTCCAATAGCTTCTACTACTTCTTTTCACACAGTCTCTAGTCCAATCACACTTACTTTTTTACTGTTCCTCATACAGGATGTTCTGTTTCCCAACTTCGTGCTTTTGTACTAGCTATCACTTAAAATCTACAGTATTCTCCCTCTTGATGCCGCCTCTTAGAAGTCCTGGCTTCCTTCAGGCTTCTGCTAAAGCATCACCTTCTTCAGAAGGCCTTTCCTGGGACCTCTTAGCTACTGCTGCCTTCCCCTCTAAGGTTATTTTCTATTGACTCTACACATATTATACAATATCATAAATATATATGTGTGTGTGTGTGTGTGTATGTGTGTGTATATATATATATGCAAAATATAACCTTTTATGTATATGAGGTCTCCCCCATCAATCTCCTTGAGGGAAAGGACTATTCTTGCCTTTTCTGTGCCTCTCCCAGGTCCTCACTGACAAATAGTAGATACTAAGAAATGTTGACTGATTGAGTTTTCTCTAAGGTCTTACAGCATTTATGAATATATGAACCTAAAATTAAATAGCTACACCATAAGAAAATTAATTTATAATAGTTATGTTGTAAATACTGTTTTTGAAAATCAGAGGATTCCTAATTGAATTCTGATGTTGAGACCCAACCTGGCAGAGGAAAGGAAGTTTTCTGATTGCCTTGATGTTTTTGCCAAGCTTCCCTCTTCATGGTTCTCTTGTTAACTGTCACCCATTCATAGTTACAAACAAAATGTGATGGGGATATAACCTAATTATGAAATACTGAAGCTACACTAGCATTTCTGTGGTGAAGGAAGATGATTGGGTGGCCTGGAGTTTCTCCCCCAAAGAACTGCCTTCCACTCATCAAACAATTTATTGTCAGAAATTTATCCAGAGAACTTGTTTGTTAGACTGGCACTTTTCCAACTTGATACTATCACACTATTTTACATAATTTAAACAAAAAGGAATGTCATGTTTATACAACGGAAACTTGGTATTCTGAGTCTTTCTGGCTGATACCATATTGTCCTTCACTTATTGGCAAGTCAGCTGTCTTGACAGTAACAGTTCCTATTACTTGAGAAGAGACTGTAGAGGGTAGAGACACTGATGGAAGTCACAGCTAGCAGCTGTGAGATTGACCTTGGGTATCTCCAGTAAATGCCTCAAAGGTTCATTGCATTGAAGGAGGACCTAACTCTGGGAGATTACAAACTGGCCCCAGAGACTCCTTATCAATTGGACAAATAGCTTAAACTATACTCACAGTCACTGATCAAAAACCACACATTTCAGAAATTTAAATCACTTTGCCAAACCCAAGTCCTTCTAAATAATAAGACCATCTAAATAATTTGCTCTGACATCACATAGATGAGGATTCCTATACAAACTGCTAATATATTATAAAATGTATAAGAGGCTTAATACATTATAAAATGACTCAGGCTCTGCTAAGAGTCCTAAAACATAACGATCCTTTAATAATCCTTGCAATAATTCTAAAAGACAAGACAGATAGTTTTACAAAGTCCCCCTTTAAAGATGAATAAATTAAAGCCTAATGAGATTATGTGACTTGCTCAAGAACATACAGGAAAGAAAAGCAATAGTAGACACAGGATTACAAACTAGGTCCCATGATTCCTAAATCCAGTGTTTTCATCTCTGGCTCTTTCAGTAAAGTAGAGACTTCTGGAATACTACCTCTGTCTTCTTCTGCCACCATATCATGTGCTGAATAAGGCACAGGAGATGACATGCCATGAGCTTGGGTTTGCCCTTAAACAGAGGATTGCATCAACTTTTTGGGGAAGCCCTATCATGGGTCAGTCTGTTCTGGTATATCTTAGATTTAGCTTTCCTCTTCTAAGTGTAGGGATCTACTGAATCAATGACTCCTATCCTACCCCATTTAAGGCAATTAAACAAAAGTCTATATTCTGATGACTTTATCCAGTGAAACCACCACATTTGGAATCAAAGTCAGACATTAAGATAGGATTGAAAAGTCTGGATTTGGTGGCATCTCAATCACCCTCCGTGGGGCTTATATAAAATAGTTAAAAACCCAGGCACTTAAACAGATTGTCCTACAGAATCTTTCATCTAAAGCCCTGAGAAGGAAAGACTTTGGTCAAGGAAGGAAAGAAAAGAGCCATTACCTCCCCCAGCCCCACTACCATCACCACCACCACAGGATGACCTTATAAACTTTGAGATGTCTAGACTAGAAACACTGAGGAAATAATACTTCAGAACTGTGCAGTGATCCCACCACACCTAAGGGGAACACATGAGGGTTCCCCCGCACCAATAGGAAGAGATTTATAACTTCCAGGAGCAGTGAGTAACCCCTTTTGCCACTTATGCTCTAAGCTTGATCTCACTTTTCCCCTGGACTCTGTATTATTTGTGGAAGATTATTTGAACTTGGGAAAAAACTATGGTTCTGAGCTTCTTCCTCTTGTGTCATTATGGTAGTATATGAAGGCATTCCTTGGTATCTTTGTCTGTCCAGATCCATAGGGCATGCACAAGAAAGAGAGGATTAAGTACTGATTCAAGCTATTATCAGATGCAGCCCGAAGATTGTCTCTTTGCACTAGGATTATTAATACTAGTGATAGGTAACCCTTAATGCTTTGGAAAGCATTTGCTCTTATTGTCACCATTTTATAGGTATAAAAATCAAGGATGGTGGAGGCTAAGCAACTTGTCCAAGGTCACACAGTTAATGTGTATCTGAGAGGCAGGATCAAACTTAGCTTTTCCTAATTCCAAGTCTAGTGTTGTATCCACTAAGCCACTGTGCTGTCTATATACCACATGAGCTGACTTTAATTTCCATTCTTAGAGAAAAAAGTAGAGAAACATGATAGTACCACACCCAAAGCCACCCATGGGAAACTACAACTCCATGAAAATCCAGCGTCCTGTCTCTTAGTTTCTCTTCGAACCAATTAGACTGCCTACACAGGAGTCAAGGGAAAAGAAAATTTAGAGAAAGTATGCTGACAAATCTAAAATCCATCAGTCCAAGGAAAACCTTTGGTTAAATGGTCAGTTTGTTTGAGGCTGAAACCAACCGGAAATTTGATGTGATAATCAAGACAACCCATGATGCCACTCATCTGACTGAACCCCCTTACTCTTCAACTAGTTGCTTGTTGTCATGGTGACAGCCATTGAAAGGTATTGCTTTGGGGAGGGAGCAGCCAGCTCTGGGAACTGAAGCCCAAGAATGTGCTTGACTCATATGGAGAGGAAAAATGAATTCCAGAATCAACACACAAGCTAGTGTTTTATCTGTTGGCATGTTTGCAAGGAAAGTTGGGAACTAGATAAAGGATAATTGCCCATTTACAACAGGATGCAACAACTTTCATCTCCATTCCTTTGTTTACAGGCAGCATCTCCTCTAGCTTTTCAAATGAGCTAAATGAGGAATGATTCTGACTGAGCAATGATGCTAAGGCATATAGTTTTTGTCTTCAATCCCAAATGCCAGGTTAATTACTGTAATCCAAAACCACAGCAAGATGTGTCATACATTGATGTCACCCAATTATCTATAGGGCTTTCAGTGATGCTCAAACAGTACCCTTAATACTTCTTTAGTTGGTCCAGGGTTGGCCCAAATCAACATAAAGTGTTTGTTCAATAAAAAGTACTCAATAGTTCAAGTCAATGATGAGAGTTTTCTCTAGGAATTATATCAGCAGCCCACTATTTAATTTATTAGTAACATCACCCTGCTTCCTTATAGGACCCTCTTATACTTGGGGCCCCAGAAAGTTACCCCAGATTTGGGGCACTTTGTGGGTTAGAATACTTCTCAAATCAAACTTCACAAGCCCCTAGTGAAGTGTTTATGTTCACTTGTAAGCCAAAGGACACACAATAGTTCCAAACAAACCAAAAAAAGAAAGCAATAAAATAACAGAACAATTCATAATGAACTTTGAACTGCTCACTTTCCTGCAAATATTCACACTCTCAATGGGAAGAAGAACCTTTTATAGGGATCATACATGGAGCAAAGACATGAAGGAAACAGGTGTGACTAATGTACCCATGTAGAGGGACAGATGTTGTTTAGTAGTTAGGTAATCTCATTGTTTTCTTCTAGTCCTCAAGAGTTTCTACTAAATATTATGTCTCCTGTCATTTCCATTTGGTACTGTATACATTATGTCTGGATAACAGATGTCTATCTATCTTTAAAAGGACCTAATACTCTGTTCACAGTCTGTTGGGGAAGCTGTGGTTAGTAAGCCTCTCTCCTCTGTGGAAGTCTACAATTCTCTCTTCCAATGCCTTTAACAAATAACTAAGAAATTCTTCACGTTAGTCATGGGAAGAAGGTTCTTTTTAACTTCTCTACTCTTTGAACTACGCTCTTTACTTATTTCTCTGACTCAGTTCAACTCTCCTTTGACCTATCATCACAAACCTATTTAAGTCATTAATTCTTATCATGTCACCCAGCTGAGGTAAATATTTTTAGAGCTCCATTTCATCACATGGAAAACCTGCTAAGTAAAACTGTGTTAAAAAAATTGCTTTCTTTTCCCTGTCTACTCCCTTTCCCATCATGTGTCTCAATAATGCAAATCACAATGGAGCTGGTTAGAGAACACTGAAAAGTCTGATGATCCTTGTCTGACTTTCCCTAGCAACGAATCACACCCTGCTATCTCTCTAACTTTCCTATACTTGAATTTCTCTTTTGTGTTTCCTTATAGTTCTGAATGTCCTCTTGCCTCAAAATATTAGAAAAACATTATAAAGGAGGATGTCAGCCTTATGTCTATAAACTACTGATGGCTAAACCTGCCCCATTCTATCTTACCCATGTTTCATATTTGAAAAGATCTTATACCTCACTTTTCCACTAGCTGAATTCCTACCCATCCTTTAAAGACTATTTTAGTCATAACTTTCTTCATGAAGTTGTCCTTGAGTTCTCAATACATGATATTTCTATTTTTATTTTTAACTTTGTTTTCACTGATGTGGTGTGCTTATCATGTATATTTTTTGTATCATAGCTTTCCTTATGTTTTATACCCTGCACTCGACCACAAACCCCATACAGAAAATACCAGGTTTCATCTGACTACTGTTGTTTCCTTGTGAGCTAGACAGCATACAGTAAGTTGGGTTTTTTTTAAGGTCTGGATCTATAAAGGCCTGTGTAAAACTCTCAGTGTAGAAATTGTCTCTACCAATGCAAACAGACAAGTTATCCATAATTTATATTCTCAGAAATGTGGCTGGTACACTATGAGGCTAAGTGGTTTGCCCACAGTCACACAGCTAGTATATATCAATATTAAATACCTTATAATTAATAAATATTTATTTAATTGATTAAAACAGAAAAGATACTTTTAGCTACAATAAGAAGAATTTAGAAAAGAAATAAAGAACTTCCTATCAATATACTACAGTGATTTAACATGGGAACATGCTGTAAAATAGATGTGATTTCTAACCTTCAAAATTTTCAATATAAAATTTTCTTACATAATTAAAAGTCCTGTTTGAACAATGGGGCTCCCCATGGAGATGTGTTGAACTAAGTAAGCAAAAGGAGGCATACATTTTTGGACCTGGCCAATATGGAATTTTTTTTTGCTTCCCAATACATATTTGCTACATTTGTTTCTTTTTTTGTCCAATGGAGGGAGGCAGCCGGGGAGAGATTGAAAATAAACATTTATTTATAGAAAAATAAAGTTCATGGAATAATAAGAAATAATCAAAATTAGATGCTCTCAACTGCCTCAGGAGTATGTTTGTACTTTTCAGGGCAACACTTGCCAGTCAGTCAATAAATGTTTATTTAGATCCTACTACGCACTACATTAGGCAATGTAATAGTCCAGCACAACTGCTGCTATACATTACATGGAGCAAAGGTGGAGGGACACCTGGAGGCTCACTGTCTAGCCAACTGAGAAGTACTAGGAATAGATTCAAGTTGGGAGCATGACTAAGTCCAAGACATGATCCTCTGTCAGGATTCGGTCCACAGAGCACAGGAGGTAAGATAAGGCTATAATGCACCAAAAGGATCAGACCATGATTGTTTCCACTCAAGGAACCATAGGAAACTGACTAAAGTCAGAGGGCACTCTGTGAAGTAGAAGCAACAGAGAAAGCATTTGTTTTCCAAAGGAATGCTGGAAGGCATCAGTTTTTTAAGTCCACACCACTCATGTAAGGCTGATGGTCATCAGCTGGTTCCTACAGAATTCATTTATGACTCCAGGTACATTTCTACCAAACTGAACTCCACAGGACTTCCACAATGTTGTGATAGAATGAAATTTAGTTAAAAAGAAGACCTAGCTAGAAATCTGATTTCCAATTTGCAAGATGTGAAGAGAAGCAAATTCACTTGTGATGAATTAGGTGAAAAAAATTGCCTTGGATGTTACAGGGGAAGAAGGAAAATGTTTTGGACACATCACCCCCACCCCATCCTCTTCCTCCTCAAGTTCTGCCATCAGAATATAATGTTTTATTACTCAAAAAGGTCTCAGTGATCAACTAAGATAACACTTTTATTTTGTAGATGATTTTTTCAGATCTCAGAGAAAGTAAGTGATCTATCCAAGGTCATCAAGCATTTATTAAGTGCTTACTATGTGTTAGCAACTGTGCTAAGCACTGGAAATTCAAATAGAAGCAAAAAGAAAGACAAGTGCTGCTCTTGTAGAACTTACATTATGATAGGAAAGATGACACATAAAATGAAGCAGAAAAAGCAGTGGAAGTGATAAAGACACCCAGCATGGGGGTCATGTCAAGCCATATTGGGCCAGTCAAAAGTTCAGTCTGATGGGATATGAAGAGAAGGATGCCACAGGCACCCTCCTTCAGTGGAGGTTCTAGGAGGAATCATCTAATCTGGGGAGTGCTGCCCAGAGGCAGAGGATAAAATGGGTGAAAGTGATCTTCCAAGATGTAGAGGCTTCTAAGATATTTGTAAAGAAACCTGGAGGAAGTCATACAACAGGTTAGTAGCAGAGATGATGCTAATGAGGTCAGTGGAAGAAAGAAAAATATTCCTAATATTGAGAATAACCGTGTGAGTGCATGGATAGTGAGAAATGCTGTGAAGAGTTAAGGGAATAGGGGCCACAGAGAATGTGATGAAAAAGGGGTATATGAAATGATAGGATAAATGTAGGCTGCTAAGGGCCTTAAAGTTCAGACTAAGAGGCATGTGATGAATCAAGAAGAGATGGATAAGAGGACTGTCAGGCAGGAGAGAGGGCTTCATTGAGGTTAGATATCATGGATTTGTGGTGGACAGATTCATTCTTGTTTTCCAACTTCCTCCAGCAATACTGGAAAACTTGGAAATAGACATAGAGAAGATAGATGGTATGCCTGACTGAGTGTTTAGAAATTGGCAGGGGATTTGAACAGAAGAACAAGGAGCAAAGAATTCAAGAGCAAAAACCAATGTTGTCCAAATGACTCACTGGGGTCAAGACCAAAGAAAGGCAACTGAAAACAAAATGGGATGATGAACTAGAAGAATAGGAAAGGATTGAGAGAATGGAAAAGCTTCAAAGGAGTGAGGTAACAGAGAAGTTGGAAGTATAGACATTAGATATTAGAGATGGAGAAATTGGGTGAGAGAGAAAAATGAGGTCTCCATATGATCATCCCTATGAGTGAATGAGTTATGGTGGAGATGGAGATGATGGGATGCCTGTCATCCTCTTGTCCATGCCTGCCTATAAATCTGACCCAGGAAAACCACTCTGCATGCTGGAGGTTCTCCTCTATACTTCTTAACTTCACACAGATATCAAAGGAATAAGCAGACAGTCCAGTGGTTATTACTTAACTATCACTATGTGACCAGATCATCCCTTTTTCTGTTAACATCATTGAGACTACTTCCGAAAATGTTTTCATTCGTAAAATGCTGAAATCTATTCATACTCACCTTCCTTCACTGCCCTTTGTGTCAGTTGAAACTTTAATTCTTTGGATATGGTGGCTTCTTTGATTTGTAGTCATATAGCTTCATCAGAAGAATATTAATGTTAACAAGGTAGACTTTTGTTTCAGGGATCAATGAAGCATTATAGAAAACAAAAGTGTGATTTCCAAAAGGCAATATAGGGTGCTCCCCTTTTCCTATTGTCTTCTTGGGTTAGGTCATTATTTATTTTCAGTGTTTCGAAAGCTTATAAAGACCAGCTCTATGTGGCGTCCATCCAATTGCATATCATAGATTGGACAATGACCACTCTTCATCCACTTGGTTTTCCTTTGTGGATAGTTAAATCAAACTCTTTAGAGTGATGAGAGATCTCTGCAATGAAATTATCAATCCAGGTTTAGAGGACACAAGATGCCTGAAATGTCTTAACAATATCTCTGAGACATTTCAGTTGATTATCATGTGGAGGTTTCAGTTTCATGAAATGAAAAAATAGCTATTTTGAATTATTTTTGAAGCTTTACCCTTGATATCTCTATCACTCTGCTTCTGAAAAAAAACTATTTGTCCCCTTATCTGGAAGTTGTATAGATTTTTGTGCATCCACTGTATCATTGTCAGGGCTCATACTAATTACTAATGAGCTTATTTGCTCCACTAGTAACAGCAAAACAATCTTTACATTGCAAACAGCTCTGATATAGGACATGTCTATTTATTCTTCTAACTTATTATTTAACTACTATTTTTCTATTTCAAACCCTGGAATATTAATTGGATCTGTAAAATATGCTATCTTTCCTATTTGCAGGAGCAAAAAAGAATCACAACACAATGGTTGCTAGGGCAACAGCCTTGAGGATATATGCAATCCATTTCCTAGTAATTTTGATATATGACTGTTAGATAATGGTGACACAAAATGTGAATCTATCCTACATGACTTGATGTTCAGAGATTGAAGAAGAAACCTTACTTGTAAATAAAAAGGAGTTCTTCTCGTTGAGTTTGAGGATAAAGCTCCTCTAGGGATGAGATACTTAAACCATTTCTCAACTTGGAATATTTTCTCTATGAGGTTTGGGCGGGGAGGGTGTGTGGAATGGCAAACAGTTTCCATGGTGACCAACGGCAAACCAAGTAACTATAATTCTATAAAATAGTTTTGGATTTTTGGTTAGCACTTGGTAAGACTGTTGCTTTATCAGCATTTTGGCAATGTGTCAATCATTTTAGGAAGAGAAAAGTTTGTTTCAGCAAAAATGTGTTTTAAAATGTAGATTGGAGCATCTGATATTCCTTATAAATATTATAGCAAGTGAGAGGTTCTATTAAAAGCATACAGTTTTTTTAATGCCACCTTTTTTTTGCAAACATTGATTTTCCCTAGTGACAAAATAAAATCAATAGGTCATGAGAGTTCCATTACTTTTCCTTAAGCTTATCCTTTAAAATGATAGAGCAGAATATTGGGAGAGGAAGAACTATCAAGAATTGGGTAGGAAGGAGGGGTCTCTACTCTTCCCTCAATCCCTTTCATTCTTCCCTTTGCTTTCAACCTAATCTCTCTTTAATCTTCTTCCAGTGAATGTCATGTGTCCTTTTTTTCTCTTCCAGAGCCCAGAGTGAAAGTTTCCTGTGAACTAGAACAGACTTACTTTCTCCACAAAAGACATTAAGATGAATTGGAATTCACAGATCCTTCTTCTCTAACTTAAGGAAAGCACTTCTATTAGAATATATTGTTGTTTGTTTGTTTTAATGGTGTCTGACTCTTCATGACCCCATTTGGGACAAAAATCGTAGAGCGGATTGTCATTTCCTTCTCCAGCTCATTTTATAGATGAGTAAACTGAGGCAAATAGGCTTAAATGGCATACCCAGGGTCACAGCTCGTGTCTGAGGCCAGATTTGAACTCATGAAGATGAGTCTTCCTGACTCCAGTCCCAGCACTCTATCTGTTGTGCTGCCTTGCTGCTCCATTACAATGCACTAGCATTTTTATTTTAGCAGAAATGATCATAGGATCATGGAATTTAGAACTGGAAGGAACCTTAAAACTTGTCTCGTCCTATCTTTATCTTGGACCTTCTGTAAAGAAGGACCTAAAGGGCTTCCTTAGATGGTCTCTAATCTTTTCATATTTTAGCAGCATTCTCCTCAATACCTCTTCACAGAAGTTCAATTCAACAGGGAATTACTGAATGCCTACTTCACTGGGTTTTGGTGAGATTCAAGTGAGATAATACATGTGAAATATTTTGTAAGCCATAAAGTTCTTTATAAATGTCAGTTATTCTCAGAGAATATAAGTTCTCTGAGGACAGGGACGGCTTTTATGTTTGTGCTTGTATCCCTAGAAACTAGCAAGAACCTGATTCATAATAGGCTTAACCCTCATTCCATAAGTGAAGGAATTTAGGCTCAGAAAGATAAAGTGATGTGGCCATCATCACAGAGCTAGGAAGGTTCAGAGGTAGGACATGAACCCACGTTGTCCTGATTCCAAATCCAGAACTCCATCACTTAACTATGCTGCTTCTCAAATAAGATAATATATAGAGACTCTTTTGCAAGTATGAATCAGTCATATGTCAGTGATTGCTATCATTACCTAATGTGTGTGCTTATCTACTTTTATTTTGACTAGCTTTAATACTCTGTCTAGCCAAATCTACCTTGGCTCTTAACGAGCTGTTGTCAGTAAAAAGGGTGGTTGTTTAAACAATGGAGCCTACTCTGTTTTCCTTTTATAAACTGATGGGGCCAACCGTCCCTGTTTTTTAGGCTATGCAAATACCTTGACTTAATTTCACTAGATGTAGTGGAGGCAGGAAAGAGAAGAAGGGACTACAAAACCTGATCTCATTTAATTCCAAACTACATAGGAAAAATCCAGACTTCTAATAATTCTACACCTTACATTTCCATACTACTTAGGGATAATTAAGATTCGTTAAGAGGCAGACGCAGGTCTGAGTTCTGCCTGTTTTCTCCATCAGTAAAGCTCCAAATAGCATCAATATTTGCTCCACGCTTGAAAGCAATGTATGGAGTCAGAGGGCTGAGCCTAGCAAAACACCCCTTCTATCCTGTAAACTCCAATCATTGCAATATGTTCTGTTTTCAACTGAGAGTTTATTCATTGGATGACTTAATCCTTTCACTTAGGAAGGAAAAAAGGCTACTCCAGAATGGAAGAGCATTATATCAAATAATATGATTGGAATTTTTTTAGACAAGAGAGTACAATACCTAGGCAGATCTATGGACCATGCCACTTATTTCTTTCTTCTCTCTCTACTTCCCCTTTCACTACTCCCATACATCATCATATACAGTATGAATAGATTGAATTGGTTCTTAATGTTGTCACTGACTTTAAAATTAATGACTCCCACTGGCATAGTGTATTCCATAGCTTTTTTTTAACCAAGACAACTCCTTTAAAATTCTTCTCTTTATTATATCTATGTGCTTCATGATTTTAAATAAAAAGAGTGGTACCTGACCTCAAGAAGCTTTCTGTCAGGATCACCCTCTTGAGTTTTGTCAAACAGACTCTCAGTTCCTGATCCAGTAAGAATGCAATAAAAGCACTGAGTCTGGGGAAATTTTAACATGGCTTGAAGCAATTTGAAAATCTTGAAGCAACCTGAGTACTGTGTCTTATTCAACATTTCCGGTGAAGGTGTAATGACTTTAGGAGAACAACTAAGACAGTGATAAAAAAGAAAAGGCATACATTCTGAATGTCTGATTGTCCAACAATTTACTGAAGCTTTTATCATAGTTCAACTTTGAACAAAAGAAAGAGTTCGTTGAGAATCCATCTCCTGCCTTTGTATGGTCTGTCCCCCATACCTGGAAAACTCTCCTTCCTCACCTCCACTTCCACCTCTACATCTTTTTTTTCTAATCCCCGTGCCTCCCTCTTCCCCCAACAATCCATGCACCAATATCAACATACATACACATAGAGTAGATAGGTAGACATAAATATGTATATGTAGACATATATATACCCAGAGTTCAATACTTTCATAGTTATAATATATACTACATATAAATGCAAACATATATATGTATGCATATATGTTATTTATTTACCTGTTTCTATGTTGTTCCACCCCTTTCCTCACTTTGTAAGTCTTTAAGGGACTTTTCATTTTTATCTCTGTATTCCCAGTTCCTAGTATTGAGTCTAACATGTTGTTAGCAGATTACTAAATGCTTGCTGAACTGAACTGAACTGAGTGTTTTCATCTGAGCAACTCCTTTGTCAAGGAAGGTATGAGCTAGACACATAGTGATTTACGAGAAAGATGTTTTGCATAGACCAGTGCTCTTTATTAGTATGAGATATATTTTTCCTATGGAGCAGGGAGCAAGAAGGAATTGCATAGGGTGGTCAGCATGGATAACCTCAGTAATTTTCAGATGCTTTTCTGGATATATCATCTTTGTAGTGTGCTTACATCTTAATTCCTCAAATATCAGGCAGGTTACTACTCAAATGTAAATAATGCATATTTACATAGCAAGATAAACTTTGTCATGATGGTCTCATGAGACAGATGTTGCCAGTGTCATCCTCCCCATTTTACAGATGAGAAAACTAAGTCAGAAAGGTTAGACTACTATCCAAGTAGTAAGTGTCAGAGCCAGAAGTTGAAGTCAGGTCTTCTGATGTCAGGTCTACTGTACTCCATTACCTCTTGCGCTCCAACAGGAGATATCAGAATAATTGTACTCAAACAGGCACCACTCTAGTCCTGGCTCTCATCACTTCTCACTTGAACTACTCCAATAACCTTCTCATTGGTCATCTTGCTCTCAAGCCTCTCTCCTCTCCAACCCATCTTCCACACAGCTTGCCAAAGTGACTTTTCTAAAGCACAAGCCTGACCATGTCACTTTCCTACTCAATAAACTCTCATGGATTCCTATTTCCTCCAGGACCAAATACAGACTCTCCTGTTTGGCATTCAAAGTCCTTCACTTTCTGGCTTTGAATAACTATTTACATGTTATTTCCCTTCACACACTTTTTGGTCCATTCAAACAGGATTTCTTGCTGTTCCTAACACATGAAATTTCATTTCTCATCTCCATTCCTTTGCACCAACTATTTTCTATTCCCAATACATACTGTCTCCTCACCTCTACCTCTTCAAACTTTATTTTTCCTCAACGTTCAGCTCAAAGGCCACCTTCTGCATGAAGTCTCTCCCAGCTGAATATGCTTCTCCACCAAAAAAATTACTTTAAATTACTTTGTGTACATATATGTTGATGGTGGTGGTGGTGTGTATGTATGTGTATTTACCAAAGGACTATGTAGTAGTAGTAGCAGAAGGATGTAGGATAGATGGGAATAGAAGGGACTTAGGGCAGGGAGACCAATTAGGGAAGTAGTGATGACTGGCTAAGCCAGAGTAGTAGCTATGGGAGTAAAAAGGAGTGGAGTATAAAAATTGTGGAGTCAGAAATGGCAATATTTACTAGCGACTGAAAAATGTGAGGTGAGAGAAAGTAAAAATTCAGAGATGATACCAAGATGACTAACTTAGGAGACTGGAAGAATGATGATACTTTTGACAAAAATAGGGAATTTTGAAAGAGACATACGTTTTGCAAGAAAGATAATGAGTTCAGTTTTGGATGTGAATTTGAATCAACTCCAGGACATCCAGTATGAAATGTCTAATAGATGACTGGTGATGTAGGACTGAAACTCAGGAAAGAGACTGAGGTTAGATATGTCGATTAGTAAGTAATTGCCATAGAGATAATAACTAAACTCATGTAAGCTAATGAGGTCATCAGGAGAGAAAGAGTATGGAGGGAAAAGAGAAGATGACTCAGGAGAGAGACTTTTGGAAACATTCGCAGTTAGGAGGAGTGGTAGGAGGAGTGGTATGGATGATGAACCAGGAGGCAGTCAGGATGAGAACTATGAAGGAGCAGAACTCAGATATACCAGAGTATCCAGGAGATAGAGTGCTCAGCATGGTCAAATATACCACACGGGTTCAGAAAGAAGAGGATTGAAAAAAACATAAGATTTCATAATTAAGAGATCATTAGTAACTTTGGAGGGAACATCCATTAGGTGATGAGGCTAGAAACCAGATTATAATGGGTGAAAGGAAGGACGGTGACATGGGTATATCTGATGACATTAAGGAAGGAATCGGTAAACAGGGCTAGCATGAGATTAGAGAAGAAAGGATGTTTATGATTACAGTCCATTGACCAAGAGCGCTTCTAGAGGAGTTTACCTTGGCAAGAAGGACTATTTCACTGTCAGAGGCAGGGGGAATGATGAGAGTAGATAATGATGTTTTTGAGATGAAGAAAATATTAGAAAAGGGATTGTACTAGAGAATTTGAGCTAGATGAAATATTCCAGATCAACTACTTCAACCTCATTGTTTGACTGTTGAGGAACTTGAACATCAGAAAGATTATATGATGTACAAAGTTCACACAAGTATTGGCCAGGTGACAACTCACTGGGAGGTCTACTGACTCCCATTCAAGTACTCCTTCAAATACACCTTGAGTTTCCTAACAAGTCTACAAGTCTTTCTTTTCTTCCTTCTAATTCATTCTATACGTCACTGCCTGACCAACATTTCAAAAATTCTATTTTGTACGTCATCTCAGTGCTTTAAAAAAAAAAAACTTTGGTGGCCACCGGACTACCTTCAGGATAAAGAACAAGTCTCTACAACCTGGTTTCAACTGACCTTTCCAATTATGTCTCATACTCTTCCTCTTTATGATCCATTTATTCTAAACAATTTGCTTTGTGTACTGTTCCTTGGGTACACCATGATCATCCCTGTCTCTTTGACTATATTGATCCCATTCACCATCTTTGGATACCAAGACACCAGCTTCCTTCTAATCTCTAAGGTTCATAACTTTGGCAATATACTTAACTTTACATTTTACTCACTTCATATGTAAAATGAAGTTGCCAAATAGTGGCTTTCTACTCATATCTCTCATCTAAATTCTTCTTTGTCCTCACATAGAACTTATCACCTCTCTCTTAGACCATTAGAATGATCTCCTCGTTGATCTTCTGCATTTAAATCTATCTTCTCACTGCTGCTGAGAAAATTTTCCTTAAGTATAGATCTAACCACATTACCCCTTCTACTCAGTGAACTCTATTGGCTCTCTATCATCTCTAGGATAGAATATAAAACTCCTCTGTTTGACTTTTAAAGCCCTTCACAATCCAACAAACCTTTCTAGCATCACTGCCACTCTCCTTTCTAAACTTTATGGGTCAAACGATTTTCTTTCTATTCCTCACACATAAGACTCCATCTTCTGCCTTGGTAACTTTTATTGGCCACCCCCCATATCTGTAATGTACTCCATGTTCACCTCTGTATCAAAGAATCCCTCATTCACTTCAAGATGGGGCTAAAAAAACAACTACATGAAACCTTTCCTGATTTACTCAACTGACAGAATCTCCTTCCATAACTCCCTGGATTGAACTATCTTGTGTTCATATTTTATTTATTCTGTGTTTATTCATACAGAAAGCAACATGGTGCTAGATAGATAGATAGCCAACCTCAAAGAATACTGGATTAAAGCTCTGAAATATATCAGGAAAGTCTCTCAAACTTTAAATGCCAAAGGCAGCTGTCTAAGTCTGCAAGTTACACAGAAAGTGCCAACCTTCACTGGTAGAGAGAGTAGCCTCAGTAAGAGTTCCCTATACTAATAAAATCACCCTATCCTTGTGTGCATGTTGTCTCCTCAAATACAATGGCTAGCAGAGACTGCTTAATTTTTGTCTTTCTATCCCTAATTTTTGTCTTTGTGCCCAGCACAGACCCTGGCACATAAGTGGTGCTTAACAAATACTGGTTGATTTGTTCATTCATTCATGCCCATCCTCAGTCAATCTACTGCTCCTTCAAGTTCAACATCAAATCCATTTCTCATCACTCTAGCCCACATTTATTTTTCCCAATTCTAAAGCTGTACAGCACTTACTGTCATTTGACATTTGACAGTCATACATTTGACATTTACTGTGCAATAACATAATTTGAAAAAAGGTGATTTCATCCCTATCCCACCTCAAAGATCTTATTGAAAGTACCCAGCAGGTTAATGTAGATAATCCTTCAATGTTCCTGTGCTGGGAACTTACTTAGTAACATCCCATACCCATTTAATTATTCAACCAACATATTGATTTTCCTTATATTTGCTTTAAATGAAACAAACATCTATAATTTTCTCTTTAATTTTCTACTCTTTGCTTCTGTAGGAACACATTTCAGACAGATTCAAAAAAGATAAAATATATCTGTAGATTAGATCACATTTATCAGAGTTTCCTAAGTTAGTTAATACACATTCACAGCAGTATCATAATTCTTTGAGACCTATTGAATGATAATTGTGCATATATATGAAAGATAATACAACATTCTGAGTTCTGTGGTATAAAAGCATGATACATAGCCATGCCCTTGAGGATAGTAGTCTTTTAGAGGAGACAAAGCATATATACATTGTGGTAAGTAACCAAGGAGTAACATTGAGTGCAAAGAATCATACATCAGGCAACATATTACTCACAGGCATGCAAGTATATGGCCTTCAATCCCACTGTCCCTTCAATCCCACAGGCAAGCAAGAATGGTAGCTATGTTCCTATAATTATATACATAACCCATTCCAGATCCCAGATCTATGGTTTTCTGCTTTTGTATCTGATTAGTGTTTCTAGACAGGTTCACAGAGACTGGGTAGGAGGGAAACCCTTAGGGGAAGTTAATCTGTAGGTGGCCTGGAATGTAACTCATTTCCCTTTACTGATAACAAGGGCATTGTAAACAAGGACATTTTGCTAATCTTACATACATGTACTAACTAGAGTTTGCTAAATTGTTTTTGATGAGTAGAATCTTGAATTCCTTGCTCAATTTTCTGGTACATAGATGGGTCAATCAGTGGATAAACAAAACATCACTTCTATCAGTTGGAGTCTAGTTATTCTAGTAGCAGGATAGTAAAAAGGCAAATAAAAGGCAAAACATAAGGGAATATGCGGCACAAGTCTTAAACTTTTTTTGTTTTAAAAATCTTAAAATTTTTAAAAATAACTCCGCAAATATAGGATAGGTAGGGAATGATTAAACAGTAGTCTTTAGAGAAAAAAGATCTAGGAATAACAATTAAAAGCAAGCCCTATGTGAGTGTTGTGTTATTTTAGACTAATTCAGAGAGGCATAGCTTCCAGGGAGGGAGAAAAAAAGTGGTGATGGTAGCACTGTCCCCCGGCTTGGTCAGACTGCATCTGGTGAGCGCTTTGTGTTCAACACTGGGGACTGTGGTTAGGAAGGATAGGGATAAGTTAAAGAGAATCATCCAGAGGATCCTAGTCAGAATGCTGAAGGGTCTGAAGTTTTGTGTCATATGAAGATTGGTTGAAGAACTTGAAACATTTAGCCTGGAGAAAAAAAGAGCATCCAAGAGGAATTGAGAACTCTTTTTAAGTATTGGATATAGTGCCATATAGAAGACAGATTAGACTAGGTCTGTTTTCTCCAGAGGGCAGAGAAAGAGAAGCAATGAAGAGAAACCACAAAAAAGGCTACAAATTTAGATCTAATGTCAGGGAAAAAAAACTTCCTAACATTCAGAGCTGTAGGTAAGCATCATGGACCACCTCAGGAGAAAGGGCACTTCTTCAAGCAAAGGTCGATGTGTTCTAACGGAAATTCCTTTTTGAGTATGACTTGAACTAAATGCTTGTAGAGGTTCCTCCCAACTTGGGAATTCTGTGATTGTGTGAAAACTCATAGAGTTCAGACTTTGAGGGACCTTAGAGCTCATTGAGACTAATCTCTTCATTTATTATACTTGAGGCAAGCCCTGAGAAAGTTAGTGACTTGCACACAGGTGACACAGAGGCAAGCTTTGAACTTTGAACTTTGAACTCAGGTTCTCTGACTTTGGATCCATCGCTCTTGCCACTGATGCCATGGTGATATTCCATAGGTATTAGGGATTCAAAATCAAAAATAGAAACCATCCCTGCCCTCAAGGAGTTTCAAACTCTACTGGAATTGTTGTATTCATATCAGCATTAAATGAATGGTACCATCAAAAGTCAGAGCTTGGACTAATGGACAGAGAGTCAGCTGACAAGCCCAGATGACAAGGGTTCAAGGCCTATTTCTGACATGCAATGCTGCAGAACCTGGACAAGTCATTTAACTTCTGATGCTCTGGGCAACTCTCTAAGACTGTAAGCAGCAAAGCAGATACTGATTTGCATTGATAGAGGAGTTTGCTCACCAGGAAGGGTCCTGTATCAGTGAACTCACAGACCCAATCACTATCCTATCCAAAAACTTAGGTAAGTACTGCTACTGCCCTCCACTTGTACATTTGGTAAACTAAGTCACATTGGAAAACCAAGCCTAGTATTGACCATTTACTGAGATTTGTAAGAACTTCCACTGAGGGTAATTTTTGAAAAGACAAGTCAATTTATTACAGAAACAAACTATTCTATAACTTCATTGACTTTGTATTGTTTTATGGAGTTTCTCATCTATTTAAGAAGAAAACAAAAGTGGAAATAATGGTCAGGAATTCACGCTATTGTCATGCTTTCATTCCATGGCTTCAAGTTCACTCGCTGCTAATGTATCTGAAAGCACCGTGTCTAGAGTAAAAGACCACAGAATTTTTGTCATTCCAAGAAGCTGCACTGGAAGACTCTCCTTCTGATGAAGCCCAATTGATGCAACCTGAATCCTTTTATATACAGAACAGTAGACAAGAAATCTCTGTGTCTTCCTCAGCCTCTATATATGCTTTTATTCTTCACATCCAGAAGGCAATAAAATCTAACAATGACTGAGAAAGGATCCTATTATTTTGATTTTTCCTTTCTTTTTAATATTCAGTGTGCATTTTTCAGAAGCCTGGACCCATTTTTAAAAATATGTTAGACATTTTTGAAATCCCACTGCATGTGTAAACTTATACCTTATGAATTTTTAGTACCCAGCTGCCAACAGGTTGATAGAGTGGGAATACTTCTATTCAAAAACTACTGGAGCTGTTATAAGAATATGAGCACTGCTAGTTTTTCTCTTTTCTCTTCTCTGTCTTCCTGGTGTAGTGACTGTTACTTGAAGATGGTTAGACACTTAAGGAATGCTTTTGGATGTCCCAGCACAGAAACTGTACTCCAGACCTGATAAAGGGAGCTTGTACTGGCCATTTTCTTTTAGGATCAGGCTTACCGGACAGAAAATGTTTTCCAGAAGGTCTTAAATGAAACCCACTTGGATTTCACTATCTGAACCCACATTATCTTTTCATGTTACCTCACTTAATTATAATATTTCAAATGCTGCAGACACCAAGGGCAAATGGCTTTTACTATAATCCTGTTTACACATCCCAATAAAATGCTTGCTTTTTTAAATAGTAAGCGACATTGGTGACTCATACTGGTCTTCATAATTCACCATGACTCTGAGATCTCTCTCTTAGATAGTTGAGCCTAACTACTCATTACTCATCTTATTTACATAGTTTATTTTCCTTCCTTTAATTTATTGCTGAAGCCATTTGGTTGGTTCCTAATGGCTTCTCTGGCTTATTGTGGTTCCTGTAAATTCTGATCCTATGCCCCAAGGCAGCCACCCATCTCTCCTCCCCAACCTGTACTTCCTTTATCAATCAGTCCACTTTGGAATCATCTCCATGTATACCAAACAGTGGTATTTAGGGAGCAGTCAAAAATATTTTTGAACCTGCTAGGTATAGAGCACAGTATTATGAACTTACTGGAAAGGAAATAAGAGACAC
>CM053770.1:111170185-111193841 GCA_028658325.1 Potorous gilbertii | reverse complement strand
TGTTATCTTCAGGCACAGGGTAGCATGACTGTACTGGCTGGTCAAGTCAGTTAAAAAAGAAAATGTGGCAACGAAGTCCATCTTACTGACTTGAAGATCATTTATAAAGTACATTGTCCCCAAACTCTTGGTGCAACTATAGCACTATGACTTTTGGGATATTCTGTATAATTTTTTCTTCAGATAGACAAAGTCTGGATTCAAATATATTACATTTCCTCAGGACAACTAAGAGCTACACAAGAACACTGGGACAGGAGCCAAGAGACCTCCTCATTCTGTAGGTGAAAGAAATGAAGCTCAAAAGGGAAAGTAACTTGCCCGAGGTCACACAACAAGTACTAAAGTTGTGACTCAAACTTAGCCAGCTCTGGACTCTGAGCGCAGTACTCCACCTCCTAGGATCTGAATGGGTTGCCTTATGGGATACCATGAATTGATTATCTCTTTAGATTCAAGTTTTTGTGACAAGATACTCTCTCTCAGTCATCTCTATTCCAATGTGTATTTATTTATGGAAAGATGAGTAAATATTTTATCATTAAAGCCAATATCTAAACATACTTCAATCAACTCTTTTTTAAAATTTTCTTGTTGCTTTCCTGAAAGCCCTATACTAAAACTTCTAAGTGATTTAAGACTACAACAACACCAGCATCAGAAATCCAAACAAGCGACAGTGAAGGTCAACCCAAAGGCCAAACACTGGGTATTTCAGAGAATTAGTCATTCCTCACTCCAAGGCACTTGGACTATCCTTGAAAAGAACTACTTTGAAAGTATTCCGCAAACTGTCATTCTAATTTCCTTTAAGACTAACCATTAGTACTTAATTATTTTAATTTTGGGGAGCCAGGTGGCAAAGTGATAGAGAGCAGGTCCTGGAATCAGGAAGATTCATCTTCTTGAGTTCAAATTTGCCCTTAGACATTTACTAGCTGTGTGACCCTGGGCAAGTCACTCCCCTCTATTTGCCTTAGTTTCCTCATTTGTTAAATGAGTTGGAGAAGGAAATGACAAACCACTCCAGTAGCTTTTCCAAGAGAACCCCAAATGGGATTACAAAGAATAGAACATGACTCAAAAATGACAACAACAAGAATTATAATTTTAAAAATTATGTAGGTTCAATAACTTTCAAATTGAGATAGCAGTGTGGCACAAAGGATAAATGACTGGACCTGAAGTCAGGAAGACCTGAGTTCAATTTCAGCCACAGTCATTTATTAGCTGTGTGATCCTGGGTAATTTTTGCCTGTCTCAGTTTCTCCATGCTTTATATATATCTCATTTTATTTTCACAAAAACCCTGGGTGGTAGGTGATCCTATTATTTCCATTTTATGGGTGAAGAAACTGAGGCAGAAATAAGAGGAAATCAAGAAAGACCTGACTGAGAGGTATTATTAGGACTTGAAGAAATTATGGAATTATACAAGGTAGAAATGAGGGTCAAGTGCATCCTGAACATGGGGCACCAATTGTGCAAGGATGTGGAGGCCAGAGATGGAATGACATTTATGCAGAATAAATAACAGTTTAGTTTGAAAGATGGAGAACGTGTGAAGGGCAGAAATATGAAATAAAACTAGAGAGTTGGGTGAGAGCCAGCTTATGGAAGCCTTCAAAAATGTGAACACATGGGCATGCAAAAGCTAAAGTCATTTCTTTTCAAGGTCCGGAAAGTTTCTTGGGAAAGTGTTGGATTTTCTTTTTCTGTCTCCATTAAACCTATATTTTGACACTCTTGAGTAATTGGAGAATTTGAGAAGTGGGAGTACATGCACAGTAATTTGATTTTTTCCCTGTCTCTTGAGGATTTCTCTTAGAGAAATATGGATGGCTATTAGGTATCTTCAACATACTTATACTAATGTGAGCCAATGTTATAGTGCTGGTATTTCCCCGATCTATATCCCCAAAGCCTGAAATAACTGCCTGTTTTTTGGTGTTTAGGTGCAGGAGTGTAGGTCCAGGTAGAAAATCTGCTACTGAAGACAATTCCAGGTCTGGGTGAGGCCTTGGTTCATTTCCTTATTAATACAATAATCACTCACAAAGTGCTTAATTGTATTCAAAGTATACTGGGGAGATATAAAGTTGTTTGTTTTTTTTTAAACATCCTATTACTCTTGTGAGTTTACAGGTTAGTAGAATACAGAAGAGGTATGAACCACTTTTATAGGAAATACCAATTGTGAATGCACTCCTTCCTTTTCAGAACTCCTTGAACAAAGGTTCTTATTAAGGGATTCAAGGACCTATTTAAAGATAGATTTCATGGGAGGGAAGGTGAAGAGGTGAAGGGCAGTTTGTGAACTTGGAAACCTTTATTTCATTATAATAGGTTTCTTTGTAATCCTATCTATTTTATTTTACACATTTGAAAGTGTTCTAAAAAGGGGTCCATAAGTTTCTCTAGACTGCCAAAGAGGTTCATAAAACAAAACAAGATTAAAAACCAATACCAATCCATTAGTTTTGAAGATCTAAAATGTAGGCTTATCAGAATTAGGGAAAAAAATCCTCTTACTTTTTTTTCTGATCCTTAATTTGCCTCTTTCTAAAGGAGTTTTATATTTGTTAGTATTGTTTTTCACCATTAATAATTATAAAAAGAGTAGTTGACATTTCTATGGCATTCTAAAATTTGTAATTTTCTCACTCAAAACTTAATAACAGCCCAAATATTAACTTTATTTTGTGACTTAGTTACTTTTTTAAAACTCTAAGGTAAAATGAGAAGCATGAATTATTAGATACGTAAGTATGTATAGCCTATATGCAATTCTTGGACTTGCACACTCCAGTGATTTATGGTACCCTCAGAGGTACCCTTCAGTTTCAGATGGGTAGACTGGAGATATTCAGTTAGGTTAGCAACCCTTTGGCTTTGGGGTTCATCCTATGTACTGGTGGTGTTCTAGCATTGTATAGACTAGCTCTACACCTGAACATTCTAGATCGAGATGGGGAGCCTGTGGCCTCAAGCTCACATGTTGTCCTCTAAGTCTTCAATATGGCCCTTTGACTGAATCCAAACTTCACAGAACAAATTCCCTTAATAAAAAGGATTTGTTCTGTAAAACTTGGATTCAGTCAAAAGGGACATCCAAGGACCTAGAGGGTCACATGTGGCCTCAAGGCCACAAGTTCCCCACCCCTGTTCTAGACCCATCTTGACTACAACCACAGGTGAAGAGGGCACTGCCTATAGTCAGTCCCTTGGCCCTTCTTGTAAAAGTATGCAAATACCTTATCAGCTACCACATCCAGAACTTCCATAGCTCTTAAAAGCCTCACTAAGATACCACTCTTCCATCTGGGTAGAGAGAGATGCTTTTTAGTCCACTGTGTCTGACAGATGTAATTTCCATCAGATGGAGCAGGCTTACATTAAGCAGCTCTAGAGATTGATTGAGCATCTCTGCTTCTCTTCTGTTATTAATCATCTATTCTCAGCAGTGGCTTATTGCTTGCTTTAGTAAGAGCAATGATGATCTCTCCCCCTCCCCCTACCCAGTCCTAAAATATTGGCTCTATCCTGAGAGAAATGCAATGATTATGAATGTCAGGTTTGGATGGATTTCAGGCTAGCTTGTTAGACTTTTTTTTCCTTTATGAGGTACCAAACCTTCCCATTTAAAAACATATTACCTTATCAAAATATAATTATGTATGAAGGCTATGTGGTCAAGGAATAGCCCCTATACACATGGATGAATAGGTTTCAAGTGGATGTCAATTAGATCATTTTTAAACAGATCCACTCTGAAATCAGAAGTTCTGGTATAGATATCCAGTGCTATCTTCATGGTACTAGCATTAACATAGTGCTGTCACCACCCAAATGAACCAATTTTCAAATAGAGCACTGGACACATTCCAGATGCATGTACTCATTTTGAATATATCAGTGATAATAGGTATTTTCACTGAGGTTGAGTTTCTCTATATAATAACGCTAAATATGGAGAGGAAAAAGTCACCTTTATTGTAGCTATTACATACTAAGGTGGACAGCTAGGTGGTACAGTGGATAGAGCACCAGTGTAGAAGTCAGGAGGACCTGAGTTCAAATCTCACCTCAGACACTTGACACTCACTAGCTGTGTGACCTTGGGCAAGTCACTTAACCCCAATTGCCTCATCTTCAGTCATCCTGATGAATATCTGGTCCCTGGATTCTGAAGGAGAAGTGAGGCTGGTGACCTGCACAGCCTCCCTCACTCAAAACAAAGTCAAATGCAAGTCATGTCATTATTTCTCTGATGGCATGGTGTTCTTTGGCAATGAAGGATGAACACACACACATTATATGGTAGATCAGCAGATCAAAAAGGTAGAGCTGAGCCTGTTTTTTATTTTTCATTTTTGCCCTTTGGTTTTTACATTAATCATGTTGTCTTAAGTACCCCATTCCAATTGAACTCTCCCTTGTAACAAAGAAAGCATGTTCACAAAATCTGTCAAATCTTGACTATATCTGAAAACACATAGCTCATTCCACATCCTTAGTCTCTCATTTCTCCATGGAGAAGGGGGAGGTGTGTTTTGTCCTCACTTTCCTTTGATTGAGAAGGGCCATTACAATCAATAAATTATAGATATACTTTTCTTTGGGTTTACTTCACTCTGCATCACTCCAGAAAAGTTTTCTAAGGTTTCTTTGAATTCTTCATATTTGTTACAGGGCAATAATGTTCCTTTTCATCCATTCACCACAGTTTGTTCAGGCATTCTTCATAAAGTGAATTTTTGTTCTTTATTTAGGACTTACGGAGTTGCTGCTTAAAAACAATAGCAATAACTAGCATTAATACAACGCTCTAGGTTTTATAAAGCACTTTATAGGTTTAATCATTTGATCTATACAGCAATCTCTGTAGGGTGGCCACTGTTATCATCCCTATTTTAAAGAGGAGGAAACTGAGCTTAAGAGAAGTTAACTTGCCCAGAAGTGCACAGTGAGTGTGTGAGGCAGAATTTGAACTAAGATCTCTTGACTCTGCGGTCTGTGCTTTAAAACACCTACCAGCCAGCATATTGGCTACATGCAGCCTGGAGCTAATAAGTGTGTGGGGCAATGCCAGGGGCAGGTGGCAAGGGAGGGGAGAAAGCTACCTAAGCAGGGCTATCTGTGAAATCAAATAATGATACAGGGGTTACGTTAACATATTGATTGTACAGACTTCATAAGCTATTTAGTGCCTTGTAAGTGTGGTCACTGAAGGTTTTTGTTTTGTTTTGTTTTTTATTGGAAAATGTGGTTTTATTGCATTAGGAAATGAGGAAAGTATTTCTGTAAACCCAGATTAGCATCTTCCATGATCCTGTGACTAGTTGATCACTGAGGTATTTTCCAGATCATGAGGGTATACAGAAAAAGATGATGAGCCCAGGAAATTAGGTCAGAGAAGAGTGATATGGTCATAATGAAGGGGTAAGAAACAAAGCAAAATGAAACAAAATGATGAATTCGAATTCAGGACAATCAAAATCAGAAGTCCTAGGCTCAGCTCCTGTCTCCAGTATTAACTGTATGATCACGGGATGTCACTTAACTCCCTAGAGTTTCCCTTCACCCCCTCAGTTTCATCAAATGTAAAAATGAGGGAGTTGAACTAGATGGACTTGGAAATCTCTTTCAGTTCTAGATCTATGATTCTCAGTTTTTAATTTTGTTAATTATGTAGACAGATGCTTATAATCTATCTGGAGAGAGAAGATATGAAAGATTTTAGAGAAAAGTAAAATATTATAAGTATTAGACGTAGACCTCAAACCCGGTCCTTTGACTAGAACCAATGTTCTCTCTATTACACCTGGAGTATAAAAAGAGTAAAACTATATTATAAAGCATTTCACTAGTTCAAAGATTCACCTCTATTTCAAAACTTCAACAAACTGGGGATTTTGGAGTGGTTTTCTGTAATTTTGGGATGAGTACTCCCTTCATAGGTACAGACTGCCACCTATCCACAATTTGGTAGATATCGTTTGTGAGTTGGAGTGTCTCCCCAAAAAAATCCCCCATCATTTGGCATTCAACTTTCTGGCGATGAGTCTTCTCAACTGAGCTAGGGATGATGCTCCATTGACAGATACGCAATCCGTTGCTGGACCTGAATTTGAAGACTTTCAGTTTGGTAAATTTTAAACTTTTCCACCTTATGCTTTGTTGATCTAGTCTTTGCAAATCAAGGGTTGCCTCCAGGTAGAATGAATGATATAAGGGAAGGAATGATGATGCTGGAATCAAGGACCAGGGTTTGAATTCTGTCTCTGGTAATAATTATCTGGATGCTCTAGGACAAGTGAAATTACCTCTCTGAAACTAGATTTTTCACCTACAAAAGGGAGGGATTAAACTAGATGGCCCTGAGGACTCTTGCAGTTCCATATCCATGGTCCATGACATAGAACAAAGTCAAAATGACTTTGTGTCTATTTTGTTTATACTTATCTATGCACATGTTACCTCTCCAGATAGAATGTAAGTTCCTTAAAGGCAGAAACTGTTTTATTTTGGTCTTTACATGCCCAGGGAATACCACGGTGTCTGTAGCATAGATGGTGCTTAATAAATGCTTGCTATTTGGCTGATAGGACTTTAGTGGACCCAGTTAATGCCTGGATTATGTCACACACCCACGTCTACAATAAATGTAATCAAAATTTAAATTATGTCATTACATAGAGGGAATTAACTATTCAACTACTAATTTGATTTTGGCTGTATTTTAGATCTGCCAGTTACTAAATGTGTTTCCTTTGAAGACACTGGTTTGATGTTTTTTTGAAACCTATATTTCATTTGAAGATTATAAAATGTCAGAGATTAAAAGTTTGATTCCTTTAAGGATAAAGATAGTAAAATGGAAGAATCATTCAAGAGTAGTGAGGGTCCCTGAATGAATGATTTGGGAATAGTTGGGAAATATCCAATAATGTTAGAGCTTTCTTTTAAAAAGGATACTTGAAGAGAAGAAAGAGGCTTGGATAGTAGGTGAGATAATTAAGATCAACAAAGGATGCAGTATTTGGCTCCCATAGTGGCAGAGAGAGGGTAAGGAAAGTGATTAATACATACATCATATATTATATCTCTATTGGATGGAATGAGCAGCTGGATGGTGCAGCGTATAGATCACGGAGCCTGGAATCAGGAAGACTCATTTTCATGAATTCAAATCTAGCCTCAGACACTTCCTAGCTGTGTGACTCTGGACAAGTCCCTTAACCCTGTTTGTCTCATTTGCCTCAGTTCCTCATCTGTAAAATGAGCTGGAGTAGGACATGGCAAACCATTCCAATATCTTTGCCAAGAAAACCCCAAAAGGGGACACAAAGAATTGGACATGACTGAAATGACTCAGCAACAACCCTGGCTGGAATAAATAGGCTCAAAAATATTAAGAAGTGTCTGGGCTAGTACATAGGGTGGAAAAATATATAGAACATATGTAAAGCATAAAAAAATTCATTCCTATAAAGTCTAAAATATATATTTTAGGTAGAAAATATAAAGTATATATTTAAAGAAGTATCAATTATAACAGTTAAGTTGATTAGATACTTCATTGGTACTTAGGAGTATTTCTTTCTTTCTTCATCCCTGTTCTACCTGTGAATATCCCACAGTTTTCAGGCAGAAAGTAGAAATAACCAATTTTTGTGTTGTTGACTAAATAGATACTTTTGGGTAGGTCTAAAAAGACAGATTTGGATAGACTCATATCCTCGTTCCTGTTACTTATCCATGCCTGAAGTAAGCTACTGTGCCTCTGTGATCATAATCAGATACTATTGATTAATTAAAGGCAGATACCCGAGGTATAGGTATGCCTAGCAAGAAATACAAAACCTCTAGAGTACTAGGCCTGTAGTGTGTCTTCTAAGCAACTGAAATGTCACAATAACTATCCTGCCATCCCATTCTACTTCCATTTATGGAGTTAAAGCAACTGTCATCTCTAGTGCAGCTGCCTTTGTTGGGGTGGACAGACTCAATAACCAATGCCACATTTTGTTGATAACATATATGTACATTCTTTAGGGTAGAGTTGGTACCTGATTCTAGTTATTATTTTTGAGGAATAAATCCTGGGAATCTAGATGCAACCTTATCCCTGTAATTGCTCTTCATTGGTTGACAGGCCCTCTTATAAAGTCCATTAATGATAGAGCAGGTGGAGGCAAATAACTGGCCTGAGAGTTTCAACCTTACCTTGGAAATAGATCTGCCAGTCAGGAGAGAAGTTTCCAAGGTTTACATTTCTTGTCCAGGTGATTGACATCTTCACTAGTCAAGGAAGAGCCTGCTCTGGAATTAAGGCAAAGGAGTTCTTGAACTTGTTGGAAAAAGTATCCCCAGCATAAATTGTTGTAACTTGATATTTGTGCCTAGGAAACTTGTAAAAGCAAATTGTGGGTCAGAGTAGAGAGGAAACATGAGTGTAGTAGTAGAAGAAGCATTGAGTTGGGAGTCTGAAGGCTGACATTTGCCTCCAGGCTTCGTTACAAACAGTTTGCATAGCCTTGGAAAAGCACTTTTCTTCGCTAGGGCTCAGTTCTACTAATTTGAAAAATAAAGATTTTGAATGAGATGATTTCTAAGATCTTATACTGTGATTATATCAGACTGGAAGATGAGAGGCTAGGAAATGATTCCTGGGGTATTCTTCACCTTTTTTTTTCTGCTTTAGGTAATTGGTATTAGGCAGTATAGCTGTGGGACCCTGGGCAAGTCTATCTCAATCTCAGTTTCCTCATCTGTAAAATGTAGGTCACCTCCTTCTCAAAATTGTAAGAATGGATTGAAATCATTTGGGAAACCTTAAAGTACTGTTATTGTTATCCAAAGTCCTTCATTTCTACACTTGAATAACTACAAGTGGGAAACAGAAAGTGTGTGATGTCTCTGCTTCCTTTTCACATAGTGCTATGCCCATAGTAGATGCTTTATGAATGCTGTTTGAATGGCTCATAGAGCTACTCTGAATTTCTATGAAAAGGACATATCTGTAAAATAATGAAGATTATGAAATTTGTCTCTTATTCTCCTTTCCCCTCCCTTTTTCTGATCTCTTTCATGTGTGAACCATGTTTCCCCACTCCCTTTTGATGGGAAGGAGGATTAGGAAGTTAGGGGAAGAAAGAAAGGAAGTATGAGGCTATCAGTGTGAATACAAGTTTTGGAAACGCATACTGAAAGGAACAGGTTAACACCTGGCCCTCAGAGTAAAGTTCTTTCACAGCACCTGCCTACTTAGAAACATATATATATATATATATATATATATATATATATATATATACACACACACATGTGTATAGTTTATACACACAAACATATATATATTATACTTATGTCTATGTATATGCACATAAATATAAGTTTGTTTATATGTAACTATATATAGATACAAATATATTTTATATATGCATATCATATGTGTGTGTATGTGTATACATATTATACATACATACACACATATATATGTATGTATATGTAAATGTAAATGTGTATGTATATGTATATGGGGCAGGTAGGTGCAGCATTGGATAGAGTGCTAAGCCTGGAATCAGAAAGACTTATCTTCCTGATTTCAATTATGGTCTCAGGTGTGCACTTGCTGTGTGACCCTGGGCAAGTCACTTAACCCTACTTACCTCAGTTTCCTCATCTGTAAAATGAGCTAGAGAAGGAACTGCTCCAGTATTTTTGCCAAGAAAACCCAAAAAACGGTCACAGTCAGACATGACTGAAAAATGACTAAAACAAAAATCAAATATATATATATAAGTATATGTATGTATACATATATATATATATATATATATATAAAACTATACACACACATACACTTATCTATTCTTATTTACCAGCTTTACCCTGACTCTTTTGCCTCTACAAAACCTTTCTTCTTTTCTTTTCTCCCTCTTCCACTCAATATCTAGGAATAAATTATACAGGAAAACTTAGAAAAAAATAACAAAACTGTAAACTTAAAGCATTTTTGCCAAGGCAGCTGGAGGCCTGTTTGTTTTTCTTTCTGACTTGTTCAGGTTTCAAGGCCCTGCAGGCCAGTGGCCCAGTCTGCCTTTATACTGTGTATTCAGTGGGGCTTAGCTCACCTTGGTTTGGTTCTTCCATTTTCAAAATCACATTCTTTGAGTGAACTTCTTCACAGCTAAAATGACTCACCGTCTCACTGGGCTGGGGGCAACTTTCTTCTCTGGCCATCCCTCTACTTCTCCTAAGACCATTCCTTGGTTGTGCAGATCTGTAAAGGAGGGAGTAAGAGGGACTGAATGGCTCCAGGAAAGCATAATAAGACATATTTTTATATGTGGTTATTGAGGAAATTTGTTTTATTTGACTATATATATTTCTTACAAGGAATTTCTTTTCCTTTTCTTTTTACTTCAATGAGATGGGGTATACAGGAAAGTGATCTGAAGAAAGAAAACACATTTCTGTTAATCTTGAAGAAAAATTGACATAGTACTATAGTATAGCTGTGAAATGTTACATTCATTTTCAGACAAGTTGACTATATTTTTAATTTTACTTATGGGTTTTGCATCATGACAAGAGACTTCCCACCAAGTGGGAGTAATCTGCAAATGCTTATAGTGCTCATAATGTAAAGACAAAACACATCAATAGAACTTAAAAAGAACAACCACCACCACAACACCACCCCATCTCATTTATTTGCCCCTTTGCCCCACCCACTTTTCAACATAATGGTAAGGAAAAGAATCAGAAAACTTTGATTTGGGTCCTAAATCGTATAATTACTCTATGACTTTGAGAGATTTACTTAAACTCTGAGTTTTTGTTTCTTCAGTTATAAAATAGGAATGATAATATTTCCAGTATCTCCCTCACATTGTGATATCTATCTCCCATATAAGGATGCAAGGAGGAAATCGTTACATAAATACGTTTGTTCTTTCCCCTGACACTGTCCTATTTCAGGCCCTCATGAAATCTCATCTGGACTGTTGTAGCTGCCTTCTAACTAAGTTGAGCATCTCCAGTCTCTCCCAGGTTTAATCTACTGGACATACAGCCATCAACGTGACCTTTCAGATGGACTCTAATTAATGGGATTCTCTTGCTTAATTAATAACTCACATTTGATCATGGATTTCTCTTGCTTATAATAACAATAAGGCTAGCTGGCATTAATCTAGCACTTTAACCTTTATGCATATGTTAACTTATATGATCTTGACAACAACCCTGGGAGGAAGGTGGTGTGATTATTCCCATTTTACAGATGAGGAAACTGAGGCACAAGTAGGGTAGGTGACTTGCCCAGGGTCACACAGCCAGTGAAATGTCTGAGACAAATTCTCAGATCTCTTGACTTGAAGTCTGAGGTTCCATTCCAAAAAGTTGAAATTCATTAGTTTAGTATTCAAGGCCCACCACAATCTGACTGCAGTCTACCTTTGTAGCCTCTAACGCTACTCACCTTCACATATCCACCGACAAGTCTTTCCTCTTACCTAGTCCACCAGGAATTTGCTCATTCTCTTCCCTCTCTATCTCCAAAATGAACTCCTGCTCCTGTTTGTCTGATGAAATCTTGCCTTTTCTTGAAGATCTAATTCACTTGTTACCTCCCCCATAAAGCCTTCATTGATTGCCCTCTAAGATGGAAACAAACTCCTGTTTTTGGAGTTTCCTTAGCAGTTTTATTCCAGTCCCATGCATTTATCCATGCTTAATTTTGCATCTTAGTAATTTCTGTTCACGCCCCACTAAACTGTAAGTTTCTTGAAGGAAGGAACCTAATTTTAATCAGCCATCTGTACATCAGCACTTGATGCAATGTGTTGTGCATAATAAGGGCCTCAAAATGTTTGTTGAAATTAACTAAACTATGTACAATAATTATTTTAAGACTTTTCCAAATCTAACATCACTTTATTAGTTTAGAAGCACTAAATTTAATTTGTTAAATGAGATAATCTTATGAGCAAGTCGTTTTATATATATATATATATATATATATATATATATGTATATAAAGCATAATTTATTCACATAGTAATTACAAATTTACTAGTTCAATTTTAATTTTATGCAACCTGGCTTCTTTGAATATGCCTAGTTTGTCTAACATGGAGTCAATTGAGTTCCTTACCACATGGGTGGGAGTGGCCCCGTTGATTAGCTTCTTTCATGTTTAAAAGGAATGGCTGGACAAGTAGTAATTGATTGTGATGGAATACTATTGTGCTATAAGAACTGATGAGTAGGATGCTCTCAAAAAAACCTGGAAAAACTTACGTGAACTGATGCACAGTGAAGTGAGCAGAACCAGGAAACCAACATACACATTAGTAGCAATATTGTAATGGTGACCAACTATGAATGACAGCTATTCTCAGCAATACAATGACCCAAGACAATTTCAAAGGACTTACGATAAAAAGGTGTTACCCACCTCCAGACAAAAAACTGAGGGAGTCTGAATATAGGTTGAAACATACTCTTTTTTACATTCTTTATTTTTCTTGGAGTTTTTTTGTCTATTTTCTTTTACAACATAACTAATACGGAGATATGTTTTTCATGACTTCACATGTTTAATTTGTATTAAATTACTTACCTTCTCAAGATGGAGAGAAGGGAGGAAGGTATGTAGACAATTTGGAACTCAAAATTTTTGAAAACAAACATTAAAACATTTTTACATGTAATTGAGAAAATAAAATTAAAATAAATAAAAGTGGTGAGACTTAGGCATTAGTTTTCTTTTCAGTCTTTCTTTCCACCATCTTTTCAGCTCTGCTATTTTGGGCTACTCCTAGCTGCCTTGCCCAGCCATGGATGAAAGGAGTTAGAGGTAAAGAATTTCCTTTCTCTGTTTACTTATATTGAGGCCATGGGGTGTTTTTGCCTTATGTTGTTTTTCCCCATTCATATGGGAGGCAGGAGTTGATCCTCACTGACCCAAAGTGACTTTGGAGCCAGGATTATAGATGGGGGTAGTACAATCAGCCCAGGGTGGGATCCCTGAGAAGACAGGGGACCTGGGAATTGATCTCAAGATGGGTTTTTAGATTTGGAACTGGGACTGTGCTTTATGGGAGGTGGGATAAATTATGAATCTAATCCCCTTCCACTCCCCAGAGACTGAGGAGGTACATGAGAGGAGGGAAAATTATGCCTCCTGAGTATTAGTGGTAGTATGTATATTTGTGATTTTATCTTTCTGAAATTAATATATCCATTTGTAAAAGCTCCACTGTGTTCCCTTTGTTATAAAAGGAGCCAAAGGAAATATCATCTCTCAGTTTTTTTTCCACTTTATGAGAAGCAGGCAGGAACATGAGAACAGAATACATTACCTACATAAGAACAAAATGAATTAGTTATTACGTATTCTTGACTTTATTATGTTCCCAATAGCTTTAAGTCCTCATTCTTAGAAGAAGGAAGAACCAGAAATATCTGCCCCACATTCCAATTCAACGACCACAACTTCTACCATGTGGAACTTTTGTCATGTCAGCTTCTTTTTTTCTAAGCTATTGCATTATTTCTGTCTAACAGACATTTATTACATTGTGCTAGGTGCAAAAGATAGTAAAACAGAAAGGAAAAGTCTTCCTGCACTCAAAATCTTATAGTGTGCTAGGGGCAAAGGATGCTAAAACAAAAATGAGAAGTCTCCTGCTCTCAAGGAGTGTGCGTTCTATGGAGCAGATAAAATATGTCCACAGAAAAGAAAATACCAGAAGTTTTGATAGGACAGTGGTGTCAAATTCAGATAGACATGGGACCACTAATCAGAATGTAAGGATCCCTATAGGTTGCATGCTGAAAAACACATTAACATTATCTATGTTCTATTGTATTTTGATTTATTTTGTCAAATAATTTTAATCTGGTTCTCTTGTGTTCCTTGCACATGTCCCACTGTCCTGTGCTTGATACTGCTGGTATGGGATATAGCACCTGAACTGTGTGTGTATATGGGTATGTATACGCATCGGTGGGTGGGGTGGGTATTAGAGAAAGACTAGCACCTCTGATGTGAAGGCTTGCTGAGCCCTTATCAGGACTGTTCATCTACTTTTAGTGTCCAGCCAGTTACCCAACTCTCACCTCTGGCTCCAAGAAGTTGTACTATGTGAAGCAGCTACATCCTGTTAAAACCCCTTGGCAAATGGACTAAACCAGGTTGAAGATAACTGATGGGCCTCAGACCCATCAGTGAATTGGGGGATGTCTACCTCAAGCATGTGAAAACTTCCTCTGGGAGAATGGGCAGATGAGAACATTTTGTTCCAATGGTCATAAAGGAAGCTAGAGTAGGCACTATGGTGTCCTTGGAGCTTGGTGAGATACCAAGTTCATCCACTACATCCCAGGCCATTGTCAGTCTTGACTTTTTTCTTGCCACTGGACTTTAATGACTCTGGAAGAGAGTGAAGCTGATGATTTTATACAATTCTGCCTCACTTAAATCCAATTCATGTACAAATCAAAATATCACCCCATGATGTCACTGATCCTCCCCAAAGATTAAGGACAAACAAAAACAATATATACATATATGTATGTATACATACATATATGTATATATATATATATATATATATATACATACACATATGTACAGTTATGCCACATGATGGGGGTAAGGAAGGAGAGCAATCCAGATTTGGGAAGTCAGCTCTTCAAAGGCATGGAAGCAGAAGATGATATGTAATATATAGGCAACAGCTAGTAAACCAGTTGGTTTGGAATGGAGAGGGTATATTAAGGGGATTTAAGGGAAGTAAAATTGGAAAGGTAAGTGAGAATCAGACTGTAGCAGATTATTCAAATCAACTGAAGAATTTATATTTTATTTTAGAGGCAATAGGGAGCTGCTGAAGAGAGTTTTAGTAGGGCAGTGATCAGATCAGATTCATGTATTAATAATATTGGATGGTTTGGAATATTTCTTGGAGAAGGGAGAATAATTAGGAAGCCATTGTAAAATTTCAGGTGAGAAAGGATGAGGAACTGACCTAAGGTAGAGATTATCCAAATAGACATCATGGAGGCATGATGGAAAAGACTTGACAACCAATTTTATGGTGTGGGAGTGCTGAGGAAGATAGGAAAGTTAAGGATGACTCAGAAGGTGCAAGTGTGACTGATTGAAAGGATGTCTTCCTTCAGCAAAATAAGGGCAATTTTGAAGAGGGATGTGTTTTAGGAAAATTATGACTTTCATTTATTTTGGACATGTTGAGGATGAGATGCCTATGGGCACCCATGTGGGAATGGTCAGCAGACAATTTCTACTTCTTCTGAAGCCTGAGGTTTTGGATTGTTTTTTAAAATCATCTTCACAGATTTCTGTAAACTAGGTTTACCTGGACTGAGGCAAGATTCTATTCCAAACTTATTACACGCCAGTTTTGTTTCTCTTTTGGTTCGTACATACCAGTGTTTGTTGTAGAACGAGCCACTCATGGGCTATGAGGATTTATGTCTGGAAGGGATAGTGTAATGGTAATCTGATAATGCAGCCAAATTCCCCCACTTTAGAGATGAAGAAATTCAGTGCCCTGCCTCAGATCATTCAGGTAGTAAGTAGCAGAGTTCTTGTGAATTAAAGTTATCTTTTGACTCCCGGTACAATGCCCTTCCAGCATACTACATGAGTGTGTAACTGATCTTTTTTGCAACTTGAAGAAATTCTGGTTAAGGACTGTATATTTTTGAGGTGTCACATTTACAGTCTAAATATTCAATTAAATTGACATAGCTAATTTTGCATATCACAGACAATTCCTACCTTCAACAGAAGAAGGGTAATCGTCCTACAGATCCAAAGCCTGGCAAGTAGAATTAGACATACTTCTTGAAATAGATATAACAGCTTTTGATTCTATATGCATTAACAACTCACTGATAATGTGCAGAGCATTATGGCAGTCATGGAAATAAGAGCATAAGATCAGACACAGTGCCTCCCCTTAAGGAACTTAAAATCAAGTAGAATAGATGAAATAACCTTACAAATAGCCATGATATAAATTCAGCAATACATCACATTAGAGATAAAATGCTGAACTGGGAGTCAGGGCAACCTGTATCCTACCCCAAATACTTCATAGCTGTGCTTCCCTGGACAACTCACTTAATTTTCATGAATCCCTGTTCAGCTGCAAAATAGGGATGATGATATCCTATCACAGGGGTTTGTGAAAGTAAAATAGGATAATAAGTATAATATGTTTGAAAACCATAATATTCTCTATAAATCATCATCATCAACATTAATGTATGTAATAGAAAGAAAAATTTGAAGGTGGGAAAAGTTACTTCTAGTTGTGTTGAATCAGAGAAGGCTTCATAGAAGAGGTGCTACCTCTTAAAGGAAGTAAAGATGAGTCTGTTCCAGGTATGGGGAAAGGAATGAACAAAAACATGGCTGAGAAAGGGCAAAATCATAGATCTAAGGCTGAAAAAATAACAGCAAAATGAAAACCAAAATCAGAGAGGCTGTCTTGTCCAATCCTCTCACTTTGTAGATGGGAAGGCCATCAGAGCATCAAAGATGAAATTTAAACCCATGTCCTCAAGAGCCAAATGCTACTTCCCCTCTACTATGTAGGAACTATCCATTTTGCATGGAACACAGAGTGTGGCAAGAGGAGTATGATGAACTAAGACTGGAAAGGTAGGTTGATATCCAGAGGGTTTTGAATTCCTGCCAAGAAAGTTATACTTTATTAGGAATGGAGGACAAGTCATCCAAGGTCTGCCTCACGTCATTCAGGTAGTAAGGAGCAGAGTCCTTGTGACTCCAAGCCATCTTTTGACTCCCAATACAATACCTTTCCAGCATGCTACATGAGTATGTAAGTGATCTTTTTTGTATTTGGAAATGTGATTGCGCTTTTGATTATCAGGGTGATATTTCAAGAAAGATTACAGCCAATAGTCTAAAGGAGAGAACATAGTAGGGGGAGGGAGTTGGGAGACTCTTAAATGAGTTGGATAAAGAGATTATGAAGACCTGAAACAAAGATTTACTCCGAAGTTTCTCTATATCCGGACCTCCTGTTGCTCATATTGTCCCCAATACCTGGTATATCTTTCCTTCCCTTTTCACCCTTGATTTATAACCTTTCCTTTAAAGCAGCAGTCTCTAAAATGAAGGTCATGGCCTGACTCCATGAAGTGTGTGACCAGTGAATAAGAGTGTGGGAAGAAGAACCACATCCTTATCCCCTCCCCTCTAGTAGCCACTGGTAAGGCTTTTCCCACACTTAGCATCATTGTCCAACACTCCTCCATTCTGTTCCATCCTCCTCTTCAACCTGGGAGAGTGGGGAAAGTTGACCCCCTAGGGCATTTACACCCAACTGTTACTGGATATTCATGGCAGCAAATGGTATTGGGAAAATAATATCCATCCACTCTACCAGCCCCGCCTCCCCGCGCCCCACCCAGCATATTCATTTCTTGCCTGTCATATCATCTTGTGACTTTGTGATTTAGGCAGGCACTCCAAGAGGGTGATTTCTGTATTCTGGGGCTGCAACTGCTGATCAAGAGCTCTGCTTTTGCTTTCCATTTTGGGTGGGACAGAGTGGGTTTCACAGGAAGAGTGGGTTGCAATCTTTATTGCAGGTCCGAGTACAGTATCTTCTCCCTCAAACTCACCCCTCTCCCAAATTTCCCTATTACTGTCAGGGGGTACAACCAGATCTGCTTTCAGTCAGAGCCTCCCACCCCTTCTTCCTCCTGGCTACTGATCTGGAAATCAAGTTTTGGGAATAGATGATGTAGATACTACAGCCCCAGCTTCTCAGCAGTCACAGTTACTGAAGAAGACCGACCTAGAAAAGAAAATTCTCATCCCCAGAGTTCTTGGAAATGTAAAATGGTTCACCATTAGAAAAATTTATGGTTTTATCCATGGAAACCACATTAGAGCTGATGTGTTCTCATTTGCTTTGACCTTATGCCATCACTGGACCTTTCCATTAGCCATGTAGCTGAAACCACCTTTCTGTATTGTTTTGCTCTATTAGACAGTGACCTTGAGCACAGGGTTCTTCTTTTTCTCTTTGTACCCCCAGCTCTTACAAGAGTGCATTGCATGCTATAATCACTTGATAAGTGTTTTTTCATTCATTCATTCATTCACTATTCTTTTGGTCTCCCAAGTTCGCAGCCTTAGTGTCATCTTTAATTCTTAACTCTCCTTTAGCCCACATGTCTGATCAATTGGCAAGTCTTGTCCTTTTAGCCTTCACGATATCTATTACATCTATTCCCTTTTCTCTGCTTATACAGTCACTACCCCAGTTTGGGTCCTCATCACTTCTTAACCTGAACTACTGCAATAGCTTCCTAATTGATCTCCCTGTGTCAAGGCTCTCCCCTCTCTGATCCATCCCCTACACAGCTGCCAAAGTGATGTTTTTAAATTACAGGGCTGACCATGTCTCTCTCCTATTTAGTAAGCTTCAGTGGTCTCCATGACAATGTTAGGAACAAATATCATTTCACCTTTCTTCATAGTTTCTATCTTTTGTATAAATTATGTTGTGTATTTTATGAGCATAGTACTAAATGTATATGTATTTACATACCACATAAGCAATTTATATATACATATTGGGAATGCATGTTCAAAATTCTTTACTGATAAGAGTATGCAATCACAAAAATTTAGAGAAAACTTCTTTAAAGCACAACTTAAATACTATAGTCTCTCCTAAACCTTTCTTGAGTCCCTTTCTTTTACATGATTTATAAAACATATAAACAATTCTTGACTTTGTGGGAAAAAAATAACTTTTTCTGTGCTTGTTATGTGCCAATGTCTAAGTGAATTTTGCATTTGTAAGTGTTCTTTAATACTGAGACTAATAGCTGTTCCAAATCTAACCATGTTTTACTCTTTTACACATATCTACTACATATTTGCACATAACATGTATTATAGCAGCAGTAATATTAAATATTATAGTTACTTCTGTGTCTTGTCCTACTAGAATGTGAACCTCTGAAGGGCAGGGTTTCAATTTAATTCAATTTGGCTTGGTTTTATCTAAACCTTGTATATCTCCGCAGACCCTAAACAGTGTAGTATGCTCTGCAGGTCCTTAATAAATATAGCATTGTTAAAAGTGATAACAGTGAGAGAGGACAGGATGAGGGGGACAGACTCCAGAGATATTTTAGAGGCGGAATTGACAGGATTTGGCAAATGACTGGATGTGGGTGGCTACAAGGCTAGTTTTAGAAAGTTAACCTGATTGTAGAGTGTATTAAAAGCAACAGCATGAAGGATGTGGGAAGTGATTCCTGCAGCAGGCTTGGTATCAGTCAGACCCTTACTTGAGTGCTGTGCCCAGTTTGGATCTCTCCATTTTTAAAGACACTATATAGAAGTTAAAGAGAATCCAAAGGAGTTCCGCAAAATTATGAAAGAGATGGAAAATAGATAATTTGAGCCAAGATGAAAGGAAATGAAACAACTCAGCCTTAAAGAAGATGAGGCTGGGGAACAATTTTTAAAATTACTTTAAGTATATGAATGGTTATCATAAAGAGGCCTTGATCAGTTGTTCTCCTCCACAGGAACCTGAAGGAAATAGCCTTAAATCATAGCAAGCTATATTTAGGTTAGGCACAAGAAGAACTTTCTAATAGTAAAGAGGGGGCTTGTTAAATAAGGAAGAGATTAAAGCTAACTAGTCTATTTGGGAATCAAAATTAAAATCTCTGTGCTCTTAGCACCAAAATCTATTCAAATGATTTTTGTGGTGGCCAGTTTTAAATTGCCTGGTGTTGGAATTGAAGTATTTGAAGGCAGTGTGGTATAGTGGAAAAAAACTCAAATTTGAACTGAGGAGTGCTGAGTTTATAGTCCCAGCTCTGACTCTTAATAGCTTGTGATCCTGGGCAAGTCCCTGGAAGTTTTGAACCTTAATTTCCTCGGCTCTAAAATAGAATAAAAAGATGGGAACTCCCTACCTCACAGTACTTTGTAAAATTTGATAGGCTGTGTTGAATATGAGCTATGATGACAACCATTTGTTAACACTATGAACAATTAAATGGTGTGTAAAATGTTTAGGAATAATGTCTTAAAACAAGATTGAATTCAGCAGGTTTAAGTGCAAGATAAGAGTTCTGGGAATGTAAAATGAATAGCAAAGACACAGTTGAGTAGGGAATGAGAGGTAAGGTATCAATACGGTGGAGAATTTCACAGATTTATAGTAGGCTACTAATTGAGTATGGTTCATCAGTGTTACTAAAATAAAACCTCTCACACACACAAAAAGAAAAATTGTAACAGGATAGATTCTGGTATGAATAGAAATAACTTTGTACGCCCAAAATAATTCTGCCCTCAGCAACTGTAGGCCTATACAAGACCATGGGCAATGGTGAAGCAGGTCAACTTTGTCTGTGACTCCAATTTCCTTCATCACCTAAGTCATGTCCCTTTAGAGTCCCAGTACCTGTATCCCCTTTCCTTTCCCTGCCCTATGAAAATCTATCTTATTAAGAAGTATTTGAAGTTCATTCACATCAATAATCACCATCAGTATTATTTTGATTCATATCTATTCTGTTCAGATTATTTTTAGCTTAAGTCTCAATTTCTGTTGAAATGTAGACCCTCTTGTTCAGCAGGGGCTCTTCACCTTTTTTTTTTCATGGTCCCTCTTGACCATTTGCTGAAACCTATAAATGGCTACATTCTAGACTTATGTTTTTAAATGTATAAAACAAAATACACAGGATTACTAAGGAAATAATTTATAATGAAATCTAATTGTCAAAATATATTTTAATGAGCCCTAAAAGTTAAGAATTTCAACTGCTCAGGAATTTAAGTTGCTACTGATTTTGAAAGGCAGGGTCATTAAAAGGGAAGAACATTAAATCTGGGTTCCCATCTCTCATACTTACTAGGACCATGGGCAAATCATGCATCCTCAGTTTCTTCCCCAGTGATATATAAGCTTATCTTTGATGCAATATAGAACAGTAGTGTCAAGATCAAATAGAAACAGGAGCTGCTAAACCATACACAAGGATTCCTGTGACCACATATCTTATGTCCTATTATATTTTATTTATTTTGTTAAATATTTCCCAATTACATTTCCAAATTTACATTTTAATCTGGTTCTCACCAAACTTAGGAGTATTGTGACCATATTTTACCCCTCTAATATAGATTATTATTTTATTCAATTATAGGAGTCAACCTTATTTATTTTACAGCAGAGAAAGTTGGTGATGATTAACATCTTTTCAATATAACCTGTGGCTTTTCTTCCCACCTGAATCCCCTGAAAAGTTGTCTCGGGTATTTTCAAGCTTTGGGACAACTTTATTCAAAGGATAATTCATGAGCCCCCACTGGTATTTATTTTAATAGCTCAAGCAGGACTCATATTTAGTAAAAACAAAAGATATTTAATACAACAATGTGAAAAAAATGATACGAAAAGTTCTCCTACCCATTTATGTAGGAGTTTATCCTCCTAGATGGCTCAGTGGATAGAATGCTTGTCCTGGAGTCAGGAAGATCTGAGTTCAAATTTGACCTCAGAAACTCATTAGCTGTGTGACTTTAGTCAAGTCACCTAAGCTTTGTTTGTGTTAATTCACTGGAGAAGGAAATAGCAAACTACTTCAATATCTTTTCCAAGAAAGCCCCATGCACAATATGGTCCACAGGGTCATGAAGAGACACAGACATGACTGAACGATGAATGACAGCAATGCCCTCCTACAGATTACCACACTACTGGAGAGAGAAGGGAGAAGTATGAGGAATATACATTATCAGGGAATGTATGAGAGAGGACACAAATGTAAATATATATATATAATGTCACAATATTAAATTTAATAAACATTAATATGTGTATACATACATATATGTATGTGTACATATATTACATGGAATACTTTATATTTATTTTACATGTGTGTATACTTGTGCTTACATCATTATTTTATATTTAATTAACTAAAAAAATCTTTAATAAATCAATTAATTTATTTATAGTTATTTATATATTGTATATTTGAAGTTATAAAAATATAAATTATCAATTAATTTATACACTATATAATAATGTACTTATATATTTTTCTATCATTACATTATTAAGCACATATCTATCTATGTAACCAGGACAAGTCATGGTCCTAGGGCTGTATCCTAGCTGGAAGCTTGCTTTGTCTCTGATTTGATTACTTGCTGCTTCTCCTATATAATTGTAGTTATTATTTGCTGATTTGGTGATGTCATGGAGTTGCAGGATGCTCCACTGCATTGCCATCTATTGATCCTTGCTGACTGGGCTATTCTCTATATTCATCTTTACCGTACTGGTCTTTGGCTACAATGTGCCCTCTGCTCCATCATAGAATGGTTCTATTAACTCAAATTTAAAGCTCCATGGAATGTCCCAGCGTGTGTGTGTGTGTGTGTGTGTGTGTGTGTGTGTGTGTGTGATTTAGCACTAGAAATAATCTGTTTCAGTAGTGTTTACATTATCTATCTTTTGAATTCCTTTGATTCTGCCTTAGTGGGTATTCCCTAAAATCAAGCCTGCTATTTGCTTAAGTGGGAAAATTCCTTTCACTTACTATCCACTCTCATCATGTTAATTGGGTTGATACAAATTGCCTCATCAATCAATACAGAAAGGAATTTGGTGACCTATAATCAATGCTGCTTCCAGAAACAAAGTCATTTCCCTTCCTATATAAATACTTCAAGGATTATTCTATAAAACATTGAAATTGTACCAAGTTAAAGGTCTACAGGGGGAGTTCTGAAACTTTTATTATGGCTGACTTATGACTTGTAGCCTCTAACTACTTAGATACTGACTAGCTTTATTTCCATCAAGTACAGAAAAGCAGACCTCCCTGGTGTTAGAGAAGAAAAGATCTGGAGATGCAGTGCGTGTTTTTGATTTGCAAACAACTTGTCAATTCAAAAATTCAGTGGGAGAAGCTAACTAAGATTGTTTGTGAAGAAAAGTTCTAATGTATTCTCTTCAGCTTATAGAGGCATTGTAGGGGCATCACAATAAAAACAACTTTTTGATTTCTCGACAGTAATGCAGTAATAATTAGCTTAGATTTATATAGCCTTTTAAGGGCCTCCAGAAGGTTCTCTAATCTTTGGCACTTATGATTTTTATCATTTATTCTTTTGCATAGGAAAATGATGGCATCAGCATGCTCTCAATAGAGCTTTGGATTGTTTTCCAAAAGCACTGACAGGTTGACCTGAGCAAAGGAGACTTTCTTGTCTGACTGATCTGCCTTTTGATCAGTGGCAAAAAATTGTAAATCAGCTTATGAGAGAAAAAAAAGGAGGAGAATAGAACTAGCCAATCCATTGGAGAATCAATATTAGAATGTCGGTTTGATGAGCACCATATTCTTTAAAAAATGGAATAAACAACCTGGAAAAAGTGAGATTGGCGATCATTTGTCTTAGATGTTTTTGATACTGTTTGGGCAATATCACTTTTTTTCCCTTTTTTGTTTTTTGAGACTGAGTTTCTCTATCACTCCTTATCTGGAAGTGTGATAGCCACTCACAGGCCTGACCTTGCCA
>CM053770.1:111155265-111170085 GCA_028658325.1 Potorous gilbertii | reverse complement strand
AGCAGGTCTTGTCTTTTCTTTCTTCACAACATATCTCAGATATGCCAGTTTCTCTCCACATACTAGTGTCAAACTTGGGGCCAGTAAAACTCCCCAGTGTGGTAAAACAGATTAAAATGTAATCAGAAAATGCTTAATAAAATAATTAAAAACATAATACAACACAGAAAATGATCATTTGTGGTTTTCCAAGTTAATATTTGGCAACAGGCATTCATTTCTATTTGAATTTGATACCAAAGAACATGGTCAGGGATGTGTTGGAGCTAGCCCAGACCAGCTTTTGAGAACCAGTTGTTAATTTCAGTGTCAACATATGCTACAAATCAGGGTTTAATATTTTGGTCTTGTAGTTTGTCTATACTTAAGAAGAAAAAATATTAATAATGTGAATTAAACATTTTTAAGTATGTCATACATATGAGAGTTAAACATTTGCTAGTATGCCACTGCCCATAATCTGACTAATTCAGGACCTTATCATATCTTACTTGAATTATTGCAATTTTCTCCTAAATGATCTCCCGGCCAACTCTTTCACAGTTCTATTACATCTCCCACACAATGGCTAAAGTAATTTTTCTATAGAGCATGCCAATTATAGTCTCTCTATTAACTTCAGGATCAAATAAAAACTCTTCTACTTGTCACCAAAATTTTTTCAGAATAAGGACCCGTTTTTATTTAGAGGCAGTGAGGTGATACATTGGATAGACCTCAATCTGGAAACAAGAAGAGCTGAGTTCAAATCTGGTCTCAGACAGTCAGTCACTCCTTTACTGATTCTGCGCAATCTCTGTCTGCCTTGGTTTTCTCCACTGTATATAAGGATCAAATAAAATATTTGTAAAATGCATCGCATAGTACCTGGCACAGTCAGTGCTTAATAAATATTTGTTTCTTTCCTTCCTGTCTTCTTACACGATGTTCTCCTCCACGAACTCTATAGTTTATTCATTCTGGCCTACGTGATAGGCCTCCCATATGGTATGCCATCTCCCATCTCCTCTGAACCAATAGCTGCCCATGTCTGGAATGGTTTCCCTCTTAGAATCCCTAAGTTCCTTTCAGGCTTAAATTTAACTCTATCTTTCTGCAAAGACCTTTCTTAGTTCCCCTTATTGATAGTGTTTTCCCATCTTGGATGGTATCTATCTTGTATGTATTGTTACTGTGTTTATAATCTGACATATATGTTGTCTCTCCAATTAGAGTGTAAGTTCCTTGAAGGCAGGGGCTATTTATACTGCTTCTTTGTATTCATAGTGTTTAGTGCATTATCTAGCATATAGTAAGCACTAAATAAATGATTGTAAACTGAGTGTTGTATATAACCTCTATGGGCCTCTTATCCTTATCTGTAAATTAAACGACTTTGGTTTAGACGATAATTAAGTTCCCTCCCATCTTTAATAAAATCCTATGGAATAGATACTGGATTATATCTATCTATCCATCTACATCTATATCTATATCTCCATTTATCTATCTATGGATGTATCTATATGTACACGTACACACAAGGGTATATGCATATATGTATATACGCATATGTACATATGTGTATGTACATATACATACAATACAATATACACATGCATGTATACACATGCATATAAACATTTAAGCACCTAGCCTTGCTAAGTATGGAGGTATTTTTCACAAAGAGGGATTATTTTCACTGTGTCAACTTATAAAACCTATTTACTAAGGAAAAGAGGAGATATGATCTATATCAATGAATGGATTATCTATACAACCTAATCATAGAGCCATAAAATAAGTGTTAGGGAAATGTCTTATATATTGTATACTGGATTTCATTAAAACATTTGGCTAAACCTTTCATAATAGTTTTTTGGACAAAGTGGATAAATGAAAGATAGATGACTATACAGCTGGGCAGATTCGGAACTGATTGAAGGAATGGACCCAAGAATGTTTAAGCAACGGATTTAGGTCAAACTGAAATGACAGTTGTAACTGTATGGTACATAATTTTATCTTTGGCCCTATTTTGTGCAACATTTATGTCAATTTTGTGTGAATACATACATGAATACTTACCATATTTGCAGATGTACTAAACTAGGAGGACTGGCCAATATGAAAGATGTTTGAACTAAGATCCAAAAGGCTAAAGTCCAGTGAGAATGATGAGCCAAGCCTAATAAAGAAAAATTAATAGGGATATTTGTGTGTGTGTTTTAAAAAGTTGACCACTTAAGGGCAGAAGAGGAGAGATTAGGTTAAAGAGCATTTTGAGTTAAAAATACCTGAAGATTTAATGGTGTGTACATTCAATATGAATAAACAGTGTGATGTATCAGCCAAAATAAAATCTGAAATGATCTATGTTACATTCGCTTCCCAAACTGGAAGGTTATGATTCCTTCCATGGAACCAGTATGGTTCCATTCTGGAAGGTATGAGTGTTATCAGTCCTAGCTAGGTAATACATTTTAGGTAGGGAATTGTGACAAGGATAGTGGAAGAGGTATTAGAATTACTTTGGTCACAGATAGAGGGAGGGTAGAATGAGGAAAACTGTGTCAAAGTTAGGCTTGATGTAAGAAAAATCTTTCAAACAATTAGAGCCACACAAAAGTGAAACAATCTATTTTAGGAGCTAGTGGGTTCTTTTCCTTTTTTAATCTTAATTTTTAAAAGTCTTATTGATATGTTTTTTAAAATTACAGATATTTACAGATTCCTTTTATTTTATGGCAGGTCTCTTGTAACAGAAAACAATTATATAAAATGAATGCTGAAGTGATTTCATCTGAAAATGCATGCAGTATTTCATATACTGAGCAAACCCCTCTCCCCCCATCTTTCTTGTAAGAAACATGCATTGTCAAGCAAAATAAATTCTCTCATAGGGTATATGCAAAATTTTTACACACACGTTTGTACACACACACACACACAAACAAACACACACACACACACAAACACACACATTTAATTCTGCACCCTAAATTCATCACCTCTGTGTAATGGATGACAGGCTCCATCATTGGTCTTCTACATTCATGGTGATTGTACTATAACCTTCAGGTTTCAAAGTTATTTGCTTTTTATAGAGTTGCTGTTTTTGTATAAATTATTCTATTAATTCTCATTTCATCTTTCATCATTTTATAAAAGTCCTCAAAATTGTTTTTTTTTATAATATTGATATGAAGTAATTTTTTCCCTGGTTCTGCTTACTTCACTTCTTATCCATTCATATTAATCTTTCCACATCTTTTGGAAATCTTCTATTTCCTCTTTTTTCACAGTTACTACAATATTTCATCACATTCATGTATCACAACTTATTCGGCCATTCCTCAGTAGATGGACATAGATTTAATTTCCAGCTTTTTTGCCACTACAGAAAGAATTGCTCTAAATATTTCTGTACACAAGGTATTTTAGTACACACATTTCTCTGCTTTCTTTTGGATATAATGGGTTCCTACTTTTTGGAAATCTTCAAACAAAGCTGGATAATGATTACTTATTGGACTCATTGTAGAAAGGATTCTTTCAGGGGGAATGGGTTGAATTAGATGACCTCTAACACTTCTACAAAACATCAAAGGGTTCAGAGGATGGTAACCAGGATGGTGACAAAACTGAGAACTCCACTTGTGTGGAGAATAGGTTGAAGGAACAGGTGACATTCAGACTAGAGGAGAAAATGCTTAGCAAATTTTTTTTCTTCAAGTATTTGAAAGCCTGTCTTATGGTAGAAGGATTAGATAGAGAAATTAGAGAATTAGGAGCAATAGGTAGAATTTTATTCTTATCTAGATTTTGAAATCTTATTATAAATATATTTTAATTCATGTGTCATTCTATTTTTGATTTTTAAGAACAGATTTTTCAGAAATGGAAGTTTTTAAGCAGAAACGGGATGGTTACTCATAGAAAGGATTCATGCTTCATCTAGGTGTTGGGTTAGCTGAATTTTTTGTTTCTGATTTTAAATGGCTACCAAGAAATGGCTATGACTGTACCTCCAAACATCCAGATATTATTTATGGTATCATCAGTTTTGCTATCCCTTCCATTGATGCAGCTTAGAACCCCTCTACAATTTAGATAGTGAATTTAATCATATGACAGATCTAATCCTGTTACACCAAACACTCTTCATGACCTACTTACTGCAAGTAGTAGTTGATACAAGAAATTCTAGCACAGCAAATAAAGGTGTACAATATCTTTAGTTTGATGTAATAAGAGCTGACCTGTTTTTATTTGTTCAAAGCCATTTTTACTTGCAATTCTTTCCCCATTTATTTGGGATCACTTTATTATATTTCCATTATCTCTTTCAGTGATCCTACTACTTGCAAGATGTGTCAAATAATACCTGTTTCCTGAAACAATTTATCCTGTAAAACTATTTTGATCCACACAGCATTAGCTTTACTTACGAATTGTGCATCTGCTAAGAAATGCTCTTCCCAATCTCAAACCTGTTATATTTTCTCTATGAAAGTCATATCTCATATGAGAAAATTTAATAAGATTGAAAATACTTTTTAAAAACTCACTGAGTGTAGCAGTGGTTTGCCAGCTGTAGTTGATGGGAACCCAGAGAAAGCAATTAGAGCGCACAAGGAAAAGAGAAATTGTGGTCAAACTGGACATAATTAATGTATTCACCCCCTTGCCCATAACTCCTTGCAGCATCTCAGGAGACATGAAGATTCTAGGTCATGAAAAGGGAATCAAAGGGTTTCTTTTGCAACCTCAGTATGTTTGAAAACCATTGTTCCATAGATAGTAGAAACTGGAAAGTCCTATCAAAGTAAAATCCATATTAGAATAATTGTATAAAAATTAATCTGAATTAGTGAAAAATTTACATATTAGAATATATTTTTTAAAGAAACAGAATCTTGTTTTTTTTTCAAGCACACAATTACTTAAACTAATTGCTAACAAAGTCATTTCAAGTAGAAGTCCTATGGGCCTTGCTTTAATGAGCTATTAAGCTCATTTGTAATTAGCAGCATCCATTTATATGTAAAGAAATGTGCTCCAGTCCTTAAAGAGACTCTTTTCTTACTTAGTTTAGACATGTCCTCACTCATCTCCCCCTACCTCCTTTATTTAATAATACAAATTTGGTTAGTAATCCCTCTTTCCATAATACACAGGCAAATGGCCACTCAGCCCTGGTCTAATTATCATATTCTGAATTGTTAGAGTCAAAATTAATGAGGTTACAACATATTAAAAATGGAATAGGAGAAATAGGTCAGGCTGGATCACATGTGGGAATTTTTCAGTCATCCCTAGCTATTCACTGTCAAAATTTTTTTAAATCTTTTTTTATTTTAACATTTATATTTTCCCATTAATGCTACATGGCTGTGAATCATGAGACTTTATGATCTCAGAGGAAATAAAATTTTAGACAACCCAAAGAAAAAATGACATATTTGAGAAGATAAAAACAAAGCAAAGACACATATAACAGGGCCAACCTGAGTCCTGTACTGGTATTCCCCCAAATATTTAAAGGAAGACTTCCAACATGTTGTGTGCAATCTGTATTATTGAAAGAATGAAAAAATGTTATCTGAGAATCAAGCCTCCTTTTGAGTGGTGATGCTTGGGAATAGACTTCTAATTTGGAAGAGAAAATGATGACGACTTTGAATGCCTGAAGGAGGGGTGATATTGCCTTAAGAACTTTGGAAATAGATACATTTTTCATTTGTACTTTGATATAGGGACATGCAATTCTAGACTCTTTGGGGAAAATAAAAAGTCTTTGAGAAGGCAGGCAGGTAGGGGAAAACTGGTCTCTCAGCATATTCCTGATTTCTGACTTATCTCCCTTGAGATTTTGGAGAATTTCTATTGGGATGGGATCAGAGCCTCTCTTTTGCTCATCCCAGAGATATAATTTCTGGATAAATGTTAAAAAATTTATTAATTGTGGCTAACAAATAATAAATTGAGATCAGTGGCCCTCTCAGAAACCCAAAACAAATGTGATGAATGTTGAACTACCCTTGGAAAAGTGAGTGTTCTGATAGGTGGAAATCAGCTCAGACTGATTAACAATTAATGAAAGAAAGAATATTACAGTGAGAGGCTTATTCTATTGAGGGGTTGGGAGAAATAGGACTTTGATCACCTCACTTCTAGGACAAAGAGATTCATCACCATGCAGACCACACCTCAATTCTCACAGTCTAATCACAGGGATGCACTTCCACCCAGACTACTTATATAGTTGAGCAATGGGCCCCAGATTCTCCAGGTTAGATTCTCCTTCTCCTTTAATCAGAAATAAACTTTCCTATTTGGGTGGGGTCCTGGCCAAGATTGAGGAGGATGCTAATCCAATTTCATCATCAACCTTGTCCTTCAGAGCCTTCCTTGACCTAGCTTTTAAATGAGGAAACAGAAAGGGAAAATCTCTGGATCCCCTTCCTCATCTTAGTAATTGGGTATTGTAATCATTTTTCTCATTACAATAGCATTTATTAAGTACTAACTGTGTACCCTCATGGAAGATTAATTCATGCTGGGTGAAAAGATAAACTAGAATTAAGATCTTCATAAAGTAACATCCACATGGTTGAAATCCTGGCTCTCCCTAAGCAAAACTTTTGAAAGGATAGATCTATAGTTATATTCAGAAAAAACACAAAAGTCCAAAAGCTCAGAGGGCAGGGGTGAATAAAACTTTTATTAAAGTTTATGGTTATATTATTTTCTAGGAAAAAAAGACATTTCCTCAGAATTCTACTTTATGCTGTTGGTGTGTTATATCTTCTCAACACAGTATCAGTTCTGTGGGGTTGAGGCTCTTTTTTCATCTTTGTATCCCTAACATGCTTTGCACATAGTGAGTACTTAACATGTATCTAGTAAATTCACATCAGAGTAATTTATTGAACCTCTATCAATAAAAAAATGAAATTAGTTGAATAAAAATCTATTAAACAGAAAGGTTGTTTGAAACCTGTAGACTGTTCCCCCTTCCCTCCCCCACCCCCAAAATGTCAGAAATGTCTGCTTTTCAGCTGGTTGTTGAGGCATCAGGCAGAAACAGAAGTGTCAACACCCTGTTTGCTTTTTTCCCTGACCTCCCTTGTAAAAAGCCAGTTTTACATAAGCATTGCAGAGGAGAATTGAAAGCATACCATTCAGCTGGAAAAATGTAGTATTTTCAAATGTCAGAAATATTTTCATAACATGAGAAAGTCTTTGAACATTCATGAATTGTCTTGACTTTTGCCTTTCCTCTTTTTAAGCCTGATGGCTTTCAATGGATGGCTGTTCTCCTTTATCTTTGAAATACATTTTTTATCCTGTAGTCTTGAGGCCCTTTAGGACATTCTCATCATGGTTTTTTATTGGAAGGGGTAAAAATGTGGTAGGTGAGAGGACAAAGGGTTTGAGGAGAGGAACGTAACCCAGACTGAAGGAATAAAATGTCTTCTGCTGTGGTATCTATTAGTTTAATTTCACTTCAGGGAGATGCTGTGAATGGGACATATTTATTTGACTCCATTATGCCATGTATTTTAATTTTACACAGGATCCCTTTGAATTTGTCCCTGTAGATTTTCTATACATGTTTTTGCAGTTCATTATCTGACTCAATAAAGTCAATTGCAAGCTTTCTACAGAATTCTGAAAAGTAATTTCATGAAGGGTGTTTCTGGTTACACACTCTTTTGTGCATTCCTTGGATCTTGTCTTAGGTGCTGAACTTACCACAGAAAAGTCACTTTTTGGTATAGTGGTGGTAATAAAGAGAAAGAACAAGAAAATGATAAGATGAATTTTAACTCTTGGTTTTTCTTTTTAAATACAAAAATATCTATTAGATTCGTTTTTTCATTCCTTCTTTCATACCACCACCATAATAATCTTTGAAAAAAAACCCAAAACAAGCCACTCCTTGGATTGCATTATTAAAGAATTCGATTCAGTATTTTGCATTTTTTGCTGCCTTAGCCAAGACAATTTTTTATTACTTGAGACTAAATGGAGAGACCAAAACATGGATGTACTAATAGTTCTTATTCAAGCATAGTATGGCTGACCAAGGAAAAGTAGAGAATGGTACAGGGTTGAAAGATAAAGAAGGAAGTAGGTACAAAATTAAAAGATTGATAAAGGTCTGCTTAGTGGGACACACTAACTGGGTTGTGATATGAACATTTTAAGAAGAAGGACTGCAAACTGAGCATGTACTTTCCATTGTCCTTCACTATTAATCTCTTTAAAGGTAAAGAACAATTTAGGGCCTTCTGCCTTAGCCTTGAGCCAGAAAGATAAATATACGTTGGGTTTTGAGTCACAGCACCTGTGCTTGAGTCCCTGCTTGCCATTTCATACCTCAGTGACCTTGTCACTTAATCTTTCTGGGCTCAGTTTTCTCATCTATAAAATAATGGATTATATTAAATGATCTCTAAGATCTTTGCTAGTTGTAGATTGTATTATTAATGTCTATTTGACATTCTTAGAGAGTTTTTTTTAGCTCCCAAAGTATGTAATTTTAAATGGTTTCCAGAGTATTTCAAAGGCCAGACATTCCTGTCAAACTTATACCAGTGTAAGATTTTGGTGGCTTGTACTTTTAGTTTTTAGATTGGTATGATCAGAATTGTATTCATAAATTCATATTTTAGAAACTTTAGTCAATGATAAATGAAACTCAGAGACATATTAACTGAGACACTGACAAGGAGACAGAACTACTAAGTACTATATTAGGGAGTGAAAAAAAGAAGATGATTTGTAATTAATAAATGGTGGACTGAAACAGCTAAGTGAAGGGACCTTATAAATCATTCATAAATGAAGAAAATGAAAATCATAGAAGCTAAATGACTTTTCTAAAGTCATGCAGGTAGCAAGTAGCATTCATTAAGCGCCTACTATTTGTTCCAGATACTGGCAATATAAAATCATTGGCAGAACCAGTACTCAAAGCAAGGCCTTCTGTCTGAAACTTTAGGGAGCTTTTACCCAGTGGGAAAAGTTTTAAGTCAGCTCAAAAGCAAGTAATTTTAGAGATTCAACAGTTCAGAAAATCTGTGTCTTCAAGAACTAAGCAGAGCGGGGGAAAAGAGAACTCTCATTAATCTTCAGGAAAATATAAAATCAAAAAGTAAGTGTATCAATCCTCAAATCTCAGTGAATTAGAAAAAAGAACCAAATCCTCTGTCTGCTATGTACATCATCACTTGTGGTTGGCAAGAGTTGCCTTTGTTTCTTGGCAGTAATTTCCAGAAGTAGGTGGTTAGCAACCATTATTAATGGTTGGCTGCTCAGAGAAATCCTCTGGCCCTCAGGGCAATGAATATTATATCTACTTACTGAGAAGTACTGACATCAGCAACCCTGACTCCCAACTCTCTATGGCTTTGGCATTGATGGCTGACTTAGAGAGGGTAGAAGTGAGAAGCTTAAGGACTAAAGTAGCATTTTCTTCTTATTTCAAATTTTTACCTCCTGACTGCATGCACTGATAGCCAGAAGAAATTCTGCTTGTGGAAATAATCAAGAGAAGACCACTGGAATGAGGATGCCAAGAAAATGAGAGAGGATAAAGTAGTAAAGACAGAAAAAAAATTGAACAAACAGAGACAGATGAGAACAAAATACCCACTCTTTTTGTTACTTTTTAAAAAGTTTTATTTATTTTATTTTTTGGTGCCTTTTGTTTCTACATATGTAATGTTAATTAGAGTTAAAGATCTTCCCCACCCATTCATAGGCCTCACCTGAAGCCCATTAAGGGAAGTTTGATTAGGGGAAGCTTGTTTTGGAAGAAGGCCCATACCTTTTATTAATCAATGAGGCACTGGATCTGTGAGGGTCAGGATGCCCTCCAACTCTGAAAAGTGTTCATATATTCGGAGGTGAGGTTTTGTTTTGGGGGCTTATTCTTTGGAAGAATGTTCATATGGTATGATCAGATGAGACTTTCAGTTAAGGAGTTCCTTCTCCCCCTCCTCCCCTTTCAAAACCCACATGCTGGTGCTTCTTTCTCTGTCAGCTATGTATGTATGTATTGGTCATGGGTTGATTTGTGATGTATGCATAGCTTATGGTCTGACAGAAGCTCTGTCTGTTGGGCTTTATTTCTCAGCTTTCATTTTCTTTATTGGTGAATGTGATTAAAGCAGATTTTGACCCCGCCAAAGTTGCTTTCCTTTTAGAAACACAGATCTAAGAACCTGTACAGCAGACCCTCCTGTGTATGCTGGAGTGCTTGCTGCTACAGTAACAGTCATTTTCACATATCCTCCTGTTCCCCACTTGGATAATCCCAACAAGTCCCTTTTAAAGAAAACACGATAGTTAAACTTTTTTTTTTTCCTCCTAATTCCCCGGGGCCACTCCATAGCCAGTTTTAGTAGAACAGGAAACGATCTGTTACAGGAAAGATGACTTGTACACATCTCCTTTCTTGCTAATAAGTGTTCCAGAGAAAATATTAAATGACAATGCTACAACACAATTTTACAGAAATAAGTGAACTCTATGAATATTATGTATGGGAACTTAAAATAACCCCAAATGAATATTAAATCACATGCTCATTGCTTTTCTGCCTCCTGTGGTACTGTGCACTCTGGATATTAATGCTACAACACTAAACCCAAATTAAACTGACTTTTGTGACACAATATAGTAAAAATAATAAAATTTCACACTTAGATTACACCCTTACCCAATTATTCTTCTTCGGAAATCTCACAGGAAACCCTTGACAAGATAAGGTGAGGTAGGGAAATGAACTTGGCATTATAGAAACTGACAGAGAAACTAATAATAGCTTACCTTTATGTAACATTTTATGTATATTATTTCATTTGATTCTCACCACAAACCTGTGAGGTAGGCACTGAAAGTACTATTGTCTCCATTTTACAGGTGAGCAAACTTAGTCTCAGAGGGGTCAGGTGACTTGTATAAGGTCATACAGTTAATTTTAGTGGCAGATCCACAATTTCAACCCAGATCTTTTGACTCTGACTCTAGAGCTGTAGTATGTCTGAAATAAAACTTTCACCTTTCATATAGTTCTGTGAATAATTTTTAACGTGTATGTATGTATACACACAGACATACACACATATATAAATGTGCATATGTATATATCTGTATGTGAATGTATATATACATATGTATATATGTTTATGTGAATGTGTAAGTAATAAATCTAGATGTGCTACTTTTATTAAAAATAATATGTAGATTTCCTTTCATTTTTTAGACCAGATGCTATTATTGTATTTTTTTTAAAGAGTCTATGAGAGCTCATTCAGTTGTCATTCAGTCAACAAGTATAAATTGAGCACTTAGCATGTGCCAGGTACACTGTTAAGTTTTAAGAGCTCAAATACAAGGAAAGGTGTGTGTGTGTGTGTGTGTGTGTGTGTTCGTCCTTCATTGCCAAAGAACACTATGCCATCAGAGAAATGACAACCTGACTTGCACTTGACTTTGTTTTTGAATGAGAGATGGCTGTGCAGGTCACCAACCTCACTTCTCCTCCAGAGCCATCTGAATCCAGTGACCATATCTGGATATTCATCAGGATGACTGGAGATGACCCAGGATGAGGCAATTGGGGTTAAGTGACTTGTCTAAGGTCACACAGCTAGTGAGTGTCAAGTGTCTGAGGTGAGATTTGAACTCAGGTCTTCCTGACTCCTGCACTGGTGCTCTGTCCATTGCACTACCTGGCTGCCCACAAGGAAAGATAGTAGAAGGACAGCACCTGCCCTCAGAGCTTATCTTCTAATGGGGGAAGAAAATTCATTAAAAAAAAAAAGGTGAAAGGGGTGGGGAAAGGGAGACAAAGGTACCCAGCATGAGGGCACAGTAGAGGAAGTCCAGAGTGCCCCCCAGGAGATGACAGAGACATGACTGGCCTGGGCACCCTCTTTAAATAGAAGGTCTGGAAGGCTGAATCTAATCAGAAAGTTTAGGGTAGAGGTATTTCCAGTGTGTTAATTGTGGGGCTGAAATGAGGCCTGGGGCAGAGTAGAGGAATTCTATAGACAACCTGGAGAGGAATGAGGTTGAAGATTTTGCTCTCTCACATTAATACTCAGAAATTTGTCATTATTCTCCTTGTGTCTGGTAAGAAAAAAGTGCCTAAGCACCTACAACATGTCATTCACTTTTCAAAATCAGAGAATATCATTGGTGTTGCCACAAAATGACCCCTGAACCCTCTCTGACCCTCATAATAAAACCCAATCAAGTACTTATACTAAAAAAACAAAATACATCATTAAGAGAAAAGTGTTGCTCTCCTTGGCATACTTTCCCTTTCAGAGTAATAGTACGTTTTCTGAACTTTTGCTTTTGAGATCAGAAATATCTTTTAAATGCTGTGAAAACCTATTAAGATTTCACATTTTGTGCTCCACAGCTCAAATAATACCACAAGTGTCATTTCCCTTTTACAGGCCATTTTGTTTAGAAAATAATGGAGAGATGTGTTACTAGCAGCTCTGAAGGCATCTTTATATAGCTGAACTGGTGATGGTGATAACTACCTGGGAATCATTAATTAGTTCACACAGCTCACAGTTGGTAAGCCTGCAACCATCACCAGCAAATAACATTGCGTACAACACACTTCTATTGCTTTCTTCATCAGGTTCTTAATTCTATGTCTTTAAGAAAGAAATGCACTGAAACCTTAATGTGAACTCCATGGTCTTTTTTAGCTCAAAAATTCATGGCTTCTGTGGACTCATTTGGTATGAATTGGGACCATTTTGGATCCCATGTTTACTTAGAGAAGGGTCTTGTTATAAGACCCTTCTCACAGGTTTCAGCTATGAGCAGAAAGGAAATGTCAGGGTCATAAGAAGGAATATTTACACTGGGGAACAAGCAAGCATCACAGAAGGCCCCAGCCAAATTTTTACAGTTGAGATATTAGGAGACAGCTGTGTGGGCAGTGGAGAGTTGGAAGGGAATAGGCCAATCAGTTAGAAAGTATTTATTAAACTCTTACTATATGCCAGGCACTACAATAAGATAAGCATTAGGAATTCAAAGAAAAGGGGGGGAAATGGTCCATGTTCTCAAGGGAAAGCAATGTGCAAAGAAATCTATCCCCATAAGTTATAGACAATGTAGACAGGAATCAATCTCAGAACAAAGGCACTAGTTGGGGTAACAGAAGATGGGAATTGAGTGTAGTCTTGAAGGAAGCCAGGTAAGCCAGAAGAAAAAGGTTAAGAAGGGGTTAGAAAGGATTGGTTGACAAATACCACAGATTTTGTGTGACTCCTGGAGGAAAGAAGGTTTCCATCTATTTATATTCCAATTTTAACTAATTTTTGATAACAAGATGCTAAGTGCTATGCTTTCTACATGGGTGAAGCAATATAAAAAACTCTTTTCAGAGTCATTTAAAGGACAAGGCCCTTAGTCTTCCTGTCCTAGTTATGACTTTGTCCAATGTTACAGTGAGACTCCAGAGCAATAGGTACAAGACACTACCCCAACTACACCTTCTTTTTCTTATACGGTGTATTGACCAATTTAAAATCATTTTCATTACAAGGGCTTCTGACTTAGAAAGAAAATTGAATTCATATTTATAATTGAACATTTATGAAGAATTTGTAGTATGTTTTATTCTGTGGAAGCTTTGCAGTTATTAACAAATTAATACTGGTTGCTTACTTTGAAATTGACTGGCTTGACTATTCTCACTTTTTCGCATTTCAGTTATTTTCAAATTATTTTCATTTTTTCATATTTCCACTATCTAGTGACATGGAAGTACCTACACAGTGTTGTGCACAAAGTAGATCTTTCGTGAACATCTGCTCTCAATAACTGTCAGTCAACATTCACCCAGGTCCTCACTGGTAAAGTCAAGGAGAAACCAATCAATCAACAAACTTTTATTAAGCACTTACTATGTGTTAAGTGCTGTGACATAGCCTGGGCATAGAAGTACAAAGAGTGAAATAATCTTCACCTCAAGGAGTTTTCAGTTTGAGAGTGGAGGGGGAGGAGGAATCAATTAGCGTGTCTATGTGTATGTATGTACATAGGGATATGTGTATATATGTGTGTGTATATATCTAAAATAAATTTATAAATATATTACTTAATATATTCATAGAACATATAGAGAATTAGTGAAAATTAATACAAGGGAGGCAAGAAGGACGCTAACAGTTGGAAAGAGCCTTATATAGAGGGTGGTGTTTGAGAGTGGTGGTTTCACATTGTATTGTGAAAGAAAGGATTCAATGATAGGTTGAAATGAGGAAGGAGGTTGTTATAGATATGCAGATTGCTTGTACAGAGGTACAAAGAAAGGGGACGTAGTGCTGTTAATGGAAAGCAGAGATGTCAGTCTTGCTGGACTATACATTGTGTGTATCTATCTATATCTATCAATATCTATATACATGGATATATATGCAGATATAGATATGCATATATCTATATACATATATACATATATACACACATATATGCATACACACATATATACACTATATACTATATATACTATGTAGTATAGTGTGTACTATATATAGTACAGCATACACACATCATACATCTATACTAAATAGTACGATATGTACACAAATATACTATATACTATACAGCATAGTATATACATACATATATGGTAGTTTTATATATATATACAATATAGGTATAGTACAGTTTATACACATACACTATATAGTAAAGTATATATATATATATATATGTTGTATGGCATACAAACATATATACTATATAGTACAGTGTGCACACACATACACTATATGCTGTGTATAC
>CM053770.1:111103721-111154765 GCA_028658325.1 Potorous gilbertii | reverse complement strand
ATTGTTATTTGTTCTTAATTTGCCCTATTCATTTTTATTTTGGTAATACCATTTCCTTCTTATTTTCTTGATCAGATTTACTGAGTCTTTCCAAAGACCCAGTTGAGTTTTGTTGATCAGTTTTATAAGTCCTTTTATTTTCAGTTTCTCTAATTTCCAAACATTTTTGTACTTTCAGGCTTGCAAATTCATTTATTTTCTAGTTCTTTAAATTGTAAATTCAATTCATTGACCATCTTTTGTTCTATTTTGTTAAGTTTTGTTAAGCTTTGTGAGTGTTGGCATTGTTGCATTTTTTTGAATCCCCAGTACAGGGACTGGAATATAGCAGATGAATACTTGTTGAGTGATTGTTGAGTTTCAGATATTTAAAAAAAATTCAAATGTCTATTAATTGAACTGCATCCTAAGAATTTTGGCAAGTTGTCTTATCATCATTAACTTTGACATTATTACTTATTTTTTCTATGATGAGAACAGTGCTTAGCATAGATTCTGCCTATAATTGGTGCTTAGTAAATGATAGTTGGCTTTTGTTGCCTGTCCTTCATTTTTGAAGAGGACCAATGACATAATGGGGTGATGTCTTGAGTTATTTGTGAATTGGATTTAAGTGAGGTAGAATTATACAACGCTATCAACTTCACTTTCTTCTAGTCATCAAAGTCCAGTGGCAAGACAAAAGTTGACTGACTGGCATACTGAATTACTGTGTTCCTTGACTTACTCATAATTCAGGATGTCATTTCTAAGTCACTATTTAGGTCTATACCTTTTGCTCAAAATTCCTTTGCTACTATTTTATTAAATTATAATCTGTAAATAAGTCATTTATTATTTCAGCTTTTTCACATTTGTTTATGCTAGGACATTATGCTAAATGTCCTATCACATGATGAGTTTCTACAAAGGTACAATGGAATCTAACATTCTTTTATATGGAGAGTATCTCTACAGAATGAATCAAAAACTAGGAAAAAATGCTCATCATTTTCTAATTGCAGAAAAATCCTTTTAAAAATTCATAGAAAATTTCCCAGGCTTCCTAGATCTTAAATTCCTTGAAATGGGGGGCTGTCAGTAGCACCTAATTAATATCACTGATAAACACAGTAGATGTTTCAATGCACCCATTTTGAATATATTTCAAAATCTTTTCTTGTTTTTATGTCTATGCCACTCCCAGACTGGTTCTGGCCACTCCAGATGAAAAGATAAAAATCTTTAGGGGAAAGCTTTTGACTGAAAGGAAGGATAGCTGTTGTAGACTATTTACCTATATAAGTCCCAAGTTTACATACTTTCTCTTTCCCATTGCTCTCACTTGTGGAGATAGTTCCTAAAGAGTTCAGATGAAAGAAACTTACATATGGAGCCCATAAGCAAGGTGTACTCAGAGTCTCTTATAAAGAAACAGGGTTTCTTGAGAATTTATAGGTAGTTGTGTATTGTAGAGTGTATGATTTATTAAAAAATGACTTTACTAGTTTTTGATATGAGAAATGAATTGTTTTGCTGGTGTCTTATTTGTGTTTCTTCAATAAAAGCAGTAAAAATGATCATGTATGTTAGATAGCCTTAAAAAATCAAAATAGAACTCAATGAAACAAGTTTTATTTATATAGTTTTTAAACTGTGCAATGTTCCTTACTTACAACATTTATTTTGATCCTCACAACAATACTAAAAGATAGCTGCTATCAAGAGGCAGAGCCAGGATGGAAAAATACAGAGAGCATTCAAGCCAAACTTTCCCAGCATTCCCCTCCAAACAAAATAATGTGTGAAATCAAATCTGTAATGATACAGCCAACAAAAAGTTAAGATGAGCTATTTTTTCCAACCCAAAACAACTCAGAAAGTCAGAAGGGAAGGTCTATGACACTGGATTTGGGAGCTGGCCAGAAGGGCAGTGGCAATGACACCACCTTTGGGTCTTAAAGAAAGCACCACAACAGCATAAGCAGTTGGCTCTCACTGCCCAGATGAGAAAAGAGGTCTCTGGACAATTGATCTGAAAGTGCGGACATTGGTGCAGGACTTGGCACTGTTTGGCAACTCCATTGTCAATTACCCAGTTCTGTATCACAGTTCCAGGGTGGAGAAGAGCACTTGAAATTTCAAGGAAGCAGGAACCCTGGTCAGAGTTTCAGAGCAGAGAGAGAACAGGGGCTCTAGTTATAGGTAAGAGTTCTTGCTCAGAGAAGAGCTCTAGTATGTGTGGTTACAAGGGACCAGAGTCCCTACATGACTAAGGCCTAGAGCACGGACCAGTAGAGCAATGACAACAGCTCTCTCCAGATCACACCACCTTAAAATCACAAAACTTTTCATATTTCTGGCACGAGTTATGAAAACAGCAAGAGCAAAAAAACCTAAAACACAGGAAAATTACCATATCTCTTCAGGTGAGCAGAACTCAACTCTGACACAAAATTGAAAATCAAGAAATAGGCTGGAAAATTGAGCAAACAACAGCAAATAAGAACTTGACTTTAAAAAGCTGCTATAATGACACAGAAGGGCACATCACAAACTCAGAAAAAAATGGCATGAAAACACATACAAGAACATCCTCAAAGAAAAATACAGATAGGGACAAAACCAGTAAGAATTTCTAGAAGACATCATCACCACTATTTTTCAATATTGTACTAGAAATGTTAGTTTTAGCAATAAGAGAAGAAAAAGAATTTAAAGAAATTATAATAGGCAATAAGGAAACACAACTATCGCTCTCTGTGGATGATATTGTGATATATTTAGAGAATGCTAGAAAATCAACTAAAAAACTACTTGAAACAATTAACAAAGTTGCAAGATATAAAATAAACACACATAAATCATAGGCAATTATAAAAACCATTTGATACTGGCTAAGAAATAGAGTGGTGGACCAGTGGAATAGGTTAGGAGATACACAAGATATAGTAGTGAATGACTATAGTAATCTACTGTCTGATAAACCCAAATACCCCAGCTTCTGGGATAAGAACTCACTATTTGACAAAAACTGATGGGAGAGCTGGAAAATAGTATGACAGAAATTAGTTGTAGACCAACATTTCAAACCGAATACCAAAATAAGGTCAAAATGGGTACTTGATTTAGACATAAGGGATGATAAAATAAGCAAATTAGGAGAGCAAGTAATAGTTTACCTGTCAGCAGGCTATCAAACATGCATACCCTTTAACCCAGCAATACCAGTTCTAGGTCTGTATCCCAAAGAGATCATAAAAAAGGGAAAGAACCTACATGTACAAAAATATTTATAGCAGCTCTTTTTGTGGTGACAAAGAATTAAATATTGCGGGAATGTCCGTCAATTAGGGAATATCTGAACAGGTTGTGGGATATGAATGTAATGGAATATTATTGTTCCATAAGAAATAATGAAAAGGCAGACTTCAGAAAAACCTAGACTTACATGAACTAAGTGCAGTGATCAGAACCAGGAGAACATTGTTCACAGTAACAGCAACATTGTGCAATGATTAAGTATGATAGATTTAGCTCTTCTCACAAAACAATGATATGACTATTACGAAAGAGTTGTGATGGAAAATGGTAACCACATGCAGAGAAAGACCTATGGAGCCTAAATGTCAATGAAAGCATACAATTTTCACTTTTTTTCATTTTTTTCTTTCTCATGGTTTTCTTTTTTATTCTATTTCTTCTTTCCCAACATGATGAAGGTGGAAATATAATTAAGATGATTGTACATGTATAATCTGTATCAGATTTCTTGCTGTCTTAGAGAGGAGTGATTGGAGGAAGGGAGGAAGAAAAACTTGGTACTCAAAATTTTACAAAAATAAATGTTGAAAACTATCTTTACATGTAATTTGAAAAAATACTATTAAGGAAAAGAAGAAATAGAATTTCTGAAAGAACTAAAGGATTTTTAAATACATTCATTTTATTTATTTTTAATGTTCTACAATCAATACCACAAAACTTAGACTTTTTTCCCCCTACCTATTGCCTACCACCCCCCTCCCTCCCCAAGATGACATATAATTCTATATAGGATCTACATATACATTCCTATTGAATATATTTTCACTATAGTCATGCTGTGTAGAAGAGCTAAAATAAATGGGAGAAATCATATAACAAATCAAAACAATACCCATATACAAAAAAGTGATCTGCTACATTCTGCAATTCAATTCCATAGTTTAAAGGAATTTTTAAGAGCAGAAATTAATTTTAAAAATTCAAATAAGAATGGCAGAGAAAAAAGTGGGAGAAAATGAGAGCAATGAAAGAGAATTATGAAAAAAGGAATTAATAACAGTAAAAGAAACATACAAAAAAATGAAGAAAATAACACCTTATAAAACTGAATTGACCAAATGATTAAAGAAGTACAAAACCTCCCTAAAGAAAATAATTCTTAAAAATTATTAGTCAGATGAAAATTAATGACTTCATGAGACATCAATAAAAAATAAAACAAGTTAAAAAAGTGAAAAATAGAAGAAACTTGAAATATCAGAAAAACAACTGAACTGGAAGATAATTCAAGGAGCTATGATTTCAGAATTATTGGGCTACCTGAAAGCCATGACCAAAACAAGAACCAACACATAACATTTCATTTTTAGTTTATTCCATAGTATTTTTACCAATTACATGTATAGACAATTTTAAACATTCAGTTTTTATAAAATTTTGAGTTCCAAATTTTCTCCCTACTTCCCTCCTCTGCCTCCTAAGAAGAATTTGATGATGATGATGATGATAATTAATGATATTAATTTGTAAGAATTTGGTATAGCTATATATGTTCAATCATGCAAAATTTATTTACATATTAGTTATGTTGTGAAAGAAGGAACAGTTTGCAAAACAATTAAGGTTTAGAAAGAAAAAATATGAAAGGTAAAGAAAGTGAAAAAATCTACACAATGCAAAATAGCTTGTTTAAAAATACTAGATATTTTCATACCAGACATCAAAATTTGTAGATTCACACACACTCAAAAACATATTTTTAATAATTTTCTGTATATAGCATTCAATAAAAAGCATTAAACCAGAAATCAAGTACTATTTTTAAGTATGATCTTGAACTTTCACAAAGCTATCTTCATTTCTCCAATTTTTAGGGTAATTAATCAGCCAATCAATCAAAAAGTACTTACTGAGCACCTACTATGTTCTAGGTACTGTGCCAGGTAATGAAGATGAAGATGTCAAGAATGAAACTAACTTGATACATGGGCTGACATAGAAAAGAGAGCAGGAACATAAAAGCAAATAAGTAACAAATATTAAGAGAATGAATACAAGGAAATGTAGCGTAAGTACAAAGAGATTTGAATAGAAGAGGATTAGCTATTGGGAGGATAAGGAAAGGCTTCATGTTAGAAGATGGTATATTATAGATATTTGCAGTAAGAGAAGGTTTCCATGGAGTGGATGTGAAGAGAAAGATGAGGGACAGATAATGTAAAGGCATAGATAGGGAAAATGAGTGTAGTGTGGGAGGGAGAAAGAGAAGACTAACCTAACTGGATTGCAGTGTTGGAGGCTGAAATAATGTCCACTAAGGATGGAAAGATAGGTAGGACAAGACTGTGAAAGGTTTTAAAGGCTGAGATGAGTTTATATTTTATTCTAGAGGCTGGTTGAGTAGAGAAGTCATGTGTCTTGTGTGTTCACCCTTTGTTGCTGAAGAAGACCATGCCATGAGAGAATAATGATATTACTTGCACTTGACTTTGTTTTGAGTGAGGGAGGGCTGTGCAGGTCACCAGCCTCACTTCTCCTCCAGAGTCATCTGAATCCCATAACCAGATAGTCATCATGATGACTGGAGATGACCCAGGATGAGGCCATTAAGTGACTTGCCCAAGGTCACACAGCTAGTGAGTGTCAAGTGTCTGAGGTGAGATTTGAACTCAGGTCATCCTGACTCCTACTCTGGTGCTCTATCTGCTGTACCACCTAGCTGTTAGGAAAACCATATTAGTAATAGTGAAAGATGACTAGACATATGTAAAACCTTGAGGCAAGGATAGCAATAGAGGCAAATGTAGTAATCTAAGACAGATGAGTTCAGGAACCTAGGTTCCTATGCTAATTGCAGGGTGGTAGTGGTGCAAGTGGAGGTATGAAAAAATTTAGATAGATATGTCAAGAATTGGCAACTAATTGGATATGTTTAGCTACAGGAGTGATAATTTACATATATCCTGAAACATTTTTACACTGGATAAATATGTGGGTTTATTTTACATCAGAGAACTCTGAGGGAGAAGTTTATACACTAGGAGAATTTGATTTACTGAGTATGATTCTATTCCTTTGTCTGAATCACTGATGAGAACTACATTCAATTATAATAAAAATGATAGATTATTGGCCAACATGAGCAAGGGTATCAACTCACTGGCTGGCATTTCACTATAGCCCTAACTCATCCAGATGGAGTCATAGCTGGTAAAGTGAAGGAAATGGTATTACTTGGAAGAAGTTCTTTTGTGGAGGAGGAGCCAAGATGGTGGAGTAGAAAGACACACATATACTAGGTCTGAAACCACAGCCTATAAAATATCTGTAAAGAAGAACTCCTAACAAATTGTGGAGCAGTGGAAGCCACAGAACAATGGAGTGGAAGAGATTTCTGTTCCAGAAAGACCTGAAAAACTCTCACCAAAGGTCCATCGTGCACTGGACCAAAGAGGAACCCAGCCCTACCTTGGCCACGTGGCCCGAGAGGAGCAGATCTGAACAGGCTTCAGGGATGGAATCTCCAGCAGCTGCGAAGGTCCCTCCACCCACAGGCACTACAGGTCAGTGAGAGAGACTTCTGGGCTGGCTGAAAAGGGAGCGGGGTGTCCCCATAACTCAGGCCCCTTTGGGAGGCAGTGGTGGAGACAGCAGCAGACAGGGGCTCCCAGAGCAGGCAGAAATGGACCCCCTGCTAGGAAATCCACAGTGTGTTTTCAGGACTTTTTCTCTTTTGAGGCAGTTAGATGACTCAGTGGACAGAGTAATGAACCTGGATTTGGGAAGACCAGAGTTCAATTCCAGCCTCAGACACTTACTACCTCTGTGATCTTGGACAAGTCATTTAATCCCTGTCTCAATTTCCTCAATTGTAAAGTGGAATAATAATAACAGTTCCTCTAATATAGCAGGTAATTAATAAAAAGTTCGCTTCCTTCCTTCACTTCTTTCTTCCAGAGGCCAAGATGAATTGTATAGTAAACAAATACTCCAGAGTCAGGGAACATGGATTTGAGAATCCCCATGACCTGTGCAATGCAGGCAAGTAACAACTTCTTGTTAACTGGGTTTCTTCAAATGTAACATGATTGAACAAGATTGCCTCTAAGGTCCCTTCCAACTTTGGGTTTTCTAATGTAGGAGATCGCAGCTCTCATTTGTATAGCACCTGATAGTTTGAAAAAGGAGTTTTCTCAATGACAGTATCTTCCTTAGTGACTTCTCTCTATTCATTATCTCCAGGTTATCCTGTGTGTATCTTGTCTGTACATTGTAGTTTGCATTGTCTTTCAGTGCAGTTGTCTCCCCTGTTAGACTATGAGCTCCTTAAGACCAGGAACAGTCTTTTGCCTTTCTTGGTACCCTTGCACTAAATGACTAGCATATAATAGGTGCTTCATAAATGTTTAAAGACAAATTGAGTGACAATACTGTGAGGCAGATAATGTAAGCATTATATCCCAATATTCATTGGATCCTCAAGGCAGGGACCACAGCCTCCAACCCACAAAATTAAATTTGGGGTTCTTACTCTTGTTGTTTTTATAGAGGATAATACTTCCTCCACTATGTTCAAGGGTAGACAAAGTTGAATGAAGAAGAACTCAATTAAGCTTCTACCTCTGATACGAGGCTCTGGAATAGCCATTGTTTTAAGCAACTCTCTAAGACAGCAAACTGCAAAGAAGATACCAGCATGCTCTGGTAAAGGGACTTTACTCACTTGGGCATTTCTTATATCAAAGAAATCGTAAATCCAGTCTCTGTGCCCTACTATTAAGCACAAAAAATTGACAGGTACAGATGATTGCCAATCTGTATCAATGGGGCAACTTATCTCTCACAGAAGAGGCAGGCAGGAGACTTTTTAGTTTCCTCTCCTACTCTGATAATATTACAGGTTCAATCCCTTGCCCTCAATCATCAGATAGAAACAAGCCAAGAGTTGACTGTGTTGCCACTTCTTGGACTCTTTGCCTCTCCCCAGTTCCCCTTGGAACCTATTTCAAATTGTCTCTACATCTTTCCATATCAACAAACTCCCCTAATGGTTCAGAAGTAAATTAGTACATTATGCTTAATGCTTTTTATGTTTTCGTCAGTTTAATCCTAAGCATAGTAACCAGTCCCACTATTTTAAAATACTCATTTTCCTCCAAGAAATGGACATTTTACAAGTATTTAATGAATTCTTCATCTAACCTCTCATATTACTTCTCACTCTTCTGTAAGGGTGCTTTGTGTGCTAAACAGAAGACCAGTCCTGACATGCAAATTTTTGCAGCTATTCATATTTTGGGGCAGATACAATATATTCATTCCAAGCCGTCAGCTTATTTCAATCACTTGTACACTTGTACTGACTCAGCATTGCTCACATGGTCTTAAGACGTTCACCTTTCAGTTTACTTTTTTTACCATGTGTTTTCCAAGTTTCTAAGTTACTTCTTGCAGTAAAATCTCTCCACAAAGAGGGAGGTAGGGGTCCATAGTTCTATTGTCTATTCAGATAGGATGACAAAAATATGAATGTCACCATTATAATCAAGCTTAATGAGGTACCTGACCCACTTATGGTGCTGACTTTATGAGAACATGACAGGATGTCTCTGTTTGGTCCCAAAAGCTTGCCCAGTTGATCTCATCGTCCACCCCTTAACGAACTCCCTGCTGAACTGAACAGACAATAGAACAATCACTCTACATGTCCATATGAGAAAATCATTTAAAATTTTGGACTCTTACTTCTAGACAAAGGAAAAGAAGGGAAACTCATTAATCATGTCCTACAGACTGACATTATTATGGATGTTGCAGAGAGTTACCATAGTGGCAATAAAAAATTCAGATATTTTTTTGAAATACCAATTACAAGATATAGTTAAATCATTTTGAAATGTTATTGGTGATGTTTGAAAAGAACTGAAAGGCTTTTCTTGTGTATATATAATTACTTGAGGCAATTACTTCTTTTAGTGGTCAGTCAGGTGAAAATGATCCTGCCAGCAGTGAACAGAATTATTCATGTTTACAGGGCTCCATTCATACAGAGAAATGCAATCTTTTACAAGACCTAAATCACCTACATTTTCTCTACATCTGGACATGAAAATTACCTACTCAACTGCCTTTGGTTATAATCATTGTTAAAAGGGTTGACAGATGTATTTGCTTCATTTCCTTTATAATTTGCAGTATCTGTAATAAGACCAGGTGATTTCTTTCCATCCCTAGAGTTACCAGGTTAAATAAATGTCCTTTGTAAAAAGTAGGTAGATTCACCCAAGACTCAAGTTGGGCAACCAGCCTACTAAATTTAAAGTTTTTTAGCTATCTGTTTTGGGCATGGAATGGGTCAAATGTTTTAAAATTTTGTTACTTTAAGTCAATTGGGTCCAGTAGATAGAGTCAGTATGCTACCTACTACACCATACTGCCTCTAGTTTATCTAGTTTAGTATTACAAAGCACTTTTGCCATTTGTATTTGTCAGAGGAATCAAGATTTATTCTGTACTCTCGCTTTCTACTTCGTAAATAGATAAAGAGATGATTAAAAGAATTTCTAGCTTCCAAAGTGTCCAACTAGCATAGTATCTGGTACAAAGTAAATGGAGAGAGCATTGAACTTTGAGACAGGAATACCTGTGTGCAAATGCAGCCTCAAACATTCACTAGCTGTGTGATCCTGGGCAAAACGCTTCTCTTCTCACTACCTTGGTTTCCTCATATGTAAATGGGGATAATAGGCACCTCCCTCACAGAGCTGTTGTGAGAATCAAATGATCTAATGTATGTAAAATGCTCTGCAAAATATAAGGCACTGTATTATTCAGTTATTATCACAAGTCATTACGCAGTCAATCATTTATGTATCAAGAAGCTGGAAAACTGACATAAGATTTGGCATCCCCTTAATGACTTGGGGAATCCAGAAAAGTAGAGCAATACAACTAATTGTAGGCTACTATTTCTTTATTTTGAACATAATGTAATAGCCCTTATTAGCATTTTATGCCTGACTATCTCAAACAATGGAAGCTCAATTAGTAACCCCTGAAAAGTAAGTTAAAGTGTTGTGACATTAAAACCTTGCAAACACTCTTAAAATATGAGAAAATGGTATTTTCAATATCTTTGATGAAACTTTTTGAGAATGGATGGCATGAATGGACTGGAAATACACAAGGGCAGATAGCAGGCAGTTCTGAAGAACACTACATTAATTAATGAAACTACAATTTTAAGATCTTGAGTATATGGGTTTATTTATCAGGTAAGCGGGGGAAACATGAGACTATTAATGTTAGAGCAGGAAAAATCATGACATAATTTGTGGCCAAGGACAGAGGACAAAAGGCACGTTATGACCAAAAATGAGAGATTGGTTTCCCAAATTGAGAAGTAATTTCTGTAGTCAAACAGGATTTTATGGTCAAAAAGGAATAATTATAACGACATTCTAGAACAGGGGTAAAAGCAACACATCTGTTGGGCTAATCAACAGGATAGATAGAAAATCAATGACACTTTGAAGCACTTCTATATAATCAATTTTATACATAATTTTCCAAACTTCCTACTTGGTCTTACTTCTGAAGTTCCTTCTGTTCTCCTTTATGCATTTTTAAAAATTTACCATGATCCTCTTTTTAAAAAAAAATCAATTGATACCTTTCCCTCAACAAGAGAAAACAAAAGCAAAAACCCTTGTAATAAATAAGGACACACTAGCAAAATAAATCCATGTAGTGGCAATGTCTAAAAATGTGTATTTTTGAGTCTTGCATTCATCATCTGTCTGTTAGGAAATGAGTTTTGCTTCTTCATAGGTCCTCTGGAAATATGGTTGATCTATTGATCAAAGTTCTTAGTTTTTCAAAGTTACTTTTTCTGTATAATGTTGGGGTCCTGGTATAACTTGTCCTCCTGGTTCTGCTCACTTCACTTTGTATCAGTTCATGCTACTCAAGATTCTCAGAAATCGTCTTTTTCATCATTACTAGAGAACAGTAATATTCCATTACATTAATATACCACAGTTTGCTAAATCATTCCATAAATGCCCAAGAAATAATCTAAGGCACCCTCTTGGGTTCTTATTCTTTGCTTTTCATCCACCCCTCCTCCCTCCCTGTTAGTGCTCCCCTCAAGATCAAGAAATTTCTTTTGTTTATACTGATATATCCCTTCTCTAGTCTTATTCTCATTCTTAATCCCTTCTCCCATCCCTACTGATTTACTGGTTGAGTTTAATGTATTTCTACACCAAATTATTTGTATGTGTGTAGATGTGCTTAATTATTCTTTGTTTCAGATAACAGTGATAATTACCTGATGTACACTCCCCCCCAATCCTTCCTCCACATTTACACACTTTTCTCACACACTCCAATTGTGAGAAATAGAAAGTTCCGCTGTCTTCTTCCTCTGTTCTACACTAATGCATACCTCCTCTTCCCTTCTCTTCTCTTTCCTCAATTTGAACCTTCTAAATAAAGCTCATGTACCACTCCCACCCCTCATGCCCATGACTTACATTTTCCTTATTCAACTCCCTCAATATCCTTTGAAGACATCAGAGTTCTGAAGAGAAACTCATTTCTTCTCTCTACTAGAAAGGTAACATTACCATATAAGTATTAACGATAGCTAAAATAAATTTACCTTCCTAATTATTTCTAGACTCTTAGATTTGTATTTCAAAGTTCCTACTAAGTTTTGGTCTTTTCATCAGCTTTGCTTGAAAGTTCTCTATCCCATTTAAGGTCTACTTTTACCCTGTAGAAATATACTGTGCTTTGGAGGTTAATTTATCTTGGTTATAAGTCTATCTCATTTACTTTTTGAAATATTATATTCCAAATCTTCTCTGGACTTTATTAAAAGGTGACAAGTCTTATATGATCCTGAGTATATAGCTCCTTAGTATTTGAACTATTTCTCCCTGCATGCTTGCAGGATATTTTTTTGTTTGATGTAGGGGCTCTATTATGATTATAGTATTCCTGGAACTCTTCCTTTTGAGTTTCTTTTTAGGGAGCTGTTGGTAAATACTTTTTAGTCTGGCTGTAATAGATCTAGACAGTTTTTTTAATAATTTCTTGAAATACAATGTCCAGACATTTTTTATCATGGATTTCTGGAAGTCCAACAGCTCTTAAATGATATCTCCTTGACTTGTTTTCTAAGCCAATTGTCTTTTATATCAGATATTTGACATTTTCCTGAAGTTTTTCCATTCTTTTTATTTTGTTTAATAGTTATTGGGGTCTCACGAAGTCATTGAATTCTGCTTGGTCTATTCTAGGTTTTGAATTCCATTTCTTGGGTAATATTTACTGTTTTCTCTTCTGAGCTATTTATTCTCTTTCCAAATCTTTCCTCCAGAGCTTTTGTGTATCTCTTACATTGTTTCTTACAGGTTTTCATGTAGTCTTTAGTGGAAATCCATCTTTTTCTTTGACCCCTTACTTGTAGTTTTCATGGAGTTATTCTTTCCTTCCTTTATGGGAGTCCTTAAACCTACAATGCTTTTAAATGGTGATCAGTTTTTGCTTTGATTTACATATCTCTCTAGTTTTGTTTCCTAATTTAGGACTGGGCCAGGTTCTGCATCCTATTCTGCTTTTGTAAAAGGTGGATGTTGCTTTTGGTGTCCCCTGGTACCTTGTGCTGACCTATACCTCTTATAGAAAGGTTCCTCCAGATTTTTGAAGTTCAGAGAATTAGATCATCAGGACTTTCTCTAGCATCTCATCACAGTGTACTAGAGACCTCAGAGTCTTGGAGTCTGGGTTGCCTATGTCTGAATGTTGGCCTGCACCATGATGCTCATCACAGTGTTCGTTGACTCCATGCTGCACTGGTCAGGACCTGCTGCCACTCCTCAGGATTTCAGAATCCCCACTCTGGGGCTTTCTGACCACAAGAAACCTCTACTCTCACTGCTCACAGAGAACATTACAGGCTACATAAACCCTGTCTTGGACCATTCTATTGCTTTAGACATCGAACTCTTTTTTATATTTGTGGATTGGAAGAAGTCACTTATTCTAGTTTCCCATTGAATTTATTCATTATTGCTCAGTCTAATGCGAACTTTAGGGTTTTAATGGAGTCAAAATATGAGAGCAGGGCAGTGTGTCTCCCCTGCCATTAGCCATTTTGGTAGGTAAACCTAGGAGACTATCCTTCAAATGGATAGAATTAAAGGGCCAATAATTCACAGAAGAGATCAAAATAAGAAGAATAGAAAAATTTTTAAGAAGGCAAGTCTGAAAACAAATTGAAACAAATCCAGTGAGAAAGAAAAGGGGAAGCTGTGTATAAAAACATTAATGTCTCATCAACCAAGTTTTTTTTTAACTAATACTTTTTTATTTGACTGCTATTTCTGAGCAGCCTCCATCTCCACTGAACTTGCCCTTGAAGTAAAAAAAATACATAAGCAAAGCCAATGGGTATATCAACTATATCTCACAGTGTGAGCAGCATTCCTCAGTCCTGGTCCACTCTCTTCCTATTGAGAGATGGGAAGCATATTTCATCATATATTCTCTCGGACCAAGACTGGTCATTATCCAATTAGACAATCTGAGTTCCACTGCCTTTCAGTGCTATTTTCATTTGCATAATCATAATTGCTATATGCATTTTTCTTCTAATTCTACTTCATTTTGCATCAGTCCATAATCACTTTGCATAATCTCCCTATGTTACCATATAGGCCCAAAAGCAAGAGCAGCAATGGTAATTTTTTCATACCATTCTAAGATATGCAAAGAGTTTTCTCTGTGTTATTTCAATTGACTGTTATAAGAACTCTGTCAGTTACATATTGTCATTATCTTCATTGTACAAATGAGAAAACTGACAATAAGCAAGATTAGGTAACTTGTCCAGGGTTACACAGCTAGCAAATATATCTGAGGCAGGATTTGATGCCAGGTATTCCTGATTCCAAATCCAGTGCTCTATCTATTATGCTACATAGCTGCCTCCATAACCATGCAGCACCATTTGTTCAATTATCCCCCAATTAATGGAAACTCAATTTGTCTCCACATTTTTGTGACCTCAAAAATGGTTGCGATGAAAATTTTCAATATGCAGAACTGTTATTTCTGCTCTTGACCCTCTTGATCTAAGTGTTGGGTCAAAGGTTATGAATAATTTAATCACTTCTATCATAGAATTTCACATTGCTTTCTAGGACTATCATCCAATTTATATTATTAAAATATATGAATAGAAAACTGAAGCAAGGGCAAATATAAAAAATGATAAAAAAGGACTAAGTCCTTTAGGAATAGTATCAGAAAAGCTAAAGCTATGGATAAACTGAATTTGGTAATGAATTCAGAGAATTATAAAGGATTCTTTTTACCGTTGTTGGAGAAAAGGGATAGGACAGCTGCTTGAGGGCGGATGGGCTAACAATGATGAGTGATTGAAAGAAGGCAGAATTACTCAATTGCTTCTGTTTTTGCCATTAAAGAGGATGATTTATTTTGGACAGGAAAACATAGAAAAAATTGTTATTAACCCAATATCACTGAGGAGACAGTTAACAAGAGCCTAACTGTACTTGATGAGCTCAATCCACAAACCCCAGATGATTACATCCCAGGTTACTGAAAGAACTATCAATTGTAAGTAGCATAGGACTGAACAGTGTGATCAGCAAAGTACAAATGTTCAGTTCAACAAGTATTCAGGTACAGGAGATACAAAGACTAAAAAGAAAGAGTTCCTTCAAGGACCTTGGGTTCTCTTGAGGAGAAATACAGACAATTATACTACAAGGTATGGAAGAAAGGCAAAAGAAACTTGCTGACAAATTATTAGAGATATGTGTGTTTGTCCTTCATTGCCAAAGAAGACTGTGCCATCAGAGAAATAATGACATGACTTGCACTTGACTTTATTTTGAGTGAGGGAGGGCTGTGTAGATCACCAGTCTCACTTCTCCTCCAGAGCCATCTGAATCCAGTGACCAGATATTCATCAGGATGACTGGAGATGACCCAGGATAAGGCAATTGGGGTTAAGTGACTTGCCCAAGGTCACATAGCTAGTGAGTGTCAAGTGTCTGAGGTGAGATTTGAACTCAGGTCGTCTTGACTCCTGCACTGGTGCTCTATCCACTGCACCACCTAGCTACTCCTATTAGAAGTATATTTAAAGAGGGCAAGAAGACCTCCATCTGGAGGTGGTAGGATTAAGGAAACCTATATGCTGAAGAAACTTTGGGCACCTACAATATACCATCTGTTTTTTGAAGAGGAGAAAGGTATGTTTTAAAGTCGATCTTCTGAAGTAACCATTGATTGCTTCATAGTATATATTTCAGTGCAGTTTTCCATTACATTATTATGTATACTGTGACAGTTGGATCACTGAAATGTTGTGAACAACCCAGAATGACTTATGTGCTGCCTTCCTTATTCCTAAAGAAAGGTAGGTTACTATACCAGTGGGAGAAAATAATATATATTATTTGTCCCTAGGAAGTGATACACTCAGGCCATAACTACTGTGGTCTCTTTAAGATCTCTCAGACACACATGCAAGAGATTCTTCATCACTATTGCTATGATAAGCAGTTACATTTTTCCTTTAAAAAAATAAATTATATTGGTATCTTTTTATACTATCATATGTATAATAAATAATCCATAGTTATTTCCAATATTCACCCCCCATCTAGAGAATTCTCTCCCAGAACAAATAGCACATTTTAGAAGATAAAAATCCATAGCTTTTCTATACTAACATGCTTCATCTAAACAGTGATAAGAATAGTGTAGTCTAGAAACAGGAAGGAGGACTCAGCTGAAACTAAGCTACTGTTTTTCCTTGGACTTGACCTACAATTTCTTTAATATAGGTAACTCCTGATGAAGAAGTTTTTTCAACCAATTCATATCAGCAGCAGTTCTGCTACTCATAATTTCAGAGATTTATCTGGGGTACTCAAAGTTAAGTGATTTTCTCAGTGTCATGCAAGCCGTGTGTGTCAGAGAAAGTTCTGGGGTCCAGGTTTTCCTGACTCCAAGGCCAGATCACTATCTACTATATTACAGTCATGACTTTATGATAGTAACATCTGTTCAATTTTGTGACTTTCTCCACCAACTCTTAGCAACTAAGAAAAAAGGAAGGTGTAAAATAGTGAGAATTATCCAGGATTAAAGATTAACATGAGTAAAAAGTCTGAAGGGCAAGCCATTCTCACATAGTGACTGTTGTTATTTTTCAGTCACTTCAGTCATCTCTGATTCTTTGTGACCCTATTTTTTCTTCTTGGCAAAGATATTAGAGTAGTTTGCCATTTCCTTTTGCAGATCATCTTACAGATAAGAAAATTGAGACAAACAGGGTTAAGTGATTCATCCAAGGTTACACAGCTAGTAAGTGTCTGAAGCCAGATTTGAACTCAGGAAGATGAGTCTTCCTGACTTCAGGCCAGCATTCTTTCCAAATAAATCATTAAAGTGGTAGACTATAGTGTCAAGTTTTGTGTGAAGTCAAGGATTGCCTGAGTAGCATAGATTAAGAACAAGAAGTCATAAAAATACCTAAGTCTGAAGACTGGGTATAAAAGAGGGAGTAACAAAATAGAACAGAATTGTGTTTAGAGGTGGATTTAGGTTTTATATAAAGAGAGAAACTGAGGCAAATTTAAGAAAAATTTCTAACAATTACGGTTGTCCAAAAGTGAAATGGAACACAATTTTTTTGAGGCAATCAGGGTTAAGTGATTTATACAGCATCACTCAGATAGTAAGTGTCTAAGGCTGGATTTGAACTCAGGTTTTCATGGCTATAGGGATGGTGCTATATTCACTGTGCCATGGAAGACAATTCATTTTTTAAATTAATTTATAGTTTTCAACATTCACTTCCATAAGATTTTGAATTCCAAATTTTCTTCCCATCTCTCCCCTCCTCTCACCCCAAATTAGCATGTAATTTGATACAGGCTTTACATATATATTCTAGAAGATAATTCTTTAAAAGAAATCATAGCTATCCACAATCATATGAAAGAATGTCCCAAATCACTAATAATGAAAGCAATATAAAGGAAAACAACCAGGGATTCCTTTATTTGTTTACTATCTCCATTGAGGTCTTCACAAGAGGGCTATATATGTCTACTGGTTGGGGATGCTGTAGATGAGATCTGGATTCAGTTCTAATTTGAACTATGTGATCTCTAAGATCCCTTGTGACTTTGAGTCTCAGATTCTGATACATCAGAACTAAATTTCAAAGTTCAGGATCTTGGAAATGGTGAAATTCAGTGAAATTGAAGGATCATAAATCTAGAACTTAAAAAGACCTTGGAGATCATCTACTCCAACTCCTTCACTTAGGAGTAGTCTAGGTATGACATGTTTTGAAGGCCAAATAAAGCATTTTGTACAAATATTCTTATTTGAAGAAACTGAGGACCAGGAAAATTGAGAGATTAACCCAAGGTCACACAAATTTGTAAGCATCAAAAGTGGGATTTGAACCTAGGTCCTCTGACTTTAGAACCAGTGCTCTTTGAAGCAGAAACAAGATAAAAAATTAAGAAGATTTAGTAGGGATGGGGCCAGGATGTTTAAGGTGCTATCCTGTGCAAGGAGCTAATATAAATTAAAGGGCAGAAAGGATTACCACTAGTCAACTGTTTAAGTCAAAGAAAAGATGAAGAAAGGGCTCTAGAAGTGAGAAGAGAAAAGCAGCAAGGATGGAGTAGGTAGTAAAATTAGAATAAGGATAGAACTTCGAGGGAATAACAGTCTGCTTTCTTGTCAATTCGGAGACCAACTTCTGCTTTAAAATGTCCTCATTAAGTAGGGTTGCACTTTGCTGGTGCTCTAAAGCACAGTACAGGCATGATAAATGTCTTCAAATTGTGGTGCCAAGAATGAGTCAGCTCTAATCTATGATATGGTGAACACCCGGGGTGGTATGCCCTGATAGGAGTGGAAAGATGGAAACAAAATTAAATAGTGAAAGGTTATTGAATATTATTGTATAAAATAGATCAGTAGACGGAAGGACTCCAGGGTAGACCTAGTGAATTAAACTGAATAATGATGACTGCCTTGTTGTTGCTAAACGATGAGAACTTTGAGTCAAGTCCCTAAGAATGCTATGTATTGGAATCACAACAGTTCTGCTGTATAACTCCATCATCGCCCAACCTTGGGCCCTTCTTGTTGACATTGACTACATAATTGAAAAATCAATCAATAAAAGGTTTAGTTTATGCATGCATACATATCTAATATGCTTTCTGCTATTTTGCTAGTATTTCACTGTAAGCCCCAAAGGATTAATCATGGAAAAATTCACTCCAGGCCAATGCCAAATCTTGCCTGATGAAGTCTGAGGTTTAATGATCATTGAGATACAACCATCAGTAACAGAGAAGGAAGAAAATTGTAACTGGTAGTGGGGGTGAGGTGAAACACTTTGGAGAACACAGTTCATTAATCCAGTTTGACTTCCTTCATTTTCTGGATCGATGCAACTGAGTATCACAAAACCACTATTGACCTTATATGATCCTTACCTTTATATAAAATAAACACCAAGCTCTAAAAATCTTTAAAGAAACAACTTGCAAATAATGGGGGATGGAAGGAGGGGAAAAGACATAAAAAGGACCATTTGATGGGCCAGCCTGACAATAATTATCACAATGCGTTTCATTATCTTTTCCTTGCCTTCCCCACATTACTAATCACTGTTCATTTTGATGAGTTCATTTAACTGGCTACTTTGAATCGCTCCATTTTATCAAATTTAATCTAACTAAATGCAATGATGTCAATTATAAGCAGTGAATCAGGAAGAAACTAATGGTTACAGATAATACAATTGGCCTGGTTAGCTGTGGTATGAGATTGTGTAAAGCTTTATGAGGAGTAAAGCGCAAGGTACAGTCATCAAGCATCTGGGCTATGTCACATCATGTCCTTGTCATTGCTATTCATACTTAACATTGATTAGGTTCCCAAAGTGCACTAGGATATATATAGGAAACATACAACTATTACATCCTAAACCACTTAGGACATCACTATGCCATGGAGCAGCAAACTCATATTCTGATTCTCATCCAGCACTTTCATGACTCAATATGAGAGCAATCAGTCAATGAGAATTCACTGAGTGTTGATTGGGGACATAAATAGCACTGAAGTAGATGTTTGATAGTTCCTAGGAGAAAACCATTCACTAGAGGGAGCAATAGAAAATTTATTATACTGTGTGGACCATAAGTCAGTCGACCTGGCATATAGATTGACCTGAATTTTTCTCTAAAATAGTTCAAGTCTTAACCTGTATTCCCTAAACAGATTCACCTTCTCCTGCTATTCTCAGCTTCTTTAGATCTGAGGCTTAAAGAGCTGAGAAAAAGTGAGATTTCCCAGCTTAGATTAAGAGACTCAAGAACCCTTCTTCAAAGTGGTGCTGTAGAATTGGAGTCAGAAAAAATTGAGAAATCCTGTTTCCAATGCTTAGTAGTTGTGTAACCTTGCAAGTCCCTTAATCCCACTTGCCTCACTTTCCTTTTCAGTAAACTGGGGGTAATCATAGTACCTATCTCACAGAAGTATGGGGATCAAATGAGATAATATATGTGAAGTACTTTGCAAACTTTAAAATCTATATAAATGGTAACTGACACAACTTCCACACTTGGCATATAGAGTTCCTTCTGTTGATGACTGTAAAAGTTGGTATATAGTAAATTTCCTTTCCATAAGAATCTAGGACAAAAGGAAAAAACCTATTAGTAGCTGGCACTGAATGAGAGATCATCTTTGTATAAGTGGAAAAGATCTGAAGAGCTGAAGCTTCCAAAGTAGACCTTCACTTCTTGTCAAAGCTACCAAATCCATTCTGGACCTTCATTTGATATCCACAAAAAAAATAAAATAAAATAAAAATCAAGAGGTAAGGGAAGAAAATATTGGGAGGAGAAAGGGAGAAATGGAATGGGGCAGGCTATAACTAACAAAAGAGAGAAGAAAAATCTTGTTCAATTGAGGAGAAAAGGGAGAAAGTGAGAGGGGAAAAGTGAAACATACCCTCCTCACATATGGCTTAAGGAGAGAATAGCATTCTCACTAAATTTGGTGCGAAAAATCTATCTGACACTACAGGAAAGTAGGGGAGGAGGGAACAAGTGGGCTCAGGGGGATGATAGAATGGAGGGCAAATGGGAGAAGGGAGTAACTAGAAGTAAACACTTTTGGGAAGGGACAAGGTCAAATGAGAGAATAAAACACGGAGGGACAGTGTAGGGTAGAGGGCAATATAGTTAGTATTACACACCATGATTATTATAGAAGTCTTTTGCAAAACAACACATATGTAGCCTGTATTGAATTGCTTGCTTTCTCAATGGGGATGGGTAAGGAGTGAAGGAGGGAGAGAAGTTAGAATTCAAAGTATTAGAAACAAATGTTGAGAATTATTATTGCATATAACTGAGATAAGAAACACAGGTAATGGAGTATAGAAATTTATCTTTCCCTATAAGAAAAGAGAGAAGATGGGGATAAGGGAAGGGTGGGGTGTGACAGAAGGGAGAGTACATTGAGGGATGGGATAATCAGAATGCAAGGTATTATGGGATGGGGAGAGGAGAGATGGGGAGAAAAATTGGGACTCAAAATTTGGTGGAAACAAATGTTGAAATATAAAAATAAATAAGTAAATGCAATAAAAAAATTTTTTAAATCTCTCTGGGAAAAAAGAAAAGAAATGAAAGATAAAAAGATATACATCCACTGGAAAATGGCTGAACAAATTATATTATATGAATATAATGGAATATTACTGTGTGATAAATAACAAATATCACTAATTCAAAGAAACATGCAAAGACTTACATGAATTGATACAGGGTAAAGTAAACAGAACCAACAAAATAATATTTACAAGGACTAAAAAAATGTAAATTGAAAGACTACCCAAAAACAAATGTTGCAAAATTATGAATAGACATATCCTCAAATAAGATATATTAGAAGATATCTCCTTCTATTCTTTTTTTCAGATATTTTTACATTATTGGTTAGTTTTGCTGATTGTTTTTGGTCATCTTCCAAATCTTTCATCTCTTAAAAAATTGCTATATAGGATAGCTTTCTGTATGAAGAAAGAGAGAGAGAGGGATACAAGGGAACCTCAGGCAATGAGAAAATCAAATACATCAATAAAATTTTATTTAAAAAACTAAATAACTTTACAAGCAAAATGAAATAAAGCTGAGGATATCTTCTGTCATATAACCCTTATGTATACATGTATTATCTCTAATTGTATTCTTATTTAATCTTTAGAACAGCACTCCTTGAATATCTTATGCCACTTTTTCTTCCCATATGCACTTGATCATCTTCTAATTTGTATTGCAGTCATTTGTATACCTGTAGTGTCCTCTTCTTGTAAGACTGAAAATTTCTTGACTGCACCATTTTCAATTTTTTCATCCCAGCACCTGGTATATAACCTCATACTCTGAGGGATCTGTGATTTCTCTGATATAGGTATTACCTACAAACATAGAGATTAAAATACATTTATGCTTTCTTATGCTGACTGATTCATGTCCAAGTCTTCCCATAAACATTATACATGGATTCTATCCAACATTCTAGGAATTTTTTTCAAGGTCGTCTTCCAAGATATGAAGATGAGGGTTTTACATAGGCTGTACACATCTGTTGTCCCTTGGCCACAAAATATCACTTCTTTTTCTAATTATAAATCTCCTGATTAAAAGTTTTGTTTTTGGTGGCTTCATAAAATCTTTTTTCCATTTTCAATTCCTTAGTTTATTTTTAAAATTATTTTTTGTTAGATATTTCCCAATTACATATAAATATTTTTAACTTTCATTTAAAAACATGTTTTGAGTTCCAAATTCTCTCCTTTCCTCCAGCTTCTCCCTCCTCTCCCTTGAGAAAGAAAGCAATTTGATTTCAATTTTATATGATAGGTCATGTAAAACATTTTCACTTTAGCCATGTTGCAAAAGAAGACACAAAATAAAACAATAAAAATAAAGATAGTAAAAGATAGTTTCAATCTTCACTCAGAGTTCATCAGTCCTCTGGTGGTGGACAGTATTTTTCATCATGGATCCTTTGGAATTGTCCTGGATCACTGAATTGATCAGAGTAGCTATCCTTCCAATATTGCTGTTATAGCATACCATGTTCTCCTGGTTCTGCTCACTTCACTCTGCATGAGTTCATGTAAATCTTTCCAGATTTTTATGAAGCTATCTTACTCATCATTTTTTAAAGCACAACAATATTCCATCACAATCATATACCACAATTGGTTTAGCCATTCCCCAAATGATGGGCATCCCCTCAATTTCCAATTCTTGGGCACCACAAAAAGTTGCCATAAATACCTTCATACAAATAAGTCATTTTTCTTTTTATAATCTCTTTGGAATATAGATCTAGTAGTGTTATTGCTGAGTCAAAAGGTCTGCACAGTCTTATAGCTTTGGGGGTATAGTTTCAAAGTGCTCTCTAGAATGTCTGGGTCAGTCCACAATTCTACCAACAGTACATTTTTCGTTTTCTTTTTGTGTTATATTATCCAATTTGATAGGTATGAGATAGTACCTCAGAGTCGTTTTAATGTGCATTTCTCTAATCAGTATTGATTTAGGCATTTTTATATGACTATCATTAATTTTGAATTCTTTTGGAAATTGACTATTCATATCCTTTAACCCTTTATCAACTAGGGATTTATTCTTATTTTTATAAATTTGACTCAGTTCCCTATATGTTTGAGAAACCAAACCTTTATAAGAGAAACTTGTTGTAAATTTCTTCTCTAATTTTTTGTTTTCCATTTAATTTTGGCTAAATTCATTTTGTTCATGGAAAAACCTTTTAATTTCATGTAATCAAAATGATCTGTTTTACTTCCTCTAATCACCTCTAACTTTTTTTATCATAAACTCTTCTTTTATCCATAGATCCGGCAGCTATATTTTTCCATGTTCCCCTAATTTTCTTATGATATCACTCTTACTATCCAAATTGTTTACCCATTTTGACATTATCTTTGTATGTGGAGTGAGATGTTGGTGTATGACTAGAGTACCATCATATCATCAGCAAAAAGTGATAATTTTGTTTCATCATCTGGTATTTTTATTACATTCAATTCTTTTTCTTCTTATTAGCATTTCTAGTACAATGCTGAATAATAGCAATGATATTGATGATTTTTGTTTCACTCCTGATCTTCCTGGGAAAGCTTTAAGTTATCTTCATTATATATAAATGTTTACTCTTTATTTAGATAGAAATTACTTATCATTTTAAGAAAGATTCCATTGATTCATATATTTTCCAGTGTTTTTAATAGGAATGGGTATTGTATTTTTTCAAAGGCTTTTCTGCATCTCAATATAATTATATGATTTTCATTTTGTTTTTGATATGACCAATCATACTCATTTTTTCCCCAATATTTAATCAGCCTTGCATTCCTGGTATAAATCTCACCTAGTCCTGGTACATGATTTTGTGATATATTGCTGTAATCTCCTTGCTAGTATTTTATTTAAATATTTTGTCCATTGAGGAAATTGGACTATAGTTTTCTTTCTCTGTTTGTGCTGTCCCTGGTGTAGCAAAACCAAATTTCTGCCACAAAAGAAATTTTGTAGAACTACTTTATTCTATATCCTCTTCGGTTAATCTGAGAAGTTTATGTTTTTGTAAGTATTCATCCATTTCATTTACATGTTCAGTTTTAGTGCCATATAGTTGGGCAAAATAAATTCTAATAATTGCTTTATTGGTAGTGAATTCACCTTTTCATTTTTGATACCCGTAATTTGATTTTATTCTTTATTTTTTTAAATCAAATGAAAAAATGGTTTATTTGGTTTTTTTCATAAAACCAGCTTCAAATTTTATTTATTAGTTCATTTTTCTTAACTTTCAAATTTATTTATCTCTCCTTGATTTTCAGGATTTCTATTTCGGTGTTTAATTGGGGATATCAAAATTGTTCTTTTTCTAGCTTGTTTGTTTTTTTGAGATGTATGTCTGATGCATTAATCTGTTCTTCATCTTTTTTATACATTTATAGATGTAATTTCTCCCCTAAGGCTGCTTTGTCTGTATCCCCACAAATTTCAGAATGTTGTCTCATTGTCATCATTTTTATAAAATTACTAATCTTTACTATGATTTGTCCTTCAACCTACTCATTTTTCAAGATTAGATAATTTAGTTTCCAATTGGCTTTTAATCTGTAATTCTACAATGCTTTATTAAGTATAATTTTTATTAAATTATGGTCTGAAAACGGTGCATTTAGTATCTCTGCTTTTATGAGGTTTCTATATCCTAATACATGGCCAGTTTTTGGGAAGATGATGTGTACCACTGAGAAAAAGGTATCCTCCTTTCCATTCATTCAGTTTTCTGAATGGTTTATCATATCTAACTTTTCTAAGATTCTATTCAACTTCTTTACTTCTTTGTTATTTATTTTATAGTTAGATGTATCTAACTCTGAGTGGGGAAAAGTTGAGGTTCTCTACTAGTATAGTTGTATTGTCTATTTCTTCTGTAATTTATTTAACTCTTCCTTTAAGAATCTGGATACCACACCATGTGATGCATATATGTTTAGTATTGATATTACTTCATTGTCTATGGTTGCTTTTAGTAAGATGTAGTTTTTTTACTTGTCCCTTTTAATTTGGTCTATTTTTATTGTTGTTTTGTCTGAGATCATGATTGATACCTTACCTCTTTTTTTACTTCAGCTGAAGCATAACAAATTCTGCTTTGTCCCCTTATTTTAACTCTTTGTGTGCCTCTTAGTTTCAAGTGTGTTTTGTGTAAACAATATATCTTTAGGTCCAGCTTTCTAATCCTTTCTTTATCTTGTGTTATGGGTGAGTTTGTCCCATTCACATTCACAGTTGTTATTACTATCTCTTCCTGTTTATCCTTCTCCCTCCTTCCCTCTTCCTCCTCTCCCTCTCTCTCTCCTTCCCCACCCCCCCCCCCTTGTCCCTCTTCTAAAGTATTTTTTGCTTCTTTTAACTGGTTTCTCTTTTGTCACCCTTCCCTGCTTTCTCTTATCCACTTTTCCTCCTACTTTGCTGTTGGATGAGATAGATTTCTATTAGCAATTGAGTACGTACATATATTTTTCCCTCTTCAAACCAATTTAGGTATAAGTTTCAAGCATTGCCAGCCCACCCACCATTTTCCCCTCCACTGTAAAAACTATTCCTTTTGTGCTTGTTTTTTTGTGAGATAATTTCACCTATTCTAGATCTCCCTTCCCTCTTCTCCCAGGGCATCTCTCTTTCTCACCCCTTATTTGTTTTTTATATCATCCCAACATAATTGTCTTACTCCCACATCCTCTTTCTATGTACAATCCTCATAACTTCCTTCATAATGATAACATTATGAGAAGATACACATATCATCTTCCCATATAGAAAGGTAAAGAGTTTAACTTACTGAGTCCCTACAGTTTTCTTTTATATTTACCTTTTTATACTTCAGTTGAATCTTGTATTTGAAAGCTGCATTTTCTCTTTAGCTCTGGTCTTTTCACCAGAAATGCTTGAAATTTCTCTATTACATGAATTATCCATTTTTTCTCTTGAAGGATTATTCAGTTTTGCTTGATAGGTTATTTTTGGTTATAATTCCAGCTCTTTTGCCTTCTAGAATATAATATTTAAAGAATTTCACTCTTTTGATATTCTAGCTGCCAAAACTTATGTGATATTGATTGTGGCTCCACAGTAATTGAACAGTTTCTTACTTGCTTTTTGAAGGAGTTTTTTCATAGATTTTGGAGCTCTTGGGTTTGGATATATTACTCCTAGGAGTTTTCATTTTGGGATCCCTTTTCAGGACTGATTGGTGGATTCTTTCAACTTTTATTTTACCCTATGGTTCTAGAATATTGGGAGCAGTTTTCTTTGACAATTTCTTGAAATATCTAGACTCTTTTTTCAATCACAGTTTTCAGGTAGTCCAATAAGTCTTAAAGTATCTCTCCTTGATCTGTTTTCCAGTACAGGTGTTTTTCAATTGAGATATTCCACATTTTCTTCTATTTTTTTTATTCTTTTGACTTTGTGTTATTATTTTTTGAAATCTCATGGAATCATTAGCTTCCTCTTACCCAATTTTCATTTTTAAGGAGTTATTTATATCAGTGAGTTTTTGTACCTTTTTTCCTACTTGTAATATTATGATTTTTAAAGAGCTATTTTCATAAGTGAATTTTTGTACCTCTTTTTCTATTTGGTTAATTCTGTTTTTTAAAGTGTTTTCTTCAGTATTTTTGGCACCTATTTTATTTTTCTAAGCTGTGAATTCTTTTTTCCATAATTTTCTTCCATATTTTTCATTTCTTTATTTAATTTTTCCTCTACTACTCTTATTTGATTTTGAAAATAAATTTTTAGGTTTTCTAGGAATTATTGTTGTGCTTGTGTCCAATTCATTTTTTTTCCACTGAGGCTTTCTTGTAGTTGTTTTGATTTCATTGTCTTCCTCTGAATTTGCATCTTGATTTTCTTCATCACTTATAGTACATTTCATGGTCAGGTTTTTGTTGTTGTTGTTGTTTGCTCATTTCTCCACCTCATTTCTTGACTTTAAACTTTATGTTAATGTTAGGCTCTGTTCCCAGTGTGGGAATGGGCTATGAGAGTTCTACCTCACACTTCAGACTTTTTCACACTTCTGTTTTTAGAGCAAGTTCTAGGGCTTGAGAGCTCCTAAAGCTATTTCTTCTTCTATCCTTACCACGTACTCCTACCACTGGTGTCTCATTCATGTATGCTCTGGGCCAGCCTCTATATTACAGATTTCTCTTTCCAAGCTTCTATGTTGTCTTGAGATGGAAGAATATCTCACTTTGATTTTTGTTGACTCTGAGACTCTAAAATTTGATTGAAATGTTGTTTTAAAGTTGTTTGAAGGGAATGTTGGGAGAGCTCAGATGAATGCTTTCTCTACTCTCACCTGGCTCTATTCTCATTTTTTAAAGTAATGTTTCAACTTCCTTGTGATCTGGAAAAATCAGAGTCAAAAAGTAGTTGTCCCACTGTCCATGATGAAGGATCAATCACTATAAAAAGGTTGTAAAATATTTCTCACTTTTCTACCCATTATCTTTCAGTTATATCTTCAAATATTCTTGGGATCATCTGGCTTAACTGGATGTCATGCTAAATTTTAAACAAATTTATTTTTCCTCTAATGCTTTTAGAAAGCAATGATGTTTAATATCACACCAATCTCCTTTATCAGATTTCTCTCTTATTGGGATAGATATTAATCATTTACTGTCTGAGGTAATTTCAAGGTTCTTTTCACCTCTTGTGATAATTGCTTTACTTAGGTTAAACTTAGGTGGGAAATGATGAGTCCATGTCAATATCTATTCCTTTATTGATTTCATTTTTGTTGGTATCAATAGCTTCTTCAGGAAGGATAGATTGGAGACTATTTAAATATAGCTAATTTTTTCTTTATTTTTATCCTTTTTAAAAATTTGATATTAATTTTGACTTTTTGTTTTAACACATAGATCATGTGATGATACATAGTTTATTTAGAAATGACTTCCACATTGTTAAACAATTATTTTTCATCTATTAAAATTTTAATTACAAGGTTATTGTATTTATATAAAAACAAACACATATCTGTTCACAATTTCTTATACCATCCTTTCTTCTTCTTTATATATTTAAATGTTTGCATTTGACAATGTTTGCTGAGTTCACAATAAAAAAAAGAAAATAAAAGATATAGTCAGTTTCTGTTTTTATGCCAAATACATAATAGGAATTTGAATATTTCTTGAATTGAGGTAAGTAGTGCAAGTTTTGCAGGGAGTAAAGGTAAAAAGTGTTTGGCAAAAATCTTCACCTGTAGTCACTTAAATGTGGGCAATTCCTGACATAGAAACCCTTCCACCAATGCAGATTGGCAATTCATTTTAAAAAGATGCCTGAGGGCACTGTATAGTTAAATGACTTGATAATTGTTACACAGTATATGTCAGAGGTAGAACCTGACATCAGGTCTTCCAGACTTAAAGGCTGATCTTCTTTCATGGAGACCTGAGAATCTAAAGTTAAGCTCTTTGCCCAGGATCACAGACTCAAACTCAAGACATCTGCATAGAAGTCCAGGGTTCTTTCTACTACAACAAGCTATCTCTGGAAGGAAAAAGCAAGAGGGGAGTTTTGGATATGACAGAATTTTACAGAGGTTGAGGGAGAAGGTAAAATCCGTTATGTAGTTTAAAGAAAAAAAGTATGACAGAATAATTGTTTTTATTATGACCAGGGTTGGAGAATCATATACAACTTTATAACTTCAAAGAAAACTATTAGTCAAGGGTCTTAGCATTTCTAAACCTATCCCTGAATGTGTGCCCTTTGTCAAGGTTCAGGACATCACTCTGGAGCAGGAATCACAGTGAAAAGGAATGTAATATCAATGCATTTCAGTATTATGATTTCTTAGATGGAAAATTACTGTCAGTTCTCTTTCATTAACTTCCAAAATGATTCTACCTGAAGCTGAAGAATAGTTCCTGGAAACAAAAAAGAAAAAGACACCTAAGGTGAGTTCTCAACATTTGCAGTTCTTCCAGTATTATAATGTAAAATAATTTTGAGTTCCTGATTTTTCTATTATTTGAAGAGTTATAGTGAAATTTATATATGAAGTGGCATGGACATAATAGGGATTTAAATCTCTCTCTCTTCTTTATGGTATGTTATGGTAGAAAACCATAACATCTTTCATAAATAAATATTTCACACATGCACATAGGAGCAATGAAGCTTATTAAGAGATTAAGGCAAATCAAGATGGGAGGGTGGAGGGGATGAGAAAGCTGAGATGATAGAGTAAAAGAATTGACTTGCTAGAGATCTCTCCCAAAATCCAGTCATAAATATGTGCAAAAAAAATTACTCTAAACCAATTCTTGAGTGGCAGAACCCACAGAACAGTGGAGTAAAGCAAATCTCTAGCCCAAGACAGCTTGGAAGGTCAATGGGAAGCATCTATTGTGCTGGACTGGTTGCAGATTGCAGTCCAATGTGGGCCATGCCAGTACAGACAGTACCTGAGCAGGCATCAAGGGAACTCAATCACTGACACCTGTGGCAGTTTTCAGACTTCTTAACCTCAAAAAGCCAAGGACAAATTGGAAGGTCAGTGGAAAAAACCTGTAATACCTATGTGAGAGAGTAGAGTGATCTGGCCCCAGCCCCAGGGTGATAGAGGGGGTGGAGGAGCCTGCAGCACCCTCAGCACCAGGAGCAGTGGCAGTGGCTGTTTCTGGAGCTCTACAGATTGTGGGGGCATCAAGAGACTGACAGTACATTCCCCACACCCACTGGAAGCAGAGAACAACCTTGACAAAGAGCTCAAAATTCAAGTAATTGACTGGAGAATCAAGCAAAAAACAGAGAAAAAATTCAGACTGTAGAATCTTACCTTGGTAACAAGGAAGATCAAAACAACAATCAGAAGGAGACAACAAAATCAAGACTCCTACATCCAAAGCCTCCAAGTAAAATATGAATTGGTTTCAGGTCATGGAAGAGCTCAAAAAGAATTTTGAAAACCAAGTGAGAGAAGTAGAGGAAAAATTGGGAAGAGAAATGAGAGTGATGCAAGAAAACCATGACAAATGAGTCAACTGATTGCTAGAGGGGTCCCAAAAAAATGCTGAAGAAAATGACACCTTAAAAAAAATTAACCCAAATAGAAAAAAAGATCCAAAAAGCCAATGAGGAGAGGAATGCCTTAAAAAGCAGAATTGGCCAGATGGAAAAGGAGATCCAAAAGCTCACTAAAGAAAACAATTCTTTAAAAATTATAACGGAGTAGATGGAAGCTAATGACTTTATGAAAAATCAAGAAATTATAAAAACAAAGTCAAAAGAATGAAAAAATAGAAGACAATGTGAATTATATCATTGGAAAAATAACTAACCTGGAAAATAGTTACAGGAGAGACAATTTAAAAATTATTGGACTGCCTGAAAGCCATGATCAAAACAAGAGCATAGACATCACTTTCCAAGAAATTATCGAGGAGAATTGCCCTGATATTCTAGAACCAGAGGATAAAATACATGTACAAAGAATCTACCAATCATCTCCTGAAAGATATCCCAAAAGGAAAACTCCTAGGAATATTGCAGTCAAATTCCAGAGCTCCTAGGTCAAGGAGAAAATATTGCAAGCAGTCAGAAAGAAATAATTCTAGCATTGTGGAAACATAATCAGGATAACACAAAACCCAGTAGTTTCCACATTCAGGAATCAAACGACTTGGAATTTGATATTCCAGAAGTCAAAGGAACTAGGATTAAAACCAAGAATCACCTACCCAGCAAAACTGAGTATAATACTTTGGGGGTGAAATGGTCATTCAATCAAATAGAGGACTTTCAAGCATTCTTGATGAAAAGATCAGAGCTGAATAGAAAATACAACTTTCAAATACAAAAATCAAGAGAAGCATGAAAAGATAAACAGGAAAGAGAAATCATAAGGGACTTACCAAAGCTGAACTGTTTACATTCCTACACAGAAAGATAATATTTGCAAATCTTGAAACTTTTCTCAGTAGTTGGCAGGATTATATATACAGACAAAGGGCACAGAGTGAGTTGAATATGAAGGGGTGATATCTAAAAAAGTAAAATTAAGGGGTGAAAGAGGAATATATTGAAAGGGATAAAAAAGAATGGGGTAAATTATCTCTTACATAAAAGAGACAAGAAAAAAGGTTTTTCAATGGAGAGGAAGAGGGGGGAAGCAAGAAGGAAAGAATGAATCTTACTGTCATCAGACTTGACTTAAGGAGGGAATAACAAGCACACTCAATCTGATATGAAAATCTATCTTACCTTACAGGAAAGTGGGAGGGAAGGGGATAAGAGGGGGGGGGTGAAGGGGTTGATAAAAGGGAGGTCAAATGGAAGGAGGGGGTAATTAAAAGTAAACATTTTTGCAGAACGACATGGTCAAAAGAGAGAATAAAATAAATAAGGTACAGGATAGGATGGAGGGAAAAATAGTCTTTCACAACATGACTGCTATGGAAGTATTTTTCATGACTATACATGTATAACCTATAATGAATTGCTTGTCTTCTCAGTAGGGATGGGTGGGGAGGCAGAAAAGGGAGAGAAATTGGAACTCAAAGTTTTAAAAACAAATGTTAAAAATTGTTTTTATATGCAACTGGGAAGTAAGACATACAGGCAATGGGGTTTAGAAATATATTTTTCCCTACAAGAAAATAGAGGGGATGGGGAGAAGAGAAGAGAAGGGTGTGATAGAAGAGAGAGAAGAGTGGAGGAAGGGGTATTCAGAATTCATGATATCTTTGGGTGGGCAGAAAAATGGGGAGAAAATTTGGAACTCAAAATCTTGTGGAACTGAATGTTGAAAACTAAAAATAAATACATTTTTTTGATTTCTATTTCTTTATCCACTTCTAATTTTCAACATCAATTCAAAAGATAACTTGTTTTGTGCTATTTTAATTACATACCATATATTTTGTTGTTATCTTCTAGTGTCTTGTAAATTTTGTTTTATTTTCTGCAACAAATTGATGGTGTGGTTAAGTTTAGATGGTTGACTAAGGAAGTGTCTTTAATATCAATTACCAGTTTTTTTGCATTCTGAAGGGAAAGCAAAAAAAAAGAAAACGACTTGATTTGAGAACATTAACATTTGATGCCATCTTCTGAAATAGTCTCAACTAAAGGAAAGAAAATTCTTGAAGACATATTACCTGTTTTGCTCATTTTAATCAGCATTTAGGTTGTACCTGATGAATTTATTATAGCTGATTCCAAGTCTGTTAAAATTGATTTATTTGGCCAAGTTAGTGTCTAATACAAACCCCAATCTTTTCTACTTTGGGGCTATAGGATTTAGTCTGCTTTCTTTTAAGTGATAAAAATAAATATGAGCAATAATAAACAATATCATTGCTAAACTGTTTTATAAAAGAATTTTGTTATGACCTTTCTTTTACGTATATTGTATAGCTGGGAAATTCCTCCAACTTGTAAATGTATGATACACTAATCTTAGGAGGCAGGGGGAGATGTTGGAAACCTGATAGAATTAGAAGTGGATAAAGAAATAGAAATCAAAATGGACTATTACTATCCCTGTCAGACATTTAAACTTCAAAAAATATAAACATACTGTTACTACCAGAAATTGTCTAGTTGTAAAATATCCAGTGAAAATTCTCACGAAGTTAAATAATGCTATAAAATTTCCTGCACCAATATTTTCATATGATTCTTTCAGCCAATCACTCTGGATATATGGAAACAGAAATGGTAAGAAAAAGGATGTATATAGCAGTAAAGGAATGGGATCTGCTGCTACTAATCTAACAAAAATTAAATCAAATTAAATTAACAAATATTTATCAACTTTAATCCACTATATGCAAGTCAATCTGATGTAATGGGGACCTAGGAGAGAAAAAAAACATACTCTTTGCCCACATAACATTTAAATTCTAGTTGAGGAAAAACATAAATACATGAAAAGTTAAAAGAAAATAAAAGGAAAAAGCTAAATGAGATTACAGGGAGAAATATAAAGTAAAAGTACAATAATGAGGGACCTCAATATACTCTTTTCAGAACTAGATAAATAGAACCAAAAATAGGATGTCAAAAGAATTTTAGAAGAGTTAGATATGATTGTCCTCTTGTGATTAATGACTGGCAATACAAAGGAGTGTACATATTGTCACCTATGATGATACTGTTATTAAAATATGACTATGTTTGGGCTTAAATACTTCACAAGCAAACTCAATATTATTACATAGTCTTCTTACTGTTCAAGACACAATAATATATTCAATATTCACTATATTCAGACAACAGTGTTAAAAATTAAATGGAGATAATAATTTAATTCTAAAGAATTGGTTTTCAAAGAATAAATCATAGAAATGATCGATGATCTATTAAAGGAAATGATAATAAGAAAACGTCAAAAATTATGGGATGTAGCCAAAGCTATGTTTAGAACAAAATTTTAGGGGTAAATATAAAAAAAGAAAGAAGATAATCAAATTAGATATGCAACTAACAAAAATGAGAAAAACAAAAATAAATTTGAAATCCCCAATTAAAGATTAAAATAGAAATCTTGAAAATCAAAGAAGAAAATAAAACAGAATGCAAAAAAATTAATAAATAAAATTCAGAGCAGCTCTTTCCTTTGGGGGGAAAACAATAAATAGAAAAGCCATCAACTAATTTTATTAAACACAAGAAAGGGGAAAACCAATTATCAATATCAAAAATGAAAATGGACAATTCACCACAAAGGAATAAAAGATATTACTAGAAATTATTTTGCCCAATATATTCTTCCAAAAACTTAAATGGTATGTATAAATATTTACAAAAATATTAAATACCTTGATTAATAGAAGTAGAAATAGATAATTCAAACCATACAATCTCAGAGAAAGTAATTAAATAGTCCATAACAAGACTTGAAAAGAAAGGATCAAACTAGAATGATATGGATTCACAATTGAAGCCTATCAAAGTTGGAAAAATAATTCCAGTATTATACACTGATTTCAAAAATAGGAAAAGAAGAAACATTACTAAATTACTTCTAAAATACAGATGTGGCCATGATACCTAAAGCAGGGAGTAACACAGAAACAGAGAGAACAAAATGCAGAAAGAAAATTATAGACTAACAATCATGATGAATATTCCTATAAAAATGTAAGATAAAAGGCTAGCAAAAAGGCTAACAAAAGTATGCACCATGACCAGATTCGATTCATACCAGAAATTCAGTACTGTTTCAATCTGGAGAACTTTCAACATAACAGAATACAATAAAAAAGCAACATCATATAATTATATCAATAGATGCTTCTGACAAAATACAATATTTTTATTTAAAAGAAGTCACTGGAAAACATAATAAATGAACTTTTCTTTAACATGGTAAATGATGTATACATATAAAACAAAACAAACTAGCACTATTTCCCACCAAAATGTAATCTGCATCGTATATTATGTGTAATGGGGATAAACTAGACTTCTTTCTATTGAGATCAGGAGTAAAGCAATAATGTCCGTTGTCATCACTTCTATTTGACATAGAGCTAGAAATACTATATAGAGCAATAAAGAAAGAAAAATGAAGTGAGGAAAAAAAACAAAACCATCACTTTTGCAGATGATAGGATAGTGTGTTTAGAAATACTAGAGAATCAACTACAAATTAATTGCAACAAACTCTTCAGCAATGTTAAAGGTTATAAAACAAATCCACCTAACTCACCCTTATTTCTATATATAATGAATAAATCTCAGCAGGAAGAACTAAAAAGGGAAGTTTTTTTTAAAATTACTATAGAAGGAATGAAATACTTGGGAGTCTACAAAACAAGGAATACATAGGAACTTTATGAATACAACTACATAACACTCTTTATAGAAATAGAGACATCTAAATAATTGGTGGAACATAAATTGTTTATGTGTGGACCAAGCCAATACAAAGAAAATAATAATGTTATTTAAATTAATCTAATTGTTCAGTGCCATATCAATCAATCTAACAAAAGAGAAGGTTATAAAATAAGAAAAAAATAATGAAATTCATCTCACAGGAGCAAAAGGTCAAATAATGAGAAAAGTAAGAATAAAGAGACAGAGTAATACCAAACATCAAATTATACTATAAAGCAGCAATGAACAAAATAATTTGGTGCTATTAAAAAATAGAGGGATTAATCAGGAGAATAGATTAGGAGGTGCACAATATGCCAAAGTAAACAAACCTAGTAGCCTGGTAAACCTAAAGACCCATTTACAGGGGTAAAGATACACTGACAAAAACTTCCAGGAAAAATAGACATCCATCTAGCAGAATCAAAATTTAGATCAATACCTTATATTATATACCAAGTTAAGCTCTTAATAAATGCTTAGTCTTGATTTAAAGGCTTTTTACAAAATTAGGGCAACAAGGAAGAATTTTCCTTTCAGATCTATGCTTAGGGAAAGAGTTCATGCCCCAAGACAGAGATCATCAAAGATAAAATAGACAATTGTGATTATATAAAATGTAAAGGTTTTTGCACAAACAAATCCAGTGAAGCTAAGATTAGAAAGGAAATGGTGAACTAAAAAAATTTTTATATCAAATTTCTCCAGGGAAGATCTTTTATCCAAGGAATTGATTAAAATTTATAAGAAAAAAAACATTCGCCAAGTGATAAATGGTCAAAGCACATGAAAAGGCATTTCTCAAGGAAAGAAATTTAAAATATCTCAAGCCATATGAAAAAAAGTGTTCCAAATCACTAATAAGTAGAAAAATGCAAATTAAAGCAAGTCTGAAGTTCTACTTCATACACAGTGGCAAAGTTAATAAACAAGGAAAATAAACAAATGCTGGAGGGGTTATAGGAAAACGCATGCATTAATTCCTTGTTGGTAGAACTATTAATTGTTCCAGCAATTTCAGAAAGCAGTTTGGAATTATGCCCCCCTAAAATTATTTACATGTGCATATTCTTTAATCCAGTGCCTACAATTAGGTCTATGAAACAAAATTATTTCAAAAATTAATTCATAATTAAACAATATTTATAGCAACTCTTTTATATAGTGACAAAGAATTAGAAACTAAGGAGGTATCCATCAGTTAGAGATTGGCTAAACAAATTATTATGAATGTAGGGGAATACTATTATGCTATAAAAACTGATGAAGGGAGTAGTTTCAGAGAAACTTAGGAGAACTTGCCTGTTCTAATGTAGCGGGAAGTGTGCAGAATGCACAATTCTGAAAGATTTAAGCACTCTGATCAACACAACAATCAACCTTGAGCCCAGAGGTCCAATATTAAAGAATGCTACCCATCTCATGTCAGAAAGGTGATGCACTAAATGTGCTGAATGAGACACATTTCTGGACATGACTAATGTGATAATTTGTTTTGCTTGACTAAGCTTATTAGTTACACCAATTTTTTATATGTCATTTTTTTTCCCAGTAAGGGTGGAGAGTAGGAGGGAGAGCAAACATTCTTGATAATTAAAAATAATAAATTTTGTAAAACAACATAATGGAAAAGGTATTACAAGTTACAATAAAACAATCTGATTTGTTGACAAAGGGGTAACCCAGATAAGGTCTACAGGATGAGTTCAGATGACAGAGAAGTATTTATAGTTTGAGTTGGCCTTAGAAAGCTTCATAGATACTCCCTCTCTCATTTCTGGGCATTTTCACTGACCATCCCCCATGCCTGGAATATTCTCCCTTTCCTCTCTGCCCCCTGGCTTCCTTCAAATCTCAGTTAATCCTTTCCTGACCCTTCTTACTTACTTATAGAAACTTAACATCTGTTGATTATCCCCTTTATGTTATATATAGCTTATTTGCACATATTTGTTTCCTTATTGTCTCCCCTATTAGGTTGTGAGCTCTTCAAAGGCAGAAATGATCTTTTGCCTTTCTTTCTATCTCTAGTTTTTAGCACTACTATGTGCTGGGCACATAGTAGGCACTGAATAAATGCTAACTGACTGAATAAAAGATAGTAAAAATCAGGGTCAAATCTTATCCCATAGGAGATAAGACATATAAAGCACTGTACTAATGTCTGTTGTATTATTTTCACATTATCACTACAAAAGATGAAAAGTACGTACAAGATGGATGATTATGCAAAAATAGCATGGATCTGTGATTTTAGCAAGATGGGGCATATTTGCTGTAAGACCTTCATCCACCTAAACTAATATCAGTCTACCTAATACAGTAAATGAATCCCAGGGAATTGGCTCAAATGCAAGGGTTAAGTGATTTGCTGTGGGTCATACAACTGGTAAGAGAAGCAAGATGTGAACCCAGGTCTACCTGACTCCCTGCCTAGCAAGCTATCCTTTCATGATACTGAGATACCTGCATAAATAATTGGTTTGGACCAGCAATTTTATCTTCATAGTGAACACTTTGCATGTGAAAACTCCTTCTCATAGTGCAGATCAGCAGTTTTTCTGTAAAATGTAGTTGTAGAGAGTTGTCTGGACAACTGAGAGGTAAAGTAAGTTGTTACTTGTAGGGATTTTTTTGAAGAGGGGTTGACAAGGAGTAGATATATTTTATTTTAACATTCTTTTTTTTAAAATTTTGAGTTCCAAATTCTCTCCCTCCCTCCACCCCATCCCCCATCCATTCAAAACACTAGTAATATAATACTGTAAATGTTGGGACCAGGACAATAGAATGGCAGAGAAACATAATTTGAACGAATTAAAGTTTATCGAGTTTGCCCTCAGGGGAGTCTCACCCAAAGAAGCAAAGACTCCTTGAATAAATGGTATACAAGGTTGATGTAGGTTTAAAGGAGTGAGGAACAGGGCAGAAGTTGATTGGTCAAGATCCCTGTTGCTGGGGTTCCAGGATAATTTAATACAATAACCATTCCAGGGTTAAGAGTTCCTGCATAACATAATGGGGGAGATTAGGCTATTTCTCAGAACAATTTGCCCAACATGATACCATGGCATGTCACATTTTGAGTCATTGCATTAGAAGCACCAATGGAAGAGTATCCAGGGTTGGGAAACCTGCAGCCTCGAGGCCACATGTGGCCCTCCAGGTTCTCAAGTGTGGTCCTTTGACAGATTCAGTTGCACTGAATGGATCTAGAGTGGACCTAGGGGACTACAAGTGTCGAGGCTGCAGGTTCCCCACCCCTTCTGTATATATGTAAACAAAATGGATTGATTCACAAACTGGGGTAACTCTGGATCCAAAATGTCCATTATACATATGAAGTCAAGCAAAATATTTTCATATTAACCATATTGAAAAAAAATCTAATTATATTGGATCATTTTAATGAACAGAATAACTGTCTTTCACAACTGATCATCATTATGACAGTGCTGCTACTGTGTAAAATTTTCTCCTAGTTCTGTTCATTTCACTTTGCATCAATTCATATAAATCTACCCAGATTTTTCTGAAACCATCCCTCTCATTATTTCTTATAGCACAATAGTATTCCATAATAATCATATATCATTCCCCAAGTGATCGACATCCTCTCAATTTCCAATTCTTTGCCTCCACAGAAAGAACTCCTATAAATATTTTTTGTACAAATAGGTTCTTTTTCATTTTCTTTTATCTTTCTAGGATACAGATCTAGTAGAGATATTGCAGGGTCCAAGTGTATGCTAGTTTTATAACCCTTTACATGTTATTGGGCAAATTGTTTTCCAGAATGGTTGGATTAAAAGTCCAACAGTACATTAATATGCTATTTTTCCACATTTCTGTCAGTGTTTGTCATTTTACTTTTCTGACACATTAGCCAATCTGATAGGTGTGAGTTAGTACCTCAGACATTTTTTAATTTGCAATTCTTTAATTATTAGTGATTAAGAGCACTTTTCCTATGACTATGGACAGAAGCTGTATTACTTGTGTTAAATAACTTACGTATACCTACTGCCAGTAAGTGTTAGAGGCAGGACTTGAACCTAGGACTTCAAGATTCCAAGGCAGGCTCTTAAAGACTAGATAAATGGTAAATAGAGAGAGAGAGAGAGAGAGAGGTAACAGAAAGAAAAATGAATGACTAAATGGATAGATGAAAGAGGCAAGCAAAGAAAATATGATTGTTTGAAAATAAAGAATTCATTTATTAAGGTAACAAAGAAAATAAGTAGGTCTTTTACTATCTGATTTTTCTTGTCTATGCTTTGAGGAAAGGTAAGCAGAAATTCGATTCTGAGCCTCCCCCATACAACTTCACCTTCCTCTTCTGCAGGTGTATCATGCTACAGAGCCTGGTACATAGCAAGAACTTATCAGAAATGTTTGTTGAATTGAACTGAATCCTTCTACAGTACTTCAAATGTGTATTTCATCAAGAAATACAATTTTTTCCCAAGAATATACATTTCAGAATGGAATGTCTTTGTATGCTTTAAGAGGAAAAGAGCCACATTCAGAGGGGGAAATTAAGCACTTCAATATATATTTGTAAACTCATATATGCAAACTAAGTGCGGTAAAAAATTGTTCCCAATACTTCCTGAGGCCACTTTTGGAAAAGGAATCTAATTATGTTCTTAATGACTAACTCATAAGGGTATTTTTTTTCCAATTCTTATATAACTTGCAAAGTGGAAGACATACCAAATGTAGTTGAAAATCAGTTTTAAAGTCTTCTTTTTTTCACAATAACTGGCTAATAACAATCCCAAAATATCATGGCCTTAACCTATGTTTGCCTATATTTTTTAAATTGTCACTTTACTTGCTTTTGAAGTATGAATTAGCTAGCATTGACCTTTGTGCCCTCATAAGGTAGATATCTATATCCAGATACAGATACATCTATCAATATATCTACATCTATCTATACTGTGTAGGGAAAAAAGGTGAATGTTTTTTTCTATATATATATATATATATATATATATATATATATATATATATATATATATACATATATTTCCATTCATATTTCAAAAATGTTTGAAGCCATAAAACTCAAATTTGGCAAGTATTCAGATCTTAGTGAGTAATGAAAATCAGGCCAGCTATGAAGAAACCAGTTAAATATTTTTATTTTGTTTTTTATTACTTTTTAACATTTTTTCTTTTTAAATTTTGAATTCCTGATTCACTCCTTCCCCCACACACTGAGAAGAGGCAAACAATATGATACAGTTATACATGGGAAATAATGCAAAACATTTCCATATTAGTCATATTGCAAAATAAAGCAAAAAAATTAAATGAGAAAATTATACCTCAGTTTGCACTTAGAGTTCATCATTTCTTTCTCTGGAAATGGAAAGTATTGTTTTTTTCATCATGAGTGGTTTGGAATTGTGTTGGATCACTGTATTGATCAGAGTAGCCAAGTCTTTAACACCTGATATCCATTATTGTTACTAAGCACAATGAGCACCCACATCTTCTCCTTTCACTTTGTATCAGTTCACGTAGGTCCTAACATTCTTCTGAAACTAATCCCCTCTTCATTTTTATAGTACTCCATCACAATCAAATGCCACAGCTTATTCATCCATTCCTCACTTCATCAGCACCAACTCGATTTCCAACTTTTACCACAACATGCATAAAAAAAATGGTTAAAGTGTTTTCGTAAATATAGGTGGTTTTCCTTGTTTTCTTTTATCTCTTTGGGGTACAAACCTAGTAGTGCTATTGCTGGATCAAAGAGTATGAAAAATCCAAATGGGTCATAAAGGGTAGGACAGGACTGAAAAATGACTGAAAATAAATAAGAATAAAGCTTCAAAGTCAAGTTTATAACAAATATCAACTTCAATATACAGTTTGTTTGGGGTACTATCTGTAAGATGAATTATGTACTTATAGACCCAACCCAAGGGTGTGGTGAATTGATCCTATTACCTTTGTTTTCACTTTTAGGCTACAGGACCTACTCATTTGCACTTGGTATTCTAACTTGTGTTCATCCTTCCTTGCCAAAGAAGACTATGCCATCAGAGCAATGATGGAAGGGAAAAAGAAAAAAGGAAAGGAATGGAAAGGGGAGGGAAGAGGAGGGGAGGGGAAGGGAGGGGAAGAGGGGAGGAGAGGAGAGAAATCTAGTCAGTAAACTCCAAGTTAACTGGGTATCCTCTGACCATCCAAATTTACCTTCCTTCAGAGAGGAGAAAGGGGAGGGGGAGACAGACAGGAGAGGAGGAGGTATTCTAACTTACTGTGTGACGCTAGGCAAATCTCTCTGTTCCTCAATTTTCTCACTGATAAAATGGGCATGATAATAGTGCCTACTTCCAAAGTGGTTGCAAGGATCAGATGAGATAACTATAGCAAATGCTACAGCATTACAAAATTGCCAGATATTAATTATATAATAATAATCATATTTCATTGGCTCCTTTCATCCACGTTTTTTATCATCCACCTATCTCAGGGTTGAAGAGATACAGAAGTAATTAAGAGAAGACAGTCCTTGTCTTCAAGAAGCTTTGCAATATAGGAAGATAATTTATTCTTATTGTACATTGTGGCCATCCTTTGTTCTGGAACTGACACTAAGTTATGCTTCTACACATCCTCTCCTTAGTTGTTTTCTTTTCTTGCAGCTCACACTGTTAAAGCGACTGTGAGCATTTTTTTTCTTCAAAGAAAGGATCCAACGATCACTTAGAAGGATGATTTTGGTGGGCTGATCTAATGACAAATTTCTTTATCTTGGGTGAAGGTTGTGATGAATCTTGAAAGTCTATCTTCATCTTACCTAAATCAATTTGATTCAACAGATATTTATAAAATGCCTACAGGTTTGAGACCAAGGCTTTATGAACATCTTATTTCCCCCAATTAAAATATAAGCCTTGGCAGAGTAGGGAATTTAGAATGAGGATTTTGACTTTTCTACTATACTGCTATAGGGAACTTCCTGGTAAGAGAGCTCCTTCTACCAATGCAGATCAGTACCCTCTTGGCAACTTATGGTCCTAAAGAGCTGCCTAGAATACTTAAAGATTACTGGACTTACTTAAAACACAAAGCTAATATGTATCTATGGCAGTATTTGAACACAGGACTTCTAGCTCTGAGTTCAGCCCTCTATTCACTAAACCATACTGCCCAAAGCAGATTTAGACTTTGTCATTAAAATATTACTGCAATATCTTTTTGAACACAGTCTGTGTATCTTTGATGAAAATGAGAAAGGAATAGACAGTATTTAGTGGAAGATTTTCTATAGAAGATCTGCTTTTTATTGTCATTCAAGTAATGGAATCATAGAATATATAGCATCCTGCAGGGTCTCTTCATTAATTTACTTATTTTTATTTAATTTTAAGAGGCATTTTGTTCCATAGAACAAAATGCACCTTTGGAGGTTTTCCTTAATGTACTAAAATATGCAATGAACTAAATATTGAATACTGAATTGAAATACTGAAATTACATATGTTAATAGAGCTATGGAGATAATGTTGTTCAGTGACCCAGTTAATGTTGACATCAAACAAAATGTAAAATAATGAAATATATACTTTCTATGGTATATTCCACAATCACAGAAGATACACTGTGCAGTGTGCAACAAGGTAGCCTTCTGTTTGATGGTGAGATTCTTGGAATGTTCCTATTTACACTTGACATTGTATTCCATCAAGCTTTGAAATGCTACAAAGCCTCCTCAATGAAATCTACAACAAAACAAAACTCTCTACACTTTAAAAAGACATACTTGATGACTACCAGTGAAATGAAAGTTCCTCTAGGGCAGAAATTATTTTGTTTCTGTCCTTGTCTCTTCAGTACTGAGTATAGCATCTTACTGATAGTAAGTGCTTAATAAATGCTCATGAAGTGAACTGGAAAAGAGAAACCAGTGACAAGAGAGAACCATTGGAAGCTTTTTAGTCAGGGGAAAGAATAAACAGGATACTTTAAAATTACGGTATTTTAAGAAGATTAATGTGACTTGCATGTAAGATACATTGGAGAGGAGCTTGGCTTGTTAGTCTCTTTTATTAACAAGAAATTAAAATAATTGGTAGCATTGTATGTGTTGTTTTGTCCCTCATGAGCCAATATTTCTCAAGATTTTTAAAGCAGCCTTAGAATTTACCTAGGAATAATAGTCACATCTTGAACTAGGTATCAGGAAATAAGGGTACTATTACCAGATATGCTATTAATGAATTGTGTAATGTTGGGCAAGCCCCTTGGCTTTTCTGGACTTGACTTTCCCCTCTGTAAAATGGGGGGTGCAGCAGAGGATGCTAGATGATCTCTAAGACTAAGTTTTCTTAGTTCTAACACTTTATTACTTTATGAATTTCATGATTTATAGCAAAGTTCTACATAAGATGAATCTATCTTGGATTCCATCCATAGTTCCAAGTTACTTTCAAAGCCAAAAGGACCTAATTTTAAGGTAATTTCTTACCTAACAGGTCCCTGTGCTATGGATTCCTGGAACTAACATTATTAGTGAGAAGTTCTACTTCGTACAATCTATAAGGAGTCATTAACATAAAACTCTGAGAGGAATGAAATAAAAGATACTGAAATTAAAAGAGAAGGCTTGCCAAATAAATTCTTCTGGAAGAGAATGCTTCTTTATTTATATAGTTTGGAGTACATTTATCTGAGCTACGTAAAAAAGTAGTGGCAGCAGACTATAGTGAACACCTTAAGTCAGAAATACATGACTTCAAATTGTTTGAGGCAAGTCATTACATCACTGTGTGTGTATCTCTTTAACTGTAAACTGGAGATAATAACCTGTAATACCTACCTCAGAGGGTCATTGCAGGGTTCAAAGGAGCTCATGCATATAAAGTGCTATAAAAGCAGAGGTTTTTTTTATTTAACTTTTTGGGGTTTTAACTTCTGATGAGATTAAGAAGTGACCAGCCCATCATCATCATGCCTCTTAATTTAAATATTCTATTTTGTATGATATAAAATTCATTTCATTCATTTATGGGCTCTTATGCAAACATCTCTCTCTTTGGAGAAACAGGTCTTTTCCCATTGGACAGGGTGCAGCGTGCCGACAAATGCAGACTCCTTCAGGATGATGGGATGGCTTACTTTTTTTTGCACATAATGATATGAATGTATAGCAAGAAATTCATCTTTGCTAAATTTTAAGTTTTGTTTAAGGTGATCAAAGACCACTTTGGGCAATGTTCCCAGAAACTCCTTTGGGGGAAGATGACACATTTCCAAAACTGCAGAGTTCCAGTTGCATTTGGGTTTTTAAAAAAAAAAATCATTTGGGGATGTTGATCTCCTGTCTCTGCTTTACAAAGGCTGTTCTGTAGATAGCCCTGGACTATGCTGTAAACAAGGCATTTAGGTTCAGGACTCAGAGGTGGCAGATTATTCAGGCTTAAGGCTATATTGTCACAATGAACAGTAACCATAAGTGAAAAATGTTTTAATGTGTAATACCAGCACATTTCTCACGTTTCCTCATTTGAATCTGTAACAATGTCCTGTCCTACCCAGATAATGAAAACCTGAAATTCTAAACTTCATAGCCACCTCTACAATAAATATGTCATTGAACAAGGTATTATTTCTGCCAGGGGGTGCTATGGTGCAGCTTTAATATTTTATTCCATTTGGAGTCTTATTAATAATTTGTTCATTTTGAATTCTTGTGCATGTATACTACAGTAGTTTTGTGATGGAGTCTGCCCAGGTTGTGTAGCCACAAAGTACCATCCTAATACCATAGAGTTCTTAGTACTCATCTGTTTTAAATATGGTATTGCACAGATTAGTGAATTGAAGCCCACAGGGGAAAAAGGTGATTTGCCCAAGGTCATTCAAAATCAAAGGAGCATAAATGAAAATAGAACCTTTTGTTGTTCAGTTTTATTAGCTATGTCTGACTCTTCATAACCCCATTTGCAGTTTTCTTGGCAAAGATACTGGAGTAGTTTGTTATTTCCCTCTCCAGCTCATTTTACATATAAGAAAATGGAGGCAAAAAGTGTTAAGGGACTTGCTCAGGGTCACACGGCTTGTACATGTCTCTGAGGCCAGATTTGAACTCAGGTCTTCCTGACTCTGGGCCTTGCATTCTATCCATGGCATGGTTTTAGCTACCCACTGGTAGCCATAGGGGTCGGCAAAAGCTTCATGAGGAAGGGGGTGTTTGAGTAACAAGTAAATCAGGGGTTCTAAGAGAAAGTAGTCCATTCCAAGAATAGGGAACAACAAGTGCAGAGGTCATAAGATAAAATGTAATGCATCATGTATGCAAAATAGCAAGTAAGCCATTTTCTTGGGATGGGGGGGGCAGAAAAGAGGGGAGATGGCAATCCAGTAAAGGGGATATTTGTTTTTCTATAATATGAATCCAAGTGTTCTTGGATTGAGTTTGGGTAGGGGAGAGGGCAGGGAGTTAGCTCCTCTAGAGAGATCAGAGAAACTGTTTCGGGAGAGGGGATGGATGGAGGAAGAGACTTGTCTTGCTGTCTTCAAGTGCTTAAGAGAGTGAGTGTCTAAGAGGTACAGTGTGTGTTTGGATTTGGTGCATTAAGTCACTTATGCACCATATAATGAATGAAGGGAATAATGTGTAATAAGGCTGGAAAGGTAGGTTGGGGCAAGATTGTGAAGGACTTTAAATGCTAAACAGAAGAGTCTTATTGGGCCCTTGAGGAAATATGGAACCACTGGAGTTTGTTGAGTAATGAAGTGACATAGTTAGGTTTGTGCTTCAGGAGAAATAATTTTAGTAGCTGTATGGAGGATGGATTGGAAAAAAAAGAAACTCGAAGCTAGGAGAGCAATCAGGAGGGGATTACAAGAGCCCAAGTGAGGTGTGGAGAGGACTTGAAACAGATTAGGGAGTTGGCTCTGAGTCAAGAGAAGGGGACAGGAGGGAGAAAAAATGATGTTGTGGAAGTAGAAACCACAAGGCCTGACAACTGATTGGATAAGTCGCACAAGGAAGAAAGGAATTGACCATGACAAGGAGGTTTCAAACCTGGGTGTTTAAACAGTAGGTGATCAACTGGAAAGAAATGTGTTCAGAAGAGTAGCAGATTTGAGCAAAAGACAGTGAGTTTTGTTTTAAACATGTTGAGTTTGAGATGCCTACCACCCTTAAAAATGCTGAGATAAGAAAGAGACTAGGACTCCAAAATCAAAGCAAAGCAAAACAAAATAAATAGAGATGGACAGATATATACATGTATGTGTTTGCGTGTGTGTGTGTGTGTGTGTGTGTAAATAATACGGAGAAGAGAGAGAGAGAAAGAAGTAGTAATATAGAGTTGATAACTAAACCCATGGGAGCTGATGAAGTAACCAAGTGTGGAGAAATTAAAAGAAAGGCAAAATACAAATGAAACAGTTGACAATCAATATATGAATGTTGTAACTCCTTAAAGTTTGCAGGGCCTCAAATATAAGAGATGTCTTCCCAATCCTGCTTCACCAAAGTGCAACATATGCAATGACTCTGTATGATAAGTGAAGACTTATTTTCAAGCAGGTGTGGGAACCAGTTTTGACTCACTGGTGAGAGATAATTGTTAAATTTTCAGTGTGAACATTTATATCTCAGAAATCTGTAAATGCTACACATCAGAGTAAAATTATTGTTTTATTGATTTCTAGACTTTAGAAACAGATGGAGAAAATGTTATTGATGCAGATTATACTTATTAGTGTGTCCTGGGTGCCTTTTAGGGTGGTTGTTAAACATTTACAAGAACACCACTGATTGTTTCACCAATCAATCATTCTACATTTAGCAAGTCAAATTTCACAAACAAAATCAATGTCTTGGAGATCATATTGCTATGTATATGGCAGAGCTCTATGTGTTAACACTTTAATTTGAGGAATTTCATAGTTGATGTATACCACCTTTTATAGGGAATTCACAATGAAATTATTAAGTACTCCCAGTTGCCTAAATTAAATTTGATTATTTAAAATAACCCACCATTAAGTCTGCATCAAAGTTTTACTGTACTCTATGTATTTTTTTCCTTCTCTTGACCCCTGGCATGATGAACTAAGAAGAGGAACTGGTATACTTGCTCCTCCACTACTACTTGCAGTTCCTTTAGCCACCACCATCCAAAAATCTCTCCTTCTTTGTGTTTCGAGCTTTCTAGATTTACTTAGGTCTTTCCAGTTGTCTATTAGGCCATAAATGGCTCTCTCTTCTTTCTCAAGGAGTTCTGTACCTTCGTCTTCCTTTAGATGTCAACTTCTATCCTTATACTTGGGAACTCCAAAGATGCTATCTTCTTCAATGCCTTGACCTCCTTATTTAAGAATAAGGGCCTCAACTCACAGGGCCTTTATTTCTCTATCTACTCAACCCACAAGGGTATTTATGCCTTAAACCTTATCATCAACCCCAAATTATTCAGGCTCCATCGCCTTCACACCTCCATAGTTCAGCTCTCTCATCATAATTTTCTATCTCTCCATCTTTTTCTCTGTCTCAATCCTAGTAAACATCATCTTCACAGCATCTTTCAGGGTCTCCAACCCTTCCTGTTCTCCCAGTCCATCACTCTTGCTCACCATCCACTCACTTCTTAACCCTTTAAAATTTTGCTTTGACCCTATCACTAGACTGAAACTCATTTCTCCAAGTTTACCAACAATCTCCTAATTGGCAAATCTGATGGCCTTTTCTCAGTCCCTATCCTCCTTGATCTCCCTTCAGTTTCTGACATTGTAAACTGCCCTTTCCTCCTGTGTACTCTCTCTTGTTTTGACTTCTTTGACACTGGTGCTTGCTCCTTCCTCCAATTATCTTGTATTTATTTACTTCTGTACATGTATTTCCCAGGACATTGTGGGTCTTGAAGGTAAGAACTAATTTCTTTTTATTGTTGAATCTTTGTGCCTTGCACAAAAAAAAGGCACCTAATCATTTGATAAATCAGTAAATTTCACCAAAATTAAAGAAACAACTTCAATGATAAATTCTGCCTATACTACAATATAAGATACTACATCAAGTGCTAAGGTAGATAAAAAGATAAATATATCATGATTTCCAATCTCTGGAGCTTTCAGTTGAAAAGTATGTTACAACAGGAAACTGAGATGATGTTAAAGAGATCAATACACTAAGATTTTATCAAACATCAGTTATTTGCAAGGCAATGCTGTGTAGAAAATGGGGATGTGAAGACAGAAATGAAGGAAGACCTAAGTTCAAATATTTCCACAAACATTGTCTGTGAATACAGACAGTAAGTGGGTAACTTACCTATAGTGATTAAGTCTCTTAACCTCTGTCTGCCTTAGCTTCCTCACCTACAGAGTGGGGATATTAACAGCACCTACATCCCAGGGTTATCGTGAGGATCAAGTGAGATATTTGTAAAGTTCTCTGCAAACCTTTAAATCACTATTTGAATGCTAGCTAATACTATTGTAATTAAATGAAAACCATTTTCCTACCTTCAAGGAGATTAAAATCTGCTAGGCACTGGAGGCAGGGGCGGGTGGGTTACAAGATGTAAATGGAAAAGCAATAAGTACAAGATAACTGAAGAAAGGAGGACACTCTCATGATTAAAGAGGAATCAGGAAAGGCTCTTTATAAATGGTGGCACATGAACTATGCTTTGTAGCAGTCTAAGTACTCAAAGCATAGAATGCCAGACTTGGAGTCAGGAAGATTCATCTGATATTTACTAGCTGTGTGACCCTGGGCAAGTTATTTAATTCTGTTGTCCTCAATTTCCTCATCTTTAAAATGAACTGGAAAAGGCAGTGCAAACCACTCCAGTATTTCAACCAAAAAAGAAAAACAAAAACCCAAATGGGATCACAAAGAGTTGGACACAGTTGAAAATGATTGATCAACAATAACAGTTACAATGTCACAGAGATCAGAAATTCACCCTTTGCTTTTATCATATTTATCATATTGACTCATCACATTCTTCTTGCAGAACTAGTTTCTCTCTGTCAATGACCATATCATTGTTGTTGTTTCATAAATGTTTTTAAAAACAATGTTGTACAATGGCTAGAGCAAAGGATTTGAGTCAGCAAGATCCAAGTTCCAGTATGTCCTCAGACACGTACTAGCTGTGTGAATTTAGAAAGTCATTTAATCTTTGTGAGTTTCAGTTCCCTTAGCTGTAAATTGGAATAATGATAGCCTTCACCTTTTAAGGCTTTTGTAAGGATGATATGAGCTCTTTGCAAACTTTAAAGCACTACATAAATGTGACTAATGGCTAATATCTTTCCCTATGTTTGTGTGCCTTAGACCCCTACTAGACTGTAATCTCCATAAGAGCAAGGATCACCTTTTAGCTAAACTTTATATATTTCTCAGCACATAGCACACAGTAGGTAATTAGCATGTGCTTGCTGAATGAATGAATTAAAAGAGGATCTAGCCTCTGGGACTCGTGTAGACCTTGTTGAATTGTGTCTACCTAGGGAAGACCTTTAGTAGACTGTTACATGCTCCCAAATCACAACCTTTATATCAGCCTTTACTATCTCTTGTGGTACTTCAATGAAGCTGATTTAATTTGAGATTATGTTCTGTCTGACTGCTGGGATACCCACCTGCTAACCACTCTAAGATAAAATACAGACTCTTCATATTGGTATTTAATGCCCCTCACAAACTGTCTCCTGACTACCATTGGAGGTATATTTCATATGCTCTATCTTCCAGTTATAATGGCCAACCTGGAAATCAGCATTGCACCTCCCAACTCTAACTTTCCCCATGCTAGAATGAACTCCCTCCTCACCTTTGGTGCTTTGAATACTTTGTTCTGTCATTTTCAGTTTTGTCAGACTCTTTGTGATTCCATTTGGGGTTTTCACAACAGAGACACTGGAGGGATTTGTTATTTCTTTCTCTAGCTCATTTCACAGATGAGGAAACTGAGACAGAGTTAAGTGACTGGCCCAGGGTCACATAGCTAGTAAGTGTCTGAGGCTAGATTTGAATTCAGGAAGATGAGGTTTCCTGATTCCAGACCAGACATTCTATCTGCGGCACCACCTGCTGCCCTGACACTGTAGTGCCTCAAAGGAATGAAACCACTCAAATGTAAGTAGTCATTAATGAATCTGTCCATAATTCTAATGTGTTCTAATAATCACAGAATAACAGGATCATAAATTTAGAGCTGGAAAGAACATTAGAGATCATTAAGTAGACTCCCTCAGTTCAAAGATTAGGTAACTGAAGCCTAGAGGAGTTCAATAACTTACCCATTGTCACATAGAATTCAAGGGAGTGAATTGCAATTTAAAACAAGTCTTTCTTTCTCTGAGTCCAGCAACCTTTCCACTATGCCAAATTAAATTTAAGAACAAACAGGTCTTCCAACTAGTTGGAAAACTTTTATTGCATGGGAAGGAAAGAGAAGGGAAGGCAAGGCAAGACAAGACAAGAAAAATGAAGTGTAAGTTCCATACATAACTCTCCAGGATCAAAATCAGTTCCGGATGCAAGCCTTACTCACCCTAGCCCTCTGGTTGCATTCAAGGTAACTACAGGGAAAGGAACAAGGCAAAAAAAGAGTACAAACTAGAATTTCTTGATGAAATAAGAACGGGGCGGAGCCAAGATGGCGGAGTAGAAAGACTCACATTTGCTAGCTCCGAACCCACAGCCCATAGATTTCCTGTAAAAAGAACTCCTGACAAATTCTGGAACAGTGGAAGCCCCGCAGAAACACAGTGAAGGAGATTTCCGTGGCAGAGAGCCCTGAAAAACCAACCGCAAAGGTACTCTGGACAGGAGCAGAGCACTGCTCTGCGGAGCGCTCCCCTGCCCCGCCCCGGCCGCGTGGCACTGAGAGGAGCCAGCAGACCCAAGCAGGCGTCAGGGACCTGAATCTCCAGGCAGCTGCAAAGGTCCCTCCACCCACAGACGTACAGGTCAGTGAGAGAGACACGGGCTGAGAGGGGAGCGGGGTATCTCCGGGACTCGGACCCCCTCGGGAGGCTGCGGCTGCGGCAGAGGCAGAGGCTGCTCGGCCAGAGGCCCGCAGAGCAGGCAGGAGCTCCACCCCAGCTCCATTACAAAAGACCTCTGCATAAACCCCCTGAGGGAACTGAGCCTGAGAAGCGGCCCTGCCCCCACCTGAGAAC
>CM053770.1:111087019-111103221 GCA_028658325.1 Potorous gilbertii | reverse complement strand
ATATATGTATATAGGCTGATATTGTCTCCTAGTCAAAACAGAAAACCAAAGATAAAGTAGAATAATCTTGAGTAGTGAGTTGGAGAAAAATGGAAGGTACTGGCTCTTACCAGCCTGAAAGAAGAAAAGTCCAGTCTATATATTACTTATATTCATCTTGCTAGAATCTCTTACTCTTCCTCAGTTCTTGCTGAATGTTGGTGGCAAAATTATACCTTATTCATTCTAGGCCAGATTTGACTGTTACTAAAAAGCATTGCTCCTTTTTGCGGGGCAAGCCAGTTGTGAATAAATTACAACCCACCTAACAAGAGAAAGTTGCCTCCTATACATGCCGCTGCTGACATTTTTTTTTCTATTCTCTAGTGGGTCAGAAGGAATTGTGTCTATTGATAGGATATGGGATAGGGATATGAAATAGACTTGTGATTTTTACTGGTGTGGGAATACCTCAACTAAAAACATCTATTAGCACAGGACTCATTCCTAAACTCACTCATTTGTATGAAAGACCATGGAGCCAACATTTTTACTATATTTTAAGCCATCCATTTCCAAATAAAGAATCTGAATTTAGTTTGATCTCTTAGAAAAGTTACTCCAAACCTGGAAAGACCAACATCAGCTGATACTGAGTGAAGTGAGCAGAGCCAGGAGAGTATTGTACACAGTAACAGCAACATTGTGCAATGATCAGCTATGATAGATTTAGTTCTTCCCAGAAATGCAATGATATAAGCCAATTCCAAAAGACTTATAATGGAAAATGCTATCCACATTCACAGAAAGAACAATGGAATCTGAATGCAGATTGAAGCATACTATTTTCTCTTTTAATGTTTTTTTCTTTCTTGTTTTTCCCTTTTGTTCTGATTTTTCTTTCACAACATTAATGTGGAAGCATGTTTAATATAATTATACATGCACAACCTATGTCAGATTGCATGCCATCTTGAGGAGGGGAGAGGGACTGGAGGGGGAAATTTTAGAACTCAAAATCTTATAGAAGTGAATGTTGAAAACTAAAATCTAAAAAATAAAACTCTCCTCCATCCATTTGATGGAGCACTTTCAACTTAAAATCTTTAGACTGAATTTCCTCTTCTGTGAAATGAAGGAGAGTTACATTAGATGACTCCTAAAGTCCCTTCCAACTTTGAAACTTTGATCTAATTATTTGACGATGATTAAAATCATTTAAAGGGTAGCTAAACAGCACAATGGAGAGAGTATTGGGCTTGGAATCAGGAAGACTTATCCTCATGAGTTCAAACCCAGTTTTGTCACTTACTAGCTGTGTGACTCAGGTAAACCATTTAACCCTGTTTGCCTCAGTTTCCTCATCTATGAAATGAGCTGGAGAAGGAAATGGCAAACCACTCCAGTATCTCTGCCATGAAAACCCCAAATGGGATCACAAAGAGTCATAGGTGACTGAAACAGCTCAACAACAACAAAGATCATGTAAATAGCCTACTCTGTAATCTAGAAGTATTTTCCAATAAGAAACAAGGATGTGCATTATCACCAATGTTATTCAATATTTTACTGAAAATGCTAGCTTTAGTAATAAGAGAAGAAAAAGAAATTGAAGTAATTAGAATAGTCAAAGAAGAAATAAAGCTATAACTCTTTGCAGTTGATATATTGGTATACTTAGAGAACCCTAGAGAATCAAATGAAAACTATTTGAAATAATAAACGACTTTGGCAAATTTACAGGATATAAGATAAACCCACATAAATTATGGGCATGTCTATATATTACTAGCAAAGCAAGAGATAGAGAAATTCCATTAAAGTTACTGTAGACATTATAAAATATTTGGAAATCTTCTAGCTTACAGGGTAGGAATTATATGAACACACACAGAGCATTTTTCATATAAGCAGAGTAAAATCTAAATAACTGGAAAAATATCAGTTGTTCATGGGTAGGCCCAGCTAATGTAATAAAAATGACAATTCTACCTAAATTAATTTATGTATTCAGTGTCATACCAATCAAACTACCAAGAAATTATTTTATAGAGCTAGAAAAAAATAATAACAAAATTCATCAAGAAGAACAAAAGATCCAGAACATCAAGGGGATTAATGGAAAGAAGTGCAAGGGAAGGTGACCAAGTTGTACCAGATCTTAAGTTGTATAATAAAACAGCAATCATCAAAACTACTTGGACTTGCTAAGAATTAGAGTGGTGGATCACTGGAATAGGTTAGGTACACAAGACACAACAGTCAATTACTACAACAACTTGCTGTTTGAGAAACCCAAAGACTCCAGCTTCTGGAATAAGGACTCACTATTTAACAAAAACTGCTGGGAAAATTGGAAAATAGAATGACAGAAACTAGGCAGACACCAACATCTTAAACCATATACCAAGAAAAAGTTAAAATGAGTAGATATAAAGGCTAATATATTAAGCAAATTAGGAGAGCAAGGATTAGTTTACCAGTCAGATTTATGGAGAAGGAAAAAATTTATGACCAAATAAGAGATGGAGAACCTTAGGAAATGCAAAATGAATGATTTCAATTATATTAAATTGAAAAGTTTTTGCACAAAGCTAATGCAACCAAGATTTGAAGGGAAGCAGAAAGCTGGGAAAGAATTTTTACAGCCAATGTCTCTGATAAAGGCCTCATTTCTATAATATATAGAGAATAGAGTCAAATTTATGGAAACATAAGTCATTCCCCAATTGATAAATGATCAAGGGATATGAATAGGCAGTTTCTACACAAAGAAATTAAAATTATCTAAAATCATATGGAAAAAATGTTATAAATCACTATTGATTACAGAGACACATATCAAAACAACTTTGAGGTGCCACATCACACCTATCAAATTGGCTAATGTGACAAAACAGGAAAATGATAAATGTTGGAGAAAATGTGGGAAAATTGGAACACTAATGCATTGTTGGTGAAGTTGTGAACTGATCCACCCATTCTGGAGAGCAATGTGGAACTATGACCAAAGGGATTTAAAATTGCACATACCTTTTGACCCAGCAATACCTCTATCCCAAAAAGATCATAAAAATGGGGAAAAGACTCACCTGTACAAAAGTATTTATAGAAACTCTTTTATGTGGTTGCCAAGAACTGGAAATTGAGGGGATGTCCATCAATTAGGGAAAGGCTTAACAAGTTGTGGTATATGAATATAAAGGAATACTGTTGTGGTATACGAAATGATGAGCAGATTTCAGAAAAACTTGGAAAGACTTATATGAACTGATGCTGAGTGAGGGGAAAAGAACCAGAAGAACACTGTACACAGTAACAGCAACATTGTGTGATGATCAACTATGATTGACTTAATTCTTCTGAGCAGTACACTGATCCAAGACAATTTCAATAGACTAATGATGCAAAATGTTATCCACATCCACAGAAAAAACTATGGAGTCTGAGTGCAGGTTGCAACATACTATTTGCTCTCCTTTTTTGTTTTGTTTTGTTTTGTTTTATTTCTTCTTTCTCGTGGTTCCTCCCAGTGGCTCTAATTCTTCTTGACAACATGACTAATGTGAAAATGTTTAAAATGAATGTATATGTAAGTCCTGTCAGATTGCATGCTGTCTTGGGGAGGAAGGAGGAAAGGGAAAGGGAGAAAATAAAAACTCAAAATTTTATGGAAGTGAATGTTGAAAGCTAAAAATAAATATTTTTTTTTTAAAAAAGAAAAAATAAATAAAACATTCTGCCCAATTCAACTGATTATTTTGCTCATTTTACTACTTTACTTTGGCTGTGTAGGAGTGGGGATTGCTGTTGCTCTTATTACTAATTATAAAATATTCAAACACTTTGGAAATTTTAATTGAGTATCAAAATGCCAGTCAGAGTTTTGTTTCTCCTCTTTCCCTTCCTACTCTGCTTCCAACCTTATTTATTCAAGGTCTTCAAATATTTCATGAACTTGCTAGTGGTGAATCCATGACAGAGTTTCCTTAAACTTTCTGTAGTATTATTTTCTTGTGTATTTTAGCTGGGACCCCTTTAGCTGGGAACTGAATAATATGTCCCTCTTATTTAATATGCTATTATAACACCTTTTGTTTACAAGGTAAAGAAATTTCTCTTTAAATGTAAAGGTCCATTGTAGCCTGAAGGCTTTAAGAAATCAATGTGCCAGTGACAATTAAAGATTTCAATTTAGAGGAAGACTTAACAATTTAAGTTAAAGTCCAATAATGAAGACTTGAAAAGTATTCTAAATAATTGAACCTAACATTTATAAATGTAATTAATAAAAAGAACTCTTTCTAATCAGTTCTTTTTAAAAAATTATTATAAATTTAACATTAAATATAAAAGCTTTAAATATTTTTCAAGCTGATAATTCAATTACCAATTTATTAAAAGGTTTCCTGGACCTAAATCTCCTAGTCCAGTTGCATGATTTGATCAAAATTAAATTTCAGCTGATCTGTAAATTACTTGTAGTTTTTTTCTCCTGTTAACTGAATGGTTTAAGGGCTTTAGATTATAAATGTTACCAAAACTTTAAAAAATTATCAACATAATTTTTGAACCAAAGATTCATAAAATTGGTTGCCATCATATGAAAAGAAATGTGCAGAAATGTCACACATTGCTGGAAGAAAAAACCAGATTTTTCTCTAGCATGAAAGGGGGCCGAAGGAGAATAGAAAATATGTCAGAGGAGGAAGAATCAGTAAGGTCCAGCTCCCTTCATCAATGCACAATAAAGATTTAAGAAGAGTGCTAGACAAAGCAGAGAACAGGAAAACTAAGGAAATACTCACCATGAGTCATTTTTATAGCTCAAATTCAAATTTTATAACTCGTGAATTCAGCCTACAATTTCAAGCAAGTTACCAGGATAGGAGGGCAGTGTGACTACTTTAGCTTCCTTAGCTTACAGCAAGGGTGGTCTGTAGTGCTATTACTCAAAACCTAGAGCAGGATCACTAATTCAGGTCATAGTCTCACAGTAGAGGTAGGCTGATACCACAATCACTCTGAATCTTTGTGATGGTAAATTGCGCCATTTTTCATCTTAATTCTTATCTAGCCTTTAGTCATTGAATGGGCATGGTCTCAGACAAACTGACACCTGTAAAAGATCTTTCACCTATTGCATCCTAGACTATTGTCCCTAGTCTTGACTTTTGTCTTGCCCCTGGACTCCTAATGACTCTTGAGGAGAGAATGAAACTTTGTGCAACTCTGCCTCACTTAAATTCAATTCATGTGCAAGTCAAGATATCACCCTCATGATGTTGTTGGTTCTCTATGAGAATGAAGGATAAAAAACAACAAAGTTGAGTCTTTTAGCTCATGTACATAGGTTCCAGGACCAATAACTGTTCACTAGAACTCCACAAGGGCAGGTTATATTGAAACTCCCTTGCCAAAGCTGTCCCTGTGAATCTTGAGGATTCCAAGAAGTATAGCAGCAAGATCACAGATAACACACCTCAAAACTATATGAAGTTATAACATTTCCTCCAGAAGCTGGCAGACCCTGACTGTAATGCAAAGTTTTATTCTCAGACATAAGCAGGAATGATCTGGAGTGAGTGAGAAGCATATTAAAAAAGTCAACTGTTAAATTTTCAATGTGAGTATTTATGCCTTGAAAATCAGTAAACAATACAAATCAGGACTTGATTTATTGTTTTGTTGATTTCCTAGACTTTAAAAAGTGATAGATAAAATGTTAACGCAGATTACACTTAAAGTACAGTCATGAGTACATGGTGGTGGCGGTTGTTAAACCACCACCGTTGTTAAAAACAACCCGTTGTTAAAAATTTACTAAAATGCTTCACGGAATAAGATTGGAAGAATGAATTTTTTTTAAAAGACTTACAATAAACAGTTATGCTTCCAACGATACTGAAGACTAAACCCAAAGAAGAAAATAACTCAAAAACAACTCTAAAAAAAATTGTAATGTAAAATGTAATTCCTAGAAAAAAATTAAGTGAGAACTAAAAGATCTTACCAATTAAATGAGAATGCTAGAGGGAGAAACTGAAAGATAGGATTTACTTGTAAGGAGAATTAACAGCTCAGTATGAGGAAGGAAAAAAACCTTATCCAAATAGCAGACTCCTTGAAAATTAGAATGAACCAAACAGAATTAATGACAGCATGAGATAGCAAAAAATATTAAAACAAGATCAAAAGGTTGAAAAAATAGAAAAAGCTATTTCTTAAGGTAACAGATCAAAAGTAATTGATTTTGAAAACAGATCAAGGAGAGTTAATTTAAGAATCACTAAACTATCTGAAAGTTATAATTAAAAGAGAGAGAGAGAACCTGAATGGCATAGTTCAAAAAAATCATGAAATAAAACCACCCAGATTTATTTGAACCAGAGGGAAAAGCTTAAAAAAAAAAAGAATTTACCGATTACTTCCTGAAATAAACTTCCAAAGGAAAATTTCCAAAAACCTAACATACAAAATCTGAAGATTCCAGGTCAAAGAAAAAATGCTTTAAGCTGTCAGAAAGAAAGAATTCAAGTATTGAGGAACCACAATCAGAATCAATAAATATTTAGCAGTTGCCACTATTAAAAAGTGGAAATTGATGAATACTTTGTCAAAAGTTACAGGTTTACAACCAAGACAAACTTACCCTGTGAAACCAAGTATTATCCTACATGGGAAAAATAGACTTTGATAAAATAGAAAATTGCCAAATATTTCTGATGAAAAGGACAGAGCTGAGGAGAAATTTTGAAAAACAAGTAAAAGAGTTAAAAGAAATACAAAGAAGTAAATATAAATGAACACTAGAAAGAATCATAAATAAATGAAGAATATGCATTCAAATAGAATGTAATATAAATTGTCCTCTCTGAATCTTAATGTTATAGAGTTGAAAAAGACTGACTTTGTCTGGGAATAGTTTTGTTATGTTTTAATGATCATAAAGGAAGAAAGAAAAGGTAGGGGAAATGTATACCAAGAGGAGGAAAGAGTAGGAAAAATAGGGATTATTTTAGAATCTCAAATAATCAGCATGCACAAGTAAAAGTCTACACTAATTAAGGGGTAGGGAAATAGGACATTGCTCAAACCTCAGACTAACCTGAACTGGAAGGCAGAAAACATACACACAAAGAGTTTAGTGTAAAAATAAAGTCAAATCAGGAGGAAAACAGGAGAGAAAAGGGAGAAGGGGAATAAAAATGAAGGGATTAATCACAGGCAAAACAAGTTGAGAGAGGAGATTTTTTTTCTTGGTTAATAGTATTTTTTTGTTTCTAATTACATGTGAAGATAGTTTTCAACATTAAAATTTTGAGTTTCAAATTTTTTCTCCCTCCCTCTCTTTCATCCCGCCTTCCCAAGATAGCAAGCAATCTGATATAGGTTATACATGAGCAATCATGTAAACATATTTCCATATCAGTCATGTTGTGAAAGAAAAAACAACAAAAAGGAAAAACCACAAAAAACAAAACATGAGAAAAGTGAAAATAGTATGCTTTGATCTGCATTGACACTCCATAGTTGTTGTATGCTTGTCATTTTCCATTGTGAGTCTTGCAATTATCTTGGATCAATGTATTGCTGAGAAGAGCTAAGTCAATCATAGTTGATCAAAGCATAATGTTGCTGTTACTGTGTACATTATTATTCTTCTGGTTTGGCTCACTTCACTCAGCATTTCCAGGTTTTTCTGAAATCTGCCTTCTCATCATTCCTTATAGCACAAGAAGATGCCATTATATTCATATACTACAACTTTTTTGGCCTTTTCCCGGTTGATGGGTATTCCCTCAATTTCCAATTCTTGGCCACGACAAAAAGAGCTGCTATAAAAATTTTTGTACACGTAGGCCCTTTTCGCTTTTATATGATCTCTTTGGGATACAGACCTAGTAATAGTATCATTGGGTCAGGTGTGCACAGTTTTAAAGCCCTTTGAGCATAGTTCCACATTGCTCTCCAGAATGGCTGAATCAGGTCACAACTCTACCAACAATGTATTAGTGCTCCAATTTTCACACATTTCTCCAGCATTTATCATTTTCCTGTTTTGTCATGTTAGCCAATCTGATAGGTGTGATGTGGTACCTCAGAGTTTTTTTAATTCATGTTTCTCTAATAATCAATAATGAGTTAGAGAATTTTTCATATGGCTATAGATAGCTTTAATTTCTTTATCTAAAAACTGCCTGTTCATATCCTTTGACCATTAATCAACTGGGGAATGACTTGTATTTTTATAAATTTGATTATATTCTCTATATATTTTAGAAATGAGGTCTTTATCAGAGACATTGACTGTAACATTTCTTTCCTAGTTATCTGCTTCCCTTCTAACCTTGGTGGCATTGGCTTTGTTTATACCAAACCTTTTTAATTTAATGTAATAAAAATAATTCATTTTGCATTTCAGCACATTCTTTATATCTTGTTGGGTCATAAATTCTTTCTTTCTCCTGAAATCTGACAGTTAAACAATTCCTTACTCACCTAATTTGCTTATGATATCATCCCTTAAATCATGTACCCATTTTTACCTTATTTTGGTATATGGTGTGAGATATTCGTCTATGACTAGTTTCTGCCATACCAGTTTCCAGCAGTTTTTGTCAAGTAATGAGTTCTTGTCCCAGCAGCTGGAATCTTTGGGCTTATAAAACAGTAGATTACTTTAATTGTTTACTACTCTGTCTTCTGTACCTAAACTATTTCACTGATCTCCCACTCTATTTCTTAGCCAATACCAAATAGTTTTGATGACTGTCAGTTTATAATATAGTTTTACATCTGGCATGATTACATCATCTTCTTTTGTATTTTTTCATTAATTCTCTTGATATTCTTGATCTTTTGTTCTTCCAGATACATATTATTATTATTTTTCTAGTTCTATCAGATAATTTTTGGTAATTTAATTGGTATTGAACTAAATAAGTAAATTAATTTTGGTAGAATTGTCATTGATAATATTAGTTCAGCCTCCCCATGAGCAATTAATACTGTCCCCAATTATTTAAATATGACTTTATTTGTGTGAAAAGTGTTTTGTAATTATGTTCATATAGTTAGTTACTGAGTTTGTTTCAGCAAGTAGATTTCCAAATATTTTATAGTGTCTACAGATGTTCTAAGCAGAATTTTTTTTCCATTTTTCTTACTGAGCTTTGTTGGTAATATATAGAAATTCTGAATGTGTGTGTGTGTGTGTATATATATATATATATATATATATATATATATATATATATATATATATATACGTATATATACACATATATATACGTATATATATATATGTATGTGAAACCATTTTATACATCTATTTAACAGGTCTCTCTCTGGATGCAAATAGCATTTTTCTTCATATGTCCTTTACAATTATAATAGTCAAAATTACTTAGTCACTCAAAGTTGTTCTTACAACCTCATTACACTATTCTCTTGGTTCTGCTCATTTCACTCCTCATTATTTCATGCAATTCTATCCATATTTTTCTACAATCATAGATCTTATCATTTTTATAGTATTCCATCATAATCATATATGACAATTTATTCAGTCATTCCCTAGTCTAAAGGCATCCCAAAAATTTCCAGTTTTTGCTACCACAAAGAGAACTGCTATAAATATTTTAGAACATGTAGGTTCTTTTCCTTTTTTTCCTAATCATCTTGGTTAACAGACCTAGTAGTGGTATTGAAGAGTCAAAAGGTATGGGTGGTTTAATACCTATTTGGTTATAATTCCAGGTTGTTTTCTAAATTGGTTAAACAGTCTAATCTTGGAGAATGAGTGGGTTAAAGACAAATTGTAAAGATAAAATCAATAGTTTCATTTAAAAGGATGACGAAAATGAGACAGTATAGCAAAACCTATGGGATACAACAAAAGCAACAATCAGAGGTCCATTTGTTTATAACAAACATTCAAAATGCAATGAAAATCACTTTATGTAGAGATAAAACCCCATTATAAAATTAATAATTTTATAGTAATTATTTAACAATATTATAAAAATTATTATTCATAATAAATTACCAAGATTTAAAGAGAATAGAAAACCTCCAAAGGTAATCAGTAACATTTCCTCAGACACTAATTAGGGTGGGAGGGGAAAGAATTGGAAAGTGATCAATTCACCAGGTCTCAATAGTAAAGGGAAACAGTAGAAGGATGATCAATTCATCAGGTCCTAGTAGTGATGATGGTCCAAAATTCTGCTAAGGCACATAATTACTTAAATAATTTATTCAGTCAAATAAAACTCCAATTGCTCATAATTTTGTTCACTTCAAAAGCAGATCCCTTAACTTGCCATTGCCTGGATGCTGGTGTTGATGTGCAACAGTTCCCTGAGCCTCCCCTAATCCCATTCCTCTAATGTTCTTGGACTTCACCCTGTCAAGTCAATCAAGTTTCTGCCTCCCATTAACTTTCAGTTGAATCTCAGCTCTGTTTTTCAGCCCAGCCTAAAACCTATAAGTAATAAATGGAGTAGAGATTTCTGACTTCATAAAGGAAATCCTATATTTCTGTCACTTTGAACCAGCAGAGCTTTACGGTGGGCTGAAAGTGGCTGAGTACAGCAGTAGTCTACTGAAATTCCAAATGGGGCAAGCCCACAGGCACGAGGAACTCACCAGGAACTTGTGGAGCTCAGATCAAGAAGACAGAAATCACACTTTCCTTTGGATCAGATTACTTTGGGAGCTCTGGAAGCTTTTTGATCCCTAGCCTGATATATCTCTGAAATCAGGGAATGATACACTGTTCAATATCCAGAGAAATTAACAGTATAATCAGCCTAGACTTTTTCTCATGAAATAAAGAGTACAGCCCTAACATAAAGTCCCAAGTCAGCAAGCAGGCTGGAAGAATGAGCAAACAAAAAAGTGAATCCAACCATTAAAAGCTATTATAGTGAAAGGAAAGGATGGACAAGACATAAATCAATGAGAAGGTAATGATTCCAAAACATCTACAAAAAAAACCCTAAAGGAACAACTTGGGCAAAAATTTGACTGGAATTCCTAGAAGAGACAAATGTGTCTATAAGTGAAATGAGAGGACTAAAGGGAAAACTCTGAAGATAAATGAGAGTTGTGGAAGAAAGAACTGGAAAGGGAATGAGTATCTTTGCACCCGAGGTACAAAGCCTTTCCCCAAAAACAAACTCCCTAAAAATTCAAATGGAGAAAATAGATCAAGTAGAAGCTAGTGAGGGGACAACAAAACATATTAAAAGAAAGTAAAAAAAAAACAACTAAAAAATCAAAGTATAAAGTTTCTCACAGAAAAAGCAATTGACTTTGAAAACAGATTGAGGAGAGCTAATTTAAGAACCAATAGACCAGGACCACAGGCGGTTCAGTAGAAAGAACTACAACCCTGGAGTCAACAGGAATTGAGCTCAAATTTAGCCTAACTCTTCATTGCTGCGTGACCCTGGACAAGTCAATTAAGGAAAGAAAAGACTACTTAAAAGCTATGATAAAAAAAGTGCCTAGAAAATACATTTTAAGAAAACATGAAATTACACTGCCCAGATCTCTTGAATAAGATGGTAAAAAGGAAAATAAATCAGTCATCTCAAAACCCCAAAATGAAAATTCCAGAAAACATTATAGACAATGTTCAGAGCTTTGGAACAAAAGAAAAAATATCACAAGTAATAAAAAAAGAAAAAATTTGAGTACCAAGGAGCCACAACTATAAAAGATCAGAAAGTTTGGAATACAATATTCCAGGAAGCAAATGATAAAAATTTTACAACCAAGAATAAAATATCTAGCAAAAAAGCAAAATCTATGGAGGATGAGGGGGAGAAGAAAAAGGAAATGTTTTCTTCATGAAAGAGAGGACTTACAAGTATTATTAATGAAAATAACAGAGACGAATGAAAACTTCAAAGCACAAACAGAGGAATCAAAAGAAACACAAAAAAGGTAAATTAGAGAGAGGGGTAGCTAAGAAGGCACAGTAAAAGCAGAGACTTGTTAAAGCTTTCCCCTCAAATCCAGCCAAATACCTGTAAAAATAGCTCTACACAAATTCTGGAGCTGCAAAACCCACAGAATTTAGCCCCAGACAGCCTGGAAGGTTGAGGCGAAGTATCACTCAGTGCTGGGAGCAGAGCGCAGTCCAACATGAGCCATCTAAGCACAGATGGACTGGAGCAGGCCTAGTGAGCAGGGCAGGGGGACTGAATCTCTGGAACCTGTGGCAGCTTCCAGACTTCACAACCCCAAAACACTGAGGCCAAATTGGAAAATCAGTGGAAAAAAATCTGTCTGACCTGTGTGAAAGAGGTCTGGCCTCAGCTCCAGGATGGTGGAGGAGTTGTAGGAGACCGTGGCAGTCACAGCAGCAGGGGGGGCAGCGGCTCTTTCTGAAGTTCTAGGCCCACAGATTATGGGGCCCCACACTCCCTGGAAGCAAAGAACTACCTTGACAAAGAACTCAAAATTCAAGTTATTGGCTGGGGAAATGAGGAAAAACAGAGGAAAAAAATGAGACTAAAGAATTCTACTTTGGGGGGGTGAGGCAGAGTCAAGATGGCAGAGTAGAAAGATGCACATACTCTATCTCTTCCCCCACAGCCCATAAAATACCTGTACAGAAGGACTCTCAACATATTCTAGAGCAGAAGCCACAGAACAATGGAGTGGAGGAGATTTCTAGCCCAAAGTGACCTGAAAGACCAATGGGAAAGGTCTGTAGCAATTTGATCCCAAGGCCCAGGCTTAGCCATATGGCACCAGGACCCAGTAGGCTTCAGGGACAGAATATCCAGTGGCAGCACAGATCCCTCAACTCACAGGCACTAAAGGTCAGTGAGAGGGTTTTTTTGGCTGGTCAAAAAGGGAGCATGGCATCCCCGTAACTTGGACCTCCTCAGGTGGCAGCAGCAGAGGCAGCAGAAAAAGGACTCCCAGGGCAGGCACCAGCCAGTATCCATTGTTGAAGGCATTATTGTAAAGCCCCTGAGGGAACTGAGCCCTGTGGGGTGGCCTTGGCCCCACTTGAGTAGCTGATCTTAATCTCACACTGAATAGTGGCCCTGCTACCACGTAAAGCCCTTGGGGGATTGGAGCAGCTCATCAGAATCTCAGCCCCCAGTGCTGGCTTGGTAGAACTGGAGGCAAAGTGGTTTTGGAGAGGAAACTCAGAAGTCAAGTAACTGGCTGGGAAAATGCCCAAAAAAGGGAAAAAAATAAGACCATAGAAAGTTACTTTCTTGGTGACAGGTGTCTCCTCCTATCCTTTCAGATGAGGAAAAACAAGGCATACTGTCACAGGAAGTCAAGGTCACTGCCTCCAAAGGAAATTAAATTAGAATCAGGCAATAGAAGAACTAGAAAATCCAGTTAGCAGCTTGCTAAAGGAGAACCAAAAACATGCTAAGGAAAATAACACCTTTAAAAAGAGGCTAACTCAATTGGCAAAAGAGGCCCAAAAAGCCAATGAGGAGAAGGAGGCTTTAAAAAGCAGAATTAGCCAAATGGAGGAGAAGGTTCAAAAGCTCATTGAGCAAAATAGTTCAATGAGAGAGAGAATTGAATTCAGAGAAATGAATGAATGAGATAAACCAAAAGTTTGGAAAAATAGAAAAAATGTGGAAACATCTCATTGGAAAAACACCTGACCTGGAAAATAGATCCAGGAGAGACAATTTAAAAATTATGGGACTACCTGAAAGGCATGATCAAAAAAGAGCCTAGACATTATCTTCCATGAAATTATCAAGGAAAACTGTCCTGATATTCTTGAACCAGAAGGCAAAATAAATATTGAAAGAATCCACCAATCACCTCCTGAAAGAGACCTGAAAAGAGAAACTCTTAGGAATATTGTGGCCAAATTTCAGAGTTCCCAGATCAAGGAGAAAATACTACAAGAAGCTACAAAGAACCAATTCAAGTATTGTGGAAATACAATCAGGATAACACAAGATCTGGCAGCTTCAACATTAAGGGATCAAAGGGCTTGGAATAGGATATTCCAGAAGTCAAAGGAACTGGAATTAAAACCAAGAATCACCTACCCAGAAAAACTGAGTATAATATTTCAAGGGAATAAATGGTCATTCAGTGATATAGAGGACTTTGAAGCATTCATATTGATGAAAAGACCAGAACTGTATAGAAAGTTTGACTTTCAAACACAAGAATCAAGAGAAGTATGAAAAGGTAAAAAGGAAAGAGAAATCATAAAAGATTTTCTAAAGCTGAACTGTTTACATTCCTAGATGGAAAAAGTTCTATAACTTTTGACTCTTTTCTCAGTATTTGGGTAGGTGGAGGGATTGTAAATACACACGCGCGCACACACGCACGCGCACACACACATAGAGAATATAGGTTGTGTTGAATCAGAAGAGATGACATCTACACAAAAAAAATAAAAGTTAAGGGGTGAGGGAGGAAAATACTGGGAGGAAAAAGGGAGAAATGGAATGTGGCAGACTATAACTCATAAAAGAGAGAAGAAAAATCTTGTTCAATGCAGGAGAGAAGGGAGAAGGGGAGAGGGGAAAAGAGAAGCTACTCTCTCCACATATGGCTTAAGGAGGGAATAACATGTGCACTAAATTTGGCATGAAAATCTATTTTACACTACAATAACGCAGGGGAGGAGGCTACAAGTAGGGTGAGGGGAATGAGACAAGGGAGGGCAAATGGGAGAAGGGAGTAACTAGAAATAAACACTTTTGGGAAGGGACAAGGTCAAATGAAAGAATAAAAAAATTTTAAAATATAAGGGTAGGATAGAGTAGGAGAGAGGGCAGTATGGTTAGTATTACACGACATGATTATTATGGAAGTCTTTTGCAAAACTACACACATTTAGTCTGTATTGAATTGCTTGCCTTCTCAGTGGGAATGGGGAGGGAGGAAGGGAGAGAAATTGGAATTCAAAATATTAGAAACGAATGTTGAGAATTTTTATTGCATATAACCAGGAAATAAGAAACACAGGGAATGGGGTATAGAAATATATCTTGCCCTACAAGAAAAGAGAGAAAATGGGGATAAGGGAAGGGTGGAGTGTGATAGAAGAGAGGGTACATTGAGGGAAGGGGTAATCAGAATGCAAGATATTAGGAAGCGGGAGGAGGAGAATGATGGGGATAAAAATTGGACATATTACAAAGTGATGTAAAAGCAATTAATGTTAAAACAATTGACTGAATTAATTACTGAGACTAAATCAAAGACATCTTTAGTTTGGAGAGAAGAATTTTAGTCTAAATTTCCTAGAGGCAGGTAACCTCGAGTAAAATTTGGCATTGATAGAAAAGTTAAGGTTTTAATGGGATATTTGATTTTATGATTTCTATTTAATCAGAAACTAGAACATGTATAGAAAGGCATGTAAGACTTGCCTCAAACAATGTTCCTTAGCCAAAGTGAAATTACAGTCATATTTAAAACCTGGTTATTGGAACTTGCTTTTTTAAGATGCTATGGGACTATTAAATGACTATTCTTCTGAGTCTAACTCCAGGTATAGATAGCAAGAAAGGCAGTCTGAGCCTCCAATCCATGATGCCAGTAAGGCTGTGAGATGCTGGTATGAACTGAAAAAGGTGATCTCATGGGAAGGGTGGGAGAGCAGCTGTTCAGTCTGGGGTGACAGAATTCTCCTGACTCAATTTCCCCACTGACACCTGACAGACTTTAAGCCTGATTGAATGCAACTTGGCAATCTACTCCTACCTGGAACTGACATGAAGTTGGGGAGATATTGGTTCCCTGCAATGTTCCTACTTTTAGTGGCAATTTCCTATAGTCAAAAGATTTGTAAATTATTAAATCTATTAAATTATAGATAATTGGTAGGGGAATATCTGAGGTTAAGTCTAAAATTAAGCTGTTAGGCTTAGGACTTTAGACCAACAACAATAAATTAAGGTCCTTTAATTCTTAGTAATACTGCGGAGACAATTAAGTCAAGGGCATGTGAAGTTAGCATACATAAATATAATTTGTATAATCAGTTGGTTAACACTTAAAAAAAAATTCTTTTGTGGTCTATAATGTAAATGCTTTAAAAAGAAGTATCACCTGACCAAAAGTTGAAATTGTTTTATGTGATATAAACTGTGTTAAAAATGAAAAATTAAATTAAAAAGAAAAGAAGCTTACTTTGTTGACAAAGAAGACCAAACATACAACTAGTAGGAAGCAACAAATTCAAAGATCCTGCA
>CM053770.1:111051179-111086519 GCA_028658325.1 Potorous gilbertii | reverse complement strand
AACTGTTTGGGCTGCATCTCGAAAATTTTGGCATGTTGTCTCATTGTCATTTTCTTTAATTAAATTATTGATTGTTACTGTTTTATTCTTTGACCCCCTTATTCCTTAGGATTGAATTATTTGGTTTCTAATTAATTTAATCTATTTTGTACTACCTTTTGTTGAATGTAATTTTATTGCATTATGATCCAAAAAGAAAACATTCAATATTTTTATGTTTTTATGCCCTATTACAAGGTTGATATTTGTGTAAGTGGTGCTGAATAAAAGGTATATTCCTGTCTCTTCCCATTCAGTGTTCTCCAAAGGTGTGTCATATCTAACTTTCCTAATATTCTATTTACCACCTTATTACTTTCTTGTTTATTTTTTGGTTAGATTTGAGTTCTGAGAGGGGACATGAGGTCCCTCATTAGTACAGTTTTGCTTTCTATTTTTTTCCTATAACTCACTTAACTTCTCTTTCAAGAATTTGGATTCTTCCAATGCCTATTTTGCCCTCTGGTTCCAGGACATTGGGGCAGTTTTCCTTGATTATTCCTTGAAATATACTATTCAGGTCCTCCTTTTGATTTTGGTTGTCAGGTGGTTTAATGATTTTGATAATGTCTCTCCTAGATCTATTTTCCAAGTCAGTTGATTTTCCCATGAGATATTTTAAATTTTCTTCCATTTTATTTCATTCTTTTGAATGTATTTGATTCTTGATGTTCATTCTTGAGTCATTAGCTTCCACTTGCCTAATTCTAACTTTTAGGGAATTGTTTTCCTCAATTAGCTTTTGCACTTTCTTTTCATTTTGGCCAATTATACTTTTTAAGCAATTGTTTTCCTTTTCCAAGCTGTTGACTTTTTTTCATAATTCTCTTGCATCACTCTCATTTCTTTTCCCAGTTTTTCTTCTTCCTCTCTTTTATGATTTTTAAGCTCCTTTTTGAGCTCTTCCATGAGTTCTTTTTGGACCCGGGAACACTTCCTTTTATACTTTGGGGTTTTACCCATAGGCATTTTGACATTGTTGTCCTTTTCTGAGTTTGTGTCTTGATCTTCCCTGCCACCATAATAACTTTCTATGGTGAGATTCTTTTTTGTTGTGCAGTGTTGTTGTTGTTGTTTTTTGTTGTTGGTGGTGGGTTTTTTTTTTTGCTAATCTTTTTTGACCTTTTTCTTTTCTTTTAAATTTGAGTTCTTCTCCCAGGGTGGAAGTGGCACTGTCCCAGACTTCTTTTGCCAGAGGCTGATGGCCCTGGCTATTTACCTGGTATTGCACTGATGCTACTCTGATGCCAACAGGGGACCCTCTTGTCTGGTACTGTGCTTTAGGAAGGTTTAAGGGTAGCTAGTGCTGCTGGAGACTGTAGGGGTCTGAAAGTTTACTTGGTGCTAAGCCAGGGTCCTAGTTTTGGTGTCTGGTGTGTGCTGTGGCCTATGGGGTATTTCTGCATCTCCCCTGAGCTACACTAGTATTTTGGAGGCTGACAGCTGCCCTTTTGCCCAGGGCTATGCTGACCTGTAGCGGGACTAGCAGGCAGCTGCCTGTTTGCTTGTGTACCCATAAGGTTGGCATTTACCAATTACATTTACATTTACCAATTACAATTTACCATTTACATTTTCCTTCTGTGCTCAGGGCTACACTGAAACACACAGAATCTGCCTGCTGGAGGTTGCCTCTTTGCCAGGAGCTATACTGGAGCATGTAAGTAGTTCTCACAGTCTGCCCACTCCCCTAGCTTTGCTGAAGCATATAGGGGGTTCTTGATGCTGGTATTTTCTTGCTTCACCATACTGGGGCTCAGAATCTACTGCTCATTTGCTGAGATGGGACTTGCTGCCAGCTTGCTCAGACATTTCCTGTCCTGGACTGCACTCTCCTTTTACCTGAGACAGACCTTTCCTGCCAAATGACAGTATTTTTATTACTATTATATACAAAGAGAAGGATGTTAATATACTGTGAATATAAAGAAAATTATAAGAAATCTGAATTTCTAGAGCCACCACTCTAGCTCAGGCACTCATCATCTTTCTCTTGATCATTGTAATAGGGTATGGAAATATGCAAATAACTTAGAAAAGATCAGACAAAATTATTGGTAGAATATGTAGAGAAGCATGGATGGTAGCCTAGAAAATCCCAAAGAAGTTTAGTTCAGTAAAAGCCTCTATTCTATAATCATCATCAATATGGCCACTGTCATCGTTATATTCCTTAATATTGTTTACTAGACTTTCATGATATATTTTACATGCCAGAACAAAACTTTTGCCATTCAATACAAAATCCAAATAAATATGCATAGGATATCTGTTGTGTGTATAAGGTACTATATTGCATTCTCTACAAGAAATCTGATCCATGCTATTGAAGAGCTCTTTTAGTTTTGTTTTGTCAGGTTTCTAGTCCCAAGATTGACTTCACTGATAGGCAAAGGAGAACACTGTTTATGTGCTATGATATCAAGATTGTTGGGAAATTCTCCCTATTTGTTTTTTTTTTCTCCCAGAAATAATTCTATCATCAGAGATTCAGGCTTTGATCTTTATTGAAATTCAAACATTAATGAGGGAGCTCCAAGTTGTGACCAATCAGTCATATATTAGTGGGAACATATTTTACCTGATTCTTTATAGAAAAAATTGACAGATAACATGAAGACATTGAATACCTGAACAGGAAGGTAGATATCACAGTTAAGATATGGACTGATTCACAAAATATATAAATGGTTGCTATTAAGCTCTTTCCTAAGAGTAGATTTTGATAGAGGAAATGTGAAGAGATCTCAAAACTATCTGAGAAAGGAGCCCCATGAGGGATGTGAAATATCTCCATCTTGGTATTCCACTAATGCTTCAAATTCAACATGTTGCAAAGAGACCCCAGAAAACCTTTCCTTGTGAAACCTGTTCTTTCTTATTAATCTTATTTCTATTATCAGAATCACAATTGAAAGGCACCAACCACTACAACCTATGTTCAGACACAGTGCCCCACTATTGGGCAGTCAGTGAGTTGAAAACCTCCAAGGTTTTCAAATCAAGGTTTTCAAAAGAAGGCCATCATGACCTCCTCTTATATACTCCAAAGAATCTCTGATATTATAGATGCACTTACTGAAATGATGTTCATCTCAAGCTTGATCATCCTGCCTCTTGACTGTTCCCTTTTCTCTTTCTGCATTGTTTTTCCCTTCATATGAGTTCCCAACTTGGTAGTTATCCTCAAATCTACTTCCCTCAACTCCAATATTCCATCAGTTCTCAGAACCGACTGCAGTATCTCTAGCATCTTTCCCCTTTGTTATATTAGTATGGCCACCACTCTAGCTCAGGCAGTCATCATCTTTCTCTTGATCATTGTAATAGACTCCAAATCCACCTCTCTATCTCACACAGGTCCCTTCTCCAATCCTACACATTTTCTCCATAGAATTGCCAAATTGATCTTTCCAAAGCAAAATTCTGACCAAGTCACTCTCCTGCTCAAAAAGCTCTACTGGTTCCCCTTTGCCTCTGGGATAAAATGCAGAACCTCCCCCCTCTGCCATTTTATATTTGAAGTCTTTCACAATCTTTGCTCCAAGCTATGTTTTCTAGGCTTATTAAATGTTACTGCCTTCACACTCTTTACAATACAACCAAATTGACATATTTACTGTTTCTCATACATGATATTCCATTGCCATGCCTTCACATAGGTTGTCCCCCAAGCCTGAAATTCTCTCCCTCCTTAAATCAGTCCTTTGAAGTCCTCGACTTCCTTTAAAGGTCAGCTTATGTTTTCTCTGTCATAGTTGATAAGAGTGTTGGGCTTCAGGATATTGTTGTTGTTGTCATGTCATTTCAATCACATCCAACTCTTCATGGTTTTGTTTTGTTTTGTTTTGGCAATGATACTAGAGTAGTTTGCTATTTCCTTCCCCAGCTCATTTTATAGATGAGAAATGGCAAAAAGGGTTAAGAACCTTGTCAAAGGTTATACCTGAGTTCAAATCCAGCCTTAGACACTTACTAGCTATATGATCCTGGACAAGTCACTTAACTTCTGTCTGCCTCAGTTTCTTCAACTGCACAATGGAGACAATAATGACAACTACCTCCTTGGATTATTGTGAGGATTGAATGAAGGATTTGTAAAGCATTAGCATAAGGTCTGCCACATTTCCTTCCTTTCTTCCTGATGCTTCAGTTGGTATTGCTTCCTGATCCTTCAAAAACTTTGTATTTATTTCATATTCATTTTAATTTATTTATATCACTATATCTCCCCAGATAGAATGTAAGGTCTTTGAGTTTGGAGACTACTGGGTTTTTTTAATTCTATCTTTAGCCCCTCACGGAGCATCAGATAGATAGTAGGCTCTTCATAACTGCTTGTCATTAGATTGATTGGTTGCATAGAAGAGAAATTAGTAGGTAAGAACAAATTGTCACTTTATAAAATATGGGCATTGGGCATTATACTGGTACACTCTCCCTCTGTCTCCATAAGGAACCATATACCCTTACTTAGTCATGTTTGGGCTCTGATGGTTCAGTGTGAGTATAAATAGCAACTGTTTCCATTTCTGCCAGAAATTCTGAAGGTTTTTCCCTCTCAGACTGATTTTTTTGTTTTGATTAGGAAAACGAGGCCATTTCTTGGCTAACCTTAATCACTGAATGGGTGTTGCCTTAGACAAACAGACTTGGGAAGCATCTCAGATTAAAAAGGCCAAGGTCGCCCACTTCATCTAGGGTTATCTCCACACTTTCTGAGCTATATCTTGCCACTAGACCGAGATGGTGTGGTAGGAGAAAGTGAGGCTGGTAACTTAGCACAGTCCTGCTTCACTTAAATCCAATTCATTTGCAAGTCATGACATCCCCTTCCTGATATCATGATCCTCTTCAAGAATGAAGGATAAGCAGCAGTAGAAGCAACAGCAAAAACAACAGTACACCCAGTGATTCGTATATTTTGAGATTGTTGAAAGGGAATAGAGAAAACCAAAACAGGGTCTTCCAACTCTCATTGTATGAAATTGTTTCTATTTTCAGTGAGCTGACCTAAATTATAAGCTCTTAATTTAATTATGTGTGGTTTAAAGGATAAAAGAAAATGAATAATGTTCCAGATGTTTAGAATGAAATTCATTCTGCATTTGGAATGAATTTACATATATATTTGGACAGTAGCATAGTTTTCACCAGTTTCTTTGCATAGCTTTTGGCTTGTACATTCAAGGAATCCAAATGTACTTTGACTATATCTACACAGTCCATTAGAGCAACAAGGGCAAAACCTTCTTGGGGTCATCAATTGCTTCACCATTTTGTATTCTACGTTATAGAAGTTCTCTGAAATTTGACTTCAGTTACAGATTTCTAGTTCTTCACCAAATAGAATTTTCCTTTAAATAGTAATGAAAGGACTGAGAGAATTGGTAAACTCCCTTAAGAGGTCTAAACCTATTAGAGATGATTTGCAATGAGATTGGGGGAAACTTGGTTATATAGCTGATGAACTTGCTTTAGACTCATTTTAATTGCTTTCCTATTCTCCAGAGAATTTGACAATTATCAGAGATTCAGCCTGGACAAGAGAAGACTTAAGGAGGGTATGATAACTGTCTTCAACTATTTGAAGGGCTGTCACTGGGAAGAAAGATTAGACTTGTTCATCCTGATCCCAGAGGGCAGAATAAAGAAACATCCGTAGAGGTTGGAGTGAGGCAGATTTAGACTGAATTTAAGGAATAGAACCTTCTTAGGAGACATTGCATTCTCTTTCATGAGATAACTTCAAACAAAAGGTAAATGACCCCTATCATCTGTGAATTATGTGATTCTGTAATATCCTTACTAGGTGGAAAAAATCCAAATAGAGACAAATTTTCCGAATAAGTATTCTGAAAAACCTACCTCATTGTGCCCTAAAATCCCTCTCTTGGAACACAGTCTTCTGATCTTCTTCCTTTCTTATAGCCTCACTCCCACTAAAGTCCTTATGCTCATTGTAACCTCCAGCCTCTGCATCCCTCCCTGTTCTGCCAGCCTACCTCCTCTGTTCTGCTTATGTTCAGCAGCTCCTCAGTACCATAGGAAAGAGTATGCTTCAGAATGACACTTGAGGGTTTCCATAATCTGACTCCAACTTACCTTTATCTAGCATTATTTCATTCTCTTTCCATTCACATTGTCTCTGTTCCAGACAAATTAAATCATAAACTCTCTATCATCCTGCCTTCCTCTACTTCCACACATTTTTATAGGCTTTTTCCCATATCTGGAACTCATTCTCACCAAATCTTCATCAGTTGAAATGCTTCTCTTCCTTCAAGGTATCATCGCCATCATCAAGCCTTCTCTGATCCTCTCAACTGAGAGTAATCTCTTCCTTCTCATATTTCTTAAAGCACTTTGTCTACACTCCTCCTGTGTATTTATCACACATACTGATTTGTGAACATATGTCCCCACCTTTAAGGTCACTGATGTGTGATCTTTAATCTTTCTCTTCCCATCTTCCACTAAAGTGCTTTACATGTAATAAGTACTCAATGAATGTGTTTTAATTGAATTTGAGTAGTACAAGTTAAGCTTTACAAAGCAACAATAGAAGATAAGTACTTTAAGTTATATTAATCCCATTTGACAGATGCTATACCTGAAGTTTTAGAGACTTGATCAGTCATACAGCTAGTATCAAAGGGAGTGGTATTCCTTATTCTAAATTGATCTCTTCAAAATAACTTTAATTCAACAAATATTTATGAAACACTTAGTACAATCCAGGCACAAAACTGGAGAAGATTCATTCCAATTTATAATTTATTAGAGAAGACATAATTTAAATACAGAGCCAAACCACATCTAATTTTATAATCTGGTTCTGTAACTATAGAATGCAAAGGTGAAATGATATTTTGGGGGAGGGTAGTTAGTTACATTAAACAATGGAACAGGTGATTGGTCTAATTAAATTACAATAGATCTTAATGATTCAGTAGTAAAGTCTGATTACAATGTGTTGATGCTGTTACTGTGCAATATCCATAAGAGTACATATAAGGAGATGAACAAAGTACAGTTAGTGATCTAAGAAGAGACCATTCTGGTGCAGTTAAAAGGGTATAGTTAAAGGAGCAGGGAGGTCTCAATTTAATTATAAATTCTGCCAAAAAGTAACTGTGAGACCCTGGAGAAGATATCTCTTCTCCCAGTGCCTGTTTCCTCATCTGTAAAATAAGGAAGTTGGACAAAGAGAACTCTTAAGTTTCCTTCCAGTTCTAGCAGTTTATCAGACATAGTTTCTCAACAGCAACTTAGTTGAATGGTATCACTGTTTTAATACAGAGAAGTAGAATTCCTAATCAGAGAGCTAAATGAACAAATCTTCCAAATGATTATGTGTCTCCTTGATATTTTGTTGTGTTTTGTTTAAATATGGGAAATCTATACAGATTGCCTGAGAAAAGTCTGATTTGGTGTTGAAACGGCTTAATGGGACTCATCTAGTTAGGTTAAAATGTAGTCAAAGACCTTTTGAATTGTCAGTCTTTGTGAAAGGGGGAAGAAAACTAATTTTAAAGTTCCTTTTAAAAAAAACCTTCAAAATAAAACTGTTTTATATGGCACTAAGTCTAAAACAGCATCTTTTAATTTGAGGAAAATGTCAAAGAAATTTGGATCATACAGATACCTTGACAATGGACCAATCACTAACTAGTACCTACTGGTATATTAGTATGCTATGCTATTTCCTTTTTCAATGTAATATTGATTGCAATTAAATGACTTTTTAAATTGATTTTACAGTTTTACATGATTCTGGCACTAGTTCCCTTTGCACCAGTAAGATTTCAGCCAATTCAACAAGCCAGCATATGAATGCAATGTTTCTATCTTTTAAAGAAGTTTTTACTTGGCTCTTTGCTCTGAATTATTGAGACACTAATATCAGTTTGCTTTCCTGATTTTCATTGATCTTATGTTAAAACTGTATCTGTGAAAGGAGTAGACAAGTCTTTCTTATAATTGCTATTTTGTTGGTGGTTCTAAAGATGAACAAAGAAGTTAAACAAACACCTGCATTCTTTATCATGCTTCCTATCCAATATCACAGTTAACAATCCTACTTACCTCTGATACCTCTAGGACTTTCCAGCTTCTAATATTTAAGATCTGTTTTGGGTTGAATCTTTTCTCCTGTACTTACTTTAGTGGATTTTACTTGCTTTACACTGTCTATATATAATTGTTGTTTGAATCTGCTTGGTTCTGAATTAATTTGTTAAATTCTTCCTGATAAGAAAGAATGTGGCACCTCTACAGAGGTGAATTTTAGGTGTATTACTATTGTCACATTACCAAAACCCATAGTAATTCAAGGACACAGTGAGTACAATCTGCTGACCAAGCATTCTGTTGTTGTTAGGACCCCTTAGCACCCAATTTCTTGTAATTGAACAACTAAAGAAACAGTCTGGTAGGAGAGATTAAATTCATTTCAACTCTTACCTTATTATGTTCAATAATAGTAATGGCTGTGATGACTTAGTTAAAAGAACCTCCTTGATAGCCAAGAACCAACTCTCTTGCTCTTTGGAGAATCTGTGATGGGTACTGTTTTAAAGTGAGAAAGCACTGCACTAGACTAGAAGTCTGGAGAGGAATTCTTTTGAACAAACAAAATCAATGCAACTTGGATGTTGATTGGGAAAAATATTTATCTTGTATGTCTTTCATAAGGGTCAGATATGGGGAACTAACATTGTTATAAAGACCAAGGCTCATTCTCCAATAGCTAAGTGGTTAAAGAATATAAACAAATAGTTCTCAAGACAACAAATATAAACTATTAAAAACCACACACAAGACTTAGCAAAATGATTAATGACAAGAGAAATACAAATCAAAATAATGGACCCTGAAAATTGACAAAGGTGACAAAAGTTAGGAGTGGTAAATAATGTAGTGGTAGAAAGAGAAGCACACTAATATACTGTTGATAGAACTGTTTATTGGTTCAATTACTGTAGGAAGCAATTTAGAATTATGATAAGAAAGTAGATCTGATGTCCATGTCCTTTTCATGTAGAGAACCATGGCTAAGACCGTAACCCAAGAAGAATGAAGACAAAAAGAATAGTCCTATATACACCAAAATATTTATAGATGGCTTTTTGTATCAGCATGCCCATTAAGTGGAGAATGGCTCAATATATGACATGAATATAATGGAATATTACTTGCTATAAGAAACAGTGATAATGAAGACTGCCAAAAAGCATGGGAAAACTTACATGAAAGATGGAAAATGACATAAGTAGAAAGAGGAAGACAAGATACACATTGGCTACAAAAAGTACAAAGGAAGACTACCAACCCCAACAAAAATATACTGAATGTGGTATAATTATAGTGACTAAGCATGGCCCTGAAGAATATATCTGAGATTGAATAATCCACCTTTGTTTGCGGAGGTGGAGAACTATGGTTGAGGAAATATATATGTGTGTGTGTGTGTGTGTGTGTGTGTGTGTGTGTGTGTACGTGGATGTATAGGTATGCATATATATGTACTGTCAAATGATATATTGGATAGTTTTGCTGAAATTCTTTTGTTTCTTTTTTTCCCCTTTGTCATGAGGCATAATTTTCTGTGAGAGGAAGATAAGTGGGATAGATTTGGAAATGAAGGTGACATGAAAATAAAAGATATGAACAAATTCAAAAAAAATTAAAATCATTTAACAAAATGTAGAGAAGAAAATTTGGGTTTTAGTCTCCAATCATCAATTCCTAGTTGTTTGATTTGGAGAAAGTAATGGCTTTTATATCATGTACTCTACCATGTACATGTAACGGCAGGGATACTATGTTTTTGAATGATTGATTAATAGATTGATTTTTCCACAAAAAGAATGCTATTAAGATAGAATATGGTACCTCTTTAATTATTATACCCCTATGCTCCCCAAAAAGGTATCCCTGAATAGGAAGGCATTAGGATTGAAGACCCATTCACAATCTGTTCCCACTCAGTCTCAGTAGTGACTCTTCCTGTTCAGTCTCCATCAAGATTCAGAATATTTATTTTATATGTAGACAAAACCTTCTTATGCTCCCAACCTCAACAAATGTCCTCTCTCTCTCTCTCTCTCTCTCTCTCTCTCTCTTTCTCTCTCTCCACCTCTCTCTATCTCTTTCTCTTCCATCCTTCCCTCCCTTCCCCCTTCTCTCTCCCTCTTTCTCCCCCAGATCACAGCCAGTGTCTGTCCCTCACACACTGCTCTGACTCACAAACACAATTTCACATTATGTTCTCTTTCTCCTTCTCCTTCATATTCAGTTCCTCTGCCCCTTTCAGTCTGCTTGAAATACTAACTCTGTTCACTTTTCTCCATGTCCACAAATCAGGGTCTAGATGTTTCTAATGAGACTCATCTCTCACAAAGGAAGATTTTGGTACTCCTTAAATACAGAAAATAGTTTGTGACTACAGGCAGCTGTGTACCCTCACTACTTCCTCTGTACAACTCTTTCTCTTTGATGGATGTTTTCTAAATCCGCTACTCTGAGTCTCGGCTTCCTCATCTGTCAAATGAATGTGTTGGGTTAGATGATCTCCAAGAGTCCATTTATAGTCTAAAATTTTGATTCATATGGGAAGAAATGCCACATGGATCCTTCCTTATTACTGAATCTTTCCTGAGACAAGTACCTCTAGGTTATAAGCTATATCAGCTGCAGTTGGATAGTCATATTGTCAGAGCAAAGGACAAAAATCAAATTCTAATTAGAAGAAAGTATAAAAATGAGAAGATGGTATGCCTAGCTGCACTAGCTTCAATCTAGAATATTCAGACAGATATTAATGTTGAAAAGTGGGAAATGCAAAAAGGTATATATTACCTTGCTCATAACCATGTCTTGCTGAAGTTTAACAGTTGTAAAGTAGATAGCACAACCATGTAACCCAAGGAGACCAGAAGCTATCTCAAGTTAACATGTATTTGCTCCATTATTTTCAATCTGTGACACTGGCTCTCTTTTGCAGTCTTCCTCATCTTCCTCCCACTGGGACCTTGGCCTCTGCTGTGGTATGCTGGGATCTGTCCATATTATTGGATAGGTCTTCCATGGAGGATAACGTGAATAAAATTTATATAAGAAATATAAGAAAAGAAGATGTGGAGTGATTATATTTGCACCAGTGGAGGGAATATCCCCATCCATAAAATGTCCATGAATAGACCATTGGGCCTGGAGTCAGGAAGATCTGAGTTCAAATCTAGCCTCAGATTCTTACTAGCTGTATGACCCTGGGCAAGTCATATCACTTCTGTCTGTTTTGGCTTCCTCACCTGTAAAATGAAGATCACAATAGCCCCTACCTCATTGAATAACTGAGAGGATCACATGATCTCATTTGAGCTGTAGATTTGTAGAGTTCTTAATGTAATGACTGGCACATACTAATTGCTTAATAAATACTTGCTCCCTTCCCTTCAGGAGATCAAGGATCTATCGTTATGTTGGCATATGTTGATTGTTGGTACACTATTGAGGGCAAGGGTGTTAATTATGGGATATTTGTAGAATGTAAGCTCCTTCAAGGAAGAGATGGCATTATTTTTGTCTTTATATTCCGGGACCTAACTCAGTAAGTAGAAGGTACATTATGACTATTCATGCTCTGCATATGAAAGTGGTCTTGCTTTACCAAAAGAATACTTTATCCTACCAATAGGGGAAAGGTCCATAATTCATATTCTCTTTAGCTATCTTTCAATACTGGGAAACCATTATGGAAACAATTGACCTTCACTCTTTATCTTGCATACCCCTGCAGAAGAACTTCCTATATCGGAAATATATTCAGGAAATTGTTCAGGTCAGCATCAAAATAGAGGACCTTTTAAAGCAAAGGATCTCAGCTCTTTCTCCTTCAGCTTGCTCTTTTGTCAAGATAAGTTAAAAACAACTTCCTATACTGCCTTGGTGAAGTATTATTCCATTCAAATCCTTGTTAAGCAGAAATTTCTCTTTAAAAAAAAACAATTTTGCTAACATTTTAAAATGATAACTTTTCTTTGATTTTCAAGAGGCTTCAACTAAACGTTTCAAAAATAGAACTGTGAAAGTTCTGAGAACAACCTCAAGCAATGTGGCATGTGTGAAATCTAATGAAAACCTATAGGGGAAGATTAGTCAAACTGGTTTGAGGTCATCAGGATTTGGGTGGCTGCCATCCATGAGCAAGTGTCCATCAGACTATAGAGAGAAAAGGTAGAGCAGGATCCCCATGACAAAGCTTCACCATCGCAGTTCCAGCTGAAACTTTAAGCTAAAGGACCACCTTCCCTCATATACCAGTAATCAGTTTGTATTTTCACATACATTCTCATACTCCTTCCTTCAATTCTACTCATGAAATAGGTGTTAAATTTCTGTTATGTGCAAGGAACTAAGCATTGGAAATACACAGACCAAAAAATAGAATAATCCTTTCTCTCAAGGAACTTGTATTTATTAGAAATATAAAACTTGTCTATATCTAAATATAAGACAAAATAATATGAGGAATGAGAGATCACAAAATAGAGAAAATAATTGCTACATAGAGATGGATTGTGCATACATACATACATATCTAGATGTATATTCATATTATGGCACCATGGCATAATGGATAGAGAGTTGGAGTCTTCTCCAACCCCTCTTAATTACAATGTCTTCTCTCCATGAATTATTTCCTAATTATCCTATATACTGATTGTTCTGTGTATATTTGTTTGCATTTTGTCTCCTTCTTTCGATTGTAAGGTCCTTGAGGGCAGGAACTACCTTTTCCCTCGTTTTGTATCCCCAGAACCTTAGCACAGTGACCAACATACAGTAAGCACTTAATAAATGTTTTTTGATTTGATTTGACTTAGAACCAAGAGTACGTGAGTTCAGATCCTTACGGATGCTTACTAGTTTTATGATTAAATAATTTAACCTGTCTGAGAACCCAGTAAATTCAATCTGTGTCAATGGAAGAACTTCCCACAATGACAAAATCATGGGCATTTAACATATTGATGCCTACTTAGGCATTATAAATATACGTGTAAAGGATGTTCTGCAACCTTTAGTGCGGTTTTAAGTTAGTAAAGCTTATTACCAAAAAAGCTACAAAAGCTTAAAATTGCACTAAGACTTTTGGGAAATCCTGTATATTCAGCATATGGTAGGTATAAATAGTTTGTAGCATATTAACAAATGAAGAATTGCATGAAAAAAGTGATAGAAAAAAATATCAAAGAAATGTATAATTAGGAAAGGAAGTGGGCCAGTGAGAAATGAGTGAAAGATAACAGATGACTGATCTATATGTTCCATTAGCACACACATGATGTCAAGAGAAAGAGAGAAGGATTTCCAGACCGTTGGTTAGAACTGCCATGCGTGATTTGTATTAAGATAAGGACAAGAATTGCACCATTGAAAGGATCTCCATACCAGTAAGCCCCACTGTATATTACTATATTGATTAGAAAATTCAAGAAACATTTGCTCAGTATTTATTTCATGCAAAGTATTGTGCTAGGTGCTGATAACAAAGATAAATAATAGGAAAGTCCTCATGGCCTTAGGGATAACATATTAGACCTGGAACCAGAAAGGCCCAGGTTCAAATCCTGAAAATGACTTTCTCTATGATGATAAGGAAATCATTTCACCTCTCCAAGACTCAATTTCTTCTTCTGTAAAATGGGAATACTAATACCTATCATGCCCACCCAACAGTTTTGGTGAGACTCAAATGAGATAAAAGTCTGTAAATTGCTGCGAAGACTTTAATTATATAAATATCAATTGTCACTAGTAAACTTAAAGTTACTTGTTCATTCTCTATACAAGGCATCTGCCTTTAAGAACATCCTGCCTGCCTGAGCAGGAGCCCTGGAGTGGCTAGCAGAATTAGATCAAAAATTTCACACAAGAAAATTATACATTTATTAAAAATTTTAGATAACTAGAAGAAATCTTTCCATCAAGTCTTAACATGTCACTGTTTCTTAATAGAGATCCAAGCTATTATTACTTTGAGGTTTTTAACATCTAAAAATCTAATAAATTAGAGAATCTAAACTCTAGATAAATAATGATGTATTCCCCCTTCAGTGTTATTCTCACTTACCAGCTGGGTATGTCCAAATGAACTAAAATAATGAACCTTTGTCTTTCCATGGCAGAGGCAGTAGGTAGCATACCCATAAGCCAACACAAGAAACTAAGGGATAGATTACATGGTGGAAAGAGAATCAGTCCTCTTAGATTCCTATAGGAAGGATACTGCTCAAGCTTACTGCACCTATACACTCAGGTGTGCCCCATTAAAACTGAATAGCTCTGGGAAAAGGGGAAGGGTATGAATGAACAAGGGTGGGGTGGGGTAGAGCTAATGATGGTATTCACACAATGATTGTCTGGGAATATGGGCTTTGATTGGGATTCACCCCAGGGAAAGCTGGATTTTGGTTTTTCTCCTTCCCATTTTCCCTCCATCTTGCCCCATCCCAGGTATCTTAGGTTGTCTACTTTTTTCTCTGCTGGTTGTCTGCTAATTCTCAGGAAAGTGTTAATTGTTAACAGTTTAAACTGTTTATACTTCCCTGGAGAATTTGCCACATGCTTGAAAATTTGCAAAGGTTAAGAAGTTTTCAAGGCACGGGGGCATATATGACCAGCTCAAAGCATAGGAAGACAAGAATTCACAGCCATAGCCTTTCCCCTGGGCTTTCAAATCTAGTTTTACTTCATATTGCCAGTTGATTGTCTCTCCCCTGAGTTCCAGTCTCCCATCACCTATCATCTGTGGGACACATTAAACTAAATGGCTTGTAGGCCATTTATAGCCAAAGTTCAACATATCGAAAACTGAACTTACCTTTTCCAGCCTCTGAACTCAACTCTCTTTCAAGTTTCTGTATTTCTGCTAATGGTTGGTTACTTGGTTGTTGTCCTTCATTCTTGAAGAGGACCAAAATGACATCACTATATTGGAGTCGAGGTACCATGTATTTGCCTATGACCATTATAAACTTGGGATGCTCTGCCATAGGTTGAGTACAAATAGTCCATGTGAATATTTGGGGTGAATTCTCTAAATTAGTGCATCTTGCATTTCTCTTGAGCTACTTCAGTTTTACTTTGCTCATAGAGCACAGTACCTTCTGTGATGAGGGAATACCATACTGGGCAGTCCTATACCTGTGTCTTCCATGTCATACAATCAATTTCAAAGTTCTTAAGAGAGATATTGAGAACGTCCTTGTATCGCGTTTTTCTGATCACCATATGAGCACTTGCTCTGTGTGAGTTCTCCATAAAATAGCCTTTTTTGGCATGCATATGTTTGGCATTCTAACAACATGGCCAGCCCATTGGAGTTGCACTCTGCCAAAGTTTGAATGCTCAGAAGTTTAGTTCATGAAAGGACCTCATTGTCTGCTACCTTCCTAAGATAATTCGAATAGAAGTAATTCAGTTTCCTGGCATGGTGCTGGTATAATCCAGGTTTCATAAGCACAATGTGTTCACCATCATGCCTCTGTAGATCTTCAGTTTGGTAGTCAGTCTAATACCTCTTCTCTTCTCTCCCACACTTTTCTTTGGAGTCTCTCAAACACTGAGCTAGCTATGGCAATGAGTATATCAATCTCATTATCAATGTGTATACCTCTAGAAAGTATATGACCAAAGTAAGTGAACTTATCTACACTATTCAAAACTTCTCCATTTGCTGTAACCAATGGATGATGTGGTGCTAGCTGATGGAATACTTTTGTTTTCTTGGTGTTCATTGCTGGGCCAAAATTAGCACAGGCAGCAGAGAATGAATCCATATTTTGTTGCATCTCAGCCTAGGGCTGCATTGACAGAACCATCATATGTAAACAAAAAACCATGCATCAATACTGCCTTACTTTAGTCTTAGCTTGTAACTTTTTCAAGTTAAAAACTTTACCATCGGTGCAGTAACTGACCTTGATGCCATGTTCGACCTCAGCGAAGGCATTTGACAACATGACTGAAAATATCATGCTAAAAAGCATATGAGCAAGCACACAGCCTTGTTGTACTCCATTGGTGACTGGAAAAGTATGAGAAGATCATCCATTATTCAGAACCCAGACAAGCATGCCATTGTGAAACTACTTTAAAATATGAATGAATTTCTCTGGGCAACCAAATTTTGACAAAATTATCCATAATCCCTCATGACTGACATTATCAGAGGCCTTGGTCAGATCTATAAATGTTGTATACAGACTTCTTTTCTGCTCTTTGCACTTTTCCTGGAGTTTTTGGGCAGCAAACACCCTATCAAACTTTCCTCAGCCCTTTCTGAAGCCACACTGGCTCTCAGGTAAATGACTATCTTCCAGATGAAGGATCAGTCAATTAAGGAGGACTAAATGACTAAAAGAGAGATTGTTATGGGATAGTCTTTTCTCTTTACCTTTAGAGAGATGGCCAATGGAGGTGTCCTTGAACTCCTGGGGGATAACCTCCTCTTGCCATAGTACCTGGAAAATTTCAGTCAGCTTTTGTATAAGCAATGGCCCCCCTAACCTTGTAAATCTCAGCTGGAATAGAATCAGCACCAGGTACTTTGCCATATGAAAGAAGCCTGATGACCCTCAAAACCTCTTCTCAATTGGAACTTCAGCTAGAGAGGGATTGACTTCAACCTGAGGTAAAAAAATGGTCAATGGCTTCAGCATTGATTGATGATAATCTGCTGAGAATATTATGAATGTGTTCAGCTCATCTCTCTAGGATCATGCCCTTATCATTATTCAATATGGATTCATCTGCACTGAGTAGTTGAAATGCACCATAGGTCTTTGACCCATAAAGAGCCTTCAGGGCATCATAAAAGCTCTTGGTTTGCATAAACTGAATTTAATCTACCTTCTTACTGAGCCAGGAAACCTGCATCTCTCTAAGCTTTGCTTGTACTTTACTTTTGATGGAATTAAATATTGCCTTAGAGATGGATGACCTATCCTGCTGGTAAATCCTGTGGAGTTCTCCCTTTTCATTTAGCAGCTTCTGAATTTCCCCATCATTTTCATCAAAACAGTCTTGATGTTTGCAAGTGTTCTGACCTAGATGAGCAAATACAGGCAGTGCTGTACACCAAATCTCTGAAAGTTACCCACTCCTTTTCTGCTCCACTGTTGCCAAATGTGTGTTGGCTCAACTTTCCCTCCAAGTTATCAACTGTTCCCACTCAGAGAAGCAACTAATCTATTGACATTAATTCTTCTGGTAGTCATTTTGCCTTGGGGCTGCCTCTTTTGTTGAATGTGAATATTTAGCTTGGAGAGGATATGTCTATGATCAGTCCAGCATTCCAAGCCACACATTGCCTTCTTCATTCTCACATCCTTTCTGCCTCTTCTCCTTACAGTCACATAATCTATTAAATGCCAATGTTTGCTGTGAGGGTGCATCCACAAAGTTTTATTGCATTTAGGTAAATGGAAAACAGTGTTGCTGATGAGAGGGTATGAGGTGTACAAGTCTTGAGTAATAAATGACTATTGCTGCTGCTGTTTCCAACTCTCCATTGTCCCTGACATGCTTGATAGTCTAAGCCTACTCTAGCATTAAAGTCACACAGAATTATAAACTTGACCTTTTTGGTCACATTGATGATGAGAGTCTCTAGGTCTCCATAATTTTTTTCTTTGACCTCATCAGGGTTTGTCATGGTGGGAACAAGTAAACAGATGATGGTGGCATGGTATTTTCCTGCAAGTATCAATCACATTGTCATGAACCTGTCATTCACTCCTTTTGACAGGCATACAAGCTTGCTGATTAGATTAGTTTCGATTGTGAAACCTACACCAGCTTCCGGCACTCCCCTTCAGTGTGGCCACTCCAGAAAAATGTGTATCCAGCTCCAATTTCAGTAAGCTGGCTTTCATTTGCCAACCTTGTTTCACTCAGGGCTGCAATTTGGATATGATACTTCTGAGTTCTTTTGCAACAAGAGCTATGCGTCTTTCAGATCTACTGGATTGTGTGTTGTTTGTAAGTGTATGCACATTCCAGGTACTGATTGTGAATGGAATCATTTTTGCAGAAGTTTTGGTACATTTTTGTTTTGACCACAGGTTGCAATTCCTGCCTGCCATGGTAATCAGGCCAGAGTTGAAAGAGCAGACAATTATTAATACATCTTTTCTAGCCTCTTCCTCATATCAAAAAGTGAGTAGCATGATCCTTAAAATGATGCTCAGGTACCCAGCGGGCTGCTGAATCTTACTGCTATCTCCAGTGAGAAGATGATCCCATGGCTTGTCTATGTGCAGGGTTTTGACTATGGCCTCCAGCATATCTACACTGGCTACTTTGTCACTTGCCTGTTGCCGCAGGACTTTGAGATAGGCAAAAATGTAAAATGGTATGGTGATGTCTTTTTATTCATACATAAATTGGATTTAAAAGAGACCTCTGCCTCATGCTTTCAACTCCTTCTGATCTTTGGAACCATTTACCTTAATTTCTCAGAAATAAAATATGGCAAAACCTCGTTAGGAAGTATTTCTTTAAATCACAGCTCTAGTTGTAGTAGGGGATAAATCATATCCCACTTCAGGCATATATCAGTTAACCAAACATTTATTATTAAGCATCTCCTAAGTCACTGAGCTAAGTAATGGGGAGTTTCTGACTTCTAGAAGCTTACTTTCCAATAGCTTACTTTCCAATATGACCTTGTGATCATAATTGATTTCACTGTTTTGCTGAAAATTTTTCAGTGGTTGCTTATTATTCAATTATAATATGAACTCATATTCCGAGCCTTCCATAATTTGATGTCACCATACTATTCAGCTTTAATTCATGTTTCTCCCTGCCATGTACACTATGCTCTATAAAAACTGGACTACTTGCTGTTCCACATTCTTGGCCCCACTCCGTGCTTTTCCCTATGCCTGGTGAACCTCTCACTTCCGCTCAATGAAATCCTATCCATCTTTGAAGATTCCACTTGTGTTCCCTCCATGAAGACTTCTCTCCTCCCACCTAATTAACAATTACTTGCTAGCTTACATAGCATTTGGGTTTTGCCTCCTTTACGTACTTAGTATATATCATTTTATATTACATGTGGTTGATATTCACAGGTACACTGGAGTTGGTGCGTGAAAGCTAGTGTGTGCTTGAATTGGCTCAGGAGGACCAATTGCTAAATTTTCTGTGTGGGTATTTAAACCTTGGAAATTGGCAAATGTTACAAATCAGGGCTTGATTTATTGTTTCATTGATTACCTAGAGTTAAGAAAATAATGGAGAAAAGCCTAATAATACAGATTAAACTTAAAGTGTGTTGCATACACATCCTCCCCCTTTTTGGGGGAGGGTCAGTTATTAAATATTTACCAGGATACCTCATTTTATACTACCCTAAGGACTGTGAGCTCTCAGAAGAAAAATATCGCATCTTCCTTGATCTCTCAATCTTTCTCCAGGGCTCTGCTCACAGTAGGTTGTTAATAAATATTTGCTAAATTTGAAGTTGAATTGCACTATTTATTTAGATGAACAGGTTGATTTTGGTATGAAATTTGAGCCCTATCTGCATATTTTCATCATCATAAATATTAACGTAATGCCTATCTAAATGGATATTGGTTTAATTGGTATGTTTAAAAAATATAGCAAATGTATTTTTTATTTTAAGTATGCTTCCTACATGCCTCATAACCTTGACATTTAGTCAAGAATTTTATAGATTATGTGACTTTTGCAGTTTTTAAAAGTATATCTTTGTGTTGGTATTGCATGTTTAAATGAATGTATATACATACACACATATATATCAATTAATATTTATGTATCACTTTAAAATTTTACAAAGCATTTTACAAACATTATTTTCTTTTATCTTTACAATAACCCCGGGAGCTATTAGTACACCCATTTTTCAGATGAGGACACTGAGGAAGACAGAGGGCAAATGCTTTGCTCTTAGTCACACAGATTGTAAGTGTCTGAAACCAGATTTGTTATCAGGTTTTCTGAATTCAAGGTTAGTGCTCTATCTACTGCACCACCCAGACGAGAGAATAGATAGGTGGATAGATAGATGATAGATCTCTATATCCATCCATCCATCCATGCATGTATGTATATGTGTGTATATATATATATATGCATATATACATATATGTATATATACATGTGTATGCATATATATTACACACACACACACACACACATACATACAAATGGATCAAAACTAGGAATTTCTAGCCCTAAATCAGACATAGTCCATTCTGCTATAACACTTGTTTCGAAAATGCAAATTTGTTCCAACTTAGTTGATACATTAGAGTAAATTTTTAGCATTACAAGAATTTTAGGATGTATGTACGGTTTCTTACCCAGAAAACTCCACCATTTCACAATTACTCACAAGCTGCAACCCCTTCAGAAGCCCACTTCTACAAACAAACCTCGGATTTTTGTTAAGGTAAAATGCCTCTTTTGCTGTATATAGGATATATGATCTAGTGCTATAGAAGCCATGGGCAGTGGAAGGCTGGTCTGTACCCCTCTCCACTTCTGACTTGGTCACCCCAAGGCCTAGGGTTGGGTACAGGCCTAGCAGCAGTGGCCTATAGACACAACCACTATTTATTGTAGCATTTATGTATTTCTCAACTATTTCTTAGCCTATCTTTTTTTTAAAAAATGTATCACAGATTTTTGGGTCTTGTTCCCCTAAAACTCCACTTTCCTCATAAAAAGTGGTTTTTATTGTGATTTTGGGAACATGTCTCTTTATAGAGGAATTGACCATAATTGTCTGGAACAAAAACCTGTGATTTCAGCCCCAAACCTAGGGATAAAAGAAAAGACCAACTTAGCCTAGAAAACACAATCTAGCTTGTGTGAGTTGGGGCTGATCTGGCTAACGAAAAGGAGCTTTCAACCTGTCCTTATGATGGAACCTCTTCTCTCTAGTCTGTCTGAGCTGATGGAAGTGCCGCTGGCTGTCAGGCAGCTCTTATGAAATAAGGCCCAGAAACTGGTAATGAGAACCATTGGCCATCAGAGAACATAAACTACTGCAGTGAAATGCCTAGCAATGAAAAGAGAAACCCTAAATCAGAATGAGATGGAAGATGGAGAGATTCAAATGAGAGCAACAGAGATGTGATACTCAAGTACAGCTCCTGTAATAATAATAGTAGCTAATATATTTTGCTTTTTGGTGCTTCCTATGTGCTAGATGCATTATAAAAGTTACCCATTTGAACCTCACAAACACCTTTGGAGGTAGGTGCTATTATTAATCCTACTTTACAAATGAGGAAACTGAGGCAAGCAAATTTAATGACTCGCTCAGGATTACACAACTAGTAACTTATCTGGGGCTGGATTTGAACTCAAGTCTTCAAGTCTTCTTGAAGACTCAGCCTTCTATCCACTGTGCTTCCTATCTGCCCATTCTTAGGAAGAGAGAGAGAGGGAGAGACACAGAGAGAGAGTTGGAGAGAGGGCAGCCTAATGACATCAAAAGAAGATATATACAGTCTTAAAGCATCTGAGATATTGAATTGATGCTCGTCATGTGTGCCTTGACCATCCATGTTCCCTACATATGTGTTCCTCATATGTAAACCCTATGTATTCCCTTTCTTATTATTGATGATATGCACCATTATATGTCTCTAGCTTAGGTGGGGAGGGGAAAGATGTTCTCTTGCTACTTTTCTTATTATCCAATGTCATTAAATCCCAATGCTTTGAACTAATCATGTCCTCTGACTGACTTTAGACAAAACAAAACGAAAAAACACATTAATGTATTGGTTGGGATATGTGAACTATGGCATTGAGTAGATGTAGAGCCGCAGAGTACCTGATACCTAAGGTAGCAATTCTAGATACCCTTTGTACTACATAAAGGACATGAAGTCACCTTGATGGTGCTCATGGCTAGCCAAAGTGACTGGCAAGAAGGTGAGGAAAATGAGTTTGAATCCCACCTGTGCCATTTACCAGTTCAGGTAAGTCATCTAACCTCTCTGAGCATCATTTTTCTTATCAGTGAAAAGGATTAGATTAAATGATCTTTACAAACAAAAAATCGATGATTTGATATTCATAAACTTCTCTTCAGCAGGAAAAATAGCCTGGAGGAAGTGCTTTTTTCCATAGGAAATAGTTTAATCTGGCTAAGCCTGGTCTATTAGAAGTTAGGGCTATGGCCAAGGACAGATGAGACTTTTCCCCTACATAAAGTCAATGACAATGTTCCTGCTCATGCTTAGGAGAAGGACCTGCCTACTAATCAGAAGTGGTATTTTAGTAGGTCATGCCTGTGACCTTTAATGAGGACTAGTCACTTCTGTGAAACCCTACATGAAGTGAATCATAGTGAGGCATTAGGCTTACTATTGGCAATTTCTTAAATGACTATTGATGGAATGGATATTTTATATGATTAGTATGGATACCAAGAAGAAGAAAACATGTGTGAAGTTCTAGTAGAACTTTGATAACTTCCCTATCTCACTGGGAAATTCTAAGGACTATTTAGTCTGCTAAGCACTTTGAACTCCCTGTTTTTGGGAAACATATAAATACCTCATTTGTTCCAGAAATTTATCCAAAAATTGAAAGCTTGGGAAATCACCACATAAACCTATAGCATTTTCTCATCCATGACTCTCCAACCATTTACAAATATCTCATTTTTTCCCATATTTTCTTCAAAACAATTAAGAGTTATTACTTTATTTTAGATATTAAGAAATTGTTGAGGGTCAAATGCAGAGGCAAGGGGACATACAACATAAAAAAGCTGATTCTTATTTATCAAGTAGAATTTCCCCTCTTCCTAATGATGATGCATAATCATGGAAATGTAGATAATGGGTGAACTGCAGGCAACTGGAAAAGTTCAGTTCCAGAGACCAGATCAGAATAAGTATATTGTAAAGAGTGCCAGCCTTGGAGCCAGAAGAACAGAATTTGAATTCTGTTCCTGCTATGTGACTATGGACAAGTTTCTTCATTTGTAAGGTAGGGATAATGATGTTTTCAACATCTACCACATAGGATTTGGTATGAAGAAAGCAAATTATCAAATGCTATCTAAATGTAAGCTATTATTATGAAATCATAAAGCTATAAGCTGCCTCTAGATAGATGAAATTCATTTCTATTTTTAAAATGCTCCCGCAATAGGACCATCCACAATTATATTGTTTCCTAGAGCTGTACCAATGCCATTTCATTAAATCCAGTGTAAATCTTTTATGTTGAAGCTAAAACTCTTTTTAAAGTTAGTCTTTAAAAAGGGAAAGAGAACAGTTTTGAGCTTTGAGGTCCCTTCCAGGACTCAAACTATGATCTAAGTAGCTCTTGTTTCTTGAAAACCATTGCCTTTCATCTCTTCTTCAACCCCTTTATCCATTCATTATTGATTCTGTGATCTCACCTTTTAATGCTTTTTAAAATTTTATTTCAACCTTCTCAGAATACCACACATTCCTTTCAAATTTAGGAAAATTGAAATGGACAGAGTCCTCTAGGTAAGGTCTGACTGAGTTTCTATCCATCTACTCATCTTCACTAGTCTACTAAAGATCCAGATTTTCTGGGCTGATTTCTTAGTTGCAACATCTTTTGATTTGTTTATAGTAAAAAGATGCACCATTGTCAGATTATTGATGCACAGTACTTCCTTTGGCTCTTGACCAAGGTTCTTGAGTTGCCTTTGATTCTGTAGATGTATCCTTATGATGTCATGTACCAAGGAAGATTACCTGAAAATTTTTATCTCTTTCAGAGTAGAAGGAGTCAGTTTATTCCCAGAATTTATCTTTTACTCTCTAGAGAAAAGGTCATACAATTTTCAACCAGTTTTCCATCAAAGATTGAAGCATCAGATAAACAGCTTATCTCACATATACATAACGTTTTAGTGTTGTGTGTTTTATTCACAGTCATGCTTTTCTCCATCTCCACAAGAAAGCAAGATAAGAGTATAAAGACAGATATACTGTTAGCAATAACATATTACAGTGTCTTCTTTTTTATCTCATAATTCCATTTGATCTTTCTCTTCTCTTTTTCTTCATTCTTTCCTTTTCTCTTTCTTTGACAATCCCTTTTTACCCCATCCTCTACAAGCTTTCTTTCTCTTTCTCTCTTTGTCTTTGCCTCTGTCTGTAGTCACAACCTCCACTAACAAGGACAAGGTCTGGGTTCAAATCCATCCTCAGGTACTTACTGGCTGTATGTTCCTGGACCATAATGATAGTAATTACAAGTATTTCTGCAGTGTCTTAAGGTTTGCAAATATTATATTAATTTATCCTCACTATAACCCGGGAAGGTAGGTGCTGCTCTTATCATTCCTGTTTTACAGATGAGGGAACTGAAGTAAGCAGAGATTAAGTGAGCTGCCCAGCATTTCCCAGCTGAGACAGGATTTGAACTCAGGTCTATCTGACTCAAGATTCAGGTTTCTATCCACTGAGCCACTTAGCTGCCCCCATAACTTAACTTCTCTGTATCTCAGTTTCTCCATCTGTAAAATGAGGATATTGAACTTCATGTTTTATAAGTTCTCTTCTAGGTCTGAATCTATGATCCTATGCATAGGAATTTATGACCTCTAAAAAGCAATTCACCAGAATACCAAAAGGTTGCCCCAATAGGAACTCCAAATACAGTTCTCTTCAGGGCTGGCAGTGGGGTATCTGAGTACTTCATGTGCTTTCTGTCACTCTTCATAGCTATTTTCAACCCTTCTGAGTATTTTATTTCTCCTGTATGTTTCATGTAATATGTGCTACCATATTGTTCCTTGACAATAAGAAGAATGAATGATTTTTCCATTTTAAATTACTATTACATTTGGCCCCAAGATTTTTCATATTCATTACTTAGGTTGATAGGGCAACTGGTATTACAAGCACCCCATCATTCCCCTCAGCAAATGGGGCCCAAAATCTTGGGTTAAGGGGCGAAGGTCTCTTCTTCCACAACTACTTCCTGCTGAGATTGGACAAAGAGCTGTCCTAACCCCAAGAGGTCCCGTTTGAAAGATCAATTTTAGCTGGCACCTGGAGTTGGGTCAACTCCAGGTCCAGAGATGGATGACACATCACCATCATGGATAGGAGGTGACATCTGGCTTAAGTGATCAGGCATCTGCAGGTGGAGGGTACTAAGCCTTCTAAACAAATCTAGCAAACAAGTTTAACAGATGAAAAGACAAAAAACAAACAAAACCAAAATGAAAGGCTGTTCTCTTTGGAAACTGATAATTCCAAGAGTCTCCTATGAGTGTCAGTGGGTAATGACATCACACAAGAAGTTAAATCAGTGTTAGGAAGATAAGTTTGAAGGTTGGATGAAGAAAGAAGAAAAAAGTGAAGAAACAAAGGAAGCCAGAGGTGAAGTAGAGAAATGACTAGACACAAGGATTAGTCTCCTGATTGTACAAGGTCCTACAAGGTTTGCCAGTAGTGGAGCCTCTAACTCACATCAAATCTCTCTGATTAGAAACCTTGGAAAAGAAAGGCAACTAGGCATTTGGGGAGGGGATACTGTTGGGGGGGTTGTCTCAATAAAACAACACCCAACATTAATTGATAAAATTTCCACAATTATAGTGCATTCTGAGAAACTCAGCCTGTCTCAAGAGTGAAACCATGGCATCACTTATCTCTCCTAGTGGCTGGACTATCTCTCACCCTCTGGCTCAAAAGTTAATTAGGAAGTAGAGAAAACTGTAAAGCTCTCTTTCATTGTGCTAAAAATACTAGAGTAGTAGAGAAGTACTGAACTTAAAATCTGAAGTTTGGGAGGAGGGATTTTGATGTGTCTGTGTGCCCTATTTTTTGCATTGACACTATAGAACTGGGGACTCAAAACAGATTCTAAGGACCTGTATGTCTATTGTGTATATAGATTTCTTTGTTTATCTTTATCTTCTTATTAAAGAGTATAAAATAGAAGAAGGTAGGGAATGAGTCTTATTTAAACTTTAGTGTTTTTCTAACTAGCGTAACAGTCTGTACGTGGTTAGTATTCAGTAAATATTGGATTGATAAATGAATGGACCTATTTAAAGTTCTTTTTGAAAACTTTAGAATGGAAAAATCATTTTTAACTGTGGTTATCAGTGAAGTCTCCATGTAGGATATAGTATTTCAGCTGCACCTTAAAGGCAGAGAAAGATGTCAACAGTCAGAGATGAAAAAGGAATATGTTCCAAATGGGAAAGGCCTGCACAAGTGAATGGAGCTGGAAGTGTTGGATAGAATTAGGGTATGACTAGAAATAAAGTTCATCTGGAATAAAGAAAAAATATAGAAAAGTGGATAAAATAAGGTCCAGATTGGAGCCAAAATTTGGAAGGTCTTAAATAGTTTTTGACTTATATTGGCAATAGAGAATCAATGAAAGTTCATGAGCAAGGTAATGATATGGTCAGACTTGTTTATTACCATGTTTATTTTGAAAGCTCTGTTAAGAGTGGATCAAAAAGTAGAGACACTAGAGTTAGAGAGAGCAGATAGGAAATATGAACTAGGAAGTATGGTCCATTGACCACTATTAGTCTAATGACGCATGTCCTTCTTCTGCTCAAGAACTTCCAGTGGTTCCCTATTTCTTTACACATCAAGCTTCTGTGTCTGGTTTTCAGCATCTCCCTAATCATCATTTCTGTCATTTGTCATTACTCCACATTACCCTACCTCTCATATGTTCAAGGCAGTCTTCTCGCTCCCTTCCAGACATACTATGCTCTCTTGTATCTGTCCCTTCTCTACTTGTACTGTTACCATGTCATGCAGAGCCTTATTACAATTTATGTTGGTTATTTCAATAGCTTTTTAATAGGTCTTCCCACTCCAAGTAATGTTATACCTAGTCTAGATTTGTCTTCCTTATACACAGGATAATTGGAAACTACTAAGGATTTTGTGAAAAATTGTTCGAATCACTACTAATAAAAAAAGGCAATTGAAAACAATCCTGAAGCTTTACCTTCTAACAATCAAATTTGTGAGGAGAATAATAGTTGGGAGTAAGAATTATTTGAGGAACTAGGAAAGGACAGGCTCATACTTATTATTAGAACTACAATTCGGAAAGGAATTTGGCATTATGCAAAAAAGGGAATAAACTGCCTATACCCCTTCATGCCATTGCTAAGCACATATTTCAAGAAGGTCAAAAACAGGAAGAAAGGTTCTATGTACAACCAGATATTCATGGTGGCACTTTTAGTGGTAGCCAAGAACTTAAAAGAAAGTAGGCATTCATCTACTGGGGAGAGGTCTAAAAATATAATGGACTAGCAATGATTACAGTAGCAGCTAATATTTATATAGAGTTTGAAGGTTCCAAAGGGCTTTACAGCTGTTATCTTAATTGTCTTTCACAGTAACCCTTTCAAGTAGGTGCTATTGTTACCCACATTTTACAGTGGAGGAAACTAAGGTTGAAAACAATTAAACAATATGCTCAGCTAGTATATATCTGAGGAAGGACTCAACTCAGTTCGTCTTGACTCCTGGGTCAGCACTCCATTGACTACACCACCTAGAAATGATGAATATGAAGAATTTGGAGAAGCAGAGAAAGTTGTATGTGAACTGATACAGACAAAATCAGCAGCATCAGGAAAACAACACACACCATACCTATAACTGTATCAAGTGAAAAACAAATGAAACTGAACCCTGCGTCATTCAGTCAACAAGCATTTATTAAGAATTTGCTGTGTGCCTGGCAATGGGCTAAGCACTAGGGATACAAATAAAGGTCTGCCTTCATGGAGCTTATGTTTTATGAGGGAGAGATAGCATGCAAATAAATAGGTACATACAAGATATATACAGAATAGAAGCCAGGTAGTATCACAGGGGAAGGCATTAGTAGATGGGAGGAACCAGCAAAGAGGAAGTCAGGAGTTCTCAGAGGCAAAGGCAAGGAGGCAGAGCATATTAGATATGGGGGACAGGCAATGTAAAAGTCTGTGACTAGGAGATAGAGTGGGATATGTAATTATAATGGCTAATCTTTGTCCAGAGAAGACATAAGAAAATGTTATTTTCCATCCTTCTTGGCAGAAGAAGTGGGCTATGGGTATGGAGTACTGAATACACTGTGGATGTTGGTTTCAGTGTTGCTTAACTCTGATGAATACCATTTTTTTTCTTATTAACTATTTGTTACAAGGATAAGGTGAAAGATAGATATATATTTATGTTTATATTTATATTATGAGGGAAAGATAGATACTTATATATTATGTACTATATTATATATGTCATATATTTATATTATACATATATTATATATTATAAGGGGGAAGATATATATTTATGTAAATGAAGGTAATCAGAAAGAAATAAGAAGATTTTTATCACTGTAGATTCTTAAGAGTAGGTATTAACTTAAAAAAAAAAACCTTGTTTTTTAACATCACATTTATCTTCCATTGAAGCTTTGAATCTGGTGGTAATAGAAATACTGCAAGAAATTCCTTCTGGATCTGTTGGGAAACCATGATTCTTCTTCAGGTCAGTTGGCTCCTCTAGTGACCAAGGCCATTAGGAGCTTCAGTGACCTGGAAACAGTGAAAGAGGGGAAGTCGCTGGTCTCCCCCAGGTCCTAGTGCCTTCCGCTGTAATATTGCCTTGCTTCTACTCTGTATATATCTGGTAGGTACCTATTTATTTGCATTCTCTCTCCCCTCATAGAATATAAGCTCCATTTGATCCTCACAGTAATTCTGGAAGCTAATGCTAGTATTTCCTCATTTTACAATTCAGGAAAATGAGGCAGAGGTGAAGTGATTTGCACAGCAAGTCAAGGCTAAATTTGAACTCAGGTCTTCTTGAATCCTGAGTCTGGATGGCTAAATGGCACAGTGGATAGAGTGCTGTTCCTGGAGTGGGGACTACTTAGCTGGACCCTGGATAAGTCACTTAACTTAATACTTAACAGTTTCTTCATCTATAAAATGATCTGGAGAAGGAAATGGCAAAATACTTCAGTATTTTGCCAAGAAAACCCCAAAATGGGTCACAAAGAGAGGGATAAGACTGAAAATTACTAAATAACTCCCTGACCTTAGATCCAACATCAAACTGATGTTTAAAAGGAGCTAGAGACTGTAAAGAGTTGATGTAAACCTTCCTGACTAGGGCAGAGACTACCTTTTGCCTCTTTTTGTACCCCTATCACTTAAGCACAGTGTCTGGCTGTATCGGTAAGCACCCCAACATTCCGGGCGGCCTGCTATCACAGGTTCTTAGATCTGTATTCATAAAAGGAAAGGCAACTTTTGAGGGGTTAACAATCACTTTAATCAGGCACATGTATCATTCCTTTAACCAAGAACATGTATCATTCAGTCAGTTCAAGGGAGGCAGTATTCTGAACTTCAAAGAAACTAAAAGTCAGCAGACATGGCTTCCTCTGCCTGAATTCAACAGACAGTTCCAACTGTCTGCCCATAGTTATGAGAGCAAAGCATCAACATCTGGGTTTTCAAAACCAGGGGGGTCCTTAAGTGACTTCCCAGAGTCTTCCTCTGGCCAAACAAACACTTCCAGTCAATAAGCTCCAAAGTAAACCCACATCCCAAAGTCTTTATATACTTTTCAGAACCAGAGGGCATCACATCCCTTGAGAACCAGTGCCTCATTAACAAAAGGTGTGGACCTTCTTACAAGTCTTCCCAGGCCCCACAACAGGTGGGAAAGATCCTGCTTGATCACATTCACATAGAGGCTTTCTTTATACTTCTCAATTATACTAAAAAAAAAAATGGCAAAAGATCCTATTTTACTTGCTATTACACTGGCAAATATGGGTGCTCACTGAATACCAAAATGAATATCAGTCCAGCACTCTCTCTACTAGCTGCCCCAAGAGCAGAGTCCCTGAGGTAAAGGTTTCTGGGCAATTCTGAGATAGCTAGCTTATCTCATCCCACAATCCCAGGCTCTGCCTTGCCGGGGCAGACCAGAAGTACAAGTAATTGATTTACCCAGAGAGTTAGAGGGAAATGAAGCAGGTGTTGGAAGACCTCTGAGCAGGGCTTGAAGAAGAGGCAGGGGCTGGTTACCAAGTTTCCTGTGCTGTAGGGAGACTCTGCTTCTTCCTCAAGCTCTCCAGTAAAGAAAATTGCTCTCTACCCTCATCAAGACAATGACGATGAAACAACCAGCAACAGCATATTCAATATGAGATGAAATATGAATTGTTATAGTGGGACAGTCTAGTAGATATGTGGTTGTTTGGGGTTTTATCCCATTGAAATTCTACTCTACTCTCTGCCCAGTACCAATGTAGTAGCATTTCTAAACTCACACTATAAATTCCTGAAAGACTAGAGATGAAGCCTTCCACCGGACCTTGAGGTCAGAAGAAATCCTGTGTAAGCCCTCCACATGATAGTCTTGAATAAGTAGTCAAGGGACTCTACCTTTTAAGAGGCAAACAAGCCTGGGGTAGGATCTGGGGCTTTGTCTTAATCCCTAGATAGCCACTACCTCCTCTATCCAGTACTCTAATTGTAGGCTATAGAGGATGTTCCTTTTTTCTTTATTTTCCTTTATAGGACAGCATCTGCCAAAAATATTGTACGTTTGAGAATGAAACTCACAAGAATTAGCTGGAATTTCCCTCCTCCTTTTTCTTTCTATAGTCAGTGTGGCTAACCCGACCTATCAAAGCAAAAGGGCTATGTGACTTGAATGGCAGTTGTTCAGCAGGGGCGATCACCCTGTGGGTCTGTGAAAATGGAATCCTTGTCAGGAGTCTTGGGGAGGAAGGGATTTAGCATTTTTTCACTTTCATTCCACACATCTTTTTAAAGATCCTCTTAGAGAGATGAAAGGAAAAGGAAGCGCAGTGAGACATGGCGAGTTTCCTGAAACTTGAAAAACTGAACATTGCTCAAGGTAGCGAGTGAGAGACAGTCTAATCATTGTTTGCTTTCTGTTTCTTGTCCGCCCGTGATTTTGTTGGCATAGGGTACTCTATTGCGGAAATTCCCTCTACGAAGCCAGTCAACAATACTTCTTCAATTTATTGGCTTAGGGAGTTGCCAGGGGCTCTAAGAAACTGTGACGAAGGGTTGTGGAGCTAATTTGTGCTTAACCCAATGCTTGGCATATATGAGGTGCTTAATAAATATTTATTTTCTGTCAGAGGCATGACTTACACTGAGATTTTCCCTTCTCTAAGATTAGCTTCAGGGCAGTTAGATGCCCAGTGGATAAAGTGCTGGTCCTGGAGTTAGGAAGATTCATCTTCATGAGTTCAAATCCAGCCTCAGACATGTACTAGCTGTGTGAACTTAGGCAAGTCACTTGACCTAATTTGCCTCAGTTTCCTCATCTGTAAAACGTGCTGTAGAAAAAAATGGCAAACCACTGCAGTATCTTTGCCCAGGAAACCCTAATGGGGTCACAAAGAGTAGGGCACAACTGAAATGGTCCAACAACAAAGGTCAATTTAAAATCTGCTTCATCCTTTTGCCTCTCATACAGGTGAAACGTATAGGATATTTAAGCCAGTCAGTTTGTGTCAGGTTGCTTGACCTGATACATATTCTTTCTGTATAATTTTGAAGTTGACAGCCAATGTGGAGGAGAGGACTGTCCTAATAGAGATGTCGGAAGTTTGAGAATACCAGAAATCCAGCATGAGGAAACATGGAGCTCACAACGTGGAGCAAATCAGCTTTATAGAGGGGAGATACTCATAACCCTAAGGGCAGTCAGGGAAAACTATGGAAATAGGGAAATAGGTCCCATGGGTCCCTGGATGGAATCAGGCACCTGGGAAGGAATGAAACACCTGCTGCTCCCCCATCAGCACAACCCAGTGGATTTGTATAGTCTTCTTTCTTTTATCAGTCAGAAACAGGAATTGGGAGAAGGGTTGGAGGAGCCTCGGGCTGGTCTTGATTTATGTTAGCTGGGGGAAGACTCCTAGGGCACTAGTGGCTTGTTGATATTCAACCTCCCCTCTAGCAGGAGAAAGGGCTTAAGGATAATACTGCTGGCTTAGTCTGACTGGTGAATCAGCCTCCCTAGCAGAGTTTTTTGTTTTTTTTTTTCTTTTTGAGCTTCCTCAAGACGTTTTTGTTGATGAGGTCAGCAGGCTGCTATGTTCTTAATAAGAGTGACAGCTGGCCTCTGAATCAGAAAGACCTGGATTCGACTTTTATCTCCAACACACAATAAGAGCTATCATTTATGCATGCTTTTCATTTATTTATTCTTATATAATGCTTCCAGTTTTGCAAAGAGATGTACATGTTATCTCATTTGACAATTCTGTAGGTAGGTGTTATATTTATCCCCATTTTACAGATGAGTCAACCAAGACTCTGATAGGTTAAGTAATTTACCTGGGGTCACACAATTAATAAGTGTCTGAGACAGAATTTGAACTCGTCTTGCTGCAATATCAAAATAACATAAGGCACATTGAGTTTTTTTAATAAAAACATAGACTTTGTTAATAAACATTAGCTACTAAAATCTTTTCTCCTCCTTCCTTCAACCCCAAGGATCTTGTGAGGGTCAAAGGAGATCCTGGATGGAAAGCAAATGCTGATATTATCATGATTCTTATTCATCTCCAGTCTGGTGCTTACTGTTCCCCAAGCCTTGTACTATACTCCCAATGAACTGAAGCGATGTTCATAGAACAAAACAGGGGAGTGCTAGTAAATGCAGCTGGTCTGGGAAGGGGTCTCAGGGAGGAGATGTTAGTATACAGACACTTTTTAGTTTAATCTGTATTACAAACACTTAAAAAAAATGTTTAGATCTATCAACAAAACAATAAACCAAGCCCAGATCTGTAGTGACTGCCATTTCTGAGGTGTTGATGCTCACACTGAAAATTTAATTGGCTTGATTAGAGCTGGCTCCAGCCTAATCCAGTCAGACCCCAACCTCAGCATCATTAACTTGATAAAGTAGTCTCCATCTGAAAGCATGCCTACCAAGGATTGCTAGAAGCACAGCCGTCACATGAGTTGGAGTTAGAACTCAGCTGAATAGAGAGTAACTGGAGGATTTCATTAGCAGGTGGGTCCCATTCCAGTGCAGGAATCTCTCACAGAGGTTGAAATATCAAAGTTTGTGCTCCCAAAATCACAAAATGTGAGTTGAAAGGAAGCTCAGAATTTTGGTCTGACACAAGCCTTGTCAAGAGTCTCCTCAACGAAATCCCCAACAACTTTTGTCACTGGATCTTTGAATGAAGACCTCCAGGGAAAGGAAATGCAATTTCTCAAATTAATCCATTCTACTTTGGGATAGTTCTAGTTGGTAAATTTTTCCTTGTATTGAACCTACATTGGCCTCTCAGAAACTCCTTATCCATTAACTATTTTTTTCATTAAAAATCCATGTGTCCAAGTGGAACATTTCTTATTCTTTTGCTATCTGACAGCCCTTAAAAAATGGTTTATATGAACCTAGGGTTTTGATGGACACTGTCTTGAAGCTGGAGAACAGCAGTAGATCCTGTTTCTGGGCATGTCGTATGCCAGAAATTGATGTAAGCAGCGGCAAAGCAGACTGGGATCAGAAAAAATAATTAAATTGAAATTAAAAAAAAAAAAGAGTCTCTGGTCTGATACTCAGTCATTGGTACTTTCAAGTCCTGTCTAGATTCCTAAACCTCTTTCCAGCAAAGGAAAACTTTCAAGTTTTTCCCCTTTTTGGCCAAGATCCCACCAATGACAGAAGTCTTGCTGGCAGGAAAGGTATTAGGAGCTTTACTTGGCTGAGCAAACATACCTGGGAACATCAGAAAACTATAAAAGGCATCTTGACCCCAAAGAGAGAACCATTCCTGCTGCTGGACCCTGCTAGGAACAATGGGGAGCAGCATGCAGATATCAGATCGCCAGGAAAGCAGTGTCCAAAACATCTGCTGCCTACTAAAGTCATAGAGGAACACACATTCTCAGCTCTGTAAGTAACTGGATTGGGACAAATTGCTGCTCATTCATGTGTTTTCTGTTGGTTTTTTCCTCCTCTAAAACAGATAAAAACAATTTCCCCTGCAGAATTGTTTGGCAAGTGGCAATAACTGTCAAGTAGGAATTCATTCTCTAAATGCTGGGAGGTAGAGTAGTATATGTGGATTCCCCAGGTTTCCTGAATTAGGACTATGAGCTGAAAGAATGAGAAAATCTCCCAAAGTACCCTTGGATCCTTCTTACCATGAGAATTTCTGACACAAGAGTTATAACACTGACCAAATGCTAAGTTGCTATTTACCTTAAAATAAAATAGACCAAATATGTCATGTTGGCCCCAGAAAGATAAAGTTTTCTAGCTACAAAAACACTTAGAGACCATCTAAGCTTACAGAAGGGTTGCAATCTGTGTCAGTGGAGGGAATATCCACGCCAACATTTACAAATCCTTGAAGACGTATTGATGCAAAGACCAGTACAAATTTCCCCCAACAAATGCTATCTCCTCTACTCCTTGTCCATTTATTCCTCTAGGAACCTATTACTGCCGGCTTTAATGTATGTATGCCACAAAATGTACTTTCCTTATCTGTGAAATTGTCAGATAACATTAGGACATGGCTGATTTATCAATATGTCTGCTGTTTAAAAGATTTATGTAAGTGTTGCTCTGACAGGACATATGTACTATTGATTTTGTAGATGAATTTAGGTTAACTCGATCTGATTGGATGATACTCTGTAGGTACCATCTGACCCTTGAGACAGATACTTTGAATTTGTGTTTGTTTCAAAATTTGGATCAAATTTCTTTTTGGAATATTTTTTAGCTGCTTTGCCTTTCTAAATAGTTAGGATAATATGCCTTGATTTTCTTCTCCCCATACAAAAGTGCTTCATCCTTCCATTGGATGAAGGGCAAATTCCTCTAGGGAAAAAAAAAATGCCCTTCAATATTGTCATGGTTGAATGATTCTTAAAGGAACTTCAGTTGTGCTGCAATAGAGACTTTTAAAAATATCTTCCCTGGCATTTCAGAAAGTTAAGGAACTTAATGACAACTTTCAGATATAGTGAGGGATACTAAATGAGTGCCATTGCGTGGCTTTCCTCTTTTCACTGAATATATGAAGGGAAAAAATAGACTTAAATTTTTATTAGGGTGCAGGCAGTGGGAAAAATTTACTGATTTCTAGACCTTGGAATGTACTACCAAAGGAAATGATAGAGAAATTCTTCACTGGTAATTTTAAAGAGGCTTAAAATGTGTCTATGTG
>CM053770.1:111031659-111045257 GCA_028658325.1 Potorous gilbertii | reverse complement strand
TGTCAACCTTTTTATTAGCTTTCCCTCCCAGTTTTGTGTTACCTGCAAATTTGATGAGCACGATATTGATGGTAAAAATGTTAAACAACCCAGGACATAGCGAAGAAACTCTCTTAGAGACCTTCTTACAAGTTGATATTGAACCATTGGAGATTTCTCTCTGAATCTAGTCCTTTAACCAGTTCTAATTCTAGCCAGGTATGCTGTGATCTCCATTTCTTCATCTTTCTAGCAAGAGTAGTATCAAATACTTTTTCTAACACTTTGCTAAAATCTAGGTAGATAATACTCCCTTGACTAAGCAATGTGTTAACTCTGTCCAAAAAAGAAGAAAGGAGTGTTTGTCAGCATAGTGGGTGTTTACAGAAACCATCTTTATTCTCTGGGATCCCTACTTCCTTTTGTAAATAATCACTAGCCATCTATTTAATAATAAATTCTTACAATTTCACCAGAAACTGAAGTCAAGTTCACTGACCTACAGTTTGCTGAAACTGTCTCCCCTTTTTGAGAAAATTAGGATAACGTTTGTTTTTCTGTAGTCTTGAAATACTTCTCAGATTTAGCATCAGTCATCTGAATGGCCATCACATGAAAAGGAGATGATAAATATTTTGTGCTGGTTCAAATAAAAACTATCTTAGAAAGTTCTTTACGATGAGAAACAGTATGTTCTGCTGTATCTTTGGTCCAAGTAAAAATATTCTAGAATGAAATAGATTTCTTAAGTAAGTAGTGGTATCTCTATCAGTATAATTGTCAGTGATAAGAGTAGAAGGGATTTGGGTAAACTGGATGACCTCTAAGGGCCACTGATGCTGGCATTCCAGGATTCTGTGATGTGTAAGAAATGAAAAGGGGAATTGTTTATTACTCCTCTTCCTCTTTGGTGTAGCAAGATTTAAACTAGCTTCATAAAGTAGCATATTAGTGACAGTCTTGATAATGGTTATTTTCAGTGCAGATTGAAACTACAGCACATATAATTATAGCATATGCTACCACCAAAACCTCTGAGAAAATTCATATCTATAGTAAGGTTACACTCCAGATTGCTGCAGATGCTTCTAGGACCAAAAAAATATTTTTTATGAAAAATTGTCAGATTGTGAATTGAATAAAGCTGGGCTTCAGCAGACTTTTAGGTTAAATAAAGAGTCACAAAGCCAAATATAGATAGGGTATTCATTATGTAATTTGATTAGCACAGTTAAAAGCCTTAACCTTTGCGTTCTCATTTCATATTAATATCTTTCGTGCACACCCTGATCCAATAAAACTGATCTGCCAGCAGTTTCCTGTAAATGACATTCTTTCTCCTGTTTTTGTGCCTTTGAAAAAGTGGACCCCCATATCTGGAATGTTCTCCCTTCCCTTCCCATCTCTACTTCACAACATCCCTAGCTTCCTTCAAAGTAGAACTTAGATGATCCTGTCTACATAAGCCTTTCTTTATTCCCCTTTTTCGTAGCACCCTCTTCCTCATGAACTTTACAGTATGCTGTATATATTTTATATTTGCTTATTTGTGTACATGTATCCCCTCTCCCTCTCCCCCTACCCCCAACATAGAACATAAGCTTTTTGAGGATAAGGGCTGCTCCACAGTAGTTCTTTTATCACCATTACCTAGCACAATACTTGTGTGCTCACAACATCGTATTATTCTCTGCCATAAAGAATTATGGAATTTTATTGTGGATATTTATTATGGATTTTATTCCTGCATGCATATACATATGCATATATATACATGTACATGCACATGTACATGTGGGCATGTGTATGTATATATTGCAAGTGTGTTACAATTCACCGAAGACTTAGGTATGTTCATGTGATTTTTAAATACAACATATTAGGAGGCTTATAGCATGCTATTATAGTAGGAAATTAATAAATGTTTGCTGAATTTAATTAAATTGAATCTTAACAAATTTGTACCATCAGAAGATCTAGGGCAGTAAAGAACCTCAGAAGTCATCTAGGCCAACTCTTATTTTTTTACAGAGGAGGAAATGAGAGATCCAGGGAAGCTGTGCCCAGGATCACACAGGGATTAAGCATTAGAGGCAGGCTTTGAACTGCAGTCCTCCGATTCTAAGGCTAGTACTGTTTCCACTGTAACACCTTTTTGTGGGAGTTGTTGAATTTTGTTGAAATGATTACATTAGAAAAAAACATACTCTAAATCCACAGGATCTAGAGACATAGAATTGGATGCTGATATCCTCTAAAGGGTAATAGTTTCTGAAGCCATGTCAGGAACATACCATACCTATCTATACTTAAACCCCTAGTTGCTCTATCTCTAAAGTATTATTGCTATTTTGCTGGATTATTTGAGTGATAGAGGAGCTGGGTGAGAAGTCAAAGGAAATAAAAGATAATTATTCCCTGAGATCAAGACCAATAAACTGAGAGGCAGTGACATTAGAGAACAAACAAAAGGGGCCATGAGTAGGAAAGCCAGGTTCCAGGCCCAGGTCACCTTAAGCGTGTCACTTAATCTCTCTGTGTCTCATTTCCTTCATTTATATAAAATGAGAATCAAACTTCAGTTAATGAGCTTCCAGTCACTGTATAGTTGTCTTTCCAGAATTTATACTCATCACACAGCCTTTAAGAAGGTAGAGCCACAAGAAGAAGAGCTTTTACAACGGAGGGGAAAGAGGAGGGGAGATGAAAGGGAATGAGGGAGTCTTATTCTCATAGAATTTGCCTTGAGAGAATAACACACATTGAATTGGGTATAGAAATCTATTTTACCCTGCAGGAAGGTGGGAGGGGACAGGGGAGAATGGGGAAGGGACTAGGAGAGGGAGGATAGTAGAAGGGATGACAGATTGGGGGAAGGGGTAATCAGAAGTCAACACTATTGTAGGGGAACAGGTCAAGGGAGAGAATGGAATAAGTGACGGTCAGGACGGGACAGAGGGAAATGTGGTTAGTCTTTTACAACATAACTATTATGGAAGTGTTTTGCATGGCTACACATGTATGACCTATATTGAATTGTTTTCTTTCTCAAGGAGTGTGGGATGGAAAGGAAGGAAGGGAGAGAATGTGGAACTCAAAGCTTTAAAACTGAATGTTAAAAATTGTTTTTGCATGCAACTAGGAAAAAAGATGTATAATCAATGGGGTATAGAAATCTTTTTTGCCCTACAAATTGGGAGACTCTGGGAGATGGAAGCAGGGGGAATGATAGAAGAAAGAAAAGACTGGAAGAAGGGAGGGATGGGGTACACACTATCCTGGGTGGGGGTGGGAGAGATGGGAAGAAAATTTGGAATTCTAATTCTTGTGAAAGTCAATGTTGAAACTGAAAAATAAAGGTTTTTTTTAAAATTAAAATAAAATGAAATCTAAAAAAAAATATATGAAACCACTACTGTGCTATGCCAAGAATTTGTGAATTTAACAATGTTAATTTGACACAAAAATCCTATTGATAATGTCTAATTTCTATTTTTTCTCATCCTATATTCACTAACAAATTTTCTGATTCATAATTTGGTGGAGTTGGTTTTGTGCTTATTTTAGTAAATCAAATTAGCCTTCTCTTTGACTTAAGTTAATTGTTTAAAGCCCAGAGCACTGAAAATGTCTCTTAAATAGATGAGAGAGACATTGTAGCATAACGTGTTAATGCCTACCTGGTCCCAGGGTTAGCAAGATCTAGATTCAAGTCCCAGTTCTGACACAGACTGAATATGTGACCTTGGACAAGTTACTTAACCTGTTTCTACTCCAGGTTATCTCTAAAACATTAAGTTGCAGCAAAGATACTGGCTGGGAGAGATAACTTATTCAGGCTTTCTCTAAAATTCTGATCCCATCAATCAATAACTATTCATTGAAGGAAGAAAAGATCTCCTGCTTTGCTTGCTTTCCTTTTCTAGTAATTCTCCTCACCATGATCTATATATGTATCTATGACAACATGGAAGATTATTCCCATGAATACTCAGGGGTTGTCATAGTATGGTCCAAGGGTCAGATTTGGCCTGCCACCTGTTTTTGTGTGGTTTGAGAACTTAACAGTGGTTTAACTTGACTCAGTATACATTGAAACATCATTATCATCATATATAAATATACATATATGTATACATATATTCTATTATATAATTTATAGTGATAATATATAATCATATATCACATAATTAGTTTATTAGAGAGATACAGTTCAAAGTTCCATAAAAGGTTAAAGAGAAAAGATCTACCTATCTACATGTATATGTAATATTTGTTTACATATTGTATGTGTTCATATATTATATATATATGTTTGTGTATTATATTTTGCATACATATACAACATATTGTATCTGTTTACATATCTATAGTATATGTACATGTGGATAGGTTTTTTCATATTTACATAAAACTTTGAATTGCATCTCTCTAAACCACCTATTATGTAAAATTGTATATTATAGTTTTGTGTGGTTATGTCATAGTCTTCTGGAGGCATATATTATATCTAAACTAAATGGTTTATCTTCTCTAATATCTGGTATTCAGTGGGCCCTTAATAGATGCTTATTTGTTGAATGGACATTGAACTATAGTGGCAGTACAAGAAACAAATGGATGCTGAAACAAAATTCATTCCTGTCACTTTGCCAAGTTATCTTGGTTCTCCTTTAGCCTGAGGAAAAGTAGCACCATCCTAATAGTATAGGTCCTGGTTATTCATGAAGTCTAGGGACATTCTTCCTACTTTAAAAATGCAAGACTTATTTATCATCATGCAGTATTATTGTGTTGTAAGAACGGACACAAAGGAGGAATTTAGAGAAATATGTTATATGAATTACTGCTGAGTGTACCAAGCAGAACTAGGAAAGCCGTATTCATAGTGACTACAAAAATATGCTTGATAAGTACACTCATCAAAAAACAAAACAAAGGAAACCAAAAATACCATGCTCTGTGTAACTCCATCAGTCTTAGCCTTGGAGGAGATGGGAGAATACATCTTCCTCCTTTTGGTAGAGAGGTGAATATGGCAAAAATGTCAGAGAGATTTACTGTCTTCTAGTTTTACCTAACTCTTTTTCTGTTAACAAAAGAAAACTAATTGGGTATAGAAGGAGAGTTTAAAGGGAAGGAATTGTATATCCTGAAAAGATTATATTAAAACAAACAAGCATCAACAAAACTACCTATTAAAAATAAAGCAAAGGGAAAATGAGACTGTAAGACCAGAAAAGGGACCACTAGGTGGGATGGTGAGCAGTGTCGGACCTGGAGTCAGGAAGACTCATCTTTCTGAGTTCACATCCAGTCTCAGACCCTTAATAAGCTGTGCGATGCTGTTTTAACCTTGTTTGCCTCAGCTTCCACATATATAAAATGAACTCGAGAAAAAAGTGGTTCGCCATTGCCGTATCTTTGCCAAGAAAGCCCTAAACAGGGTCATAAAGAGCCGGACATAATTGAAACACCTGAATAATAACAAAGATCAGAAAAATTTTAGGTATTTGAAGATTCTTAAAGAAACATAAAACCATAGATTTAGAGCTAGAAAGGAGTTTAGAAGCCCACGATTCAAACCCCTTATTTCGTAGACTTTAAAACTGAGACCCAAAGGGAATCAAATAATTTGCCCAAGCCAAACAACTTATAATTGTCAAATGTTAGATTTTACCTTAGTTCTCTATTGATTTTACCATACTTCCACTTGTAATTAACTATCTGCTGCAATATTGGAAATTACTTTGAATGACTAAATTCATAATCAAGGAGAGGAAGTATTGCCCAGTAGACAGAGTGTTGGCCTTGGTTTCAGGAAAACATAAATTTAGTTCCTACTTCTGACACATTTACAAGAGTGGCAGTGGTAGAGTCACCAGACTTCCCAGTGATCTAACAATTCCGAAAGAACAAATGTTGCAAGGAGTTGTAGATTTCTCTGTGAGTGGATTCCCTACATTGATAAAATCATATAGTTGAATCCCTTTCCCCAAAGCACTATAGCATGAGAGCCATTCTCTATCAATAGCAAATATTATTTCATGACTTCCTTCCAAGGAACTCAAAGGAAATTGTGTTTCTCTCACTGATAGGCCAACTGGTAGATCAGGTATTTCTTGGTTCATATCTATAATTTTTAAATTCTATAGCTGTTTACATGTTCACTTACAAATTGTTAAATCATAGCATGTATCCCAATGACTAGAATCACTTTGCCAAAGAACGTAAAAAAATCCAATAAGGTTTTTGGCAGAAAATACCAGTAGATTGCCAAAATGTTGAGAAAATGACTGTTTTTATAGCAATGAAACAGCAAATCAGAGTAAATACAAACCCTAAAGAATGTTCTTTTCACTGTAATATTTTAAGTGTAAAATGGGCATTATTGTTGTTTTTTCAGTTTCTAAGAAATGTGGAAAATGCTCAGCAAGTTCAAGGGAAAATCACATCAATTTACTACTTATAAAATTTGCAATTTCCATGTCCCCAGAAACAATGACATGATGATGTTATTTACTCTTTTGCAGAGAGTGTACTAAGAAAGTTGAGAGAAAAAAGCAACACAGTTTCCATGATTCATGTGTCAAAATATCTACTACCAAAGAATAGAAGTCCTGTAAATTATGAATCTGATGGATTCTTGAAATGCATGCACCTGAAACTGAGTATTTAGACTCAATGTGCAAGTAACTTGTTGGGTCTTTATATTAATTCAAAGAATCATAGCTCTAGGGTTGGAAGTGACCTCCAAAGCTAACTGCTCCAGTCCCATTATTTTAAAAATAGAAAAACTGAGGCCCATGGAGGTTAAGCAATTTACCAAAAGTTACACAGGTGATAAGAATTTGAACGCTTCTGGCTCCAAAATCAGTGCCTTTTCCCCATTGTACCATTAAATGTCATGAGAATTGTTCCTACTGCAATAGACAATTCATGGGAGCTGATAAAATCACCAACTGATACAGTATGAAGGAAAAATATAAGAATGCAAAAAATAGAACTTGGGGGACATCAAATGTTAGTGAACATAGTATGGACAAATGTACAGAAAAGGAAAGTGAGAAGGAACAGTCAGGTAAGGGGAAAATCAGGGGGAACAGTGTCACTAAAAGCTAGAGAGGAGAGAATAACAATATTCAACATTATAGAGAACTGAGAAAGTTGAAGACTGAGAAAAGTCCATTAGATCTGGCAAAGAAATTCTTAGTAACTTTGGAGGAGGTACTTTCAGTTGAATGATGAAGTTGAAAGCCAGATTGCTGAATATTAAGGAAAAGAAAAAAGCTCCTTTCTCAAGGAGTTTAACCATCTAGGAGAGGAAAGATATAGAACCTACAGGGATGGTCGAATCAAGTGATTTTTTTTAAGGATAAGGAAAACAAGAGTGTGTTTGTGGGGAAAGGAGCAGTGAAAAGATAAAAACTGAATATTAAAGAGTATGGATTATTGGAGGGATTCTACTAAAGAAGATAGATGGACATGGGATCAAGAGTTCATTCAGAGGGATCTACTTTGACAAGTAAAATGACCCCCTCTTCATATGTGACACAGATAAAGTAGGAGATAGTGAGGGAAAACATGGGAGTGTTGAGAAACTCATATGAGATTTTCCCATATTACTAGACTGCCATCATCCCCTGCCCCACCCCTTCCAAGTTTCCTATCAGCTAAGCATCTCTATTTTCTTCAACCTATTCTCCTGAGGTATAATAGGAGATATGGTATTCAACCTCTTGATTTCTCTCTAAATTACAACATCCTTCCTTCAGTATGGTGCCCAGGGCTGAACACTCTGCTCCACATGTTTGAATAGGATAGACCCCAGTAGGATTTAATTACTGAGCTATTGTCTATGAGATCCAAAAAATACTGGACAGTATGAAGGATACCACGGGATTAGGGATGGACAAGTTCTGTTCATTATTAAAAGAGTAAGTATGTGTATTCTTCATACTAGAGGTCGGTGAATTTTCGTTTTTTGTTTTCAAGGAACTATTTATTTTACTGGTTGTATATCATCAGTAAGGTATCATAGTAAGGGACTGGGAACAATTACTTGGTACATCTCTCTACCTTTAGAGAGAACTTAAACTATAGTATCCCAGACAAATGGGTATCTCTACTATTTTATTTTTCCAGTTTTTAAAAGCATTTTTATTTAGTGTTTTGGTTTTTTTTTAGTGTTTTAGTTGTATTCCTCCCTTACTCTCTCCATCCTTCCCCTCTTCCTTCTCTGAGATGGAAAGCAGTCAGATATAGGTTATACTTGTGCAATTATGTAAAACATTTCCATATACATCATTTTGTATAAGAAGGCTAGAATAAAAGAAAAAAAATGAAAGAAAATGAAAAATAGCATGCTTCTATCAGTATTCAGTCAAGATCAGTTCTTTTTCTGGAGGCAGATGGCATGCTTCATCATTAGTCCTTTGGGATTATCTTGGATCACTGTATAGCTGAGAATAACTAAGTCATTCACAGTTTGCTTTGTACAACATTCTCCTGATTCTGTTTACTTCACTCTGCATCCGTTCATGGAAGTTTTTCCAGGTTTTTCTAAAATCATTCTGCTTGTCATTTCTTACAGAAAAATAATATTCCGTTACAATGGCCTTATCAAGATTTTTATTCTTCAGTTGTGCCCAACTCTTTGTGATTGCATTTGGGGTTTTCTTGGCAAAGTTACTGGAGTGGTTTTCTATGTTCTCCAGCTCATTTTACCGATGAGGAAACTGAGGAAAACAAGATTAAGTGACTTGTCCAGGGTCACACAATTAATATGTGTTGAAAACCTGATTTTAACTCAGGAAGATGAATCTTCCTGACTACTGGCCCAGCACTCTGTTCATTGTACCACCTGATGGTTCTTTATCAAGAATAGGCAGTGCCAAAATCAGTTCATTTCATTTTTCCAGGTTTAGTAGTGCCATACCTCTCCTGTTCTAAGTTCATATTCCTGCTGCTTCCATTTAGGCCCAGAAACCTCTTACCACTTAACCACTACTTTAATGACTGCTAAACCTGTGTTCCCGTGGTTCTCTAGAAGGGTTCAGTGACCCTCCTATCTTTCTGCTAACTTCTTTAAAAGCTAAGTCCAAGGTGTAGCTTTAGTGTATGAACTATCTGCAAATAAATGCATCATATGAGTGTTGTGTAGTTCGCCTTTCCCCTTCATTTCCCAGACTACCTTATTCACCCCAAACTGTAATATTGCTTGAAGTATTTTTTGCCTCAGAGCTGGTGTTGCTTCGATTCCACAGGGTCCTAAAGGTAATTCATGTGTGCTGGAGAAATTTACTTCTACTCACTTCTGTAGCTACTGATATGATCCCCTATATTGTGCTTTCCATTTATATAAAATCACCAGTGACACCATTAACTCTTCTCTCTCTCTCTCTCTCTCTCTCTCTCTCTCTCTCTCTCTCTCTCTCTCTCTCTCTCTTTCTCTCACTCATTTAAGATGTTCATGGATTTTTTTTATATCACCATAGTTTTCCCAGTATCCCCCTTCCTTCCTCTCCCAGAGAGTCATTCTATACAACAAATAGCATACTAAAAAACAAAAAAGGGGAAAATTCACATTTGATGAATGTGTTTTAATTATGATATAGTTTTTATAATTAATTCATATAATGAATACATTGTAATTATGAATTTAAAAGATGTAAAAATATGAAAAGATGTCAAATGATCAGAACGTGTATACCTCCCACATCTGGAAAGCGTTGGGTTGGAAATATCTTCTCTTATCTCTTTTTCAAAGCTATATTTGGTCTTTATAATTTTGCTATATTCACTTTTGACTTTCGTGTATGTCCTTGTAGTTGTTCTTTATGTTATTGTAGTCACTGTGTAAATTATCTTCTTGGTTCTGCTTGTTTCATTCTGCGTTAGATTATGTAGATCTTTCCATGCTTCTCTGTGTTCATCACATTTATCATTTCTTACAGCACTGTAATATTTCATTATTGGCAAGTACCAGAGTTGGTTAGCCGTTCCTCCATTGGTAGGCATCAACTTGGTTTCTACTTCTTTGCTATCATATTAAGTGCTGCTGTAAATATTTTGATATACATGAGGACTTGCTTCTTTCTCATCAATGGCCTTCTTGATAACTGTGAACCATTAATGGAATCTCTAGGTTGAAGATATGCTTTGATCCCAAATATTTGTCCATCATATTTGCACAATTCCAAATTATTGTTCAAGGGAGTTGTACCTGCACCACCAATAATGTACCAGTGTGCGTTGTTTTCACAAACCTTCCAACATTAACTATTTCCATCTATGTTAAAATTGTATATTGTTCTACCTCTAATCCATGGTTACATGATTCCCCTAATCAACTGTTCAAATAGAAGAGCCTTCTGTTTTATCCAAAAAACTTTAAGCAAAGCCAACTTTCTCTTATAGCAAAGCAGATGCAAACCCTGTATTTCCTGACCATTCCCTCTGCTTTTCTACTCAACAAGTTTATAAATAACTAGAATAAAGTGGTAATAGCAGTAAATAGGATTGCAAAGGGGAACTTAGAAGTTATGTACAAACTATTCCGAAGAGCAAAGGAGCATAATTTATAACCTGTATTATATATCAACCAAAAATCTCATTCTTGTAATATGTGCTGAATCGGGGGAAGTCATCTAGACTTTGCTATCAGTGCCATTTTGTCCTGTGATTATGTAAATCTCAGGTGCTAATAATTTTGAGATGATATGACTATGTTAACAACTTTGAGATTATCTGAATATTTTAGTAAACAAACTGCAAGGCAGTACAGATAAGAGTTAGTTTATTCCCCCACAAGACTCTATCAAATGATACTTCAAACTCCTGTCCTTGAAGCACTCCTCCATCTCCATGTGCATCCATGCTACTGAGTGCTCCCTCCTCTAATCCATGGTTACCTGATTCCCCATCCTTTCTTCATACAGCCTGCCTTCCTTCACTACCCCTTCTCCTGTCCCCACTCTATATGCCTCTGTACTCTTTCTCTGCTTGTCTCTTTACTATTTGCCCCTAAACCTCCTGTGCCTTATTAAAGTGTGATTACTGCCTTACTTCTTGCCGCCATCATGATCTTTCCTGGCAAGTACCCAAAGAACTAGGCAAGACTGTTCCATTTCATAATCTCATAAATGATTAATTCCTCATCTTTTGTCATCTTTCTAATTTGCAAGGTATAAGGTGACACCATTGAATCTTAAACATGAAATATTTGGTAAATGATAAGGAAAGTACAAAAATAACCATAATTTTTAACTATCTAAAGATCAAAGCTATCTGTTTACCTCTGATCCTACTAGCTCTCCCACTTGGCAAAACTGCTTCTACTATTGTGCAGAACTGAAGCAATGACAAACTTTTACATAGCCAACCTTGTCAGGATACTGAATAAGTGACTCTTTTTGTGACAAGCAGTTCTCCTAAGTTAGGGAACTGTCAGACTCTGTCAGACATGCTCTGGGGCTCTGAGAAATTTTACTTTCTCAAGCTGAACAGAAGAAATAGAACCATACAGCCTTTCCCCTAACCAGCTGTTCAAATAGAAGGGTCTTCTGTTTTATCCAAAAAGCTTTAAGCAAAGCCAACCTTCTCTTACAGCACAGCAGATGCAAAACCTGTCTTTCCCCACTCCCACTGCCTCTGTTTTACCCCTTCACAACAAAGAGGTCATTAGAGGGTTACAAAAGCACACTTGACATGATTTCTCTCTCTGAGGATATAGATGGTACTAGAGATCAATAAACTCAGATAGTTATAAGGCAGTAGAATTTAACTCTCCTCTAGTCAGCTGCCAATGGCTGCAGGGCCTATCAAGATCCAGTCAACTATCTCAGCCAACTTAGACTCTATCTTTGTTTTATTTCAGGGGTTGGTAAACTCTTTCTGTATAGGATCAGATAGCAAATATTTTAGAGTTTGCAAATCAAGAGATGAAATCAAGGATGTGATATAGGTACTTCTATAACAAATGAGAAAACAAATTTCCACATTTGTTATTCATAAAATTCAAAATATAATAATTGAGTATCTTTTTGTAATAAAGGTCTATTAATAAGGAGGGGTCACATTTCACTTAATTGGAAAGTATTAGGATTCCCTCATCAAAATCAGTTGCTTATATTTGTGGTAATGCTGGTCTGTAATGAGATTTTACATGTTTTATCTTTAAGAATATCTTTTCACATAGTTAGGTACTATCAAATGCTGATGTCAGTCCATGGACATATGGTTTCAGTTAAACTTATTAACCACTAGGAAGTCATTTATAGAACTCCACTAGGTTGTCCTTTGATATTTATTTGTTAGCCTGTCATTAAATTTCAGATTAATCACTTCTGCTTGAAGGTCAGGTGAAATAAAGCTCCTCAGTTGCACAGTTAAATGGATTTTGAAATATGAAATATTTTCTATTTACACTGAGGTCTGAAAAACAGTGCTGGAACTGTAGTTTGAGTTCAGAAATATATCTGCTGCAAATTTGTGAGCAAAAGGAGATCTCATTTCTTGTTTTAACTTTTGAAAATATAGGAAGCACATAAAGCAGTTTACTATTACTCATAATTCAAATATTAGTTTTCAAAAAATTGATTTTGCCCCACAGTATGTTTCATACGTAAGCATTGTTTAGCCTTGTAATTTTAGGTTGAATTAAGAAACATTATTAAGTCTATAGCAAAAGCTAACTTCCAAGACCATTCAGTGCTCTACAATAGTGACTGAGGGCAGTTCTCATTCAGGAAAATGTCAGTCTCAGACTTAAGCTGAAAAAAAAATCATAATTTTTTTTCTTTTTTTTTGTTTGGATGTAATGAAAATGCACTGGTAATATTTTCAAAAAATAGTGTTTTGCTATTGCACATGGCATTCAAAATGCTGGAAGGTATAACCGCCTCACTGAGATTTTTAGTTTATGGAATAGCCCTGTAAAAGATAGGAGGATCATATATAATCTCTGTTGGAATTACTCCACTCTACCTTTATAGTGTGAAAGCAGCCACAGACAACACATAAACGACTGAGCATGACTGTGTATCAATAAAATTTTAATTACTTATCCTGAAATTTGAATTTCATACAATTTTCATGTGTCACAAAATATTCTTCTTTTGCTTTTTTTCAATCATTTAAAAATATAAAAACAATTATTAGTTCATGGGCCATACAGTGGCAGTCGGTGGGTTGGAACTGGCTTGTAAGAAATGGTTTGCTGGCCCCTACACAGTTCTGTCTTCTGTAAACAGCAGCTCTTGTTTCCTATGACTTCTTCTCCCAAACCTCTCTGAGCTCAATTTTTCTCCGTATCTGTCACCATCTTAAGAGGCAGCCAGGTATCACACTGGATAGAGGTCTGGGCTTGGCCTCAGAAGGACCCTCCCTTCCTTTCTTCCCTCTTCCCTTTATCTCACTCCTTCCTTCTCTTCTCCTGTCTTCTTTCCTCCTTTCTTTCCTATCTCCTTCCTTGTTTCCCCCCCTCCTTCCCTATCTCTCTTTCTCTCTTGCTTATTTCTTATCTCCCTTGATCCTTCCCTCCTGCCTTTCTTTTCTTCCTTCTTCCCTTCATTCTTTCCTTCCTTCACCATCTCATTATCTCACTGTCCTCCTCTTCT
>CM053770.1:111012082-111031159 GCA_028658325.1 Potorous gilbertii | reverse complement strand
AAAATGCACTGATGGACCACAGTGCTCTGTAGCTCTGTACCCCAGTCAGTTGTCTCTCTCCAAACAGGTCCTCTTGGGGTATTTGTATGGTAGGGAGCCGCATAGTTCTCTCTGTTCCTGAGAATAATCTGGGTCTCTCTTCTGTAGGACTGTATTTTTCCTCAAGTTGATTTTGGTCAGTTTTTCTTCACTGACTCTTGTACTTTCCCAAACATGGTTTGACATCCCCAGTTCTACAATGGACCTCCCTTCAACTTTCTGCCCCATCCAACTGGTTTCTTGTTTTTGCCTCTTTTTCTTTAAGTTAATGCTTTCTCATTCATTAAATCACTCCATCTCCCCTCTCCATGTCTGCATACTGCTTGGCATATAGCTTCATCTCACCTCCATCTTTCAGAATCTCCTGTTGCCTCCAAGACAAATTCCATGTACCACATCCACATTTTCCTCTTACCCCCACCACCCCTGAAGATGCAAACTCTTCCAAAACTCTTCTATTCATTTTATATTTATTACATATATACTTATATGTGTATATGTTGTCTATCTCATGAGAATGTAACATATTTGAGGGTATAGATTATTTTGTTTCTGGCTCTTAGTAGAGGACCTGGTTCAAAATGTTTATTGATTGACTTTTCCTTTCTTTCTTCATCACATTTTTGGATAAATTTGTCTAAACCATGCTTTATTAATTCTCAGCTCTCTCTTCAACCCTTTGTAATCTGACTTCTGAAAACTCACCAGGGACTCTCTGATCACCAAATTCTGTGAGACGTTTTTCAGTTATCATTGTCCATAAACACTGCAAAAAACTACCCTGTTGGCTATCTATTAGTAATTATTAACTTGGAAGATGTAAACTTGACAAGCGGTCTCTAACAGAATGTCCCTGGGTTCTAGGTTTAGCCCTGAGCTAGTTGACATTTTTATCAATGACTTAGATAAAAGTATTGATGACATACTTATAAAATTTGCAGATATTATAAAACCAGAACGGATAGCTAGCATATAAAATGGCCAAGTTAACCTAATCTTGACAGGCTGAACCAAACAGTGTAAATTTAATAGGGATGAATAAAAGTGTTATATCGGGGTGTTCTCCATGATTAATCTAAGAAGCAGAAGATTAGAGAGCCATAGCTAGATAGCAGTCCTCTGAAAATAATATATAGGAGTTTTAGCAGAATTCAAGTTTGGAATAAATTGAGATTATATGGCAGATCAAAAAGAAAGCAACCCAAATGTGCCATTTTAAGAAAAAAAATAATATAACTTGAGGCAGCTAGGTGGCATAGTGGATAAAGCCCTGAGCATGGAGTTAGGAAGTCATGAGTTCAAATGTGACTTCAGACATTTAGCTAGTGATGTGACTCTGTGCAAGTCACTTAACCTCTATCTGTCTCAATTTCCTCATTAATAAAATGGGGATACTAACAACACCAACTATCCAAGGATGTTGTAAGGATCGATTGTGCAATAACTGAGAAGCACTAGCACAATACCTGACACACAGTAGGTATGACATAAATGCTAACTGCTGCTATTGCTGTTGTCACTTTTTAGTCATTTTCAGAGAAGAGTATTCTCACTATATTCTGATCTTGTCACACCACATCTGAAGCATTCTGTTTGCTTATGGGTATTCATTTTATGATAAGTTGGAGAGTAACCAGAGAAGGTCAACCAGGATGGTAAAAGAACTCAAGACCTTTGTCTATGAGAATTAGACTATTCATCAAGCACTCCCTCTTCTAGCCCTCTACCCCATTTCACATCACTCAGTCTCCCCCAATAACTTTTCATTTACTCATGGATTAGATGAAGAGGCAGCCCTTTTCCTTGACAAAGAAAATCTTTTTCCTCTACATGCACCCTTGATCTTACCTGCTACATCATCCCTAACCTCTAATATTTAATTTCCACCTATTTACTAGCTCCTTTCCTAATGCCAAAAACCATACCTGTAACTCTCCAATCCTTTAAAAAAAAAAAACTCTTTAAACCAGGCCTGCACAACCTGCAGCCAAGCAAAGGATTTCAAGCAGCCCACAAAAAATGTAGGAGATTTTCTTTGCATTTTTCACAGGCTGCCTGAAATCCTTTGCTGGGTCACAGGTTGTTCAGGCCATCCCTACCAGCTATCATTCTATATCTCTCCCTATCTTGACATTGAAACTCCTTGAGAAAACCATCTATACTAGGTGCCTCTGATTTTTGTTTGTCTCTGCTTCACACTCTGCAGTGAACTTCAACATCCAACTGAAACTACCTCTTCCAAAGTTGCAAAGGGTCTCTTCATTGAAAGATCTAATGTAGTTTTCTCAAATTCCTTCTGAAATTTTCAGCCATGTTTAACACTAATGATCACCTCAACCTAGATATTCTCTCCTCTCTTTTCTTTTTGAAGGATGGGGATTATTTTATTTTTTCAATGTTTTATTTATTTGAAGGAAGATTACTTTTTTAATGTTCTCTTTATTTTAAACATTTTTTAAAGTTGAGTTTCAAATTCTCTCCTTCCTTCCTTCCCCTCCCCAACCCATTAAGAAAGCAAGCAATATGCTATCAATCATATATGCAATCATGCAAAATATTTTTATATCAGTCATGCTAGAAAAAACAGTAAAAAGCAATAAACATTAAAAAGTATGCTTAAAATCAGTACTCAGAGTACATCAGTGATCTCTCTGGAGGTAGACAGTATTTTGTATCATGGCTCCTTCAAATTGTCTTGGATTATTGTACTGATAAGGTAGCGAAGTCTTTTATAATTATTCATCATTACAATATTGCTAATATAGCACACAATATTCTCCTGGTTCTGTTCATTTCACTTTTCATATAAGTCTTTGCAGGTTTGTCATTACTTACAGCACAACAGTATTCCATCAAAATCGTATACCACAAATTGTTTAGCCATTTCCCAGTCAATGAGCATCCCCTCAATTTCAAATTATTTGCCACCACAAAAAGAGCTACCAAAACTATTTTTGTACATAAAGGTCATTTTCACTTTTCTTTGATCTTTTTGGGATATATCCCTTTGAGAGATAGTTCCAAGTCATTCTCCAGAGAGACTGGATCAGTTCACAACTCTACCAGCAATGCATCAGTGTCCTTATTTTTCCACATCTCCGCCAGTTCTTGTTATTTTCTTCTTTCATGTTAGCCAATCTGATAGGTGTGAGGCAGGACCTCAGAATTGTTTTAATTTGCTTTGCTCTAGTTAGTAATTTAGAACATTCTTTTAATGTGACTGTTGATAATTTTGATTTCTTCTTCTGAAAATTGTTCATTTCCTTTGACCATTTATCCATTGGGGAATGGGTTTTTTTTTCAGAAATTTGTCTCAGTTTACAATATATTTGAGAAATGAGGCTTTATCAAAGAAACTTTCTGTAAACATTTTTGCAGTTTCTAGTTTTCCTTCTAATTTTGGTTGTATTGGTTTTATTTGTGCAAATTCTTCTTAATTTTATGAAATCAAAACTATCAATTTTATGTCCCATGATCCTGTCTATGTCTTATTTGGTCACAAACTCTTCCTTTATCCATAGAACTGACATAAATTTTTTCTATTCTTTCCTATTGTACTTATGGTATCACTCCTTAGGTCTAAATCATTTACCTATTTTGACCTTACTTCTAGTATATGGTGTGAAATGTTGATCTGTGCCCAATTTCTGTCAAATTGCTTTCCACCTTTCTAAGCAATTTTTGTCAAATAGTGAGTTCTTGCCCCAAAAGCTCGAGTCTTTGGGCTTATTAAACACTAGATTACTGTGGTTATTTACTACTGTGTATTGTGTACCTAATCTATTCCACTATCTACCATGTGGAGAAAAACCTACTTTTTTTGCAGGTCACTCAAAATCCTTTGTCAAGACAGAGGTTGTTCAGGCCTGGTTTGAGCAAATGAGTTGTTTGGGTTTTTTAAAGGATTGGAGAATCACAGGTATGCTTCTAGGCATTAGTGAAGGAGCTAGTAAATTGGTAGAAATTAAGTATTAGAGGTTAGGGAAGACGTAGCAGATAAGATCAAGGGTGCATGTAGAGGGAAAAGATTTTCTTTATCAAGGAAAAGGGCTGCCTCTTCATCTAATCCATGAGAAAATGAAAAGTTATTGGGGGAGACTGAGTGATATTAAATGGGGCAGGAGGATAGAATTAGTACCAGATTGTTTTGATGACTGCTGCTTTGTAATATAGTTTGAAATCTGGAACTTCTAGACTGGCTTTTTTCACATTTTTTTCATTGATTCCTTTGATATTTATGATCTTTTGTTGTTCCAGAAATATTTGTTATTTTTTCTAGACCTATAAAATAACTTTGTGTTGGTTTGATTGAGATGACACTGAATAAGTAAATTAATTTAATTTAGATAGAACTCTCATTTTTATTATGTCAGTGTCACCCACCATAAGCAATTAATATTTTTATGGTTGTTTAGATCTATCTTTATTTCTGTGAAAAGTCTCTCTGGGTTTTAATGATGTTTTCCTCTCCTCATTCTCTCTGTATCTTTCTGATTGCTCCTTCTCAATTGCCCTTCCTGGAGCTTCATCCATAGCAAACTCACTAATATTTGATGTCTTCCAAGTCTCCATTTTTAGCCCTCCTATCTTTTTCCTCTATACTGTCTAAACTCAATGGTTTTATCAGCACCCCCTGAATTCAGTTATCATTTGTATAAATCTTATTTCCAGATCCACTCAACCTTGGTCTTTCTCCTTTCTCTCACCAATAGCTTTTTGAGCTTTTGAGATATTTTGAACTGGTTATCTCATTAGTATCCCAAATTCAATTCCAAAATTAAAATCATCTTTCCCTCAAAACTTTTCCCTCTTTCAAACTTCCAAATTTTTGTCAACTATCCTCACAACCACTTAAGCTCTCAACCTCAGCATCATCTTTGACTCATTTTTCTTACTTTCTATATAAAACATGTACCCATATTTTGTTGTTTTGACCTTTACAGCAGCTTTCATATGAGTCTCCTTTTATCTAGTGACATACCTCTCATCTTATCTTGCCTAGACTACTATAACACTCTATTTCTGATTGGTTTCTTTTTTTCCATTCTCTTCCCATTTCACTCCATCTTCCATTTATCTGCCAAAGTGATTTTCCCAAAGTATATATCTAACTGATATTCCACTACTCTCTGAATTCCAGTGGCTCCCTATTACCTCTAAAATAAAATATTAAATCATCTCTTTGGCTTTTAAAACCCTTAATGACCTAGCCCTTTCCTCTCATTCCAGTCTTCTCACATTTTACTCTCCTTCACAGGTTCTGTGATCCAACCAAACTGGTCTGTTTCCTGTTTTTCTCTCAGAGCATTCCCAAGACATTTGTCCTGACTATTCCTCATGCCTTGAATGCTCCCTCCTTGCCCCCACTTCCTGGTTTCCTACAAGTCTCTACTCAAAAATCTCATTTTGGATCAAAAAGTTTGTCCTTCCTCTAACGCCACACCACCCCCAATGTCAGCACCATCTTCCGAAGGTTACCTATTTATACTGGATGTATCTTGGCATACCTAGTTATTTGCATGCTATTTGCCTAATTTGAATGTGAGCTCCTTGATGGCAGGGATTCTTTTTTTTTCCTTTGGTTTTGCTTTAAATCCACAGAGCTTAGAACATTGCTTGACATAAAGTAAGAGCTCAATCAAAGTTTGTTGACTGATTATCTGATAGTCCTGGTTCTACTTCTGTTATTACTGACATTGTCTAGTCTTTCTCTATGAAGAAATGCCCAGAACAGTGGCTGGTATAAACCCATACAAGTAGGAGGAATCACCACAATGAGTTCCTGAGGATCTCCCTGAGAGTGCTTTTATCTTTTTATGTTATTTTATTGGGTCAGCCTGGCAAGATTCCTCAAGGAATTGTTAGAAACAAGGTGTGTATGACTTGTAGTTGAATATCTCTAAATTCAGCCCTCCTCCCTCTTTTTATAACCTTGTTTTCCTGGACTTTTCTCCCCCCTTGTTTTCCTACTTCCAGCTAGTTAAATTCTTGTTATGTCCACTACCTTTGGGATCCATACTAATTCAGCTATTACTATGTAAAGCAACCAGCTCTTTGTAATGGTGGTAGCAGAGCCTGAACAAAGCCTGTAACAGGGAGGGTTAGCCAACAGAACAGATGAATTGAAGCAGGCATGATAGTTGTTTTAAATATTTGAAAGGCTACTGTAGGAATGAAGGATTAGATTTGTTCTATTTAGCTCAGAGGATAGAATTAGGAGCAATGGGAAGTGGCTGAAAGGTTGATTTTGTTTCCTTGTAAGAAAACCTTCCTAACAGAGGTATCCAAAATTAGAATCAGTTGCCTTGAGAAATAGTGCCAAGCAAAGTCATGGCAACCTTCTGGGAGCTATGTATAATGAAAGGGATTCCCTTAAAGGCATAGTGGATCAACCAGATGGCTTCTGAAGTCCCTTCCTACCCTCAGACTCTGTGATTGAATGACCCTTGTATTTTCTCTCCTTTCTTAGTTTCAGAGATAACTACACTCTCCTGGTTTTCTTCTATCTCTCCGACCTCTTTTCATTTCCTTCAGTGTCTCATTGACACTTTTCCCACATATTTAAGCAGGCATTACCAAGAACTCTGACCTTGGTTTTCTTTCACTCTCTACACTCTCTTCCTTGCTATGTCCACTCTTATGGTTTCAACGATAATTTCTAGGTAGATGATTGTCAAATGTACATCTGTAGTCATGACTTCTGAACACTGCATACCTATATCTCCAAAGGCTGAACACCTTTTCCTGGATGTAGTCCAACTCCTGAAGCTCAGTGTCTCCAAAATGGATTTTTTTTTAAATCTTTTCCTCTAACAGAACTAGAACTAGGACTATCAGTTAATTAGTCAGAAAACTTAGATTGAGCTCTTACTTTATGTAAAGCAGTGTTCTAAGCTCTGTGGATTTAAAGCAAAACCAAAGGAAAAAAAGAATCCCTACCATCAAGGAACTCACATTCTAATGAGGCAAATAACATGCAAATCATCATTCTGAAATGATGATTTCTGCTATTGACACCATCATTTCCTCAGTCCCCTGGGTTTGAAACCTCAGTGTAGTCTTTAACTCCATCTTCTTTTTCACTTCTTATAGACCACCAGTTGCTATGTCATAGAAATTCCAGTTTCCCAATATCTCTTACATCAGCTCATGATGTTATGAGTACAAGTAGATGGAAGCTATGTGAAAGAAAGAGCTGTAAATGAGAAAGTAAGTTTTCACAGTACCTACATTTCCCATCCTATCCATCCCTTTAACTCCCCACCCTTCAGGAAAAAAATATCTTATAATAATGAATTTTAAAAGGAAGAAAAAATGCAGCAAAACTAATTAATATATCAAAAAGTCCTGTTTACTGCCTCATACTCATTGTCCCTTACATCTTTAAAGATGCAGAGGGAGATGTTTTTTCATATCTTCTGTTTTATGGCCAATTTTTGTCATAATTTCTCAACATTGTTTTTGTTGGGTTTTTTGTTGTCCTTTCGAAGAAACATTTTTTAAAAGCTAGAACAGGAGCTCCACGTCTTTCCTATTTCTTTTTGACTGCTGACATCCTAGTCTAGGCCTTCATTTCACAGAGATGGTGTTGGTTATCTATTTAATAACTTTCCCAACTCTACATCTATTCATCATTCATACCACAGTCAGTGTAATCCGTGAAATGACTTTGAGATTCTGGAAATACATTATTCAAGAATAGTATTGAGAGTCCCAGTCTCTAGGGACAGCTCGTTGCTGTAGGCATCAGTGCCTTAATTTCTTCTTCTACTTTTCCTCATCTGCTTATTCAAGGTTCTGATACAAAATGAGAGTGGCGTGGTGGTGGGGAATCTAGTGACATTGTCACCCTCCAGCAAAGGACCCTCTTCCATACTCTTTTTAGATATACTATCTTGCTTCCTATGGTAGTACTTTCACTTGGCCAATCTAAGTTGGGAGTCAAGTTCAGGTGGGCTGTCTGTCTTCCTCTCCCATCTACCCCCCAGCCAGCTACATCTTGGTCAAGAAATAATCTAGATAATTTCTTATTACTTCCTTTGTTTCCTCTGGTCACTTAATTTGTTTTCTGATGGGTTAGCCTACCCCATACGGCCATGGGACTCTTGTTGGTATTGGCAAGGAAAGCAAAAAAAAATTGAAATTTTAATCTTAAAAGGATATGCCCCTGGTCAACAGTTCATAGACTCCAATATCAGACCTTCATGGGAATGAGCAGGTTGTGAGGAGTGGGGTACAATTTGACAGATATTTCAGTCAAGAAGATAAGGCATATGAGATTATTCTGTATCATAAGAAAAGAAGAAGGGTTTAATTTTTTTTAAAATTCCCTGAGTGTACACTCTAATAAAGTATGCTGAGCTCACCTATGTCTGCCATTGCAACTTCCATTCATACTCATTCATATTCTACAGGAGGCAAATCTCTTGAACCTGGGTTACCTTCTCCCCTGGGCAAAGCACAAGCTCTTGCACCCAGAGTCAGCTGAATAAGAATGCCCCAATCTGTCATTTTGTACTTTTCATTTGATTACTATCTCTGTTCCACAATTCCTATTCCATACTTTAAAATACTCTCATGTTTTAGTTGGTTGGAGAAGGGTGATCTTATCTATGGTTCATTCTTTGGTGATTTTTATATTTATTGTGTACAACACATATATCTCTTCCCTTCAAGTGCTTTCATGTCTCTCTCTTTCTCACACATGCAGCTCTATAGAAAGAGCCATTTATCTCTCTTCTCTCTTTCACACACCCATATACAACTCCATGGGAAGAGCTTTGCACACTGAGGATTCTCCTGAAGTTCAAACATATATCAGGCAAGCAAAGGTTTTTATAGTATGTTTTACTTTTTACTTTATACTTTATATATACTTTTCTTTTCATGGAGTTTTCCCATAAGGGACTTTGCATTAATGGTTATATCCAAAGGTCTTGCAGTGACATGGATTTGAACCTGACATTTCTCTCCTGAGCCTTAATTGTAATGGTGATATCAGTACACCGTCCTTTCAAGTCTAGCTCAAAAGTTACCGCTTCAATTAATCTTCCCCAGCAGGGTTAGTCATTACCTTTTCCCCAGATCCCTCCACTAACCTCATTAACTATTGGCATCTGTCTGATGCACTTAGCAAGTATCATTTTGTAATATGTGTATTTATATAGTAATATATCACCTTATTATAATTTTAAATTCGATGACATTGGTCATCATATGTTATAATAATTGATATTCATGTAATAATAACAGTACCTAGTACTTACATAGTGTTTTAACTTTTGTAAATACTTTATGTATTTTTCCTCATTTGGCACTAATAGGATTACAGATTTAGAGATGGAAGCCACTCAGAAGCCATGAAGGTCCAACCCCTTCATTTTACTATGAAGCAAATAACTAGCAGGGATCTGAGGTAGGATTTGAAACCAACTCTTCCTGCCTTCAGGGGCAGTTATCTCTTCTCAGTAAGCTAAGCTCAAGAACCTTATAGGAACAACTCTGGCCCCTGGCCTTTGTGTTGAAGCAGTACTGTCTTTGCTTCTAGAGTGGGCTTGGTCCTCACAGACATCATTGAGGGGAGCAGCTCTATCCCCATCAATTACCAACTGCCATCCATGGGCAAGTCAGTGCTAGGGTGCTGGATGGCAGTGCCCCTCTCTTCATTCCTGTCCTCCTACTTTAGCTTCCAAAGTCACAATCCAGGGAAACAGCCCTTGTGGAAATGGAACTAGTCACTGTCTCTGCAGGTGCTATAGATCTCATCTCCTCAGGAGTTGAAGACCCAGAAAGCAACGTTCTCCTCATCAGAGTCCTTGACACAGCCAAGTGACAATGCTAGAAACCAGGATGGGTTTGTACTGGAAATAAGATAAAGGAAGCTTAGCCACTGTGTCTGAAGCATAGTGAGGCCTTTCCATCTGACTGCCAACAGAAACACTTTCTGAACAGAAGTTTTGTCTCTGCTTGCTAGGATGTGAAGTCTTTGGGAGCAGTGATCATTAAGCTTTTTGAAAAACTTGTAGATAATTTGTACATTGTAAGGGCTTAGAAGGCGTTTTCATCCATTCACTATGCTATGATGAATTTAAGGTCTGTAAAGTACTTTACAAACATGATCTTACAACAATAAACAAGTGCTGTAGTTATTAGTATTCCTATTTGACAGATTAGGAAACTGAGGCTGAGAGATCAAGTGGTTTTTTCAGAGTCCCACGGCTAGTAAGGATCTGAGGTGCATTTTAACATGGGTCTTCTTGACTACAAAGACTAGCCTTCTTATTAATACTTCCATATTTTCTATCAATTTCCTATTTCCTTCAAGTCTTAACATAGTGCTCTACATGTAGTAGGTGCATAACAAATGCACTTTTTTAATACTCCCTCTGTTCAAAGAGAAATATAAACAAAATGCAATTGAAGTTCAGCAGAGGGAGAGACAGCTAATGGTTGGAGGGTGGAGGAGCACCTTTCTGGAAGACAAAGAGAGCATAGCAGCCATCATGTCCAATCTATATATGAGAGGACCCCTCACAACATATCTGAGAAGTGGTCATCTGGCCTTTCCTATGCCCTCCAAAAAGGAAAGAAGCCACCACCTTATCTGAACGGAGACGTAAGAATAGATAGGATATTGATAGAAGAGTAGTTATAGATAAAAGGAAAAGCAGGAAGGCACCAAGGACGTTCAAGGACGTAAATAGCAGGGTACATGAGACTAAAAAGAGATTAGGACACTATTGTTGAGGGTTTAGAATGTCAAGCTGAGAAGTTTGGGACTTCTCTTATAGTCTGCTGGGGACCACTGAAAATTTGAATTTGATTGGAGTACAGAGAGACTGGTGGAAAGAAGGGACACCAATTAAGAGGCTATTGTAGAAGTGGGCTGAGAGTCAGGGGAGACTTTATGAAGAAATGCATCCCACTAATTATTAATACTAACTAATAAATACTTTATATACCAATTAAATACTTAATCATGCCAATGATTGAATGTGAAATACCGATTATTAAAGATAACCATACCATCTTTATCTATACATTTATAAACATCATGTCTATTTCCAATTTATCCTGCATATAGCTTGTTGGGACAAAGTTATTTTCATGCTGTCTCACCTATCAGATGGAGGTTCTTGAGAACAGGTTCTGTCTTTCGCCTTTCTTTGTATCCTAGTGTTTACTTAGCACAGCAGCTGGAATGTAGTAGGTACTTAATAAATGTTAGATCACTGACAATTTGCAGTCTATTCTTTCCTCATCTTATCCATGAAGTGGATTGGTGCCACAACCACACATCAGCAAGAACTAAGACACTAACTTGCAAATTAAAAATAGCCTTTTGGGTGTTTTGCCACATTAGCACTTGGGTTGTTCCACGTGAATATCTTCCTGGAAACTCTCTGTCAATTGGATAACTGAAAAAAAAGAAAACTTCGTTTTGGTCTATTTCATTTATGGATCTGCTACAAGCTCTGTCTTAACTAAATTGGGCAGTGTTCAGCCTTATATTCTTCAACAACTCTGCACTTTTTTATTAAATAATAAAAATGAGATGTAGTTATTCATAATCGGCTCTGTCAAACTCAGTTTGGTGGAGCGTCAAACACACTCTACTTAAGAGTGCCTGGGGAAACTTTAAGTATCTAATGCCTGCCTGGAATAAAAACCTCAGTTAAATCCATTGACCTAAGTTGAACATCAAGGATTTCCAGGCATATGATAGTGTTTTCTTCTCCTGCAGAAGCAGTGATAAGTCAAGTAATAAAGTTTGATTATTTTATTAGACATCAATGTTCAGGTTTTGTCTGGATTCACTGCTCTAGTGATCTGCTGTTTGTTACCCTGACAACTATACAGATTTCTTTTGTGACCTGGAAAAATCACCCATTTCCAATTTGAAAATATGAGCTACATTCGCTCCAAGTATAATTTTTCTCAATCTATAAATCTCAATGGGTCAAGTCTAGTAAATATGAAAGTTGGGAAACACGCAACAGAAATTAATATGCTGTAAAAAGTGAAAGTTGCTAATTTACTACCAGGTACAACTTTTTCATGTGACTCAGGATTGAATAAGGGTAGATATAAATGTCCAGTAAAAAGTTATTTTCTATAAATGCAGCAAATCAATACATTCAGACTATAAGTATTCTCAAAGCTGCATTTTATTTATCAAGGAATTTAGGTCATTATCTTAAGATGAAATTGAAAAACTCATCATATAAATTCTTACTCACCTCCGGTCAAACTTGTTTAGTATCACTCCCAAACATCATTTATACAGAAAATTCACATTACTTTCTTGCATACACATTCCAGTGAAAGGAACTTTGATAATATTCAATGTACACAGCATTGCATCTCCTATCTCTATACCTTTGCATAGACTGTCTCCCATTTTTGGAATTCTTTCCCTCCTTGCCTGAAAACCTTGGGACTCTTATCTTCCTTCAAAGTTCAACCGATGTGCTTCCTCATGAAGTTTTTCCTGATTCCCCCAATGGTAGGTGCTTACTCTCATTCACTGCTGAATAGGAATTACATTGATTATGCCTATATTTTGTATTCCTTTATGTATGTACTTACATACTTATATGTGTCCTTGCCCTCTCTTTCCCCCAGTAGAATTCAATGCTCTGAAGGCAAAAACTATCTTTTTCTTTGTATCCTTAGCATCCTTAGTGCTAGCATGAAGTAGGCAATAACTAATAAATAATTAATAAATGCCTATTGAAATGAATTACTTCAATGGTACTCGAAGAATTTGCGATCTTATTCTTGTGGGTTCTCCCTCCTTTCAGTGTTACACACTGTGTATCTTTCTACATTTGTTCGTGTCTTTCTATAAATTATCTACAGGAAGTCCACCCAATGTTGTGGCAACTTTCTTCTAGCAAGTGGGAGCTATTGCATGAATCACAGAGCTTCAATCAGACATTGAATAATAATAGGTTATTCTTGAGTCTGACTACATCACTGGCTCATGTCCTTGTTTGGCTATAAATCTCTCTGATGATGTCAGTTATATCATTTCTCCAGTGAAATTCCTTTTTGGCAATATGTTTAAACTGTGGCTCATTTATTTTAGTCGTGTCCAACTCTTTGTGACCCCATTTGGACTTTTCTTGACAAAAATAGTGTAGGGGGTTGTCATTTCCTTCTCCAGTTTATTTTACAGATGAGGAAACTGAGACAAACAGAGTTGAGTGACTTGCCCGGGGCTATACAGCTGACTAGTAAGTATTTGAGGCTGGATTTTAACTCAGGTGTTCCTGACTCCAGGTCCAGTCCTCTATCTGCTGTACCACCTTGCTATTTAAACCTATTCATGCATTAAGCAGTATTTATCAGTATCAGTTAAACTAGCATTTGATTAAACAATCAAATGTGTACTTTCTGCCAAGTATTTTGCAAGGCACAAGGGATACCACAAGCAACTTATATTCCCATAAGGGAAATAAGAAGTAAAAATATGGCTATGTATCGACTAAACATTAGAAGAATGTATTCAGATTCAAACAAAATAGTTAAATACAAGGTTTGGTAGGAAGACACAACACTTAAGGACATCAGGAAAGTCTTCATTGGGAGCAGGGGTTCTGTGATAGAGAAAACTTTCCCCTGATATTTCTTTCCTAATCACGTATAACAAAGGGAGACTTTTCCTAAAAAAGAAGTCAAGTTGTAAAGTCCTGGTCAACTGAAAACATAAAAATTCTCAAACTTGATGGAATTCTGAAGACTCATATGGGTTACATGTCCTTGCCCACATCCTATCCCATTACCAGATAACTATATGGAGATGGGGTGGGTGGGGATACCTCCAGAAAACCTAAATGTCACTATATCCTTGTTCCATATCCCTACTCCTTAAGGAGAAAGTGAACCTTTTGTTAACTAAATGTTCAGTGACTTGTGAATACTTCATTTTTTCCTAAAAACTGAACATGAACTAAGACTGTTAACATTAGAGCCATTTCAAACAGGTTCTTAATTTTTTTGTGTGTCATGAACTCATTGACAGTTGAGTAAGACTGCTTCTAATATTTCTTTTCGGTGCTACATTCACAATTAAAGTGCTAATTTTCAGTTAGTGCAAATAGAGATATATATTTTTCCATCCACTTTCATAGACCCCCTGAAATCTATCCACAGAACCCTTGGGAGTCTGTGGATCCCTAGGTTAAGAGCCCTTGATGTAGGAGCTTGCGGTAATTTGCGATATAGCCATATAACATCCTTAGAAGAATGGTGATGTTTAAAAGATGAAAAGCCTTTCAGGTGAAAAGTTTGGGCCATTAGTGCTACTTTGCAATTTCCCAATATGAATACAGCCTGCTATTCCTCTCCAGTTTGATTCTGGGCTCGGTTCATTGTCCAGCTACTGTATCTTTTCAAGGTATTTATATTCACAGACTGACTCTGGGGGGTTGTCCATCAAACTGGCTTCAGAATCTGGACAACAGTCAGTTCAAGAAACTAGAGAGAGTTAATTCAATGTCTTTGTTGTACATAGCTAGATCTCTTTTAAGTTCCTGGCAAACTATCATTTCCATATTTCAATCCAATTTGATTCAGCTCAACAAATGTGTATTGAAAACCTACTCTATATAAAATATCAAATAATTTAAAATTTAAAATAGGAGCTCTTCTCTCCTCCTCCTCTTGCTTCTTCTCCTCAGTCATCGCTGCTGTGGCTTCTCAAGGGCTCGGGTTCACTACCACTTTCTACCATCTCCCACCCTCTGCCCCGCAATGGCAAACATGGCCTATATGAAGCTCTATGACATCCTCGGGGTCCTTCCAGGCACCAGCGAGAATGAGCTAAAGAAGGCTTATAGAAAGATGACCAAGGAATACTATTCTGATAAGAATCCAAATGCAGGGGACAAATTCAAAGAAATCAGTTTTGTGTATGAAGTTTTATCAAACCCTGAAAAACGGGAGTTATACAATCGATACAGGAAGCAATGCCTTCAAGAAGGCAGTGGTAGAGAGGGTGGCATGGATGATGTTTTCTCTCACATTTTTGGTGGAGGATTGTCCAGTTTTATGGGTAATCAGAATAGAAGTCGAAATGGTAGAAGAGGCGAGGACATGATGCATCCATTCAAGGTGTCTTTAGAAGAACTTTATAATGGCAAGACCACCAAACTGCAACTTAGCAAAAACATTCTTTGTAGTGCATGCAGTGGCCAAGGTGGCAAGACAGGAGCTGTTCAGAAATGTAGTGCATGTTGGGGTTGAGGTGTATGAATAATGATAAGACAGCTGGTTCCTGGGATGGTACAGCAGATGTAGTCTGTGTGTTCTGATTGTAATGGAGGAGAAGTAATTAATGAGAAAGATTGTTGTAAAAAATGTGAAGGAAAGAAAGTGATAAAAGAAGTGAAGATTCTTGAAGTCCATTTAGATAAAGGCATGAAACATGGACAGAGAATTACATTTACTGAAGAAGCAGACCAGGTCCCAGGAGTAGAACTAGGAGACATTATTCTTTTGCTGCAAGAGAAAGAGCATGAGGTGTTCTAGAGAGATGGAAATGATTTACATATGACACACAAGATAGGACTTGTTGAAGCACCTATGTGGATTTCAGTTCACCTTTAAGCACCTAGATGCTCATCAAATTGTGGTAAAATGTCCACCTGGCAAAGTAATTGAACCAGGCTATGTGCATGTAGTTCAAGGAGAAGGAATGCCACAGTATCGTAATCGCTTTGAAAAAGGTGATCTTTACATAAAGTTTGATGTGCAGTTTCCTGAAAACAACTGGATTAGCCCAGAGAAACTTTCTGAACTTGAAGACCTTCTTCCACTTAGACCTGAAGTTCCTAGTGTGATTGATGATACAGAAGAGGTAGATCTTTAGGAGTTTGATAACATTCAAGGCTGTGCAGGTGGTCAGAGGAGGGAAGCTTAAAATGACAGCTCTGATGAGGAAAGTAGCCATCATGGACCTGGAGTACAGTGTGCTCACCAGTAAATATTGCTTTAAAAAGGAAGAAAAGTAAAAGCTGCACAAGAGGAAATACTTTCCAGTTTTGCCTGATTTGTTGTCAGTGATCTTGCTGGATTGTCTAAGCAATCCAGATAAACTGCTGGACATCGATTGCTTTATGTGTAAATTTTAAATTGGTTATAGTATCTACAGAGAGTGTATAGTTTAAACTAACCGCAAAGCTTTACATCTTTATTTTGACTGTTCTGTAGCAGAATAAAGCACTGGAAAGGAAAAGAGTCCCTTTCATGTGGGTTCTAAGTTTCAGTACTCGTAACTGTGCTTGATTTTTACAGTTGTGTAGATTTTATTTCCCTTTTTAAATTCAACTCCTACATTGTAAAGTTTGTGTACAATTTGTCCTGAGACTTTGTATTTGGCTGCACTTGCATAAGTTCTACAAATAGAATAAAGAATTTCATAGCCTGTAAAAAAAAATTAAAAATAAGAATAATTGCCCTGATTTATCACCTAAAACTACATCCTCATGTAATAAGCCAATTTTTATACATATAAAACAAGTATATGTACTACATTTTATATAACATAAATCTATAAAATAAACATGTAATAAATGTATATATATGATACATAAAATTTCATATATTGAGTCATATGTGAGCCTCAAATTTTGCATTTGGAAGATAGAGTTAGTAAGGACAGAAGGGGAATGGCAGTGGGGAATCTGACCATTGTCCTTTGACAAGTAATCTGAGGATTCTGATCTATAAATTTACTCTTCAGTATATAGTAGGGCATATGAGATATAGTTTTCAGTTTAAAACTAAGGCCTAGATCTAAGTAAATCATAAATGTGGACATAAAAGAATCTGTAAGTCCTCTTTCCTAGACTTCTCCAGGTTCTAAGTACTTCATTTTGTTTCCTATAAAAAAAAATGCATGACTATAGCATTATAGAGATAATGCTTTAATCTCTAGAAACGACTCTGCTATGAAGAATTTTCAGACCCATAAACTACCCATCAAAAAAAGTGAGGTGATTGGATTAGATGAATCCTAAGGTTCTTTTTGGATCTAAAATTCTGTAATCCTTGGTTGTGTATTTTCTCAACATTTTAACAATCTGTTTTTAAGGAGATTAAAAAACAAACAAACAAAAAACTTGTGGTCACTATCAGAAACCCCTTCTGGCTAGTACTACTTTTAATTATTTGTTAACACTACGACATTAGGTTAATCTGTTGAGTGAATAAAACAGAGTTTCACATGCAATCCTTAGTGGTCACTAAGAGTAACAGAGTTCATTGACCGAACAGAGTATTTAGTACTTTATCAAACCAGTGAAATGTTCCAAATAGGATGTCATTTTTATTTTTTTAAAGCAATGCTTTAAAATAAATGTATCCTGTATGCATCTTGCTTTGTAATTGCATTTTTGCTTCCTTGCAAATGGTGCATTAGTGCATGGATACAAAATAGTTCCACTCAGTAAAACACATAGCTCAGAGAATTCTGTCTTATTTTCAGTGACCTGGAAAGTACAAAGAGTTCCATGTCACATAATGAGAGTGAGAGAGAGAGAGAGAGAGAGAGAGAGAGAGAGAGAGAGAGAGAGAAGAGAGGGAGAGAAAGGGGGAAGAGAGATAAGACAAAGAAAGAAAAAGAGAGACAAAGAAAGAAAAAATAGAGAGAAGGAAAGAAAGGAAGAAAGAAAGAAAGAAAAAATGAAAGAAAGAACTAAAGCCTTTACTGGAATATTTGTGTACCTTCATTATCAACATAAATTTAAGACCTATCTATTTCTTGAGAGAAAGCTATTACAAGGAAAATAGGAGCACTGAGTCCTATCACCCTGCTCTTTCATTTGGGAAATTGTAAAAAAGTAATGACGATAATGAAAAGAGAGTATCTCAATCCATGGAATGAATAATAATAAATTAAGTTTAAAATAAGGTTTGAAGAAATTGCTATCATGGTGGCTCACTAAAAGAAACTCTTATCCGTGCCACAGTGCCATATTACTTTTGTAAACAATATTTTACTTGCTTGATACACCTACAAATTGCTTTTCTGTTCTAAGACTATTTAATCACTGACATTGGTGTCATTAGTTATTCAGTATAAAAAAGCTAATCTAGAACCAACAATTCACTTCCTAAATAGAAAATGGAGAAAATTACTTTTACTGAAAAGTGCTCATTTTTATGAGTTGCTTCATTTCAAGAGTTCATGGGGAATTCACATTTTGTTTAAAATCGTACCTAGACAAGAATTCCCTGTAAAACACCCCTGAAAGGTCTCCAGGTAGGTGGTGCAGTGGACAGAGTGCTAGACCCAAAGTCAGGAAGATTCATCTTTCTAAGTTCAAATCTGGCCCTTGGCACTTAGTTAACTGTGTGACCCTGGACAACTTACTTAACCCTATTTGTCTCAGTTTCCTCATCTGCAAAAATGAGCTGGAGAAGAAATGGCAAACCACTCCAGTGTTTTTGCCTTGAAAACCTCAAATGGGGTCATAAAGAGTGGACCCAACTATGACCAAACAACAACGTTTTCATAATATATTTCTTTCGGATAGGCTGGGACTTCTGTGTTTTTATTTAAGTAATAGATGCATTTTTCCTCTGGAAACTTATCTTGGAACATGTTCATGATAAATAAAACATTGATTTCTACCTCATTGTTATGTAGCACAGTGTATAGAGTCTGAACTTGAAGATGGAAAAACCTGAGTTCAAATCCTGCCTGAGACATTTATTAGCTGTGTGACTAAGTCATTCAATCTCTCTCAGTCTCAGTTTCCTCATCGATAAAATGAGAAGAGGTTGTATTCCATGACCCCTAAGGTCTCTTTCAACTCTAAACCTGTTATCATTTGATCTTATCAAAAATAAACTAGATTCCTTAACTATGACTGCAGAAAATCTTAGGTTGTGGTGGTACATCAGAACCACTTCCCTTACTTTTTTTAATAAATTTATTTATTTAATTTTTACACTCATTTTCACAAAATTTTGGGTTCCAAATTTTCTCCCCATTTGTCCCCTCCCCCCACCCCAATACACCAAGCATTC
>CM053770.1:110990863-111011582 GCA_028658325.1 Potorous gilbertii | reverse complement strand
ACACACACACACACACACACACACAGACACTCACACACATACACACATGCATGCACACACACAGAGACAGAGAGCACAGAGTGAATTGAATAGAATGGGATCATATCTTAAAAATTAAGGTAAATGGTGAGAGAGAAATGTATTGAGAAGAGAGGGGATGAATTGGAATGGGGCAAATCATCTCTCATAGAAGAGGTAGGCAGGAGACTTTTTTGTGGAGGGAAAAAGAGAAAAACATTAAGTTTACTCTCATCACATTCTACTAAAGGAAGGAATAAAATACATAGTCATTTTGGTATGAAAACCTGTCCTACAATACAGGAAAGTGGGGGAGAAGGGGATAAGTAGGGTGGGGGGGATGATGGAAGGGAGGGCAATGGGAGGAGGGAGCAATTTGAAATCAACACTCTTGGGGAGGGACAGGATCAAAAGAGAGAATAGAAGCAATGGGGGGCAATATAGGATGGAGGGAAATATAGTTAGCCTTACATAACACAACATAACAAAACTACACAGATATGGCCTATATTGAATTGCCTTCCTTCCCAAAGGGAATGGGTGGGGAGGGAGGAATGGGGAGAAGTTGGAACTCAAAGTTTTAGGAACAACTGTCGAGTATTATTCTTGCTACTAGGAAATAAGAAATACAGGTAATGGGGAATAGAAAGTTATCTGGCCCTACAGGACAAAAGAGAAGTTGACAAGGGAAAGGAGGGATGATAGAAGAGAGGGCAGATTGTCAATAGGGGAAATTAGAATGCTTGGTGTATTGGAGTGGGGGAAGGGGACAAATGGGGAGAAAATTGGAACCCCAAATTTTGTGAAAATGAAAGTAAAAAGTTAAATAAATTTATATTAAAAATATTCAATAAATTCAATTAAGTGTATTTATTCAGCAGACATTTATGGAGTGCCTACATAGTATTCAAGGCTCTGTGCTGGCATCATATTAGATTAAGGCATAGATTTCTATGTAGAGGCAATTAGGTGGCAAAGTGGATAGGATGTTAGATTTGGCATCTGGCAGGCCTCAGTTCAAGATCAGCCTCTTGACATTTGCTAGATGTGTGATCCTAGTCAAGTCATTTAAGCCCTGCCTGCCTCATTGTCCTCTTCTGTAAAATAGGGGTAGTAATATCACCTGCCTCCTAGGGCTGTTGTTGGGATCAAATGAGACAATATTGGTCACGTGTTTTGGAAATCTTAAAATGCTATATAAATATTAGCAATTGTTCTATTTAAAATTTCCAAATTGAAAGTGTTCCCTTGCCCCAAGACAAAATATATGCTTGCAATGCACTTCTCTCATACTCATTTGCACCTGTTGAAATTTTTTTTCCATTGTTCAAAAATCAACCAAGATGTCACTTCCCTTATACAGCATCATAATTAGCATTTTTTTGCATTTGGGATAAGTCAAGAACAGTAGCCAACTTGAAAACCTGAAGTATCCTTTGGAAGAAGCTGCCACTACTCCCATGAAGGTAAGGCTGAGAAGAGAAGAGTGACTCCAATGACACTGGGAGGTGGTGTTGCCATTCTAAGTGGAAGCTATGGAATGCTGCTGCGGTAAATGATCTATTCTGGGGGAGAACCTCAACTATCCCCCTAGTTACAACCTTATCCCCACAAAGGTTTCTTAAAGTCCACCAACGGAAAAATAACCTTTCCCACTTTAATCTTTTATAATTCTTTGCTTCCCTATTTATTTACTGTATTCTAATTTATACCATAGTCATTTGCTTACATACCTTGTTTGTTCATTCATTCACTCAACAAACATATATTAAAGACCTCCTGGAATAAAGGTAGTGTGCTGGATAGATAAACGGTCAAATAACAAACCTCTTCTTTCCTCAAGAAGTTTATAATCTATCAAAATATGGACCCAGATAAATATAATGCAAAGTAGAATATGTTAAGCATGAAAGCAGAAGGTATACCGTTTTGTCAGATCAGACGAGGAAAAAATGAATCCTTCCTGGGCTAATGAGGGAAGGCTTCATGGAAAAGATAACGTGGTCTGGGCTGTTAAAGCAACAACGCCAGTCTTCCATAGGGATTCTTAACCTTTGTTTTTTTTGTCTTGGATCCTGTTGGCAGTTTAATGAAGCCTTTGGATCCCTTCTCAAAATTATGTTTTTAAATGCATAAAAGTAAATGTTTTGGATTACAAAGGACACCAAATATAGTGAAATTCAGCTATTAAAATGCTAAAAAGACAAGATCACAGCCCTTGGGTTAAGAACTCTAAATCTTGGACATTATCATCTCTGACAGAGTGAGGTAGTAGATGTATTAAGGAAATATATTGAATACAAACAATTATATTTCATGTTAAATTTTAAGAATCCAAAGGATAGGAACTGTATCTTATTCATTGTTTCCTTTATAATAAAATGCAAATTCCTTTGCCTGAAATTTAAGGTATCTCCAAAAGTCTCATTTAAAATTCTCACTCTTCTTGTCATATTTCATTCTTTATGTATCTCTCTCCTTTCTCTTTTCTCTGTCTCCTTTTTTTCCCCCTTTTTTCCCCTTTTCACTCTCTCTCTCTGTCTCTCCCTGTCTCTCTCTCTGTCTCTTTCTCTGCCCATCACCTCTGTCTCCCTCTCTCTTCCCAAACTCTCTCTCATATTGCCCCCATATCCAATGTATTACCAAGTTCTGTCTATTATATCTTTGTAACATCCCTCTGTATAACCCCTTCTTTCTTCTGAGATTGCCTCTGCCTTCATGTAGGCCCATATGACCTCAGGTCTAGACTACGTACCAGCCTGCTTGTTGGTTTCCTTCCACGTTCCATCCAGTTCATACTCCAATTCATCTATCAAAGTAAACTGCACAGATCTGACTATGTCACCCTCCTAGTCAATAAAATCAGAGGGTTTCCTATTGCTTCTAGGATCAAATAAAAAATCCTCTGTTTGATTTATAAAGCCCTTCATCATACCTTCATTCTTCTTAGACCCTACACCCTTCCATATACTACACAACCTAGTGACTCTGGTGCGATATGTATACATCTTCCTTAGAGTTGATCCTTTAACAGCACACCCCTAGGGTTTTTTTTCATCTTTTATCTCTTCCAATCTCTAGAATAGTGCCTGTCACATAGCAGGTGTTTAATGAATCATTTAATTGAATTCTTCATCTTTGTATCTGTCTCAGGGGCCAGAAGAGTGTCATATATTATAGGTACTTAATAAATGTTCATTCATTCACTTAACAAACTTTCATTGAGCATCTGCTGTGTATGTCGAGTACTGTGCTAATCATTGTTTATTGAAATTCAATAAGAAATTAGTGTGGCAGAGAAGAGATGGTGCCTGGACTCAAGATACTAAAAATTAAGGGATCCCCAGCACCTGGAAATCCACTTAAGGCATTTTTATTTGTTATAAAATTAAGAAGCATCGTGTTTGTTTGTTTTTTTCCTATTCATCTGACATTTGGTGTTTTCTGTTGTATGTATCCTTGCTTTTCTTACTATTTCCTTCATTTGGTATCTGAGTACCAGGGCTTAGTATTTATTATGTACATATAGTAATAATAGCTGAAATTAAGGTAACCAGAATTCCTCTCCCCAGAGGGAGAAGAGGGAGTTCCAACCCATGTAAGTTAAAATATTCATGCAGAGAGACATCAAAATTATGTTTGAATCCAGTGTAAGAAAAGAAAAGCTCTAGGATATTTTAAGAAGCTTATTAACATTTTACTCACAAGTAGAGGCAAATCAAAAAAGTCTTGAAATAAATTTCAAATATTTTGGAAAGTAAGAGTCATATAACATAGAAAAAGAGAGTAAGAAAGAGAAACAGCACTTATTATTTTAGGATGCTTATACCAGTTTAGTTTGCAAGCTCAACGTTTGGTTTTGAATTTATTCACTCCAAGTGCAGCTGCACAAAAGTGTTGAAGAAACTAAATTAGATTTCATGGAGAAACCATTCAACAATATACCTTGGTGGAATTTCATTCATGATTTTGTCAAATTTTGTTCTACTTACTAGGTTTTTTGTTTGTTTTTCTTTTTTTTTTGTTATTGTTGCTTAAGAATTCCACATGCAGAGAGATTCCATGATGTAGTTCATTGACCTTGGAGACAGGAAGGACTAGATTTGAAACCCATTGCCAGCCCTTGCTGTGTGACCATGGACAATTCATTTTGACTCTCTGAACCTTGTTTCCTCATCTGTAATACCTGTAGTAGCACATTTAATAAGGTTGTCCTGAGACTGACATGAGATTAATTCATGCAGAGTCCTTTGCAAACCTTGAAGTATTATATCATTATCACCCAATGATATGAAGATAATGTCTTTAAAGTACTTTGTAACTATAGCTTAATCCAATTCAACAAATATTAAGCCCCTGCTATAGGCAGAACACTATGCTAGGTGATGGGGTGAGATATAACAATTAACTACAACCTAATCACAGCCCTCTTACAGCTAGAAGCCTAATAGGAGGATTTGGCAATTACACACATAAGTATGATGCAAAATAATACCTAGTAAGTACCTAAGATTGGTGCAAAATGCTGTACGAGTTCTGAAGCCAACTTACCCTTGGGGCATTTAAAGCTCTTCAATCTGACATCATCTCTTTCTAGACTTGTTATACATTAGTTGCCTTCATGTACTCTCTGGTCCAAACAAATTGTCTTTCATGCTCTTAACTACAAATGACACTTCATCTCCACGTCTAAGCTTTTGCCTATACTGGGATTTCATGCCTAAAATTCCTCCTTTTTCACCTCTGCTTCTTAGAAGCCCTGGTTTTCTTTAAAGCTCAGTACAAGTGCCACATTTTACATGAAATTTTTCCTGATTTCCTCCTCCCCAGCTACTATGGGGTACTTCCCCCACCAATTACCTTGTATTTAAGTATATTTTACATAGGCTTATATGTATGCATAAATGTTGTCTTCCCAATAAACTGTAAGTTCCTAGAAGAGAAATGATTTTTATTTATGTCTTTATAGCCCAGGTCCTAGAATAATGCTTGGTATATAGTAGGGGTTTAATAAGTATTTTTGATGGAGGGAGATCATGGGGAAGGGTGATGAGAAAAGTCACGTAAAACTAGGTAAATAATTATATATATGTAAACTCTTCATAATCATCACCATTCAGAATGATCATGATTTTCTGTTTCACCAAACAGTTATCGGCTGAGAAAGGTTGACTAATTTTAGCTGATTTAGTTTCCTTATTCAAAAAGAAAAAATGTATAGCAGGTATGAATGCAAATGTACAGGTAGCTGAAATTTCTCCAATTTATCAATTGATTCATCAGGAATCATTTATTAAATAATTATTATGTGCCAGGTTAGGCTATAGTTGGGATTAGGGATATAAAGACAAAAGTAAAACAGGAGACCTGCCTTCAAGGGGCTCCCACTCTAATTGGGGAGGGAAACGTGCACAGATGAATATATAGGCAATGAATACATCATCCTTCTGGAAAGGAGAGCAGGAGTATTTGGGGGTGGGAGGTGGAATGGGGAGAGAGGTCACGAAATAGTTCATGTATAAGGTAGAGGTGGAGTTGAGTTTTGAAGGAAAAAGGGAATTCCAAGAAATGGAGATTAGGAGGAAAAACATTCCTGTCACAGTGGGAAAGCCATTACATATGCATGGAAATTGGAGATGGAGTAGCACATAATGAAAAAAGCAACAAGTAGACCAGACTAATGATATCACAGAGCCTGCAAGCAGATGAGGTGGAGGATAGGGAAGTAATATGTAAGAAGACCAGAAAAGTGGAAAGGGGTCAGGTAATGGAAGCTTTAAAGGTCAGACAGATTTTATAATCTGATTCTAGAGGTAATAGGGAACCACTGGAATTTAATGAGTAGATGATGCGGTCAGACCTGAGCTGTAGAAAAATGATTTTAACAACTATGGGGTGGATGGATTGGTGTATAGAGATAGTTATGGCAGGAAGGCGAATAAGGAGACATTGCAAGGTGATACAGGTCATGGTTATGTGTGTGGAAAGAACCTAACATAAAAGAGATATATTATAGAGATAATTTAACTTCAACCCATCCTACCATCTATGAAATGGTAATTTTTTTATTAGGATTTTGCATCATTTCCATTTCGTCTATCATTGAAGGTTTAGGCTTTAAAATAATAAGGTTTTTTATAGTAAATGTTTTGAACAGACACAAGATCATTGAACTCTTTCTTCCTGCTTCAAAAACTTGGAGTCTCACAACCTTTTTTCCCAAGAATAATTCTAAAAATGTGCTGCCTACTTTCCAAGCACTTCAAGCCAAGTCTCAAAAAAGATAACAAGCAATATATTCAGATGGAACATTCACCTTCCCTTTGTCTGAATTGTTCCCTTCTACTGTATCAGCTTGCAATTAAGCGCCACTGCTTCCCACTGCCATCAAGGGCTATGCAAATGATTCCTGGCAGGTCTCTATAGCACATATGCTTCTTCTAAGAATAACCAAGAAGCAAGATGCTTATGAACAAACATATTCCTTCCTTAAAGTCCTCCAGGAATGCTTCATCTCCACCCTGCCTAAACAGAACAATGATGCTGGCTTCAAGGCAGTCATTCTCATTACTTCTGAAGAAATCATTCAGAGATACAAGAGAGAAGGCAAATTCAAAAACAAAATGAAGAAACCACTCCAGTTGGAGACCCTATTATTACTGTTAAAAAAACAAACAAAAAGCACAAGTGGTTTCTAAACACATGCAAATAGATACATACAATAGCAATGCTAACAAAAAAATATACTATTCACCTAGATTAACTTCCCTGGCAAAGGTAAAAAAGATTCACTTAGCAAAATAGAAAGAAAATCTGCTGCCATAATCTTCATACACATTATCTTAATTTATGTTCATCATAACAACAGAAATCATAAAAACACAGCCAAAATGTTTTATGTGCCTCTTAAAACCATTGTGAAGAACCATTGTCAACATTAGTTCTGGTGGATGAAGGCTCTGTTACTGAATGTGCTTAACCATATGCCACTGAAGGCCATTTTATAAATCACAAGTGAGGTGTTATCACCTTATTTCTTTTCTTCTCATTCTGTATTCCTAGGATAAAAAAAATGCATTTAAAAGTTTGCTTATTCCATAGTGGTAGATCTATCACACAGATTCTGTCTTTGTAGCTTAGAAATCTCTATCAATCTAGAACCTCGGAGGACAGAAAATCCTCTCTCACTAGACCACTAAGTTTCTCCATTTGCACAGTATCATTCTCTTTAAGCAGAGAATTGCTCAGTGACAGCCAGTATCACTGAGGGAGATGGTTTTTCATCAATAAAATAATTGAAACTTAATGATTACTTCCTTTGTGTTTTAACATTGTGGTGGGCAATATGGGGTTACCAAAAAAATAATAACCCAGAAACCTCTACCCTCATAAGTTTGAAATCTAGTCGGAAAAAAAATTGAGTGTGAAAATTAAAGGACAACACAGGAAGTATGTAAGTGTTGAATGAATCTGGAGAGGGAGTTTGATTTTTTTGTTTGTTTTCCAGCTCTGTAAGGTCCATTAACCAGATGGATTCTGAACTGGTCTTCAAGGTTCTGGGAAATTTGAAAAACATGGAGGTGAAGGGAATAATAAAGCCTGCCAAAGGCATTGAGGCAAGAATATGTGAGGAGTGTTTGGGAGATAACAAATCAAATGTGACTAGGGTTCATGGTGAAAAATAGTGGGAGGCCACACTCCTCTCAGGTCCCATTATATTTGCCCCCATTACATTGTAAGCTCCATGAGACCAGGTGCTTGGGACATAATTGTCTGTACATGCCCCACATCTTTGATTATGCTCTGCACTTAGCAGGTTTTTAATATACACTGTCAAGCTTGAACTAAGGAAACTATTAATGGGCAGGATGGGGAGTTTGGATTCGAGTCTATAAAGTCATGGAGAACAATTAGAAATTTTACCACATAGCAGTGACCTCCATTTGTTTGTTCACTCAATGTTTTTGAAATGCCTACTATGTACAATACCATTTTCCAGGCATTTAGGAAAAATAAGAACATGATACAACATGAAAATGGTATTTCAGAAAAGTTAATCTGTGCCAGAAATATAAAGGATGGATATGGAAGAGGTTGTTTACAGGGAGATTGGTTCAGAAGCTGTAGCCATGGTATAAATGTCCAATAATCAAGATATTGGTGGCAACAGAAATGGAAACTGACTAAAGGATATAGAACTTAATATGGTACAAGTCCTAATACATGAATTCTAACCCTTGTTCTGTCAATCAGTAAGTATTTATTAAACACACACTGTGCCAGACACTGTGTTCTATGCTGAGGATACAGCCATATCACTGATTGGCCAAGTCACAATACAAAAATAAATAATTAGACTAGATGATCTTTATGGCCCCTTAAGTGTCAAGATTCCGTTATTCAATGATTTTGTGAAGAATCAACATGAATTGGTGACTAATTGTATATGGGGGAAGCATTAATTAATGTTTTGACTTAATGCATGTCTTTGAAATGACTCAGAGGTTTTGAGCCTGGATGATTGGAAGAATGATGAGCCCATTGACAGAAATAGGAAAGCTAGGAGGAGGAATTGGATTTCAGAAACTTAATTAATTTTTTTAAAAATAGTGCCAACTAAATGCAAAATACAGTTCTAGGCACTGAGGTTACAGAAATGATGGCTAACACATAGTGCTTTAATGCCTATAAAATACTAACATGATGTCCCCTGATCCTCATAACAATCAGAAACATTTAGTGATAGCGTATGATCACTCAACTAGTAGATGTGAATGGCAGAATTTGAACCAAGGTCTTTTTTTTTTACTCCAAATCAAATGCCCTTTGCCCTATACCTAGCCACTTCTCTGGAGCAAGAAAATAAGATACAGTTCTCTGGTTTCGAGAAGTCACCATGTCATAGAAGGAAACAACAGATATTCAAAGAAAGCCAATCTTAATCTTTCTAGAGCCTTTCTAGATGTATTTGACACTTTGAATTCTCTCTTCTTCCAGTTGCTTTCTCCTCTCTGGGTTTTTGTGACATTACTCCTTCCTGGTTCCCCTCCAATCTATCTGACCAGTCCTTTGGAATCTCTTTTGCTGAGGTCATCATCTATTATCTTACCCCCTAAATGTGGGTGTTCATCACAGTTCTGGGCCTTCCTTTTCCCAGAGTCATATCAGCTCCTCAGGTTTAACTATTATTTGTATACAGATGGTTGCCAGATCTATTCATCTAGCCTCAGGCTCTCCAATCACCTTCTATCAATTACCTATTTTACTTCTTAAACTAGACGGTCTAGAGACATCTTAAATTTAACATGTCTGAGTGAGCTCACTATCATTCCCACCCTACCCCAAGCCCTCTCCTTTTCATAACTTTCCTATTTCTATTGAAGACACCATCATTTTTCCAGTGTCTGAGGTACATAATCTTCACATTATTCTGGACACCTCCATATCTGTCATGCTACATGTCTAATCAATTGCCAAATATTACAATTTCTGTCTTCACAACATCTCTTGCATTCTGCCCTTCCTCTGTATTCAAATAGATGCCACCTGCTTTAAGACCTTCTTACCTAGATTATTTTGAAAGCTTCTTAATGGATCTCCTTGCCTCAAGTCTTTCACCAATCCAATCCATTTTAGGCACTGCTGCTTAAGTAATTTTCCTTAAGCATATTGTAACCATATTACTCTCTACCAACCTCAAGGAAAAAAATATTACCCCATCTGTTTAGTTTTTAAAGCCATTCACAATCCGGCCCCAAATTATTTTTCCATCCCCATTGGATGTTATTCCCTCTCATACACTTTATTACCCAGTCAAACTGCTCTTCTCTCTTCCTTATACCCAACACTTCATCCCCATCTCATTTTACATTTATACTATATATAAGTATTATATCCTTGTTGTCTCCCTCATTAGAATGTAAGCTCTTGATGCTGTTTCATTCTTTGGATTTGAATTCCCAGTGCCAACTACAGGGACTGGTCCGGAATAGGTACTTAATAAACAAATGTTTGTCGATTAAAGGAAACAGAATGATAAAATTTGATACATGCAAAGGATAAATTCAGATGAAATAGTTAAAGAAATTTGATGAGGGCAAAGGAAAGATACGAATGAAGTAATAAAAGAAATCTGAAGAGGGAGAGATCATTTATGACTGGGGAGGATCAAGAAAGATTTTAAGTTTGGTTTTAGATATGCTGAATTTTAGTTGAATGCTATAGTATCCTGGTGGAGGTACTTAGTAAGCAGTTCACAAGATAACAGAAGATTCAAAACTTAAATTCAGGAGACAGGAGTCAGAGATGGAAATAGTGATAAACAATAACAATGAAAGCTACGCAGGTTTTTATTGGATTATTTTGAGAGAAAGGTGCTTATTTTGGTTTCAGGGATGTTGATTTTGAAGTGCTGATGGAATATCCAAGGGAAGATGCTCATAAAGCCTTGAAAATACAGAAAACTGGAACTTGAGGAAAAGGATAGAAATGGATATGGCTTCCTCTGCAGAGATATGATAGCTGAAGATGGGGGTTGGGGATGGGGAACCAAGACTTTGGGACACCCTTTATATCTGTTAAATAAGGGTCTACTGAGTTAAGTTCCCAGAGGCCCATTGCCAAAGGGTTGGTCACCAGGTAATAATTGGGGGGCGGGGAAGAGACAAAATTAATGTGCTTTCTTCACAACTTGGAAGCATTGTGATTTATGTTAGTGGAGGGAGTTACCTAAATACTCACTTCTATACACAACACCTCAAATTATTTGAGGGCTCATTTGAGCTTTCTAGGTAGTAAAAATTTTCATTTGAGGGTTTTTAGGTAAATTTCTAAACATGTTCATTTTAGAATGTAGTTGCTGAGCTACTAAGAAACATTTTTTTCCAGCATTATTTTTCATTTTTGTTATTTACCAATCTCATCATACAACTAGAACAGAGACGTTAAAACAAAGTGACAAATGCATGAGAATGAAAAAAAATTGACATTTCAAAATTCACAGAAAACCTCCACCATAAGTCTTATAAACACATGTCAACTCAAAGATAAGATGATTTACCTTTCATCAGCTCTAGAGAACTAATGACTGGGGGAGTAGGAGGGAAAAGAGAGGGAGGCCCTATTAATAGTAGACCCTGCTCTATTTCTGGCATCTTTTTTTGTGGTGGTGGTTGTTAAATGCAAACAAATCCTAGAAGCAGCCTTAACAGTCCCCTTTTCTGGAGAAAATATCCATACAGTATTATCTTCTAGATTTAAATTTAAACTCATAAAAATATTTTAGATTCACAGAAAATAAGCATTAAATGTATGTGTATACTTGAGGAAAAGCATATGGTGGCTGTGAGTAGGCTGCAACATATGATGAGCAGGGAATTAGAGAAGAAGGGAAAAGTGTGTTATCAAAAAATGGATAAAAAAGAGATGGTAAGAGCAAAGGATAGCAGATGGAAAGTCTATATGGTCCACTGACATCCTTATGATGTTGGGGGAAAGTGAGAAATGAGCTCAGTGTATTGGGTGGACCACTTGTGATGGACTATGTGTACACAGGGGAGAGTTGCACAGGATAGCCAAGCTTAGGTGAATTGTTATTGGCTTTGTTGGAGGGGATATCTTCTCCTTCCTCCTGTATCATCATCCTTGATTTTGGTGGTTGAGCCAGAAAGTATGATGGCATAAAATGGCAGACCAAGTAAAAGGAGAAGCAGTTTCTGGTTAGAAGGTCTCTTGGCAATTTTAGAGAAGACGAGATTTCATTCCAGGGGGAGAAGTGGAGAAGGAAGGGCCCTTCTCTGCCCACCCATAGCAAGGGTAAGGGTGAAGAACTAATGAACATTATGGTCTGGAGGAGAAAAACAATACCTGTGATTTAGGATTCAGACAAATCCTTCAGAACGAGAACTACTTTTCTTGGTCTCCAGGGTGTTTATGTTGACAGCCTTGGGTGTGACTCCTTAAAATAGGTGAACTTAGCGGTCTTGAAGCAGCAGGACTTGGTAACCCTGGTATCACTGGGCTTGGTGACCTTATAGTCAGATTTGGTAGCCTTGGTTTCAGACTTTGTGACCTTAGCACCAGATATAGTGACCTTGGTGCCAGACTTCAGATTTCAGACCCTGGTCAGATTTAGTGGCCTTGGCAAGTGTAGGGTCAGTGGTTTTGGAAACATTAGAATCAGGTTCAATATCTTGGGGCCTGGAAATTTGGTGCCAACTTCTACAGTTTTAGCAGCAATGTTTAGGCATGTGTGTCTGGAGACTGCAGTAGAGGTCTTCGGAGTTGGTATGCTTGGGCCTAGGGAACTTGGACTTGAGGACTTTGGTTCTCCAAGTCTTGATAGCCTTGGCTTGGGAACCAGTGAGTTGGGCATTGTGGTCCTGCACCTTCTTCAGTTACTCTTTACTTTTTTTCTTAGCAATTTAATTGTTTTTAGAAATTTGACGTAAGCTACTGGTCATTTTAAAGACTGGTTGTGGCATATGGTTAAATTTGACCATCTTCATACTACTGTTTGCTGTCAGACACATTGACTGTTAAATGGATTTGGAAAAATAAGATGATTAGCTCTTGTTCTAGTTCAGATATTTTACAACTAATGTATATTTACCATCCATATTTAAAACATAAGATAAACTACTTAATTACTTGGTTATTTTCCCAATGTCTTCTTCACAATGTAAAAATTGTCAACATTTTCTTTACCACAACAAAAAGTCTTTTTTTAAAATGATCTTTGAAACTCTTACAGAGACAGTGTGGTTTAGTGATTAGGGTACTGAATTTAAAGTATATTGGGTTTGAATTCTACCTCATATACTTATTAACTGTGTGACTAGAGAAAAGTCATTCAACCTTTCTAAGCCTCACAGTTAATGTAAAATGAGGACAATCATCAGACCTGTCTCTCAAGGTTTTATAGATGGTAAAGTAATGAAAGCAAAGCATCATGTCCAAATCAGCGATTATTACTCAAATCTCAGGTAAAGCAATCAATCATTCAACGAGTATTAATTAAAGCACCTACTATGTGCCAACAATTCCTACTTGCAAGGCGTTGATATTCTGAATTCTGTATTCTCAAATAAATATGTGGATTTACTGCCCATGAGTCAATTAGTCAAAAAGCATTTGCTGTATACCAGGTACTGTGCTAAGCCTTACAGATACAGACAAAGTCAAATCTCTGCCCTCAATTGGCTCCCATCTTAATGGAGAAGAAAACATTCAAATGACTATGTACATATAGGCTATATAGATATTTCTATACAACCCTGGTCTGGGGTAAGGTGTGTGTGTGAGGAGCGGGGAGGGTAGAGTCTTTAAACACTCATTCCTAAATATACATCTGTTATACACACACACACACACACACACACACACACACACACACACACACACATTGTACATGGAAGATAATCTCAAAACATGGAAGATAATCTCAAAAGGAATAAGGAAGGAAACAGGGCTCTAGGAAGGACTTTTTGCAGAAGATGGGATTTGAACTGAATCCTGAAGAAAGCCAAGGAATCCAAGAGGCAGAAGAGAACAAGGAAGGGTATTCATGGCTTGGGGAACAGCCAGAGAAAAGGCTGAGAATTAGGAGATAGTGTCCTGTGCATTGAACAATGAGTAGTCTAGTGCCATTGAATTGTAAAGTATGTGTAGAGGGAGGTAAGAAGTTAGAATACTAGAAAGGTAGGAGGAGTTCAGGTTATGAAGGGCTTTAAGCAACAAACAAGTGTAATAGGGAGTCACTAGTGTTTATTGAGCAGTGGAGTGACTTGAACAGTCCTTTAGTAAAATCACTAAATGGAATTTTTCATATTTGTATCTGGCCTAGAGAACATGAGAAATTAGAATCTTAGCATTATGTATCCTGAATATGAAGATGGCTTTATTTAAGTTACTCATTATTAACTATGATTATTCAATTCATATTTAAAACATTAATTTCTTTTTTTATTAATACTTATTCCTTTACTGTCTTACTCCAGTACCTTTTCATAGGATTGAGATGACCCTGGATTCTAGAAGGCGTGTTAAGTGAGTGCTATTCAAAGCTGAAAAGATTCCAAGTATAGCTTATTAATATAATGTATGTGACTTTCTTAAGATTAGCCTAGCTAGAATTAGAGAATCTCATCACCAGACTTGGTTGTGGTGAATATTTCCATGACAGCAAATTCTGAAACTTAACTACTAAGATTTGTACATGTCATGACATCATATATAGAAAGCATTTTACAAACTTTAAAGCATTGTATAAATACATTATTATTACAGTTAATTCATTTTAACAACTCAGTTTCGTACAGATAGTGTTGAGCACTAGTACAGTTGTGATGGTTAGATGATGATGCAGAATGTGTTTTTGACAATTTGACAGTCTGACCTTCCCATCTCTCCTCTTTTGAAAGTATTGGTGGGAAATAAAGGATATCTATCTCAGTGATCAGGAAAAACTGAAGACAGTAGGAAAATTTTATGATTTTAGGATCCCTTAAGAGCCTTCTGAGTGAATAATTCTAGGCATGGCTTAAATGGGAGCTATGATCCTCAAATTTCCTTATTGAGCTGATTTTAGGACCACAAATCCTGAAGATCTATTTCATACTTTCCTGCTAATTATTTTGACTGACTTGGATATATATATAGAGAGAGAGAGATAGATAGATAGATAGATAGATCTATATATAGAGATAGATAGATAGATAGATATGTGATATTCATCTTAAAATATGATAGAAGGCTACTGTTGCGGTCTTTTTAAAGGCTATGAGAAAGAAGTACTGAGAAAAATGTGTGTTAGAACTCTGGGTAATAACCACCTACCAATATAACACAATACATATTTCACTCCTTCCATGGAGTGTGTCAGCATTCACTCTTTGGGTTGGCTTCTTCACTAAACATACCCTTACCCTGCAAGGTCTATTTTCCCAGATAGACTATAACTATTCAGTTTTATTCAAATTAAATCAGGATCATAGGTGTGATTCTGTTGATAGGAAATATGTTTTTCCTACTCACCACTTTAGCTTTTGAATGTCTAGCCAACCTGTCTACACAATCAAACACAGTGCCATGAACCCATACTGTGTGTGATATTTATAACCAGCCAGTTGTAATAATGGCACTTTTAGATTTTGGACATACCTACTTAATCAAAAAGACAAAATAAATAAGAATACTATTATACATGTATACCTAGATATTAAATTAAATAATATATATTTATATATAGCATACTCAATATACAATTATAAGTTCTAATATGTCAAAGTCAGTGCATAAATAGTAAAATATGTCACAATACACATATAAACCAAATAGTCTACCATCATTGTACTCAATAGCTATGGCAAAGAGTAAGCATATTTTTGTAGGAACTTGAAAGTAAAAAAACATAAGATAGAAAAACACGCAACTCTGGATTATAGGTTTTGCTGTTTTTTGTCCATTTAAGAACATCTGTACCACAGGAAGGTGTTCTTTCACTGACTACCTGACTGTTAGTCCTTACCACTCTTTAGCTAGGAAAATTATCATCTCTTCTTCATTCAAAGATAACATTTATAAACTCACCATTCACTTTAACTCCCCAAATTATCAATATCAAATCAATGGTCCTTTTAAAATTATACTTCAGTGTCCAAACATTTATATAATTTTTTATTCTTCTAATATTCTGTAATTATCACAAAGTAGTTATATGCAAATGAGCTAAATGCCATAATGCCCTGTAGCTCTAAGTTTCCATGACAGTCTTTTAATTTTGGGTATCTTTTAAATTGTTTTTCTTTTTATTCATATTTCTACACTTTTAGTAGACTTAAAAAAACCTTTTCTGCCTCTTTATAACATCACATTTTTCCCCCAAGGAATCATTCTATATCCTTCACAAGTTGATTGGAATGTTTATATTCATATCACTGTTCATTTCTTATCAGAAACTGCTCAACTGTTTCTTCATGCACATATATTAACAGTTTCTCATTAATCAATAAACATTTATTAAAATCTACTACATGCAAGGTACTGTGCTGTGCCCTGGTACAAAAAACAGTCCCTGTCCTCAAAGAGCTTACAATCTAATGGAGTAGACAACAACATATAAACAAATATATGTAATATATATTTATATGTCAAGCAAGTTATATACAGTATAAATAGCAAATAAGTAGCAGAGAGAAGGAACTAGAATTAAGAGGGGATGGGGAAGGTTTCTAGTTAAAGAAAGAATTTTAATTGAGACTTAAAGGAAGCTAGGAAGGTCAGGGGGTAGAGCACAGGAGGGAGATTATTCCAAGAATGGAGGAATAGCCAGAGAAAATGTTCAGAGAAGAGAGATGAATTGTCATGTTTGTGGAGGGACTGGGAACATAATGTTATTATTTATAGTAATAGGGAAGGTAGGAGTTGTGAAGGGAGGCTTTAGGCGCAAAGATAGAGTTCTGTTTTGGGCATGTTGAACCCACTGGACATCCAGTTCGAGCTGTCTGAAAGGCAGTTTGAAATTTGAAGTTGGAGGTCAGCAGAAAGTCTGGGGCAAGAAAGGTAAGTTTGAGAATCACCAGCACAGAGATGGTAATTAAATCCTTGGTAACTAATGATATTATGAAGTAAAGCAGTATAGAGGGAGAAAAGAGGAAGACCCAAGACAGAACCCTGAGGTACACAGAGGCTGTGATCTGGAGGAGGATCCAGCAAAGGAGAGAGAGAAAGAGTGGTCAAATAGGTAGGATGAAAACCAGGAGAAAATAGTATTCTAAAAACCTAGAGAGAAGACACTAGCAAGAAGAGATTATTCAGCATTGTTACAGGCTGCAGAAAAGTCAAGGAGAATGAGGATTGAGAAAAGACCATTTGGATTGGCAAGTAAGAGATCATTAGTCATTTTGGAGAGAGTGGTTTCAGTGAAATGGTGAGGCCTGAATCTGGATTGTAAAGGGTTTTAAGAGAGTGAGAAGAGAGAAAGTGGAGGTACCTATTGTAGACTGACTTCAAGGAGTTTGCAGATTGACAGAATGCTAACAGGATAACAGCAAGAATAAAGGAATAAAATTCAGATTTTTGCAGGACAAAGGGGACAAGGGCATGTTTGAAGGCAGTAGGAAAGGAGTCAATAGAAGAAACATTGAAAATAAGTGATATTAATGATAAGTGATAATAAATATCAATAAAATATTGAAAATAAGTGATACAATGGGAATAATAAAATTCCATACAATGGGATGGTTTGAACAAGTGCAGAAGTTAGCTTTGGTAAGGAGGAAGGCCGCTAAATCATGTGAGATAGGAGTAAAGGAGGAGATGGAACAGAAGGTACATGAATGATAGGAAGAAAAGGAAAAGATGTAAGAAAAGGCAGCTCATGGCAAATCTCAATTTCTTCTGCAAAATATGAGACAAGGTTCTCAGTTGCAAGATGTAGGGAAAAGAGAGCCATGGGAGGTTTAAGGAGAGATGAAAAAATTGGAAAGAACCATCATGGAGAATAGGATGGCGAGAAAATTTCAAGGCAAAGTTCTTTGCCTCCTCTTATTAAGTATCAAAATGTTCATCTACACAAGGTAATATTTTATTTCCTTTGACATTTCATATAAATCTCCTTTACACACATAAAAACCCTTCTTTTGTCTTTTTCAATATTAAATTGCTGCAAATGAAAAGAGACTTACAGAGGGGGAGAGAGAGAGAGCACATATTGTAGAGTTGCAAAATGAGACCATTTTAATAAAGATGTACAATAAATGAAGATTGTCCTTATAAACAGAGTTTATGGTTTTAATCCTACCTCCTTTGACCTCTGGAATATCATATTCCAAGCCCTCTGATTCCTTAGTGTAGATGCTGCTAAATCTTGTGTAATTCTGATTGTGTTTCCACAACACTTGAATTGTTTCTTTCTGGCTTCTTGTAGTATTTTCTCCCTGACCTGGGACCTCTGGAATTTGGCTACAACATTCCTAGGAGTTTTCCTTTAGGGATCTCTTTCAGAAGGTGATCAGTAGATTCTTTCCATTCTATTTTCCCCTCTGGTTCTAGAATATCAAGGCAGTTTTCCTTGATAATTTCTTGAAAGATGATGTCTAGGCTCTTTTTTAATCATGGTTTTCAGGTAGTCCAATAATTTTAAATTATCTCTCTGGGGTCTATTTTCCAGGTCAGTTGTTGTTCCAATGAGATATCTCATATTGTCTTCTATTTTCTATTCTTTTGGTTTTGTTTTAAAATTTCTTGATTTTTCATGAAGTCATTAGCTTCCATTTACTCCATTCTAACTTTGAAGGATTTTTTTCTTCAGTGAGCTTCTGTACCTCCTTTTTCATTTGGTCAATTCTGCTTTTTTTTATTATTTATTTTTAACACAGTTTATAACAGATAAAGCAATTCAGACTTTTGGTCAGGTGATACTTCTTTTTAAAGCATTTACAATATGGACCAAAAAAGAATTTTCTTTTTAAACATTAACCAACTGAGATACAAATAATATTTATGTTGCTAATTTCACAAGCTCTTGACCAAATTGTCTCCATAGTATTACTAAGATTTAAAGGACCCTAACTTATTATTGTTGGTCTAAAGTCCTTTGCCTAACAGCTTAATTTTAGACAACCTCAGATGTTCCCCTACCCATAATCTATAATTGCATAGATCTGGTATTAAAGTTACAAACCTTTCGACTATAGGAAATTGACATCAATAGTAAGGACATTGCAGGGATACAATATCTCCCCAACCTCATGTCACTTCCAGGCAGGATTAGATAATCCACTTGCATTCAGACAGGCTTAAAGTCTGCCAGGTGTCAGTGGGGAAATTGAATCAGGAGAATCCCACCTCAGCCCATGCTGAACAGCTGCTGTCCCACCCTTCCCCTGAGATCACCTATGCAGTTCATACCAGCATCTCATCAGCTTACTGGCATCATGTATTAGAGGCTCAGATCACCTTTCTTGCTACTCATACCTGGATTTAGACTCAGAAGAACAGTCACTTAATAGTCCCATAGCATCTAAAAATGGCAAGTTCCAATAACCAAGTTTCAAATGTGATTATAGATTCACTTTGGCTAAGGAACATCATTTGAGGCAAGTCTTAAGTGGCTTACATGCCTTTCTATACATATTCTAGTTCCTGACTAAATAACAATCATAAAATCAAATTTACCATTAAAACCTTGTCTTTTTCATCAATGCCAAATTTTACCTGAGGTTACCTTCCTCTAGGAAATTTAGACTGAAATTCTTCTCTCCAAACTAAAGGTGTCATTGATTTATTCTCAGTAATTTATTCAATCTATTGTTTTAATACTAATTGCTTTTACCTCATTTTGTAACATGTCCAATTTTTCTCCCCATCATTCCCTTCCCCCTGCTTCCTAATACCTTGCATTTTGATTATTCCTTTCCTTAATGTACCCTCCCCTCCATCATATCCCACCCCTCTCCTATCCCCATCTTCCCTCTTTTCTTGCAGGGCAAGATGAATTTCCATACCCCTATCCCCGTAATTCTTATTTCCCAATTATATGCAATACAAATTCTCAACATTTGTTTTTAATACTTTGAATTCCATCTTCTCTCCCTCCCCGCCTCCCACCCCAGCCCTACTGAGAAGGCAAGCAATTCAATACAGACAAAATATGTGTTGTTTTGCAAAAGACTTCCATAATAATCATGTTGTGTAATACTAATTATATTGCCCTCTGACCTACCCTATCCCCACTTATTTTCCCCCCTACAATTGACCTTGTCCCTTCTCAAAAGTGTTTATTTCTAGGGACTCCCTTCTCCCATTTGCCCTCCCTTCTAACATTCCCCTTGCTCCACTTGTCACCTCCTCTCCTACGTTCCTGTGGTGTGATATAAATTTTCATATCAAATTTAGGGAGTATATTATTCCCTCCTTCAGCCAAACATGGGGAGAGTAGCTTTATTTTTCCCCCTCTTCCCTTCTGCCTTATCTCCTCCACTGAATAAGATTTTTTCTTATCTCTTTTATGAGTTATAGCCTGCCCCATTCCATTACTCCCTTTCTCTTCCCAGAATTTTCCTCCATTACCCCTTAATTTTTATTTATTTTATTTGTGGGTGTGGGTATCATTTTTTCTGATATAACACACCCTATATTCTCTATCTATCTGTGTGTGTGTGTGTGTCTATGTACAATCTCCCCAACTACCCAAATACTGAGAAAAGATTCAAAAGTTAAAAATATTTTCTTTCCATGTAGCAACGTAAACAGTTCAGCTTTAGATAGTTTTTTATGATTTTTCTTTTCTGTTTACCTTTTCATGCTTCTCTTGATTCTTGTCTTGAGAAGTCAAATTTTTAAATACAGATCTGGTCTTTTCCTCAACATAAATTCTTGAAAGTCATCTATATCACTGAATGACCATTTTTTCCCTTGAAGTATTATATTCAGATTTTCTGGCTAGGTGATTCTTGGTTTCAATTCCAGTTCCTTTGACTTCTACAATATCCCACTCCAAGCCCTTTGATCCCTTCATGTTGAAGCTGCAAGATCCTGTGTTATCCTGATTGTATTTCCACAGTACTCAAATTTTCTGTTTTTAGCTGCTTGCAGTATTTTCTCCTTGATCTGGGAACTCTGAAATTTGGCCACAATATTCCTAGGAGTTTCTCTGTTCTGGTTTCTTTCAAGAGGTGATCGATGAATTCTTTCAATATCC
>CM053770.1:110972601-110990763 GCA_028658325.1 Potorous gilbertii | reverse complement strand
TCTATAACATCAGGGCAGTTTTCCTTGATAATTTCATGGAAGATAATGTCTAGGCTTTTTTTCTGATTGTGGCTTTCAGGTAGTCCAATAATTTTTAAATTATTTCTCCTGGATCTATTTTCCAGGTCAGTTGTTTTTCCAATGAATTGTTTCACCTTATCTTCTATTTTTTCAAATTTTTGGTTATGCTTACTAACTTCTCGGTTTAACTCATAGTCATTCATTTCCCTGAACTCAATTCTCTCTTTCAACTAATTATTTTGTTCAGTGAGCTCTTGAACCTTCTCCTCCATTTGGTTAATTCTGCTTTTTAAAACCTCTTTCTCCTCATTGGTCCAATTCTGCTTTTTAAGGCATTCTCCTCATTGGTTTTTTGGACTTCTTTTGCCCTTTAATCAATTAATTTGTTTTCAGTTTTCAACAATCACTTCCATAAGTCTTAAATTTTCTCCCTCTCCTTCTCCCCTCCCTCCCCTAGATGGCATGTAATCTTATATGGGTTCTACACATAAATTCTTATTAAACACATTTTCACCTTAGTCATGTTGCATACAAGAATTAAAATTAATGGGAGAAATCTTGAGAAACAAAACAAAACAAAAAACAAGAGAAAAGAGTCTCCTTCATTCTGTGTTTCTATTCCATAATTCTTTCTCTGGATGTGGATGGTGTTTTGTTTCAAGAATCTTGGAGAAAAAGTCCTCACATACTGTGGCTGTTATTATATAATGTTTTCATGATTCTGCTCATTTTTACTTACCACTGGTTCATATAAGTGTTTCCAGATTTTTCTGAATTCTACCTGTTCATCATTTTTTATAGCACAATAGTATTGTTACATCCATATACTACAACTTGTTTAGTCATTCCACAAATGATGGGCATTCCCTCAATTTCCAGTTCTTGGTCACCACAAAAAGAGCTTCTATAAAGGGTTAGTCTATTTTTAAAGGTATTATTTTATCCATCATTTTTGGGTCTCCTTTTTCAAGTTGTTGATTTGTTTTTCATGATTTTCTTGCATCACTCTCATTTCTCTTCCCAATTTTCACTGTACTTCTCTTACTTGATTATCAAAATCCTTTTTGAGCTCTTCCATGACCTAAGACCATTTCATAATTTTCTGGGAGGTTTTAGATATAGGAGCTTTGACCTTACTGTCTTCCTCTGGTTGTATACTTTGATCTTCCTTCTTGTAAGAAAAATACCTTTTCACCAAGAAAGTAACCTTCTATAGTATTATGTTTCCCCCTTTAGGTCATTTCCTCAGCTACTTACTTGACCTCTGAGCTTCTTGTTAGGTGGAGGGTGCACCGCCCTAAGTTTCAGGAATTTTGTGCTGCTGCTTTCAGAGATATCTCCAGGAACCTCTAAATTCTCAGCTCCTTTAAAGTAGTGTGATCAAAGGAGAAGTGTTTACTCCTCTGTTGGCCTGTGCTCTGGTCTGTGGAGTAACCACAAGCACTATTCTGCCCTGGAACTTCAAGTAGGACTCTCTGTCCAAAGTTGTTACCAGTTCTGCCATGTCAGTGATCCTCCTTGCCCCAGAGACTGTGACCCAAATCACCCTCTTGATTCCCTCACCATCTGTAGGCTGAAACATCCAGAAACAGCCCAGACACTGCAACTGCCCTAGGGCTAGGACTGAGGCCCCATCAAGTTCCCAGGTGAGAATGCTTTCTCACTGACCTTTGAAGCTGTCTTCACATTTGTGGGTTGAGAAGTCTGGAAACTGCAGTGCAGTGATTCAGTGCCCTGAGGCTTGCTCCAGTCCTCCTGGGCTCCACTCTGAGTCTCATGCAATAGACCTTCCTGTCTGTCTTCCAGATTGTCTTGGGCTAGAAATCTGTTTCACTCTGTCATTTCGTGGCTTCTGCTTCTCTAGAATTTATTTAGTCACTTTTTACAGGTATTTTGAGGGATTTGGGTGGAGAACTCAGGCAGGTCCCTGTTTCTATTCCACAATCTTGGCCCTGCCCCCCACTTTGACCTCTTCTAAGTCATCTCTTGAATCAGCCCCTACTCCCTCAGTAAGGATCATAAAGTGCCCAAAATCTGGTTGCTATTTTTCCCAGAAGAATTTCTACAAAGTGTTTTCCGAATAGTTGAGATGTATTTTTAAAGGACAAAAAGAAAAGAAATGTAAGAGTCATTTTCATGGCTCATTATAAAAGACTGGGAGCAAGTTACTCATCCTTTTGAGGGATCTAGCACGTGTTCTAATTATACAATGCTGAAATGTCAATCATCAGGCTGAGGCTTCCTAGCAACTTTGCACCCCTCCTTAATTGAATGCATCTGCATGAGAAGCATCCTGGTTAAACCACAAAACTAGGCAAACTGAAGTAATGTTCTCTCTATTTTAAAATTAGCTTAAGAATTAGGAGCAAAGAACAAGGAGGACTCCTTTTTTACACATCTTCCCTATGAAGTGGCTTTTGTGACGAATGCAATCAAAATAATTCTATTCTTCCATCAAAATTCTGCAGACTTGAGATATGTAAAATGGTGGGAATGGGAAACAAATGAATCCTAACTCCAAAGAACCACTGTTCTTTATTTCTGGCCCCATTTAAACTACAGATCCTTTAGGTAATGGATGAGAAGTATAGTTTTGAGTTCCCCTCTGGGCATCCTGAAAAACAAATGGATAAACCAGAGGAGTAAGGGTCAAGGGGCATGAAACAACACTCAATGCACCAGAAGCAATTAGCCTTGAAAGCCTAGATATCCGGCCTTCCTAACTATAATCATGATAAAAAAAACACTTAATCTATAAAATTTGGGAATATCTACATAATATGGAAAAATCCCTTTCTACTCTGATGTGTTATCATTCTGTGCTTCTGTTTTTCAATGTAAAAAAACAGTATAAGTGGAAATTTCTTGTACATTATGGAAAAGTCATCAGATAGAGTGTCTTCTTAAGCGTTTTGTTCTTTTCCTCTTCTACCTTTCACTGGAGGGGAAATTATCTTTTTGAGCTTTTGTAAAATTACATATAAAAAGTCACACTTCACTGCGTGACAACAAAAGCATTCCACGTTGTTCAAAATATCTCTTTGTTGAATTATGTAATATCCTGGTAATGTCCCCCCACCACCTTCAATTATACCCCAGGCTCCTGGGACAACACTAAAAAACCAATGGATAAATTGGAGGAGTACTCAGCAGTCAGATCTGTTTACATTAGTACTGGCCTCTATCACTCAACCCACCAAATCTCTCTTTACTATTTTCCATTGTGACTACTTAGTTATTATTTGGCCTCTATTTTAAATGCCAAAGAGAAAGATCTTTGTCTTGGAAAGGACATAACAAAAATGATTAATAGGAAGCTGAAACAAAAAGAAGCAGGAAAATAGTGAGAGAGCCCCTAGTTATCTTTAATGAAATCAGATTACCAGGTCAAACTACATCCCACAATCTTCAGAGAAGTGCTTAGTATGTTTTTTTACTGAACCACTTCAGGGGAGAAGAGGAGAGGTGATCCAGAACTGGAAAGGGGCAAATTATCCAATTTTCAAGAAAGAAAATAGCTAATTCTAGCTGACTAAAGTTTGATTTCAGTTCCTAGAAATATTCTAGAATGTATTATTGATGGAATGATGTGTGAATATCAGAAGATGAAAGCACTGATCACTAAGAGTATGAAAGTAATTCGTCAAGAACAGGTCATGATGGACTAAATGTATTTTCTTTTCTCATAATGTTACATCTTATATATCAGGAAAATGCTGTTTATGTTTCACCAAACATTATAGAAAGGCATACATGCTCTACTTGTGGACAAGATGGAGTAAAGTTGGTGAAGCAAAAGAGTAGCTAAAATGTTCTAAACTAATTAGGTGACCAGACTCAGAGTAGTTATTAGTAGCTTATGTCAACATTGAGGGAAACTTCTAGGAAAGTGTTCCAGGGATATGTATGTGTTTGGATGAAACAGTAATCATACTTATCACATTTAAAGATTGAAAATCTGGAAAGGATGGGTAACATATTGGACAAAGATGATGGAATCCACAAATATTTTTTCTTTCCTGTTTCAAATATATAGTCAAGCAAAACAAACTCCCTCAATGGCCATGTCAAATGCGGGCATTTTTCTCAGCTCATTTTCTGAATCCATCATCTCTTTCTCAGGAAATAGATAAGTAGTAGGTTTCATCATTAGTCCTCTGGAATTACAATTGGTCATTGGACCCAAAAAATATTTTGATGGATTAAAATGTTGGGTTAATAATGTGAAATTCCTGAGAAATATAGTTAATGTTCTGTGCTTGAATTTTAAAAAAAGTATTTCACAAGTACAAAATTGGCAAAGCATGGCTACACAATGTACTCAAATAGATGTGGGATCTCATGGATTTGAATGTTTCCTTTAATGGAACACAGGCTTAACCAGAGTAAATGGTGTAATAAGCTACCAAAAAAAGCTAATGTGATGTTAGGCAACAGTAATAGAAACAAAATGTCCAGAACATGGAAGACAGTCATCCTGCTGTATTGTACTCTGGATTGGCCATGTAGGGAGTATTTTAGATATGGACACCACATTTTAGAAGACACTGACAAACTAAAGAAATATACAAAAGAAGGTGACCGGGGTGGCAATAGATCTTGAAACCATATCACTTTATTAAAGGCATTTAAAATCTTCTAAAATCTGAATTTTTTGGTTTTCTTTCCAGTCTTACCTCACATTTTTCCTTTTACTGTGTTCTCCATTTCAGTCAAACTGGTGTGCTGTTACCTACACTTAGCATTCTATCTCCTGTTGGGTCATTTTCATTCATGTCCAAGTCTTCATGACTCCATTTGTGTTTTGGTTTTTTTTTGGCAAACATACTGGAGTGGTTTTGCCATTTCCTTCTCCAGCTCATTTGACAGATGAGGAACTGAGGTAAACAGGGCTAAGTGACTGATCCAGGCTCATAGAACTAGTAATTATCTGAAGCCAGATTCAATCCCATGAAGATGAGTCCTCCTGACTCCAGACCAGTTAATCTATCCATTGCACCCCCACCTGCCTATATTCCATCTCTTGCCTCCCTGTAAAACAGTTTTTGACAAAAACATAATGGACTAGAAATGCAGAATGAGATGTAATGTGTTCCAACATGGCTAGTGCATTGACTTGTTTTTTTGGACCATATATGTTTATCATAAGGAAGGACTTTTGCTTAGAGTGGTGGTAGTAGGTTATAGAAATAAATATCAAAAAATGCATCAATAAAACATTTTTAAAATGACAGTGAAAAAGTAGAGAATTGGACACATGGAACATTTGTTAAATCGTGTATTATTTGTGTATACATGTATGTATTTGTGTGTATACACTTATAAAGCTAAATATTTTGTATGAACATATATTAATATATATGTGGAATGGACTTCCTTAGGAAGTAATAGATATCCTGCCATTAAAAAATTTAAATGAAAGTTGGGTGACTACTTGTATGAGGGATTTTTGGTTCAGCCTGAGTTGGTCGTTGGAGATTTTTTCCATTGAGGAGATTCTGTAATTTATGTGACTCATTCAGCCTTACAACTAAATTCATCATGAAGGAGGATCACCCACCAATAATAGAAAAGCAGAAATAAATTTATTTAGCAAAACAAATACAAGCTACCTTGTCCATTGTTTGACAAATACCTCTTTCTGCCTGAACATCTTTTATTTATTGATCAACAAAGAAATAAATATTTTGTGATTACTATGTACTTGGCACTTGAGTTAATTCAAAAGATGTACATGGCATGGTCTATGCCTTCCAGTAATTTTATAATATATTTGAGAAAGCAAGACTAATGAATACATATGAAACTGAAGTGAGAAATATTAATCAACACCTAACTAACAGCAAAGTGATATGATACAGTCTGTAAGGAATGTGTAGAAAAGAGATACTTGAGAAAATCATCAGAGAAGACTTAGTGGAGGGTGTGGCACTCATGTTGAGTCTCAAAAGATGGATAAGATTTGGATATGAATGATACTTCTTTGGGTAAGAGAAACAACATAAGCAGAGTTTGGAGGTAGAAAGGAACATGAAGATTTAGTTTGTGGTAAAGTGACTGTATTAGACAATTTTTTATGCTTTGGTGAGAGGGATGGAAGGGAGAGTAGAGAAAAAGGTCAAAATGTAAAGTGGGAACAGATTGTGAAGGGATCAAAAAACTAAGTAGAAGAATTTAGACAGTACAAAATCAGGAGTCACCAAGGGTTTTTGAGCAGAAATGATTCCTAATAAAAGTGGTGTTGCATAATTATTAGTCTGGCAAAAGTGTAGGGAAAAACATCATGATTCAGAATACCCAAATGAAGAAAATTTTTAAAGGAATAGGAAAAAATAAGTCTGAGTATAAAATGATTTACTTTGCTACTCAGATTGATTTGTCATTTTTAGTTCATTCACAGACTGTCTCAAGGCTTATTCCTAGCTCCCGACCCATCATAGCTTGGCTTCCAGCCCATTCTTGGCTGCCTATCTGTAAGATATTAGACATCCTCAATAACATACCCCAGATTTCTTCAGGCAAAGTCTCTGGGTCTACCTGATTCAGAGATCCTTATTCACTGGCTCTTCAACTGTCATATTTTTCTGACTTTCTTCCAAATGGAAGAACATTTTCTCTCACTTATTTTTCCAAGTCCTAGTTTCTATAAAAGTCAGCACCTTTTATTTGTCTTTCTACTTTGTTGATAACTCCCCCAAACTTATCCAGCCAAGCAATTATAAATTAAATGAATATAAATAATTTTTGTCACATGTGGGTGTACAGGAGAAAGGGAAATATTTTTATATCCAAAGTCATGGCTTGAAATAGGGTTGAAATGGTATTTTAAAAGTCATATATTTGTAGGTTTAGAGCTACAAAAGATCATGGAGGTCTTTGAATTCAAAGTCCTATCATTATATAGATGAAGATATAGGATGAGAGAATTTAAGTGATGTGATGAAGGTCAGAGAAGTAATAAATAGTAGAGCCATACTCAAATCTAGGTCTTCTGACTCCAAAGCCAACATTTTCCCCACTATATCATTATAAAAAAATCATGAGTCAAGTCAGCAAGCATTCACTAAATACCTCTTCTATGCATAGACCAGACCAGCCATATTCAGACACATTGAAACTTGGCTCTAGCATAGTGATGTCATTTTGGTCCTCTTCCAGAATGAAGGACAACAACCAACTCTATGCTAGGCACTGCCATAAAAAGTGGGGATGCAAAGAAAGGCAAAAATAGTCCTTCCCCTCAAGGAATTTATGGTGGAATGAAAGAGATAACATGAATAAGATACTGTATAACCAGGACAAACTGGAGATAAGTCCAAAGAGGAAGCACCACCATTAAGGGGGACTGGAAAGTGCTTCTTGCAGAAGATGAGAATTTAGCTGAAACTTGACGGAAGCCAGGAGGTGGTGAAGATGAGGGAGAGATTCCAAGAATTGGAGAAAGCCAATGAAAATACACCTTGGTCAACTCACACTTAGACTATTCTACAGCCTATTGGTGGGCCTGCCTCCCTTAAATTTCTCCCCACTCCAGTCCTTCCTCCATTCAGTCACCAAAGTGATTTCCCTAAGGTCCCACTATGTCACTCCCTACTCAAAAAATTCTAGTGACTCCCTATCAACTCCAATCAAAGACAAAACTTTCTATTTGGTGTCCAAGGGCCTCATAACCTATTCCTGCCCTGTCAGTTCTTCTTATACCTTACTCCCTACCACACACTGATTGTTCTACAAATAAAATAGTGCATCTCTCAGCTTCAGACATTTTTCTTGGCTATCTCTCATGCTTCGAACATGCTCCCCTCCTCATCTCTACTTCCTGGCTAACTTGGCTTCCTGTAAATCCCCCCAAAAATCTCATCTTCTATAAGAATCCTTTGCAAAGCCCTCTTAATTCTAGTGCCTTACCTCTCTTAGTACCTAGTTATCTTGTTTATAGCTTGTTGGGCCATAAAGTCCAAATGTCCATTTTAGAAGAGAGCTGCACTCATTTCTTACCTGACTCCACTTTTGGGACTTTTCTGACTGAATTTTCAACCCAAGGAAGTTCTTTTTTGAAGGATAATTTCATCATCCTGGGAGATCTCATCAGCCTTGGTACTCTACCTCATCACTACCCTTCTCTTCTCAGATTGGATAGTGAGGCCATTGTAACTAGAAACTTTGATGTAAAGAGGAACTCTAGTTCAGACATTTCCTAATATTTTACCTGATTGCACGACATGGAGATTTCTCTGACTGACTTCTTCATCATGCCTCCTCATTGGGTACAACTTTCACTTTCCTCTGCCTTCTTAGCTTCCTTTTGTGTTTTATAAGATTGTAAATTCTTGATGGAAGGGTTTTTTTTTGTTGTTGTTGTTGTTTTGTATTTGTATCCTCAGTGCTTAGCACAGCCCCTGGCACACAGTAAGTACTTAATAAATGTTTATTGAATAATTTTCCACTATACTATGCTAACCCTCATGAAGAAATGTGACGAGTCAAAGACAATACAACATTTGAATCATGGAAGACTAGAATTGTTGTATTATTGACAGAAATATTAAAATCACAAAAGCCAGACTCAGAGCTAGGACAATTGAGTCCAAGTCTGATATAGGACAATTGAGTATATATATCTACTATGGCCATTGGCAAGTTAGTTACATCTGTTGCACAGGCAAATCTTAAAACTATCAGTTACAAAGCATTTGTCTGTCTACATTGGTAGAGGAGTTTCTTTAAGAGCTTTCTACCACAAAGAAATCACAGATACCCCACATCCCACCCCCTAGGGATAGGTTTGTGACAAAAGGTAATAACCCAATTTTGAGCATGAGTTTGTGGTGTCACTAGGAGTCCCAAGTGGAGAGGTTTTATAGGTAATTGAGAATGCAGGTTTAGAGTTTAGATGCCAAGGCATGACTGGAGATATAAATTTGTAAGTCACTCATATAAAGTTGGCATTGTAAGGGTAAACAAGATTACCAAGGACTAGATCACAGGAAGAGGGGAGGAGAGGGCCAAAGATGGAGCCTTGGGAAAGACCCACCTTAAGAGACTGAGAAGGAGATAAGAAATAGGATTATACATCATGGTGAAAATAGAGACCATTTATTTCAGATATATGCCTTTATCGTCTACTAAAGTTCAATCCTGAGGATTTACCATGTCATGAAGGTGACCCTGGATGGGAAGGTTATGCCATTGGAGTGGGGGGTTCTGACAAATTTTACCATTCCAGATAACCTTCACACTCATGTGAAGACCTGACAATAGATTGTATATCGATCTGCTCCCCAAAGACCAGTCTACGTGAATTTGGAGAAAACTCCTCATTATGGGATTGGCCAGCAGGTGATCCATTTTTTAAAAAAAGGCATTATACTTATTAAACTGTCTCCTAAGGTATGGAGGGCTTCTGATTAACATCAGAAGTAGGGATAAAATATTATTGAAAATAATATTTTATTATTAAAATAACAGTATTATTATTACTAAATAAAATATATTTATTTTATCCACATGAATAAAATCACAGATCTATGAAGTACTGGAGAAATTTCATACCTATACTACTTTAAGGTTGAATTTGTTGATGTGCATTTTCATGGTCCTACTTGTTAAAATCATGGGCATCCGATGGTGCTATAGGGCATACCCAATCTGTTTGGTGACTAGCAGGAGTCACTAGTGTGCTTTTAGAGAATTGTTTTGTTGTGTTAGGGTGAGATATATAAAGCCCAATTATGAAACTTACAAGGTGATTCATCTTTTCCTATAAATAAAATCAAAATGTGGCTAAACTTTAGTCAAGATTTTTAATGAAGCTAGCTTAAAAGGAAACATGTGAGATGGCAAAAAAAACTCTCTGACCTTCTTCCATAAGCCATATGAACCCTTTAGCAAGAATAAACTCTTGTAGGCAAGTGTGATGGCCAATTGAACTTTTTGTGAGTTTATTATATGAAGCATAATTCCTTTAATGACAGTTTAACAACACCTAAGGCATAACCCTAAAGTCAAGTAGGGGAAGGGTTAATTTCTTCCAGGAAAGAGCTGCTTCCCATTTTCTGTCAGTAGAGGGATGGGTCAGGATAATTGGAGGAGCTAAAGTTCTTGGGATTTGCAGGGGGCACAGGGGAAAATGTAACTGGCAAGAATTGAAATCTAATTATCTTTCAGCTAGGAAATAGTAACCAGATGTTTTCCTCCATATAAAATGAAGATTTAGGGACAACTTGGGGGAGTTGGTAGTAAATAACAAAATATTAAAGAGACTATAAAAATATCCAACTTATCTGACTATGATTATAATTTCTGGTTTACTTGGAAGATGTTTTTGACAGATGAGATAGGTTGCAGTAAAAAATATTCATATTAGCTTTTAAGAGGTTCTTCACTCTTTGGGACATTTGTGACCTCAGTGAATAAACAGTTATGACTTTCCGTTTAATTTATGTCCATATCTAAACTGAATTCTAATTGTTTTAAAGTTTTCAGCAAGGCTAGGATAACAAGCTGAAAGGTAGATCAACCCTCCTATCAGGATGTGAGGAATAATCTTATCTTACCAAAAACTCTACATGGCCATAAAGAAAGATTTTACTTATCTTTCTCTTGTCAGAGACTGCAGGAGATTGGTGACACCTAAGGAGACACACCCATTCAGACAATCACAAAACCCTTTATGTCTTATCCTGATTCACATTTCCCTCCTCTGTTCTCCATTGGCAGGATGCAATTTCCCAAAGCACCCATTGCATGTTTTTCTCCTAGATGTGTTCCCCCTTCCTTGGCACGCATTGCATGTGCATTTAAATTAGCTAGGTCTACTTTGGGGGTGTAAGTTAATATTAAACAGCTCATTAAGCATGCATACAAGCTTCTGATCTTTTACCAGGTCAGAAGTCTGGTTTTGCCATGTCACAACTCTGCTTGGAACCAGCTACTTCTAATTTACATCCCGTTATCTTTCCTGCAAGGCTGGGAATGTGTAGGTGTCACTACTGTGGAAACAGAACTCCTTCTTCTGTTTCTCACAAGGATAATATGAGAAAAACATGAGGTCTATTATCCAGGTTCTACTCCCCCTACACACACACAACTCTGTTTGATATTCATTTTGAGTTCAAGTCTATCAGACTGGGAGAATCATAGCGTCCCATAGTTAGAAGGTGTAAGAGCAAGCAAAGTGGATTTTTTGTTCTTTTCTTTTTTCAGTTTTCCAGGCTCATTGTAAACATCTGAAGGCTCCATCTCCTTTGAATCCTGGTAGTTGACAGTTGTGCTGAGTTATGTGGGCTGTGATGCCTTCTGGCTCTGAGCCTATTAGTTGAAAACTATATATACTGGGAGGTTGGTATTTTGTTTGGGAGTGAGGGGCTCACTCATGCGAAGGACCTTTTGATTCCTTGGATGGGACTCTGAGCAGCCATTTGTTAAGAGTCCTGTCCCCCACTACTCACATATTGTTAGTGCTCTCCCATCTGGTGGTGTATGTAGGTGGTTGTATTACTTTGTGAGACAGTTGGAACCCTGTCTGTTGATCTTTGTGCTAATTTCTCTGCTTGTATTTTCTCCACATGCAGGGTATTGATGTTTCCCTTGAACTCATGAATGACTTATATATGTTTAACCAAAGAAGGATTGTTAACCCCTTTGAAGCTATCTTTCATTTATTAAGTAGATCAAAGAACCTGTGCTAGCAGGCCATCCTGGGTGTGCTAGGGTGCTTGCCAATATGGATGGGACCTTATCAATCCTACTCTTGTCTAAAGCTTGAATAAAACAATTCGGCAGCTCCCTCTTACATGAAGCTTCTCCTGATCTCCCCTAGTTATTAACATTTCTTCTTCTTTATCTTGTATTTTATTTTATATTATTTATAGCAGACTTTTTAAACATATCCTACAAAATTTTATATGCAACTTGAGTACCTGTTTCTCTTCTCACTAAATGTTAAGCTCCTTGAAGGCAGAAATCGTATTATGCTGGGCAAGCCATTTAAGCTCCCTGGACCTCATTTTCCTCTATTGTAAAGTATAGGGATTTGCTTAAGTGACTTCTGAGGTCTCTTCCAAAACAAGATCTATGATCTCCAGGTCTCAGGATCATTTTTTTTTTAATTTTTACATTTTTATTTAAAGTTTTGAGTTTCAAATTCTCTCTCCTTACCTCCCTGAGACAATAAGCAATTATTTAGAGGTTATATGTGTGCAATTATGTAAAGCATTTCCATATTAGTCATTTTGTACAGACTTGAATAAAAAACATGAAAGTGAAAAATAGCATTCTTTAATCAATCAATCAATATCAGTATTCAATCAATAACAGTTCTTCCTCTGAAAGGAGATAGTATGCTTCATCATTAGTCTTTTGGAATTCTCTTGGATCACTGTGTTTCTGAGAACAGCTAAGTCATTCACAGTTCTTCATCAAACAATATTGCTGTTACTGTGTACAACATTCTCATGGTTCTGTTCACTTCACTATGCATCAGTTCAGGTTTTTCTGAGATCATTCTGCTTGTCATTTCTTACAGCACAATAATATTCCATTACAATCATGAGCCACAGCTTGTTTAGCCATTCCTCAAATGGTGGGCATTTAATTTCCAATTCTTGGTCACCACAAAAAGAGCTATTATAAGTATTTTTGGTACAAACAGTTCTAAATGGCTCTCTAGAATGATTGTATCAGTTCATAACTCCATCAACAATGCATTACTATCACAGTTTTGTCACATCCCCTCCAACATCCAACATTTTCTTTATTTGTCATATTAGTCAATCTGATAGATGTGAGGTGATACTTCAGAATTTTTTAATTTGCAACTCCATGTGAGGTTATGACCCACAATTTAAGAAGCATAAGTGGAAAAAGCTTAAGAAGCCCTGATTTAGAGTATTTTTTCTTATGACTATAGATAATCTGAAAACTGCCCATTCATATCATCTGACCATTTATCAATTGAAAAGTGACTTGTATTTTTATAAATTTGACTCGGTCATATATATATTTGAGAAATGAGATGTACTGTAGCAATCCCCCTCCCCCAGTTTTCTGCTTTCCTTGTAATTTTGTTATATTGATTTTGTTTGTACAGTATCTTTAATTTTATATAATCAAAATGACCTATTTTACATTTTGTAATGCTGTCTATAACTTCTTTGGTCCCAATTCTTCCCTTATCCATAAATCTGACAGACAAACTCTTCCTTGCTCTCTTAATTTATTTATGGCATCACCTTTTATGTGTAAATCATGTATTCATTTTGACCTTATCTTGGGATATGGTGTGGGATGTTGATCTGTACCTAGTTTCTGCCATAGTGTTTTCCAATTTTCCCAGCAGTTTTTGTAGAATAATGAGTTTCTGTTCCAAAATCTTGGATCTTTGGGTTTATCACATACTAGATTACTATGGTCATTTACTATAATGTAATTTGTACCTAATATATTCTACTGATCTATCACTCTATATCTTAGCCAGTACCAGTTTGTTTTGACAATTACCACTTTTATAATATAGTATGAGATCTGGTATGGCTAGACCACCTTCTTTTGATTTTTTTTTCAATAATTCCTTTGATAACCTTGAGCTTTTGTTCTTTCAGAAGAATTTTTTCATTATTTTTCTAGCTCTATAAAATAACTTTTGAAAAGAAATGCTATAGAAAGTGGCCTAAGTCATACCAGATCTTAAATTGTATTATAAAGCAGTAATCACCAAAACTACTTGGTAGTTGTTAAAAAAAATAGAATGATGCATCTGCGGAATAGGTTAGGTACACAAGACACCATAGTCAATGACTATAGTAATCTCCTATTTGATAAACCCAAAGACTCCAACTTCTGGGATAAGAACTCACTATTTGACCAAATCTACTGGGAAAACTGAAAAATAGTATGGCAGAAACTGGGCATAGACGAATATCTTACACTGTATACCAAAATAAAGGCAAAATAGATACACAAATTAGAAAATAATTTTTGATAGTTTGGTATGGCATTGAATAAATAGACATTTAGTAAAATAGTCATTTTTATTATATTGGCTCAGCCTACTCATGAGCAATTAATATTTCTCCAATTATTTAGATGTGACTTTACTTGTGTGAGAAGTATTTTATAGTTGTGTTCATATAGTTCCTGGGTTTTTCTTGGCAGGTAAGACTCCCAACCATATTATATTGTCAGCAGTTATTTTAAATGGAATTTCTCTTTCTGTCCCTTGCTGCTGGACTTTGCTGGTAATGTATGGAAATGCTGATGATTTCTGAGTTTATTTTGTATCCTGAAAATTTCTAAAGTTGTTAATAATTTCAAGAAGTTTTTTTTAGCTGATTCTCTAAGATTTTCTAAGTATACCATCATATCACCTACAAAGAGTGATAGTTTTGTTTCCTTATTCCCTACTCTTACTCCTTTAATTTCTTTTTTTTATTTTATTGCTATAACTAACATTTCTTTTACAATATTAAATAATAGAGACGATAAAGGGCATCCTTGTTTCACCCCTCATTATATTGGGAAGGCTTCTACCTTATCCCCATTACAGATAATGCTTGGTGATAACTTTAGGTAAATATTACTTAAGCTGTTTCAAGGATTCTTTCTGGGCCTGAGACCAGATTACATTTTTCTTTCAGGCTTCACATGCAGCCATTTTGATACCATTGTTTTCTTCTAAGTTCATGCCTTGATATTTTCTATTACCATAGTAACTTTCTATAGTCAAGCTCTTTTTTTTGTTTGGTTGTGTTTTTTTGCTTATTTATTTCTGCCTATTTTGTGACTTGGAAGAGCTGGCCTCTAGTCCTATACTGTCCCAAGCTTTTTGTGCTAGGGCTCTGGGTCTTAGTGCTGACTCTCACTGGACTTCAGGACGTAGCTGTTTGCTTTCTCTGCGGGGTAGTTTTCCCTTCTGGCTTTTACTGGGTGGCGTGGCTTCCCTGTTGGCCTTCCCTGGTTGTGGGGTTTAGCTGCTGAGCTATTCCAGGGGTTGGGTCTTGCTGCTGAGTTGCTGTGGTTATAGTCTTTCTGGTGGCTAGCTCAAGAGGAGGAATCTTCTTGCTACCTAACCCAGGAGTGGGACCCCGATGCTGGATTACTATAGAAACATGGTCTCACTGTTGGTTAGCTCCAGGGTGAGGCTTTACTCTTGGTCAGTAATGGGGTCAGGGCCTCTCTGATGCCTTGGGCAGGGAGGGGAGACCCCGGTGTGGCACCTTGCTATGCCACACAGACTGATCACTTACCTAGGGGGCTACTGGTTTGCAGTAGTGCTGGCCCTTACTAGTGGATTGCCCCCGTCTTGGAGCCTTACTGCAGCCCCCCTGCTGTGAGGTTGGCTGCTGTTACTTCTGCCCTTGGACCTTACTCCTCTCCCATCCTAGTGAGACAGACCTTTCGTTTTTTGGGGCTAGTAAACTGCTCCCCTGTTCAATTATGAGGTGGTTTCCTAGTTGTTTGGAGGGAATTTTGGGAGAGTTTCAGATAATCCTTTCCTTATTCCACTATCTTGGCACTGGGAGTCTAGAACCTTATCTTTAAAAGAAGTGAATTGGCATAGATCAGTGATCCATCCCATATGGCATCACAACTCACAGTTTAAGAAGCATTGAAGGGGTCACAAATGGAAAAAAATTTAAGAAGCCCTAGTCTAGATCTAGACCTTCTAGTTTCAGAGTTTAAATGTCTTACCAAAAAAGTCATTGAATTTGGTCTTTTCCATCGTCAGCTTTTAAGAATCCTGATAACTGCTCTACATCATAGGGTAATTTAAGTCAAACTAGGAAACTATAGTATAAGCTAAACATTCCCCCTGGAGCTCTCACCCCAGTTACCTCAAGAAAGTGGAAAAGCAAAAAAGGCTTTTAAGCACTTGGCATCCACTTAGGGCTGCTCAAATGGAGAATAGGATTTGACACTTGTAAAACTTCCTACAACTCAATCTGACCAATATTTTATACTTGCAAGGCTTTTATGATAAGAAAATAGAAAAAGATGCATTGGGGAGACATGGCCTGTGGCACACTGACCAATTTATGGCGATAATTAAGTTTACCCAATATCTAAAGGGTCAAACCGTGAGATTACTCATCAGAGAAGTGGTGTAAGCAAGCTAACACAGTTTTTGCCATTCATTCCTGGAATACAAAACTATTTCATCTCTCCTGTTTTTCCCCAGAACCAAGGATCACAACTTCCCTGTTGCAGTTGGTATCATTTTACTTATTAACTCTAGTGAAATCAGAAGTAAGCAAGGAAAGCTCCTTGCATATTGGATGAACTTCCTGTAGTATACTTATGGGAGGGCATGAGTCAAACAAGCACAGGATGGACAGGTGTGAATGGGTTGATATCTCTACCCTTGGAGAGAATACCTACATCAATAAGACCATAGATCTATTTGAGGATTTAATAAAATGTAAACATTTCTTAAAGTAAAGGGTTCTCAGAATCGTTAATCTAGAGCTGGAAGAGTCCTGGGGCCATTCAATCCAACTCCTTCATTTTATAAAAGAGAAAACTGAAGTCCAAGGAAGTGAAGTTATGGATATAATGTCAGAGGTGACATTTGATCCCCAGGTTCTCTGAGTCTAAAGCCAGAATTGCTTAATTTTATATGTGTATATATATATATATATATATATATATATATATATATATATATGATAAAGAAATCTTAGAGTCAGAGAGGATTTTAGAAATTATGTAATACAATCTTCCATCCTTTATATGTGTTATAGGAGAAACATCTCTACTCTATAAAATTAACTGCTACCAAACATATTTACCACAATGAAAAAATTATAGAGGTAAAACCTAGGTTTTATTATTAGGCTCAAGCATAGGTTTAGGCCGTTGAGAAAACCCATACTATTGTTAATATTCTGACAAGGCCTCTAGTAGGCAAAAATTGCAACATCTCAGATAAATAATTCTTTAATATATTGCAATCTTATGCATTCCTTTCAGGCCATAAAAATTAAAGAAAAGATCAATCCATAATCCTATGCTTCATTCAGTGTCAAAAGTTGAACAAAATTAGTTAAATAGGGTCAAAAATCTCATATATCCCCTAAGGAAACAACAAACTCTATAGGTAAACTAAGTCAGATTACAGATCAAACTACATTTAGAAGTTTCACAAGACTGATTATGGGGGATATTTACATGTTACCAAGGAGTCAAGGACAGTTGAGGTTCTGAGTAACTTTTCACATCCCATGGGTCAGGTTTTGGTCAGGTGAAGTTAATATTAATAGAACATAGAGATTAGGATTAGTTTCCTACAGGAGAATGCATTTGAACTAAATTCATTCCATTTTAAAATATCTCTTTGCCATGTTATTATTTTGTCAAACTCAAAACTACCTCCCTATAACTTCAACTCATTAGTTCTAACTTAATCACCTAGAGCCACATAAAGTTATTCAAATCTCTCTTGTATATCACTATTTTTAAAAAAATTGAGATACATCACATTTCCCCTAAAGTCTTTCGCTCTTCAGGATAAATGATTCCTTTAATTGATCTTCATATGGGACAATTTCAAGCTTGTTCATCATTCTGAGGTCCTAAATGGACTTCAGCTTGTCAATATCTACAATAAAATATCACTCCTCAAACTAATCACAGTACTCTGAGTCTGGTCTACTCATTGAAAACTATATTGACACCCTTGAGTAAGTTCAGTGGAATTCCTAGTTAAAGGGGGGGTGCAGAGCTTATTTTCCCATTTATAGGAATCAAAAGTTCATTGTCTACATTTTTGAATGCGTAGGCAGCTTGTTCTTACTCCAGATATAGATATTCCATCTCCTTAGATACTCCGGTATCTAAGATCCTATCAAGGGGGCCCAACCAGAAGATAAGACTCTATTGTTAGATCTTAACATATGACCTGGTAGACCTCTAAGTTAAAGGTCACTGCAATATTCCCCCCATCCAACCCCAATTATTTTCCAGTTCTTCATATTTTGTTAAGGAAATGGCTGTTTAGAGGGTTTGCCCTGACTCAGGCATCTCATACATCTCAAACTAAATTCCCAGAGATGGACTACCACTGCAGACTTATACTCAAATTCTCTTTGGGTCTGTTGAGACAGAATATACTTTTCTTACACGTCACTTTAGCCCCCTAGCTCC
>CM053770.1:110946169-110972501 GCA_028658325.1 Potorous gilbertii | reverse complement strand
GGAAAACACATATGCTTGGGAGTAACTTAAATTCTGGACTTCAAACTTCATTGTCCTCTTTCTGTCTCAGAAACTATCCATAAAAGTTCTTTGATAAATGTAGCTACTGGGTTGAACACATGCATCCACTGCTAATCTGAATTTATCTATGCTGTGCTTGATTAATACCTCACTGAATCAAACTAGACAAAGATTCTAAAGAGAGATTCTTTGAATCTCTCCTTCCAAGTTGTTTCTCTGTTCAGGTAGATTTATTCTTCAGCAGCAACTCTAGTATCAATCAATTTAAGCTTCAAGCTTAGCTGATGCGATTCTAAAATTTGTCTTTTTCTTCTCTCTCGTTTAATTTGTCTAGATTCTGGATTTTTTCTGTAAATGCCTCCATCTTAGCTTATTATTAATAATCTAGTAACCATCTTTTGCTTATGATCAGATAATTTAATTTATCTTCATAATTCAGTACTTTAATTATTGAACAGTTCTAGTGTCCATGTCTTTCCAATATACTACATCTTGTAACAATCAGAAGCATCAATATCTGTCTCAGAACTCTTGAATCAGAGTTACTAATTGTAACTCTCAAAACTCTGAATGAACGAAACTCAGAATAAACAGTTCCATATGAAAGGGCAGTATCTTAAAGGTATAACACCTAACAGTAGTATTGACCACTGGGAAGAGAGTCCTTCTGTCTTCTTCTGCTCACTATCTTTCTTTGTTTCAATGCCCCTTACTCCTTCCCCCAGTCTGTATTTTCAATTCCCTCACTTCCCTACTCCCAAAAAACAACCCAGAAAACCTGGTGATTAAAAGTACAACTTCACAAATAATGTCACTATGTATGTGCTTTATTTTGAGGTTTAATAGTGAAATGGCTTTTTGACTCTAAGCAGATCATTTAACCTCTAGGTCCACTACACAATTCTCTGTTAAGTTGCAGAAATATTCTGATCTTCACTGGTATAGAATAGAGTTCCCTTATCAGAAGTTTCCAATAAATAATAGCTAGTATTTATATAGTGCTTTACACTTGTTGTTTCATTAGATCCTTTCCACAATCCTGTGATATAGGTGCCCTTATTATCTCCATTTTACAAATAAGGAAACTGAGACTTAGAGAGGTTAAAAGTTATTTAATGACTTAACCAGGGCCACTATTAAATATTAAATTATTTAATTCAATTTAATATTTAAAGCTATTAAATATCTGGGACAGCATTTGAAATGAGTTTTTTTTAACTCCAACCACATTGATCTATCCATTATGCCACCTAGCTGCCCCAGTAGCTATAGAATCACATAATTAGACCGATATTCTGTATTAAATATGAGTCCTCCGTTTCTATTACAGCTTCTTAGAGGAAACATTCTCTTAGTCTGTTCGGATGGACCTGTGCATTCATTTCTTCTCTCGCTCTCCCTCTTCCCTTCCAGCTCCTCTCCCTCTCTTTATCATAAGCAGAATTCCTGAGTTGGAAAGAACCTTTGAAGTCATCTAGCCCAACCCCCCTAACCCTCCTTTGTAGACCAAGAAAATGGGATCTGGAGAGGTTAGTTGACAGCAAATTGTCTGACCTCAATCAAGATGGGTTATATAATTCTCCCCCAACCCTGGCTATCACATACTGAAATATTCACCCATATTCAACACAGTAGTTATCATCTGACTGTCAAATGAGAAGTAAAGATATGAAAAATAATGAGTAGCAAAGAGTTCTTTCAGTAATGGTATCTGGATAGGAAGCGATATCACTGAGGAAGGATATGCAGCATAGAAATGATAATATTCGTCTTCGCCCGCAATGCTTCTGTATAGGAAAAAAGCCCAGCTCTAAAAGGCAGACAAACATTTCCTGGTTCTGAGACACATGATTAATCATTTGTGGAGAGATACCCTTAATCATTAAATAGCATAATCAATCAACAAACATTTATAAAGAACCTTCTATGTCCCAAGCACTGTATTTGGCTCTGAGGATAAAAAAGACAAAAATGAAGCAGCTCCTCCCCTCCAGGAGCTCACACTAAGCAGATGGTTTGCCACAAAGGACTAAGCACTGATGAGAACTCTAGTATGTCAAACCCTAACCCCTTCCATACTTTTATTTTTTTAATATGTGTTACCAAAAATAAGTCCCTTAATTTGCCCATCTTCTTTTCTTTAGTAATAAAATGGGGAAAATGTGATTCTGCTAACCACCTACTTCTTGTGTTCATGATTAATAACAATGACATTGGACATTTGCAAAACATATGAATAATGTAAATGATAAGCATCGTTATTGATTTTTATTTTTTGACTTTGCTTTCCTATATCATTTCTCATTGATTCTCCAAATCATTGATTTTTCTCCTCTTATCAAACCAGTTTTGTTCTATTTAAAGTTTTTAAATAAAAAGCCAGGGATTATTACGGAGGTTTCAAAATGTAGTTGAAAAAAAATCTTTGGTGTTATTCACTTGTTTCAGTTGTGTCTGATCCTTTAGGTGTCATTTGGGGTTTTCTTGGCAAAGATACTAGAATGACTTGTGACTTCCTTCTCTAGCTTATTTTACAGAAGAGGGAACTGAGGCAAACAGAGTTAAAGGACTTGCTCAGGGTCACATAGCTAGTAAGTGTCTGAGGCTGGATTTGAACTCAGGTTTTCTTGACTCCAGCCTTGATGCTCTGTCCACTAATCTACCTATCTGCACCACATCCCCTCCTCTCCAAAAAAAAACTCTTAGCCTTGAAATTATATGATCCAGCAAGACCACATGTGACCTGACCAAAGGTCACCTGTGGTCCCACCAGTATTTTATTTTCTAACCTATTTGAGGCAAGTGGCTTAGCCTTCTGCACCCTATTTCCTCATTGATCAATCCAATCAAAATACATTTATTGAATGTCTATACTATGCCAGTTCCTGTGCTAAGTGCTGGGGATATGAATAAAATAAATCAAATTATCCTTCCTTTTAATGAATTCACTTTCTAATGTGTAAAAGGCAGAGATATTGACAAGGTACAAATACATTATAGTGAGGAGAAAGTGGTATAATAAATACGAAGCACTTCATAAACCTTAAAATGTTGAGGTCAGAGGCTTGTATTTTGCCCCTTGTATCTCCAGTGCTTAACGTAGCTAAATAAATGATATATTGACTGATATAAGTGTAAGGTATTATTTTTATCATTAATATTGACTACTGCCGTGGTGACACCCTAACGTACCTTTGATTCTATGGCCTTCTAAAGGGTCTCTTCCAAATGTGACCAGTCCCAAATCTGACAAAAATGTGATGGCCATAAATATGAAAAAAGTAGAAATTTGCCAAATATCCAGTGAAATTCAGCAAGCATGTGTTAAGCACCCAGTATACATACAGTATCACATTACATGTTAGGGGACCAAGATGAAGAAGTAGTTCCTGTCCTAACAATGTGGTTGAGTACAGGAGATGTAGACACAAATCACCATACTATCAGGAAGAATATGATATATGCCTAGTGAAAATATGAAGGCCATATGAAAGATCAGAAGAAAGAGGGCTCACCACCAGCGAAGGCATTTGCAAAGGCCTTTTGAAGGCTTTGAAGGATTGGGAAAATTTCAACAAGTGCAGATTGGACATAGAGAAGACAACTATACGTACGTAGTACATAGCTTAAGCAAAGTGAGCAGCCCAGTTTGATTAGAAGATAAAATGTCTGAAGGGGAACAAGGAGAAAGGATATTGGGAATATAGGTGGGAACCAGATCAGGAAGAACCTTGAATGGGAGGTTAAAAATTTTGTATTTTATTCCACAGTAATAATTAGTTCATTTGAAGGAAGCCAGACTGGATTACTGATACCCCAAGAAATCCATTTTCCTTGGCATCATAGTGTGGTATTACAGTATGTATGAATTCTTGAGTAGGAAAGCCTTGCTAATTTTATCACTCATCAAATAGGCACTCTGGGGATAGTGGTAACGAATCAAGAATTTAGGTCCTTCTGAAAGAATTTCTTAGCAGAAATTGGGTTGGCACTCACTGTTTATTTTTCATTTTGTTGAGTCCTCAGGGGGGATGACAAAGTGTTAGGTAAAATCTTTGTAGCAGCCTCAGCCTCTCCATACTTCCCAAAATCTGTTTTCTTTTTCATCTGAGGCTTCCAAAACTTATTACAACACTGAAGAGGAATCCCCCAAACACCACGAGGTGGAAAAAAATCATATCTTCTTGCCCATTTGCTTCAATATTTGAAAAGATGTGTGATTTCAGCTACACTTTCTCACTTCTCCGATGCAGAATTCATTCTCTTTAAGCTGTAAGAGGAGACATTTCAGGTGTTGCTGTGACCAGAAAAAAATGATCACATTGTAGTCAGTCTGCTGGTAATGAGGCTCCAAAGTAAAGTGTGGGTGGCTCCATTTCCAAGCCAACTTTAAGCTTATGTAGTTTGGTTTAGAGTCAGAGACTATGAGTTCAATTGGTGACTGCCACTCACTAGTGGTATGACTTTAAGCAAGTTTCTATCTCTCTTGTCTAGTGCCTTATTTTCCTTTATTGCAAAATGCTGGGATTGGACGAGGTGGCTGCTAGGTCCCCTCTAGCTCTATGACCCTATGGACATCCCAAGCATGTTTTCTCTCCTGAGAGTATACAAGGGACTATTTCATTTTTGTCTTTGTAACCTCAGTGATTAGCACAGTCCCTGGCACGTAGTGAACTCTTAACAAAAGAGAGGTGGCCAGTATAGTGTATAGTTCTATACTTAGAATCAGGAAGACCTGATTCAGGAAAACTTAAGTTCAAATCTGAACCTTTGCTACTTAGTGGTTGACCCTGGGCAATTCACTTAACCTCTGTCTGCCTCAGTTTCTCATCCTTAAGATGAAGGATTTGGACTTACTGGTCTCTAAGGACTCCTGGTTCTGCATCTATGATTTTATGACTGATTGAACTTGACTTGTTTGTAGCCTTCAATAATCCAGGAATACTTCTATGTCACAATGGAAGACTGGAGCAGAACATTTACAAGGATGATGAAAAAAAGAAGAGAAAGGCAGCAGCAGCTTCCTACTTTCATCTTAGGGAATAGAAGCATAGTAAAATGATAATTCATGCATATCAGTTTTTAAGGTTTATAGAACATTTTCTTTCCTTAACCATGATTCTTGGAGGTAGATCATAAAATCTTGGTTACAGAGCTAAATGGGACCTTAGAGATTATCTAATCCCACTCTCTCATTTTACAGATGAAGAAACTGAGGTTTAATGTTCTAGCATTAACTCCTTTATACATCTAAAAAAAAACTAAGGCTAGAAAAGTAATGTTACCCATAGTCATACAGCTAATAAGTTTCAGAGCTAGGACTCAGGTCTGATTCCAAATCCCAAAAGTATTCTTTCTGCTATATCACATTCCAATAGACTGCAATGTCTCTGAATGTTCTTAATCCCAGAACATTTAGGTGACAGAGTATAATCAGTTTCTTCTGCAAGGACACAGTGATGTATATGACACTGCTGTATCTGTTGCATGCTAGACTGTATACTGCAGAAATGGGACTTGGCTGAGATAATGGCATCCCTATGTCCAGGTGGCTGAGACAAGCACATTTCTGCTTTTCACAATAAAGATTTACATTGCCTAATCTTGGACTTCAGGAAAGAAAACAAGAGATGCTTACCACCATCATGGGAGAGCCTTCACAGCAGTATCTAAACTACTACCCATCCTCTACTACGTTCAGTAGGTCAGATCAATTTTTTGCTCCAGGGGTCCTGCTGGTGTTGGTTGTTTGTGTGCAGTAAACTATTGACTACAAACACTAGTAATTGTGGACCAAATGTACTTAACCATCATGATATAATGTTTCTTGTGTTCATGTCCTACTGTGATAGTAAACTCCATGAAGGTATGGACTTTGTCTTGACTCAACTTTGTACTCTTTACTCCCATATCCTAATACATTCTTCTCAATAAACTAAACAGTTAAATGTTTGCTGAATGAATAGATAAAATATCAACTTTTTTCTTTTTTAAAAAATTTCTGAACTTATACTATATTATATTAATTTATATTGTATCTACTTATATTTAAAATTATTATTTAATGTTTGGTGTTTAATGACACAGAGGATGGAATACTAGGACTGGACTCAGGAAGGTTCATCTCAAGTTCAGATCCAGTTAACTGAGAGGAAGAAGAAGGGTGGGGCTTGTAACAAGTATAGTCAAATAAAACAGTTCCATACAAGGGTTATGTCCCAAAATGTACATGTCTACTCCTTATGTCCATCAGCTCTCTGTCAGGAGGTGGGTCACAGGTCCTCCAGAAATATAGTTGGCCAATGTCTTGATCAGAATTCTCAAGAGTTTTAAAGTTATCATTTTTTTCCCTTAACAACGTTGTTGTCCTTCTATAAAACTGTTCTCCTTTTTCTCCTTACTTTATTCTGCATCACTTCATATTATCCAGGATTCTCTCAAATTGCCTCTTTTGTAATTCCTGCTAGTGTAAAAACATTGCATCACATTCATATACAGTCATTTGTTCAACCTTTTCCCAACTGTCTATGAGGCAATGTAATGCACCTGCTTTCAGTTCTAGTTTATTTTCTGTTCTCTTTTCTTTTCCAGGATAAGAAGTTTGTTTTACTTGGAATGATCACCTTCCCATCTCCAATTTTTCCCCCTGTTGAATTTATTGTATTTCTCCAAGTACATCAATTCACAATTGCATTTTCCATGTATTTCTCCAAATGCACCAATGCACAATGTCAACATATTGTGTGTTTGTTCAGTCCTCCTTTGTCCTTTTCAGATAAGAATGAGGTTCCCTCCTCCATCCCTTCCTTCATGTTTTATAGTCTTCTCACATACTCCAGTTATGAGAAATAACAAATTCTAACATCTTATTACTTCTTTCTATACAGCTATATTTCTCCTTTTTCCCTACCCTATTCAAATCCTCAGAACAGAACCAATTGCCCCATGCCCCTTCTCCTGAGACTTCTGGTTTTCTTATTTGACTCAATTTTCCATGAAAGTGTTTTATAATGATGAATGTGATAACAATTCTAATAACTAATATTTATATAGTATTTACTATATGCTGAGTTCTTTACTATGATTATTCCTGATAAGCTGGTGGTATCATTATCCCCATTTTACAGATGAAGAAACTGAGGCAAACAGGTTAAATGACTTGTCCAGGGTCATACAGCTAACATCTCAGGTCTTTTCTGACTCCAGGCCCTGCTCTTTATACACCTCAACACTTACTCAGAATCAGAAAGGGCACTAGTTCCTTCTCTTCCTGTTAGAATGTCAACATTACATCATCATACAATCTCCTTCCCATTGCTCAAATAAATTTACTTTTTTAGGTTTCTCTGGACTCTTATGGATGTATTTCAAAGATTTTTCTTACCTCTGATCTTTTCAGAGAAACGTTTGAAAGTCTTCTGTTACATTAAAGGTGTATTTTCCCCCCAGCAGAATTACACTCAGATTTACAGGATGAATTATTCTCGGTTGTAAAACTATATATTTTATCTTTTGGAATATTCTAAGATGTCCTCCCATTTAAAGAAGAGGAGAAAAGGGAACCAAGGGGAGGGAATATGCATTTGTGTAATATCTACTTTATGCTAAGCACTGTGCCAAGTACTAAAGTTGCATGGTATTACGTGATCTGTCATTTGGTATCTGAACTGCTTCTTTCTGAATGTTTACTATATTCTTTTCTTTGATAAAGAAGTACTGGATTTTGGCTGGGCCTTTTACATTTGGAATTTCTTTTAAGAGCTGATGGGCAGCTTAGTTCTATCTTTTACTTTGGCAGCAACTAGATAGCTAGATGGAGTGGAGTGGGTTGAGTACAGAATTTAGAATTATAAAGACTAGTTTGAATCCTTCCTCAGACCCCTGCTATTTGTGTGACTGAAGAATTTACTTATCTCTGTCTGCTTCATTTTCCTCAAATGTAGAAGTGGGATAGTCGTAGTACCTACCTCCCAGAGATGTTGTGAGGGATCGCATGTAATAATGTTTTTAAAGCAAATATAATATAAATACAATGTTATAGTGATGATCATGAAGAGGAAACAAAGAAGAGTCTGTTTCAGTTTCCTCAGTGTAGAATGAGAATAATTATTGAGTTGTTGATCAGATGAGATAACATTGGTAAAGTGCTTAGTACACTGTCCAGGATACAGTAGGAGATGGATAATGCTTGTTTCTTTCTCCTTCTCTATTTTGCCTCTGTTTCTAATGAATGTAGGCAGTTTTCTCTATTACAGTTTTTTGAAACATACAGACTTTTTATTTAATTGTAGGTTTCTATGAAGACAATGATTCGCATTACTCTCCTTTGCCTGTTTTTAAGAGCAATTATTTTGATATCAGATATATTTTTCTTCCATGTATTCAATATTTTTCTTTTTTTTTAACTGTCTTATAAAGTCATTGACTTTTGTTTAGTTTGTTTCGGCTTTCAGGGACTCCATTTCTTAGGTAAAGTTACCACTTTCTTTTCCAAGCTACTAATTTTCCTTCTATTTCTTTCCCTAAGGGCTTTTATTCAATTTATTAAATCCCTTCTAGGTATTCAAGTAGTACTTATGGAAAATCCATTTTTTCCCCTTTGATTCTCTATTTGCCATTGTTAGGAAGTTAGCTTTGCAATTTTAAAAAATATTATATGAAGTTTCTTTGTTTTTTAATTTACTCATCTTGGCAACTTTTGTTCCTGTACTGGGGCTTTGTGTAAAGGTTAAACTCTACCATGTTCTATGTTCTTAGTTTGGGTAGTTGAACAGCACCTGGGTCCCCAAATTGACCTCCACTGTCCAATATTCACCTTTCCCCATTTCCTTTTCTCTATATATTTCTCCCCACTAGATAGTCCATGGGAAGGGTGACCATAACTTAGATTTTCTGTGACAGTGCTAATTTAAGATATTTTGTCCTATGCAGAAATCCAGGGAAGAAAAAATTCACTTGTCATATAATTTGTCCTGAGTTTTGACTAGAAAATATGATCACCATACCCATGAGAATTCTGTATATGGGTTGAGGAGGGGATTTAATAATTTTGCAAGCATTTATTCATCCACTACTATAGGCCAGACATAGGCACTTGGGATACAGACAAAGCAGTGCCTACCCTCAAGAATCTTGCACACATAAAAGTATATATGAAGTAAGCACTCTAAAAGAGCTCTTTTCAAATGTCCTCATTGTATTTTTAGTTTCAGTCTCCTCCTTTTATTGAGTTTCAGAAAAATCAGGAGTGTATTATCATTGGATCATAGATTCAGACCTAAAAGGAACTTTAGAGGTTGTATAGTTATATCTTCACAATTTTACAAATGGAGGATCCACCCATCATGCCCCAGCAGGTAGTTGTGACATGCCCAACATTACAGAAGTGTAATTTAAGCCAATGTGCTATATCCCGAAGTCCAGAACTCTGTCTTCTGTATTGTTTGGCTCTTCCCTTTGCTTCAGCAAGGAGAGGACAACCACAAGCAAAGGGGAGCAAAAGTCAGTATTAGTCCATGTCTCTCAGTTTCCTCCTAGGAATAAAATCATGGAACCCTGGATGGAACTCTGGATGCAAATTGAAATGTCTATTTCTTGCAATATTTTAATGTACATAAAGGGGTTTTTTTCTTTGATTCTTTTTTTTTCCCAAAGAAAGATGAGAGAGAGAGAAAGAAAGAAGGAAAGATTGAGAGAGATTAAAGTTGTTTTATTTCACAACCTCCCACTCTGTTTTTTTAAAGAGCATTTTGAAATTCATTTATAGAAAAAAGCAATTTATCTATTTCCCCTGCTGGGGTCGGCCAGGAAATACTTTTAAACATTAGCATTAGCATTTGGTTTTGTAACTGCCAGTGCTGTAGTCTATTTGTGGGATTGCCTACCCAGACTGCAACACTAGGGAAAATTCTGGAACAGTATAATGCTGCTAATTTTATTGAACATAAGGTTTTCCTGCTGAGAAAAGCTGGAGTGAGGCAGGAGTTGGGAAACTACTGTGAAAATTCTCTTTACCTTAACAGAAGTAGTCTCAGCATCTACTTTCCTTTCTTCTTTGTGATGTGGGTGTAGAAGACTGCACATTGTTTATCACACCAGCAAGAACTTCACAAGATGTGCAGCAGCTGCACAATCACAGGAACAAACATGTTGGAACCTCCGCGAAGGAAGGGCAGCAGCCTCAGTGAAACAGGTCTCTATCTGATGCTACAGAATGCTCAGGTAACTCAATCTTTCCAAGACATTAGTCATCAGTTAGCTTTTTGTCCCAATGTTTGCAAAATCCATCTTTGGCCAGTCTTCCTTTTTTTTCACCTGCCCTCTTGTCCCCTAACACTTTCTCAATGATAGTCCTCTTTACCATGGAAGCTATAGCTTCTTCTTTTGTTGCTTCTTATTGGTAGCACATTCTGCTAATTTTGATCACTCTGGATATATGAGAGACATCAAACTAGGGCATCCATAAGTCATGGATTTTAGAGATGAAGAGAGCTTATTCATTCATTAAACAAGTATTTAAAGAGTGCTTATTATGTGGAAAGAAAAAGAATTCTCCTAAGTTCCAGAAATACAAAGGCAAAAACAAAATGGTGCCTGTCTTTACATACATCACAACATATATATAGAAAATGGATAGAGGATAGGCACTAGACCTGTGATTTTATTGGTGTGAGGAAATTCTCTCTAGAGGAAACTCCTACCAGCAAAGGCTGGCAGGTTTTCTACAACTTAGAGGTACAAGGAGTGGCCTGGAGCATGGAGAGGTTTGGTGACTTTCCCAGGGTCAATAGTCAGAGACAGAAGCCTTATTCTTCTTCTTCTTTTTCTTCTCCTTTCTCTCCCTCTCCTTCTTCTTCTCCCTCTCCTCCTTCTTCTCCTCTTTTTCTTCTTCTTCTTCTTCTTCTCCTTCTTCTTCTTCTTCTTCTCCTCCTTCTTCTTCTTCTTCTTCTTCTTCTTCTTCTTCTTCTTCTTCTTCTTCTTCTTCTTCTTCTTCTTCTCCTCCTCCTCCTCCTCCTCCTCCTCCTCCTCCTCCTCCTTCTTCTTCTACTGCTACTACTATAAATAATAAGTTAGAATTTTTATGATACTTTAAGGATTGCAAAGTGCTTTACATAGTGCCATATCATTTGATTCTCACAATAATCCTTTGAAGTAGGTACTTTTATTGTGACTATTTCACAGATAAGGAAACTGAGACTAAACGAGGTTAAATTCCTTACTTAGACCACTCAGCAGCTTAGTGTCTGAGGCACATTAAAGTCTTCTTGACTCCAATGCCAAAATTCTATCCAACCAGTCACCTACATGTTCCTGAAAATGGGATTGGGTATGGAGAACACTAATGAGGGAATTAGGAAATGCCTTGTGTAGGCCATACCCTTGAGAGATCATTTTGTGAGTACTATCCCTGTCTTTACGGTATTATTAAATTCATCTTATTCTGAAAAATCATGTACATAATAACTTGATCATGACTATCCCTCCATTAAGTGGTAGAGGGGAGGCTACAGTAAAAGTATTTCCCCATTCAAGTATCTGGATAATTTACCAGAGAGTATGTTTACCTGGTATTATGTCCGATCCATTTTTAAGGTTGACATTCATGATCTCACATATGACTTCTTCCCAACCCATTCGGTGGCACAGTGGATAGAGTACTGGAACTGAAATCAGGAAGACTTGAGTTTACATTGAGCCTCCAACATTTCCTATCTTTGTAACCCTGGCCAAATTGCTTCAATGCTGTTTCCCTCAGTTTCTACAGCTCAGTTTCTACAGCTGTAAAATGGGGGTAATAGTAGCACCTACCTAATCCAATCCAATCCAATCCAATAAGCATTTATTAAAACGCTGCTATGCATCAGCTACTGTGCTGTCTGAAGATACAGTTAGTAAAAAGAAAGACAGTCCAGGTCTTCAAGGGGCTTACAATCTAATGAGGAGTGGGAGTGGGGAGGACAATCTATAAGAGGAGGAAAGAAAGAGGGGGGATGAAAGCAGGGAGCACCCAGCTCTTGTTCCAGAGAGTCAAGCCAAACTGACTGGTAGAGTGAGCCAAAAGTCCAGTTTCTGCCCTCTATATAAGAAAGTATTGAGAGAAGTTTAGTATTCCACCTTCCCTCCCTCTAATCAGAGGGGAGAGGTGGTTAAGGGACATGACTGGAGTTAGCAGCATGCTGATGAGATTTGAGGCCATGAGCTTTAACCTGAGATGGGCATCTTATTCCTTGAAGCTGAAGGGAGGCATCTCAGCAGTTGTAGAGTGGTGTGAGAACTTCACAGGATTATTGTGCGTGCTTAACAAATGCTTCTTCCTTTCTTCACACCTTCCAATCATGACCAATATCTTAACTTTATAGTCAGAAATAAAGGCAAAGAAGGTGGGAAATGAAAGAGAAAAGTGCACACGATTAAAGTATTGTGGGATCTGTATCTTCTGATATATGACCCCTGGGATCACACATGTGTTAGCTGATAGTTCACATAATGATGATGACAGTGACTGTATTAGTGATCCTGAAGATAGCAAATGAAAGTCAAAGATCTCAGTCTGTAGAGAGAAGTTAATTGAACTTTAAATACATATTTCCCAAAATAATCTTCATTTGAAAATCTGAAACTATTTTATAGATATTCTTTGTCCTATCCTATCAATTGAATGGGGGCAGGCATGAGGCCTTCTTAGCAGAAATTTGTCTTCATTGGGGATGGTCAGCTTAAGAGAAGAACTAACCGCTATTTACAGGGATAGAAACAAGACATTTGTCAATTCCTAGAGCTTTATGTTAAGCCACGAGTCCAATATATCAGAGAGCAATTGATAATACTTAGGAGAAAAGCAAAGATGCTAGACCCACAAGAGAGTCCCTTACACATCTGCAAATACTGGTGGCAATGATTTACTTTATATCTGTGTCCAGATATGAAATTATAGCTCATGAGTAGGAAGAAAAATACATTGGAACCGCACAAGATTCTGAATTGGCTGAAACACAAGGCAAATGCTATGAAGTGGACATAGAAATGTCAGCTCTTCACAGTAAAGACAGGAATATAAACCTGGAATGTAGAAGGCGATGGCCTTGCCCTTTTCATTTATGTTTTATTCTTGCTACTCTTCATAAGGTCATATATCTAGAAGTGGAAGGGACCCCAGAAACCATCCAGTCTAACTTCCCTCATTTACAAATAAGGAAACTGAGGCAGTGTGGGATTGTTTTTCTCAAGGCCATAGAAGCAGTAAGTATCAGAAGTGGTATGTGAATCCTGTTCCTTTGACTCCAGAGACACCATTTTCCCCCTATATTACACACGTGCCAGTGAGCAACAATCTCCTGAGCAAAATGAGTTGTGCAGCCTTGGCTTCTCTGTAGATTCTAGGGGAGTCTATTATTATTTTATTATTCAAATCCTTGAACTATAGTTTGGGCTACAAGACCTTCCCTCAGTAGTTAAACAGGAGTTATAAGGAATTTTCTAACTTTGACTTTAAAATTTCTAACTTTGACTTCAAATTAGCATTAGATAGAGGTATTCCAAAGATTAGACAACATGGGCATGGGTCATTCAGGTTGGATATTTTGACTGTCTGGTTAGGTGTGGTGACTTAGAGCTATGCATCAAAAGAGCTCAATATACCCTGGTCAGGGAGAGGCTTTCTGGTCATCACACTTTATTTGATGGGAACAATAGGCCATAGTTGACCCTAAAGGTTAGTATATTTGGAAGCAGATAACTTGGAAACCAGAGATATAGAGCAGAGACAATGTGATGCCCAAAAATGATATGATTCTTAGTAATGAGCTCTGTGATGATATCACCAGAGGACATTGGTAGCCCTATAATATCAGAGACATTAATTGCTCCAATCACAAATGTGCTCTGGTCACTTAAGTTCCTGTTGTATCCTCTGAACTCATGTTCCCTACAAGACAATGGGTTTGAATGGATCCTGACTCTCAACATGCCTTCTCAAAATTTTGTGTATGAAAAAGGATGCCTTCATTGTTCCATATAGGACATTATCAAAAGAGAGAGATTATTAAATTCAGTAGCTTTGAACACTATATTTCCATCAACTTCTTCTTGTAGAAGCATCTTTTTTTGAGTGGCCAGCCCCCTAACTTTCACTGCACTCTTTGTGTTTAGCTTGATGAGCTATACCTACAAATACAAGGAAGAAAGAATAACTCTGAGGTCAGTTCTTCCATCATTTAAAGTCTTCTAAGACATAAATTCATAGGCATGTGTGAGGGTATTGATCTCAAAATGGTAGGGATCTGTATAGTTAGAAAAGATGTCCATGGAACTTCACAGAGTTGAATTTATTTAGATATTGATAATGTGGGATAATTGTGCTCAGAATCGTCACACTATTTTTCAAAGTAACTCAGAATATTATTACCTGAGTTTCAACTGATTACACATTTCTCACGTTACCACACTCAGAATAATTCTATCCCCTCATGAGGCAGAGTATCTATCTGTCTTGTTTCCAAATAACAAGCACTTCTCAATGTTCCAGTGCTCCAGTGGATCTATGTTCTTATCAGCGTTCATATACTCTCTAACAATGTAGATGGAAAATCATATATGTCTGCCTATCTTATATAACTTCTGTCCATTTCCTCCTATAAAGCCTTCCTGGAATATTTCTTCTTGTTCTCTTTACATTACATTGATACAAGTAGAGTGTAAGACCTGTCCATTGGCCATCTCTCATTCCAGTTATGTGCTCAATGCATCTTTTTCCCAGTCATACATTTTCTCCATAACATTTTTTGTGCTGGTTAATCTCAGGGTCCTAGTGCACTCACTATGAGCTGAGTACAGAGCTAAGTCTGTTGGATGTTTATATCATTTTAAGTACCTGATATTTACTAATGAAGCAAAAAAAGAGGAAGCTCTGGGTTCAAGTCTATCCCTTCTCTGACATATGCTAACTATGAGACCTTGACCAAGTCATTCAACCTTAGTGGTCTAGGCCCCTCTTTAAGATTTTAAATTGCAGAGAAGATGCTGCATTGGTGGAAGGAGTTTAATTTCTTGGAAATTCCCTTTGCCAATGAAATTGCAGACCTTATTATTCATTCAATCAATCAATAAGTTTGGATTAAGGATTTAGTATATCTACCAGACACTGTGCAAGGTGTGGGAAATAGAAAGAAAAAAATAATGCCCACTCACAAGTAAGGGTAGCTACATGGTACAGTGGATAGAGTTCTGGACCTGGAATCAGAAAGACAAGTTCATATCTGGCCTGAGGCCCTTACTAGCTGTGTGATGTGACTAAATCACTTAATCCTATTTGCCTCAGCTATCTCATCTGTAAAATGAGCTGTAGAAGGAAACGACAAACCATTCCAGTATATTTGCCAAGAAAATCCAAATGGGGTCACGAAGAGTTGGAAATGACTAAACAATACTACTCACCAGGAACTTACATTCTAATGGAGAAAACAGTAAGTACATATAAAGGTACAGGACATTCCAAAAGTCTTAGTGTATTTTCAAGCTACTAAAGCTTCTATTATAAACATAAGTATAAAATGAACACATGTAAGTGCTATCAAGTAGTTAGATGTAACATAGTTTGGGAGAGAGAACCCTAACAGCTGGAGGAGGATCAGCAAGGGTTTCATCCAGAAGATGTTGAAATTTAATCAATTAATTTGTACTTGACACTTCCCTTATAAATTTTGTTTATTTATTTTGTATGAGAATGTCTTCTTTCCTAGCTTGTCTACAATTCAAGGGAGGATTCAATGACTCCTTCTTTACCTAGCTATGACTCCAATCCTTTTCTCTACTATTCTCCTTTCAGGGAATCCCCAAAACTAAGCTACATGATTCTCTAGGTTGTTCAGAATGAATTACTATAAATGGATACACATTATTTCGTATTTATCAGAATGTAGTTCCTACCCTTTCTACATAAGATCCAAATCTAATATCAGATAATAAAAACCCAAATGAGATCCCTCAGTCCTGGGGAAAATTCATTTTCCTCTACTGTTTCTAGGCCATTCACATATCTTATTTAATGTATTTATTTCTTTATTTAATATGACTGTATTAATGAGTACAAATGCACACATATATCTTACATATACCCTTAGACATGTTTTTAGGAAATTCTTCTTGTATGCCATAAATCTCATACTATGAAAGTAGCTGAAAATTAATTTTGCTAAGAAATCCCCAGCAATGAACAGCTTTTATGCTCTTAGCTAAAGAAGATTCCATCATGTTTCATTCTACCCAGATAAAATGTAAATTCTTTTAGGCCATTTTTGACTTGCATTTTTCTCTTTACATCATAAACTAAAATGCTTGTTGATTGATTGACTGATCTTTATATAGTATCATGAGAGCAAATCATAGTTCAACTTACCAAAAATAAGAATTCTGAAACATGATTAACAGTTTTTCTTGATTAATGTTTAAATGAACATGCCGAATAACCTAGCATCTATCAAACCTGTTTTCAAACAACATCATTTAAATTATTGTTTTTTAAACATATTTTTAACAATACCAAATTACCACTTTGTATATATAATTTGTAAAATTATCAAAATGACTGAGAAACAGAAATATTTTTCTCTCAAAAGAGAGCTAATTATGGCTGAAACATCCTGAACCACTGTCATGAATGTTATTGTGACTATTTCTACATTTTAAGTGGCTCAGATATGTACTGCTATAACAGGTGTTAGATTCTCCTTGGAGAGAGGGATGGTTTGATACTTCAGTGGATCTGAAATCTTACTGGTATGAGTAATCTTGCCAACAATACAGATGGCAACCCATTCATGCTTACCCATCCTGTGTGACTCTTTTCCATATATTCCTGTAAATCATCCACAAAGGGTTTATCTATTATGTCCAAGTCCTTCCTCTGTATTTCTTGGTATTGTGTAGATAGTAATACACACTTCTTTCTATTAGTAGGTCCACCTTATTTTCCAGTCATATGTAATCAGTAAACTAACCACCCTAAGCTTGGGGCTTAGATTCAGCCTTGGACAATAGTTTCTCTTCACAGTACTTTTGCCCACCTGGAGTAATCTCTGGGAAACTCAGCATTCAGCTCATATCTAAGGATCCACAGAAATGGGTAAATATATCCCGAGAATAAGATCAAAATGGGTGCCTTATTTAAACATAAAGGGTGATACTATAAGCACATTAAGAGCTCAAGAAATAGCTTCCCAACAGATGTATGGAGAAGAAAAGAGTTTATAACCAAATGAGAAACAGAGAATATTATGAGATATAAAATGGACAATTCTGAATATAGTAAATTAAAAAGGAGCTTTACAAGCAAGGACAATGCAACAAAAAGTAGAAAGAAATTAAAAAGCTGAGAAACAATTTTTACAGCAAGTTTCTCTGATGAAGGCCTCATTTCTCAAGTACATAGAGAATTGATTCAAATTTATAATATAAGCTATTCCCCAATTGACTTCAAAGGATATGAATTTGCAGTTTTCAGATGAAGGAATCAAAGTTATCTAGAGTCATGTGAAAATGCTCTAAATAATTATTGATTAGAGAAATGCAAGTTAAAACAATTCTGAGGTACCACCTCACACCCATCAGATTGGCTAGCATGACAGAAAAGGAAAATAATAAATGTTAGAAGGGATGTGGAAAAATTGGGATGCTAATGCGGTGTTGGTAAAGTTGTGAACTGATCCAAGCATTCTGAAGAGCCATTTGGAACTATTCCCAAAGGTCTGTAAAACTGTGTATGCCCTTTGATCTAGCATTACACAGTCCTCTTCGAGAATGAAGGAGAAACACAACCACAACTGCCATTCTTAGGTCTATATCTTGAAGAGATTTTTAGAAAGGGGGAAAGGACCTATTGGTACAAAACTATTTATAGCAGCCCTTGTTGTTGTGACAAAGAATTGGAAATTGAGGGAATGCCCATCAATGGGGGAATGACTGAATAAGTTGTGGCACATGAATGGAACTGAATATTACTGTGCTATAAGAAATGATGAGCAGACTATTTCATAAAAATCTGGAAAGAATTACATAAACTGATACAAAGTGAACCAGGAAGACATACTCAGTAACAGCAGCACTGGGCAGGCATCAACTGTAACCACTTAGCTATTCTCAGCAATACATGATCCAAGACAATTCCAAAGCACTCATGATAAAAAATACTATTTACCTCTGGAGACGGAACTGATGGAGTCTGAATGCAGATCAAAGCACCCTTTTTCACTCTCTGTACTTCTTTCCGCTTTTTCCCCCATTAGGTCTGTGTCTTCTTTCACAACATGATTAATATGGCAATATGTTTTGCATGATTGAACAGGTATAATCTATATCAAATTGCTTACCATCTCAGGGATGGGGGGAGGTGAGGGAGAAAAAATTTGGAACTCAATATTTTTTAAAATGCATGTTAAAAATTATCTTTAAATGTAACCAGAGAAAAATAAAATATCATTAAATATCATTTCAGGAGCCATATGCAAGGTCATCTCTATAAGATACTGATTGTGCCCAGAAATTCCACTTCTCTCTTTTAATATCTGGGTCTCTCTACTCTCAAAGTTGGGGTTGCCAATTTGACAACATCAGGGCTAGCTCCTCCTTGAGAAGCCACCTCATCCATCTAGGAGACTGCAGTTTAGAAATTCCCAGCCCCCTACCATGTAACTTCCCTTTTCCCTTAGTCTGCCATGTCTCAGCCTAATAAAAGGCTGGAGTGAGGAACTTGGCATCTAGGAATTCTTCTTGCATATACAAATCCCATATGGCTCTATCCCAAGGACTCTAGTATTGACTCCTGGAAAAAACCTTCCTCTCCTGAACTAGATCTTCTCTTAACTCTGATACCTTTTCAGGTTCCAAACATGAAAAGAAATATGAGCAAAAAAATGAATTGGACTCTGTAGATTGACCTTTTATAGACCCAAAACAAAGGGATGACTCTGAATCACAATAGTCTGAAAACTCAATTCATCCCCTCTTCACTTAGGTTCAGTCATTCATTCTCAGTGACATATGAATAAGTCAGTAGTACCAAGGGACATATTCACCCTCCACATGGAGACAATCAGTGTCCTAAACAAAGGCCACAATCCTTTAAGTTCATCAGGTTGATCATAGAAGTGGCCTGATCAACCCCCTACAGAGCCATCTCACTAATGATAAACATCTTACCGATCATTTTTCTGGTCTCCAATTCTTTGTGGTGATATGTCGTAGCCTAATCACACCCAAAGGACAATGGAGAAGCAAGTGACACATGAGACTGTGAAGAGGCTGAAATTCTCAACCTCATTTATTCAGGGAGGGTCTTTTCCATAACATAGGCATAAATCATTACCAGAAAGGATGGGGACTATGCATTCAATTTATATTACATTTGTGTGCAGCTTGTGGTACTGATAAAGTTGAAATATGCTTTAATAATGCATGACCAGTTGGTTTATTTTTACTTCTATTAAATTTAAAGCTTTGGGAATGGAAAGAGTGCTGTCTTTGGAATGAGAAAACCACACAACTCACATCCTGCCTCTTGTCACTTATTGCCTATGTAGCTTACTTCCCTGGGCTTCAGTTTCCTCCTCTAAAAAATAAGGAGTTGGAAGAGATGGGTATTTAAGGTCCTTTTTTGTTCTATATTTATTATATTTTCTAAATAATAAATACTTGCTAGTGATCTTGAAATAAAGTATCTTACTGATTGTCAGTTTTGGATTTAGCATGGGCAGTCCATAGTATCTAATTTTCCTTTCCTTTTTTTTGGAGGGGGGAGGGAGAGAAAATTCATGTTCTTTAGCTTTAATTGCAGGGGATTTTTTTTTCTTCACATATTTAAGAAATGATTAAACACAGGAGACCTTGCTCCCATCACACATGTATGTATACACATACCCAGAAACAAAAGCAAAAACAAATTTTAATTAAGTTTCTCTCTTATTGTAGCTATACAAATTGAGTGGTTCAAGCTCTCTAAGAGGCTACCACTAAGAAAAAGCACCCTGACAATGGAGATGTGGGTTGTGCATCTAAAATGGATGAGTAATGAAGTCTTCTGGGGTTGCTAGCTTTCATTATTGGCTTCCTTGGAAAACAATTGCTAAACAGTGGCACTCTCTATCCTTGAGTTACAAAGCAGAGCTCCCAAATGCAGGTCAAATCAATTTACTAACTCACGTAATCTTTCTTTTCTTGGAGAGCTGGAATAATTTCTGGGGACCATAGAATGTATTGCATCCCTTTAAAAAATGAAGATGCTTAAGCTTTTATTAGTCCAAGCTCTACATTAGGGCTGATGTCATATTTAATTGGCACAACTCCATAAAGTTACTTGAGCAATCTGCATGCTGAAAAGGAGAAATGACAGCAGCCAAATATAAATTTGTATATTTGGAGTTGAACACAACCTTTGTTGTTTGGTCATATCTGATTCTTCCTGACCCTCTGGAGCATCCTGTCTATTTTTCTTGGAGAAAATGCTGGAGTGGTTTGCTATTTCCTTCTCCTGTAGATTAATGCAAACAGAAGTTAAATGACTTGCCCTAGGTCATATGGCTAGTAAATGTTGGAGGCTGGCTTTGAATTTAGGTCTTGCTGAATTCCAGACCTAGCTCTCTATCCACTAAGTTACCTAGCCGCCTTCTAGTTAAATAGAGTTTACATGACTTGCCCAAATTTGCACAGCTAGTAAACGTATAAGACTACATTTGAACTCAGGTCTTCCTGACTCCATGCCCAGTACTCTATCCACTGAGCCATCCAGTCTTGAAAGCAACCTTAGAGGCCATCTAGTGCAAGCCTTTTATTTTATATAGATGAGGAAACTAAGATCTAAAGAGTTAAGTATCTCTAGGTCTATAAACCCTTGCATATGATCCTATGACTTTCCAAAGACTGCACACATAGTAACTGGCAGTGGCAGAATTTGAATCCAGGCAGCATGTATGTGGTGTTTTGGTCTCCTTACAGGATTTTGATTATTCATTTTCTTGGAAAGGCCAGTTGGGCAACAAAAGAAGGGAATTTAAAAGATACATACACATTCCCTAGCTCTGACTAGGGAGTGTTGGTTATTGTTTTCACCTGTGTCTTGATTGTGTCTGTAAGGCATAGATCTCACATTTTCCTGACTTAGCCACATTTCTTGAGGGAAATACTTGGGAAAGTTTCTAATAAGCTTAAGAAGAGTTTTACCTTAAGGGTGTCCCAAAATGTTTCAATATTAGAACAAAATAAAAGCATTTGAGTAAAAGATATGAACCACTCAGGACAAAAGTAGTCCAGAACAAAATCATTCCTGTTAATGAGGGGAGACAGATGCCTAGAGGAACAGATATCAGAAATTGGAGGAGATTTTAGGTAGAAAGAATGAAGGAATTATAAATTAAAGGTATGGTGAGACTGAGGAAAGTTTGGAGATCTCAAATGGGACATGGTCTTGCACAAAACTGACTTTCTACGTCTCTGAAGACAGAGAGATCTCCTTTTCTCAAAGCTGTGTCCAGCTTAGTTCACAAAAGTAGACAAGGAAACAGAAATACAATGGGCAGCACCTTCACTTCTGCTATATCTCTAAGAGACAAAGTAAAGTAGATAAGGGGCACTTTGAGGAACCCCAATATGGCAAATCTTCAAATACACTTACCTGACTCCAGGTCACTCATCTCAGATGCCCACAGTTTCACACAAAATATATCCTAGAAATGTGACTACAGATGGCAGCCAAAAAAAGAGAAAATGTTTTGATGCAAAAATAAGCTTACTTGTTTTTTCCAGAAGTATCGACAAGCAAGTAGTTTAAGGCTGCACTTCTAGACAGTCATGATACATGAATCCATATAGGAAAATAAATGTGAAAAATAAAGCATGCATCTATTTAAATTTACACACACACACACACATATATATGTGTGTGTGTGTGTGTGTGTGTGTGTGTGTCTTTTATATACATTTGGTATACTTCTTATACATGAATCGTATATAAGAAGTATACTATGTGTACAATGTTATCCTAAATGTTGGAGATGATAGCTAATAGTACCTGCTCCTAACAAGTTTGTGATCTAGTGTGTACAAATAACTGTGATAAAAATTTGACAGTAAGTGAAAAGAAGGAGTATATGTCATCAGTCAGAGACAGGGAATAAAATGTTAGGAAAAATTTGAAGTAGGAAAATGCAGTGTTATTTGTTGAGATCTGGAATGCCTTCATGTGAGAAGGGGCAACTGAGTCTAGCTTTGAAGAAAGGAAAGGATTTCAACAGAAGTAAATGAGAGGAGAGTTCCTCCTCCTCCTCCTGACACAGAATCAGGTAAGAGTATTTGAAGACTTATTTTCCCCACTGGGGTTCCTCAAAATGTCCCTTATTTACTTTGGCTCTTAGATGTGAAGGTCATGCTCATTGATGTTTCTGTTTCCTTGTCTACCCTTGTGAAGTGAATTGGACATAGCTTTAGAAAAAGGAGATCTTTCTGTCTTCAGACAGTAGCAAGTAGGACTTGATGTGTTAAATACTTTACAAATATTTTCTCTATTTATAGTAACATTTTGCAATGGCTAAAAATTACAAATTAAGGGGATGCCCATCAATTAGGGAATGGCTAGACAAGTTGGTATATATATGATTATAATGGAATATTATTGCACTCTAAGAAATGATGAGCAGATAACTTCAGAAAAATCAAGACATCTGTACATGAACTGATACAGAGTGCAATGAGCAGAACCAGGAAAACACTGTACACAGCAACAGCAGTATGTGAATGACTTAACTGTTCTCAGCAACACAGTGATCCAAAACAATGCAAAGGACTCATGATGAAAAATACCATCCACCTTCAGAGAAAGAACTGATAGTGTCTGAATACAGATTGAAGCATACTTCCACAAAATGACCAATACAGAAATGTTTTACATAATTGTGCATGTATATCTCATAAGAGATTACTTGCCATCAGAGGGAAGGGGGTGGGAAGGGAGGGAGGTATAGAATTTGGAACTCAAAACTTTTTAAAATGTTAAAAATGAGTGTTAAAATTGGTTATATGTAATTGAGAAGAAAATTGTTTTAAGTAAACATTTATTTTTCAAATAAAAAATTCTCAGTTGATCCTCTCAACAACACTGTGAGGTAGGCTCTATCATTATCTCCATTTTACAGTTGAGGAAATTGAGGCAAACAGAGGTTAAATGTCTTATTTTCCCAGGGTCACATGGCTATTGTCTAAGCTGAATTTGAACTCAGGTCTTCCTGACGCTAAGCCTAGCTCTCTATCCACTGATGACCTTACATTTAGAATCTAAGCAGAATTCATCCCAACCTCTTCTCAATTCCCATTTATGATCAAAAAAAGGATTTGATGATTTAATATGAGGTGATTTATGGTATAACTTGTCCAAGAACAGTTTCCCCATTGTCTTTCAGAAATTTTAATTCCAGTTAGTTCAATGAACATATAAGATACAAGACAAAAATGAAACAATCCCTGTCCTCAAGGAGCTTCAAGGACACTGCTGGCAGGGATGAACAAGCATACATATACATGAATATAAAAACCATCAAAATAAATACAAATAGTGACAATGGTGTACACTTAGTGCCTGTCATTAGTGTTCCGGTAATGGCTGTTGCTTTATTAACCATAAAAGGAATATAAGAAGTCATTTTTCCACCAGGTGGTACTGAACCCAGCCCCCTGCCAAATTGTTTCCATCAATTAATTATTCAACAAGTATTTATTAAGTCCATACTTTGTACCAGTTTCATTAGATAGTATCCAGTGCACATGAATGAACTGCTAGGTGACACAGTGGGTAAAGGGCCAGGTCTAGAGTCAAGAAGACTTATTTTCCTGAGTTCAGATCTGATTTCAGACATGTACTAGCTATGCAATGCTGGACAAGTCACTTAATTCTGTTTATCTCACTTTCCTCATAAATAAAATGAGCTGGAGAAGGAAATGGCAAACCACTCTAGTGTCTGCCAAGAAAATCTGAAATGGGGTCATGAAGAGTTAGACATGACTGAAAAAATGACTGATCAACAACCAAAGTGCATGAGTGGATTTTTCCACCAGCTCCAGCATTTCTACTGCTTCCCAGAGGGAAATTCTTCAGCTATTCCCTAGGTGACCTTTCTATTGTCTATCAGGGATGGGTCTGGGCACATTTCGTCACCTTCCCCAGTAGCATTCAAAATTGAGTGTAAGTAAAGATAAACGGACTATTGCTCTGAAATGGTAGAGTAAGACGGAAAATCTAGATGGGATTTCTCACTGGCAATACCCCTATCCCTCATTCCAGATACCTCTTGCTTTTGGCAACCAACCTCATCCAGTAAGGCTCAAATAATTGACTTTTCAGCAGCCACATGCTTGTTAAACACAGTAAAGTGAAGAACTGCAAAGTATCTCCCATTAAAATATAGTCAAGAAATCTCTTTGCTCAATCATCTTTACTACCACCACCACCTACTCCAATGCACACTTCAGACATCCTGTGGGCATATAGATCTTTTCTGTAAACAATTAGAGAAGAGGATAGAGGAAGCCCTAGGATGTTGGGACTGGTCTCCTAGTCTAATGTCATCAGTAGCTATGGTTTTGTGGCAGCTATCAAGCAGTGTTTTCTCTCAATGTTGCTCCCCCATAGTAACATTGATCATTCTGCCCAATGCTCCAAGCCTTATTCCTGGCATCTGTGCCACAACATCTCTCCAGGATCTATCTCAGATCATCCATACCAGTGTCCAGCTTGGTCTGTGTATACAAAGAAAGTCTCAACCAGGAGAAAGAAGTGAGCTTCGAGTAACAGTAACAGTGTCCATCCTGACATCAGCATGGAAAGAATGGAATGGGGGATAGGAAATCCATTCAAGGATAAAGGGAAATTTAGGGATTTGGGTAATCTCTGTACTCACAGATAACATTCTGTTTCTTCTCAGGAGTATAAATGATCTCTTTCTTACTGGAACCTCTGGAGCAGAAGAAGAGGGGACATTAGAAGCCCCTGCTATAGAAGTGATTTCAGAGAACAGGAAGTACCAAGAACTGAAGGAATCAGGAGAGGCTTCTTTTAAGAAGTTGTCCCTGAACTGAGTCCTGAAAGAAGCCAAGGCTTCCAGGAAGTGGTAGGGAGCAGTGCAGTCATGGGGGACAGTCCAATGGGAGATAGGAGGTCATATGCAAGGAAGAGAAATTAATTATGGAAGACAGTAACATGCAGTCATCCAGAGAAGCCATATAGTTGTGTTGAGTCGTTTCAGTCATGTCTGACTCTTTATGACCCCATTTGTCATTTTCTTGGCAAAGATCCTGGAGTAGTTTGCCATTTCCTTCTCCAGCTCATTTTATAGATGGGGAAATTGAAGCAGTCAGGCTTAAGTGACTTGCCCAGGGTCACACATCTAGTAAGTGTCTGAGGCCAGATTTGAACGCAGACAAGGAAACGAGCCTTCCTGGCACTCTCTCCACTCTGCCATGTAGCTACATAAGAAATTTAGAAGGTGACATAAATGGGGCAGTTTACTTATTATTGAGTTAAAATTAATATGTACTTTCAAAGAAAAAAACAAACTCCACGTAACAGAAGTTCACAGTTACATATATAGCCCTCTTTTGTTCTTTGTATATTGAAAAGTTTGTTTGTTAAAAGCTTATTAAGTTCATAACAGAAAAAAGGAGAAAACTAATTTTAAAGCATCTAAAATAGAAAAAAAAAAGTCTGAAAGGAAAGTTTCAGAGATAAACTTTGTTGACTTCATAACTCTTTTCTAGAATTAGCCCTGTATAACACATCTTGGGATGCAAAAGGCCCAGTTGACCTGATACTTGATCAGTTTTAGAGATTTCAAATCAATATAATGTACATTTAGGCTTTGTGCTCAAGTAAGTGAACCCACTTGCTGTGCTCCTCAGTTTCCTCCAGCTGAATGCACTGTAATCCACCTTCACTCATTTGTGCGTTGCCCACAACAGCCCACCTGTTCTGTCCCCATCTTGAAAGGGATGAGTCTATCCCCAGGGTGTGCAAACACAAACACTGAGGTAATGGATGGCAATGGCACACTGCTGATTTTTTTAAAAATCAAGTTTACCCATATAATTCAGTGCCTGCAGGAATTCTGTCAGGTCACAGCTGTTTCCCAATGAGTCATCCATCACTCTGAGGACTATCCTACATGGATGGAAGCAATGTAAGCCCACACACTAAAGTATAAATACAGTGGAGCTCAGTGACAGCTACCATGACTGGAGGCATTCTCCCTCCCATCAATTATTTTGAGGCTGTTCCTATACT
>CM053770.1:110932845-110946069 GCA_028658325.1 Potorous gilbertii | reverse complement strand
AGATCTGGTCTCAAACACTTACTAGTTATGTAAGTCACTAGCTAATAAGTCACTTAATCCTGTTTGCCTCAGTTTCCTCATCTGTAAAATGATCTGAAAAAGGAAATGGCAAATCACTCCAGGACCTTTGCCAAGAAAACCTCAAATGGGGTCCTGTAGAATCAGACACAACAGAAAATGACTGTATAACTACAAACAATACACATGTATATGTATATGCTTTCCACTCAGGCTCAATGAATTATTTGTGAAGATTCTTGTCAGTGAATTAGAATTAGGAAAATAACTTGTCAAAATCTGTGTAGAGAAATTATCTTTTGCCAGGAATTTGAAAAGGCTATGTTTTAACTAGGAAGAAAGAGCCTCTATCAGGGATGGGGAACATGTGACCCTCTAGGTCCTCAAGGGTAGCCCTTTGACTGAATCCAAATTTCACAGAACAAATCCCCTTAATAAAAGGATTTGTTCTATAAAACTCAGACTCAGTTCAAAGGGTCCACCCAAGGACCTAGAAAGCCAAATGTAGCCTTGAGGCTCTTGGTTCCCCACCCCTGGAATTTATTTTTTTCTTATAATCTCCCTAAAAATTAAAGTTGACAAATGAGATTTGAGAGTCCTCAAAGTCCTGACTGCCCTCATTGGAGTGCCAGAAATTCTAGTCAAAACAGCGCTGGATTCAGAGAAAGAACTATGGAGTAGGAATGCAGAGCAAAGCAGACTATCTTCTTTTTTGTTTTGTTTTGTTTTCCTTTTCCTGGTTCCTCCCATTCATTATAATTCCTCTATGCAACATGATTAGTGTGAAAATGTGGTGAGCCCATATCGGATTGCATGCCCTCTTGGGAAGGGAGAAGGAAGGGAGGGAGAGAAAATTTAAAACTTATGGAAGAGAATGTTGAAAACTAAATATAAATAAATAAATTGGGAGAAAAAAAGAGCACTTGATTTAGGACCAGAGGAGCTAGGTTTAAATCATGTCTCTTTCATTACTCTCTGTGTGACATTGGGCAAAATGCCTCAAGAAACCTCAGTTTCCTTACTGTGAAAGGACCTGTGTGATCTCTGAAGCCCTAGACCTAAATGCATTGCTAAATAATTGAAATCTACTACTTGAAGGTAAGGCATTGTATACAGAAGGCTCATGATTAATGGAAATGGACCAAGAAAGGCATAACCAAGTTTTCTATTCTTGGGTAGCAAACTATATTCTTAGAGAACTCCACAAAGAATGGATAAACTGGCAGAGGGTGGAGGTCGGGAGGAAGGCAGGATGAGAGGATGAGGGCAAGCTTGCTCAGGGATAGATGTTGGACAAAAGTTTAAGATCCCTGAGCATTTGCCATGAGAAGGAATAGCATTTGTATCAGAGATGGAAAAATATCAAGATAGAAATTAGGAAACAGGAAAACATCAGAGATAAACTGGAGAAGCTTTCTAAAATTGCCTCGATCTGGGCCTGCTGCTCTAGACCTATTGCAGTGCTTATAACTCTATAAAGTGAATTAGAAGTCAAGGGTTTTGATGAACTGAAACTTTAAGGCATGGAGTTAAAACCCTAAGTGATCTGTCAGATATGCAACACTCCATGGGTTTATCCATGGACTTGTATTCCACCAGTTGGAAAGCTGGGAGTTTGGGGTGGGAGGGAAGTAACTATAAACCCAACTGTGTGTATGTGGGAGATGAACAACTCTGTTACTCCTCTTCCTGGGTTCTGCCTTCCATCAAAAAGTTGGCCTTGGCAGAGGAGAACCTTCCTCACAATACTAACATCCAAGGACCCAGAAAGCAGAACCCAGGAAGAGGAGTATCACAGTAACCTCTTCTCTTCTGAGAGAGCTGGTCTTCGTGAATGCACCAATGTGCATTGTAGACATCTAGAAACTTCCTATGGTGCTTAGCAAATGGTCAGTTATGGAAGCCCTGTCATGACAGTTTCTCATCAGCAATTTTTGAAGACCATCTTTAGCCATGAAGTTTAAATTGAATCAATGACCAAGTCACTCCATTGTTTTCAATCCATGTTCCATCTTAGGGTTAGGACACTCAAGCTGAGAAAGGAAAGACTGACTCCTTCTTAACTTGTCATTGTTGTAAGTTTTTTTGGTCTTGTCCGACTCTTCATGACTCCGTTTGGGATTTTCTTGACAAAAATACTGGAGTGGTTCATCATTTCCTTTGCTAATTTTACAGATAAGGAAACTGAGGAAAAAAGGATTAAATGACTTGCTTAGGGTCACACAGCTACTAAGTTTCTGAAGGCAGATTTGAACTGGGGAAGATGAGGGTTCTTGATTCCATGCCCAGCACTATATCCACTGTACCACCTAGCTGCCCTAACCTTCCATGCCTGATGCAAACCTCCACTCCTGTATGCATAGGAAGATTCAGGCTCAATGTGACCTAGGATATAAGTTTTCAACTGGGTGGTACATGAGGGGACATCTAATTCATCTTCCTCATTTTACAAATAATGAACTGAGACTAAGAGAGATTAAGAGACTTGCACAAGGTCACATAGAAAATGGTAGAACTAAGATTTGAACTCAAGTCCTCTGGCACCCATCCAATGCATATTCTACAGCAAGAATGGTGAACCTGCAGCCTCAAAGCCACATGTGACCCTCTAGATACTCAAGTGCAGACCTTTGTTTCAGGACTTGAGGATCTACAGGGTCACATGTAAACTTGAGACTGCATGTTCCCCACCCCTATCTACTGTATTACCTTTCCTGTCTTACATCCTAATCTTAACAAAAACTGAAATGTTTGCTATTAAAATTATTGCTAATGTGATTAAACAAATTTCCGTCATCCATATTGAGAAAAAAACAGGTGGGAGGATGGGATTGCAATAGCTTTATTAATAAAGTAACTGACTAAACTTGTACTTTATCTCTTTGAAGGTTATCTAGGTGTCACCAACATCACTCTGTTTGCCAAAAGATCATCTTATGAGTGATGTCAAGTGCCCAGCCTCATATCCCTCTTGGAGAAATAAATGCCCAAACTTGTTTTCAAATGTGAAAAGTGAGAGCTCCTTGTGGAGCATGCCAGGGCACTGTGGCCTCTCTAGTCCTGTAATATTTCATTGTTAATGAGAAGCAATGGGTTTTTGACAACTGGAAAGGATGTATAACATATTGTGACATATATGTTGATCCAGCTAATGTCAGTACAAATAATTTATATTTTCTCTTATAATTGCCATAAAAATTGAACCCTACTGGTCAATTCAAGGTAATAACTAATTCATCTATTTCTACCTTTGGCATAAAAAGAAATTCTCTTGAAGTGAGATTCTCTGAAACATGTAACCCACCTGTAATCTATAACACATAGTGGATACTCAGGAAGACCTGAGGGTCACAATTGTTTCCAAGGGGAAAGAAAAGAAGGCAGTTGGAGGTCCTATAACTCAGACCTGTATCTCTCAGCGTTGGTCATTACTTCCTACTATAGAACAGGAATAGAAAGGTGTATGGTGTTCTTCTCTGTTACAGGTGCTGGAAGAGAAAATAATTATCCCTGGAGCACATCAACCAATAACCATTGATAAAGTGCCAACAGCTAATATGGTCCTAGTCAGCCACATAATGAATCCTGTGAAGTCGTGGAATGTATTTGAATGCGTACTATTCAAATTATGTAAAATCTGGTCATTGTTTCCAGCTCAACAAGAATATGCAGTGTGAATTCCAATAATGCAACCACTTTACAGGAGTCTAATAGGGACCCAGCTGCTCTATGAATCAGGAACTCTGCTGGGTACAAGGGATGCAAGAATTATAGTGAAAATGCTTCCTGCCTTCAAGGAGTTTACAATCTTGCTGTAAAAAAGAGAAATAGAGAAGCAGAAAAGTTTTCCATATACACTGAAATATTTGTAGCAATACTTTGTGTTTTATGTATGTATATGTGTATGTGTGTTAGTAAACAGCTGAAAACAAAGTAGATGCCTAGCAAATGGAGAATGGCTAAATAAAATGGTGGTGCATAAACGTAATAAAATTCACTGGAAGAGATGACATTAAACAGTTATTTTAACAGACCTGATTAATCAACTCTTTTTTTTTTTTACTAAATTTTAACTGGACTCAATTAAAGAGAGAGTTGGAACAGTGAAAAGACAGATGGATTTGAAGCCAGAGGACCTTAGTTTGAATCTTAGCCTTGGTGCTTCCTGTATGACCTAGGGAAAATAATTTAGTCTCACTTGGCCTGTTTCCTCATTTTACAAATGAAGAGATTGTATTATGTCTTTAAACTCCCTTCAAGCACTAAATCTATGATCATATGATTGCAGTATTTTCCTATCAGCCAGAACAGTCAAAATTGGTTTTGTGTATAGATGAAAATTATTTATGGCTGTCACTCTGCTGTTCCAGGACTGAATAAGTTCAGGCTCTGCCACATACTCTCTGTGGCATCACAGGCAAATCATTTAACCTCTCTGAGTTTCAATTTCTTCATCTGTAAAATGGGGATATGAGTGGTCTATATACTAATCAAGAATATTCTTGATGTAAGTATGATAATGGGAAGCAAATTTTTACACTAGCTAATTAAAAGATATAGAGATATATGCCCAATGATGTGCTTACTGTTTACTGATTAGAAAAAAAAAACTTTCGACTAAGTAGAATAACGCATAGCCCATTTTTCACCAAGGTATGTTACATGCATGTATTAAAACAAAAGAATATTCCTGATAGATACAACCACAGAAATAGTTCAATCTAAGATTTCTTCTCAAATCAATATTAAATAAGGTTTAAGTAGGAAGATATGTTTGCCAAAAGTCTTATAGAGGATATTAATATTATGTTCCAAATCCAAACAATATTGTAGTGATTATATTGAGCCCCACAATACCACAAAGTCTCCTTATTAAAACCAGTGGTTCCTAAAAGCAATTGGTATAGGAATACAAACAAAATCACATGGGAAAAAACAAGTAATGGAGTATGCGTATTTTGTAGATTTTGACATGGATGGGTAGCCCATAGAAATAATCAATCAGCATGTGTACTTTGGACATACAGATAAGCATTTGTACCTTGTATTGAACAAAGATGAGAACAGTGGAGTACATTTTGAAAAATTATTCAGCAATTTCATTGATTTCCCTATTACACAAATATTTTCCTGGTGATGCTATATCTGTGTGAACCATAAAACAATCAGATCTCTAAGGAATCATGAGGGATATTAGCTACACAATATTACCAGTGTGAAAGAATATATCATCAAGAAAATGAATGAGGAGGAAGGGAGGTGGGCTGGTGATATCCAAGAGAAAGGAATAGTTGATGGACAACCTGAGTGCTGCACTGGTACCCATGTGATATCAAAAGACCTAGAGAAAGTGCTCTATTATATTGGGTGGTTACTACCCCAAGGTATTATAAGATCACATGGTAAAGAACGCACAGGATGAGGAGATATGAATATATATTAATCTCCACCAATAGGGAAAATTCCCATATCAATGAAGTTATGGATTTGTCCAAATATCGTAGTACCTGTTGTGAGTATTAAATTAAATGAATTTCCGAATTGAAAGTGTTCTGAGTTTATAGTTCGTATAAGTCTCATATATACAATCATAAATCTAGAACTAGGAGCAAGCTCAGAAACCATCTAGCCCCATATCTTTTTTGTTTTACGTTGAAGTAAAGGCAGGCTAAATTATTTACACAAGTACTAAAAATTGGACTGTTAGGTTAGCCCCATCAAATATCTAAGTAATATTAGAAAAGGTATGAGTTTTCCAAAACAACCACCTCTTTGATCTTTAAAAAGGATAATTCCTATCTCTGCAGTATGGTTTTGGTGAGGTAGTACCTGGACAAGGATGGGTGAACAACCTGATTTTCCAGTGGCTTCTTCCATTACTCTGAAGTAGCCGAGTACTTGGATTTCAGACTTTGCTGTTCAGTCATTTCAGTCATGTCTGACCTTTTGTAACCCCATCTAGGGTTTTCTTAGAAAAGATACTAGGGGGCAGAACCAAGATGGTAGAGTAGAAAGATGCATATACTCTAGCACTTCCCCTACGATCCACAAAATACCTGTAAAAAATTACTCTCAACAAATTCTAGAGCAGCTAAAGCCATAAAACAACAAAGACAAAGAGATTTCCAGCCAAAGGTAACCTGGAAGGCCTACAGGAAAGGTCTATCTCACGGGATGCTTAGAAAATCAGAGCCCAGGCCTGGCCACATTCCTGGGGAGGAACAGGACTGGAACAGGCCTCCAGGGCAGAATCCCCAGCAGGGAGGGTCCCAGATACCTCAACCCACAAGTGACAAAGAAAGCTCCAAAAGTCAGTGTGGGAGGGCTTTCCCAGTGGGGTAAGAGGGGAAGCTGTTCCTCCAGCAATAGCCCCAGGTGACAGCAGAGGGTTCAGCAGCAGACTGCAAGCAGCTACAGTAGCTGGAAAACAACCTGGGTCCATTGTCCAGGCAGCTCATCTTAAAGCCTCTGGTGGTAGAGAGCAGCTGATCTAAACTTCAGCCCTAAGTGATGGCCCTGCCCCCACCCAAAGCTCAGGGGAACCAAGCAGCTGAGTCTAATCTCTTGACAAAGGATTCAGAAGTCAAGTAACTGACTGGGAAAATGCCCAAAAAAGGGAAAAAAAATAAGATCATAGAAGGTTACTTTCTTTGTGACCAGGTGTCTCCTCCCATCCTTTCAGATGAGGAAGAACAAGGCATACTGTCACAGGAAGTCAAGGCCCCTGCCTCCAGGGCCTCCAAAGGGAATTTAAATTAAGCTCAGGCAATAGAAGAGCTTGAAGAGTGAGTTAGAAGCTTGCTAAAGGAGAACCAAAAAAAAATGCTAAGGAAAATAACACCTTTAAAAAGAGTCTGACTCAATTGGAAAAAGAGGGCCAAAAAGTCAATGAGGAGAAGGAGACTTTAAAAAGCAGAATTAGCCAAATGGAGGAGAAGGTTCAAAAGCTCACTGAACAAAATACTTCTTTGAAAGAGAGGATTGAGTTCTGGGAAATGAATGACTATGAGATAAACCAAGTAGTTAAAAAACAAAACCAAAAGTTTGAAAAAATAGAAGATAATGTGAAACATCTCACTGGAAACACAACTGACCTGGAAAACATATCCAGGAGATACAATTTAAAAATTATGGGACTACCTGAAAGCCATGATGAAAAAAAGACCCTACATCATCTTTCATGAAATTATCAAGGAAAACTGTCCTGATATTCTAGAACCAGAGGGCAAAATAAATATTGAAAGAATCCATCAATCACCTCCTAAAAGAGACCCAAAAAGAGAAACTCCTAGGAATATTGTGGCCAAATTTCAGAGTTCCCAGGTCAAGGAAAAAATACTGCAAGAAGCTAGAAAGAAACAACTTGAGTTTTGTGGAAATACAAACAGGATAACACAGGATATGGCAGCTTTAACATCAAGGGATCAAAGGGCTTGGAATGGGATATTCCAGAAGTCAAAGTAACTGGGATTAAAACCAAGAATCACCTACCCAGCAAAATTGAGCATAATACTTCAAGGGAATAAATGGTCATTCAATGATATAGAGAACTTTCAAGCATTCATAATGAAAAGACCAGAACTTAAGAGAAAATTTGACTTTCAAGCACAAGAATCAAGAGAAACATGAAAAGGTAAACAGAAAAGAGAAACCATAAAAGACTTTCTAAAACTGAACTGTTTACATTCCTATGTGGAAAGATAATATTTATAACTCTTGAGACTTTTCTCAGTACTTGGGTAGGTGGAGGGATTGTACACATACACACACACACACACACACACACACACACACGTAGATAGAGAGTATAGGCTGTGTTGAATCAGAAGAGATGATATCCATGAAAATAAAATAAAAAAAATTAAGGGGTGAGGCAGGAAAATACTGGGAGGAGAAAGGAAGAAATGGAACAGGGCAGGCTATAACCCATAAAAGACATAAAAAAAAATCTTTTTCAATGGAAGAGAAAAGGGAGATGGGGAGAGGGGAAAGTGAAGCTACTTTCTCCACATATGGCTTAAGAAGGGAATAACATGTTCACTAAATTTGGTATGAAAATCTATCCTACACTACAGGAAAGTAGAGGAGGAGGCTACAAGTGGGATGAGGGGAATGATAGAAGGGAGAGCAAATGGGAGAAGGAAGTAACTAGAAATAAACACTTTTGGGAAGGGACAAGGTCAACTGAAGGAATATAAAAAATAAGGGGGGGATAGAGTAGGATAGAGGGCAATATAGTTAGTATTACACAACATGATTATTATGGAAGTCTTTTGCAAAACTACATGTAGTCTGTATTGATTTGCTCGCTCTCTCAGTGAGGATGGGTAGGGAGGGAGAGAAGTTGGAATTCAAAGTATTAGAAACAAATGTTTAGAACTATTATCGCATATAACTGGGAAATAAGAAACACAGGTAATGGGGTATAAAAATTTATCTTGCCCTACAAGAAAAGAGAGAAGATGGAGATAAGGGAAAAGTAGGGTGTGATAGAAGAGAGGGCTCACTGAGAGAAGGGGTAATCAGAATGCGAGGTATTAGGGGGTGGGGGGAGGAGGGAGATGGGGAGAAAAATTGGACATGTTACTAAGTGAGATAAAAGCAATTAGTATTAAAACAATTGACTGTATTAATTACTGAGACTAAATCAGAGACATCTTTAGTTTGGGGAAAAGAATTTTATTCTAAGTTTCCTAGAGACAGGTAACCTCAGGTAAAATTTGTCATTGATGGAAAAGTTAAGATTTTAATGGTAAATTTGATTTTATGATTGTTATTTAAGCAGGAACTAGAACATGTATAGAAAGGCATGTAAGCCACTTAAGACTTGCCTCAAACAATGTTCCTTAGCCAATATGAAATTATAGTCATATTTGAAACCTGGTTACTGGAACTTGCTCTTTTAAGATTCTATGGGACTATTAACTGACTGTTCTTCTGAGTCTAACTCCAGGTATGGATAGCAACAAAGGGGGTCTGAGCCTCCAATCCATGATGCCAGTAAGCCTATGAGATGCTGGTTTCAGCTGAAAAAAGGTGATCTCATGGATAGGGTAGGAGAGGTGGCTATTCAGCCTGGGCTGAGGTAGGATTCTCCTGACTCAATTTCCCCACTGTCACCTGGTAGACTTTAAGCCTGAGTGAATGCAAGTTGACAATTCACTCCTGCCTGGAATTGACATGAAGTTGGGGAGATATTGTTTCCCTGCAATGCCCCTACTCTTAGTGGCAATTTCCTATAGTCAAAAGGTTTGTAAGTTTAATGCCAGATCTATTACATTATAGATTGTTGGTAGCGGAACATCTGAGGTTAAGTCTAAAATGAAGCTATTAAGCTTAGGACTTTAGACCAACAACAATAAGTTAGGGTCCTTTAATTCTTAGTAATAGTGTGGAGACAATTAGGTCAAGGGCTTATGACGTTAGCACTCATAGTTATTATTTGTGTCTCAGTTGCTTAAGGTTAAAAAAATTCACTTATGGTATATATTGTAAATGCTTTAAAAGAGGTATCACCTGACCAAAAGTTGAAATTGTTTTATGTGATATGAAGTGTGTTAAAAATGAAAAATAAAATAAAAAAATAATATATCTATGAGAAAAAGATACTGGAGTAGTTTACCATTTCCTTCTCCAGCTCTCCAGCTCAGAAGAACAGCTCCAGCTACAGATGGGGAAACTGAGTAAAGTGACTTGCCCAAGGTCACACAGCTAGTAAATGTCTGAGGGCAGATTTGAACTCAGGTCTTCCTAAGTCCAATCTGGTGCTCTATGCTATGTGCCTGACTGAAAATACTTGGTTCCAAATCTTGGCTCTACTATTTATTGACTGTGTAATATTGGGGAAATCACTTAACCTGCCTAGGCCTTAGTTTATCTTTCAAGTGAAGAATTTAGATTGATCACCTCCAAGATGACCTCTAATTCTTAATTTAGGATCCTATTATGCTGTGATTTTTTTTATCACTTTCTGGAAGTTTTGACTAAAGTTTCAATACTATTTATGAATGCCCATTTGTCTGTTGTCTAAATAAGGTAGGGCATTACTATGTGTAAGGTGCATTACTATGTGTGAGGTACCTTACTAATTTGAAATATAACTAAGTTCTTCTTTTTCTGATTGTTGATATCCTATTACTTCTTAAGTTTAAAATGATGTTATTACTCTGTGATATCCATAAACTCATGGATAAACATACCCTAAATTCTCTTCACTAGGTGGTATAATGGATAGATTACAGGACTTGAAGTCAGGAAGACCTGAGTTTAAATCCTGTCTCAAACATTGACTAGCTGTGCAGCTCTGGACACGTTACTTAACCTCTATGAGTTTCAGTTTCCTCATGTGTAAAACTTGCCTTTCAAGATCGCTGGGAAAATCCAAAGAAATAAATATAAAACTCTTATCTGACATTTATTTAGCATTTTTTAGATTTGCAATTATTACCCATCATTCTGTTGATAAAAGAAGAATTTCACACTCAGCGTACTAAACAGTGCTCACTGTTATGGAGAGCTCCAAAATTTACTAGGTCTATGTATTCCTGTATGTAGGAGATTGAAATTCATCATGAGTGGAATGTCAGTTGTCCTTCTTGAGTCTTTGCAAGATGATGATATAAGAAGATTAACCTGTTACCGCTAAACTCTATTTCCATTTAATTCTCAAAATAAAATAAAACCATTACTTCCTAAAGAGAAAACTGATCTTTTGCCATGGAAGGTAGAAGCATTTTGATGGTGGATGTAATTGGTGAAGTGCTCTGAAGTTATAGACCATATATCAAGAGGAGCTATTCTCTCACTCCTGAATTTTTGAATTGGAGACAGTTGATGAATTCAACCAACTAGCAAATCAAAAAAAACATGAAAAGCAGGCCATGATTAACAATTCATGTCCTATTAATGGGAATGGAAAAGAAAAAGGTTAATTTGGTATTCATGAGGATGTCATACATACTTCCATGAGTGTTGTATCCTAGGCTTGTGTTACGGAACTGACATAATAAATGTGTCATTATTCATCACATTTTGTTTGTTATTTCTCCGCACAATCTTTCATATCAATAACTTTCTGAATAAAAATGACAGCAATGCTATGAAATGAAACTACGCTGTCATTTTGTGCCATTGTGCTTGAGTGTGCATCAATAAAAATAAAAGAGAGTTTTAAGGTTGGTTATAGAATTTAAGCTTTTTGATTTTATAGTCAACATCCTTTTGATTAAAACTAGCAAAATATTCACATTTGAGTAGTGGCGATTTTTTGTCCATGCCTACCTATGATGATGTCAAAGCCTTTGACATGTTTCACTGTATTTTTTTCACTTTTCATCAGGACATATCTTAATATGCCAAACATATATACATACATATATGTTTATTGTATATGTGCACATATATGTGTGTGTGTGTATGTTTGGTCACAGAATCTTAGAATAAAAAGGCATTTTAGAAGTCCTCTAGTTGTGTTTTTCTTCAAACCACTCTACAGAACCTTGGGGTCCTATGACACAATCTCGGGGTTATGGATCAATAAAGTTGTAATGGTAGATAAGCATACATCCCAAATTGGGTAAATCTCTGCAGGGTAATGCTGTACCTGGTTTCATGGTAACTGCTTCTAAAAAATGCCCCACAGTCCTTTTTTCATAGCTCTAATGTCTATTTTAGAGAAAGCTGTCTTAGGCAGAGTCCTGGGCTAGAGGCAAGGAGCTATACTTGGCAAAGCCACCATGGACCCTTGGGTAACAAGATTAGTCTATCTTTCTCCTTCAATTTCACACTGACTGAGAATGAACTGTCAAATCTCCTTATGTATACTCATCTTTCTTTTCTTGCTGTGGAAGTGTCTGGTTGAAAATAACAATGGCTAACATTTATGTAGCACTTTAAAATTTGCAAAGCAATGTGCATATACCATTTTATTAGATCCTTACAACCACCTTATGAGAGAGGCATTGCTCTTATCCTTATTTTATAGATAAGGAAACTGAGGCTGAGAGGGGCAAAGTGACTTTCCCAGGGTCATACGGTTGAGAAATGTCTGAGACAGCATTTGAACCCAGGTCTCCTTGATACCAAGACCTCACTGTGCCTCTTGAAAAGAAAGCAGTTGCAACTTTAAAGTCTCCATTTTGTAATCCAATGTGCAGTCAATTAGTTTGAAAGGAAACAATGTTCCTGGAAGCGCTGTCAGCGACTGATTCTTCTGAAAATTGGTTATGGTTGCTGTTTTGAAACTGAACAGGAGAACATTCATACTCAGAAGATTTTCGTTGTTATTTTTATTCATCATGGAGTTATTTGATTTCATTAGCATAAATTTTTTAAAAGATTCTATCCTTGTGTTGATCAGAGTTTCTAATTCTTTCAAAGTTGATTAGTTTTCTAATTTTATTGTTATTGTATAAATTGGTCTCCTGGTTCTGCTTATCTCACTTTACATCAGTTCATAAAGTCTTCTCAGGTTTTTCCGAAAACATCCCCTTCATCATTTCTTATTGCACAATAGTATTCCATCACACTCATACGCCTTAAATTGTTCAGCCATTCTCCAATTGATGGGTATCCCCTGGTTTCCATTTCTTTGTCACCCCCAAAAAAGAGCTGTTATAACTTTTATTATACATATTAAGGGTCTTTTCCCTCTTTCTTTGATGTCTTTGGAATACGGACTTACTAGCAATGCTGCTTGGTCAGAGTATGCACAGTTTCATAGCTCTTGTCCATTCAATTTCTGGGCAAATCTAAGATGAAAAAGGTTTTCTTTCTTTTTAAAAAAATAAAATGTTTATATCTTTTTAATACCACTCATATTTTCCATCATAACTCTTTCCCCTTTCCTCTTTCAGTCATCTCTTATAATGAAGATATAAAAAAGAGAAAGTTCAGCAAAACTATACAACACAAAATGCTGACATTATTGCAATGTTCCACACTCATCTCTCCTTAACACCTATAAAGGGAAAAGGTCATATCTCTTCTTTCGTGCCAACCAAGCTTGCTTTTTATAATGTTGTAGCAGTAAGTTTTGCTTGTTTTGTCATTCTTTCCCTTTATACAATTAATGTATAAATTGTTTTTCCTCCTTCTGCTTTTACTATCTTCTCCTGCTTTTCTGTATCCCAATTGCTGCATCTAACATGCAGTAATATTCCATTACACCTTTGTACCATAACTTGTTTAGTCATTCCTCAGTCAATA
>CM053770.1:110916762-110932345 GCA_028658325.1 Potorous gilbertii | reverse complement strand
ATTGGACAATAGACACAGAACCAGAACCCTTTTCAAAGGTATTCCTGCTGGTAGAATCTGCCAGAGTTTGAGCTCTACTGGCATAGTCTTTAGAATCCAGGGTCATTCCAACAAAACAATAAGCTATTAAATGAGAATTTTTTCTCCCTTATATGCCCAACTAGATTATAACATCTTTGAGGATGGGTTTCTATGTGCTATCCATCTTTGCATCAGTCAATCAATAAACATTCATTAAATGCTTACTATGTTCCAAGCAATATGCTAAGTTCTGAGAACACAAAGAAAGGAAAAAAACAAAGTGTTTGCTCCCAAAGAGGACATGTTTTAATGGAGGAGTTAACACACACATATACATATATACATACATACATACAAGATACATTAAGGACTGGGTCTACTTTATCTTTTTTTTTATCTGCAATACCTCACATAACAATTGCACATAGCAGGCTCTTAAGAATTTTTGATGAATTAAATATTCTATACAGAGTCTAATGTCATAGCCTACCCATAGCAGGTACTGAATAAATGTGTGTTGAAAGAATGAAGCAACAAATTCATAAATTTCCTTTAAGTATAGTGGAATTAATTTACTCAAGGTGGTATTGTTCAGTCATTCAATCATGTCCAATTCTTCATGACCCCAGGTACCATAAAATGCCAGGCCCTTCTATCTCCACACTCTTTTGAAATCTGTCCAGTTTCATGTTCATTGTTTTCATGATACTATCTATCCATCTCATCCTCTGCCATTCCCTTTTCCTTTTGCCTTCATGCTTTCCTAACATCAAGGTCTTTTTCCGTGAGTCCCATCTTCTCATCATGTAGCTAAAGTATTTAAGTTTCAGCTTCAGAATTTGACCTTCTAGAGAACAGCCTGAATTAAGTTCTTTAAGTATTGACTGATTTTAGCTCCTTGCTGTCCAAGGGACTCTCAAAAGTCTTCTCCAGCACCACAATTCAAAAGGGTAGATTCTATGGCACTCAGCTTTCCTTATAGTCCAACTTCCACAACCACATATTGCTACTGAAAAAAAAAACAAACTATAGCTTATACTCCAAGTATAATGGGAAAATGAACTCACTTTTGGAAGAAAGGCTTCATTGCCTTAGAAACAAGGAACATGTACATTATCTTAAGCAGTCATTTATTATCTTGACCTTGATGGTTATGCATGATTTGTTTGGCCACAAGAAGAAAGGCTCACCCACCATAAAAGACTAAAGCCAGAGTTTGAACCCTTAGGACAAATCTACACATTTGCTTTTCTTCTTTTGCTTTTCTTCAAAATATAATAAGGTGGCTGTGAGAATAGTGTAGAAAGGGTTTCAATTTAATGTAAACCAAGGTGGATATCCAAGGGGAAGATCAACTGGTCAGTTACTCAGTCTTGCACAAGTGTTATTTCTGGGATGCCAAAGTAACCAGTCAAATTAATGAAAAACCAATAATTGAATGGGTTGGAAAAATTGTTTGGTTGAGTATTTGAATCTTCTACAGCAAGCCAGTTGTGTTGGTATTAAATAGGCCTACTTAGATGTTATTTCTAATTAAATATCCTGATATAGGAAAACAGTAACAATGACAATTAATCCATACAGAGGATGATCCAAAAGTCATTTATGTTTCACTTTGGAATTTGTGTTTTATATTGTTTTGTAGTTGAGTTAATTTCCTAACTCACATATTTCCTTTGGGCATATACCCTGCCCACTTCCAAGTGAACCTAAAGAGGCTGACAAATTAAAAATATGTGGCAAAATAAGACAGCTGGGTACAGACCAGACGAGAACTCATCTAAAGGAAGCATAAAATGAGTGGATTAATACAACTGGACACTAAATTTAGCTTGAAGTTTTCTGGCAGCTGAGACAAAAAGGAAAATGTGTTGGGTTATACAGCATTCATTTTTTTTGACAGAAGAAAGCACATAAATTCACATACCCAGAAAAACTTTCTTCCCGGAACTAAACTCGGGTATGAATACATCAAATGGGCCTTTGCACAAGGGGCATTGAACCTTCTCAATTGTATCTTGCTTAAGCTAGTTTTCAAATTAATTTGCATTCCCTCAGCACACAGTGACCTAGATACATGCAAGGGTACCATGGAATGTTCAAATCACTTTAAAAAAATCTGTTATACATGTTTCCAATAATATATACTAATGTTATCAGTAAAATATTTTCTGCAGGGAATGTGCAATAACTGTATTGAATGTTTAGAGAAAATATATTTAGAAGGCAATAGTAAAATTGATTGTATAAAAGCATTTTTCTATTGACTTTTCATTGAACCAAAATATCAGGCTATGTCCTTCAAAATGAGATTCTAAAGAAATTAACATAATGGCAAATTGAAAGGTAGCTGCTTACTCTTAAAAACACTTAGATTTTATAAGTTCAATATTCCCTTTAGTCAATTTTTAATTCTCTTCCAATGTGAAAAACAGCAAAGATTAAAGTCAGTTCCTTATTTTTATTTTGTGAAAGTTCATAAAGAGGCTATCTGTGCTACATTTCATTGCCCCTAATCTCCCTAGTCATGCCAGATCTACTGTATTGCTTGTATAGTTCCACTAATAAACATGAATGGTTTTATAGAGAGTAAAATCCAATTTGGATTAATCCAAGGAAGACTAGTTTACTTTAATAAGTGTAGGAGTTAGAGAACTTGATTTTTATCTCTTCCAAGCCATATAATGATTGAACTAAACTAAGACAGGGTTTGTTTTAATGAATAGAAGTATGGTTTGTATGTCAGTTGTTGGTAATCTAAGTAGAAGCTGCTAAGATGCTCGAGGCTTCCTAAAAATGTATTTTATTAAGAAGTATTCCTCTAATAATTATATTTACAATACTGATTTAATTAGCAGATCCATTTTTTCATAAAGTAAACTTCAGCCCATTCCTTTGATGAATTATCACATTTTAAGTCAGGGACTGAAGTTATAGGCAATAGGTGATGGATATGTAGCTCTTTTTGCATGTAGTTTCTCTTTCCCAATTTATACACATACTTAAAAATCTTGTCATAAGGACTCTAGCTATCTCCCCATATGAAAGGTAAAAACAACAAACACAAGTATTTATTAAGTGCCTTCTATATACTGTGCTACGTGCTTTACAAAAATATCTCATTTGATTCTCACAGGAACCCTGGGAAGTAGTTGCTGTTATCATCCTCATTCTATAGTTGAGGAAAACTCATTAAATGTCTTGCTCAGAGTCACACAGCTAATAAGTATCCAAGGCCTAATTTGATCTCAGGTCTTCCTGATGCAAGCAGTATTATCTGATAGATGCAAAAATGGAGGCTACCTGAAGTTAGCCTCCATAAATTACAGACAGTGTCTCTGCATGAAGTCACTGAATATCCTAGTCAAATCAGTGGATAGAACACGGCACCTGGAGTCAGGAAGATGAGAATTCAAATTTGCTTTCCGATACTCATTTGGTGACTGTGGGCAGGACATTTATCCTTATCTGATGGAGTTTCCTCACCTGTAATATAGGTTTGATCATAATAGAACATAATTCTCATGTGCTTATGATAATTAAATGAAATATTTGTAAAGTATATATATATATATATATATGTGTGTGTGTGTGTGTGTGTGTGTGTGTATGTGTGTGTGTGTGTAAATGTAAATATGCCTACATAAGCTAGTGATGAGGTGGTGGTGGTTATAGCAGTGATGATAGTGATAGAGTGAAATACTGATGTAATTGACACCAGTTAATTCAACAAAACAGGCTAGAATGACCAGTTATTAAGCTGACTAAATCAATTCTTGTTTTGATACATCATAAACATAATCTTAATAAGGAGAAAACTATTATTGTATTAAGCAAAAGAATAGATGTCCTGGCTTCCAGTTTGTGTGTGTGTGTCTATTCCCTTGATCAGGAATTACTAACCTGTTTGTTGTGAGAAACTTTCTCTATCTCTGAGAGCTTGAGATTAATAGTGGAATTCATGTGTGTATGTATAGAAGGGATTTTTTTTGAGGTTAGATATTGTCTAATTTAGCATAGTCAAATTATAATACTATAAAATTGCAAGGATACCTAATGGTACTTCAAAATCTCTCCTAAAATTTGACATCAGAAACTTGCCTAGGACTTTGTCCTTTGCAGGATTACAATTTGCCTGCTTTTCCTGTGGCCTGTGTATATTTCTTGGGAAAATATATTCTAGGAGAAAGTGCACATCTTTTTATTCAAACATCCGGGTTCATATCTTAGCTCTGGCAAAGTGTGACCTTTCTTGAGTCACTTAATCTTTCTCATCTTAGAAATATGCCTCTGTGTGGCATTTTATAGCAGAAAAAAACATGAAAACTGGAATTGTGGAGCCTAGGTTCAAATATAGTTTCTGCCACTTACTATTTTGGTTATTTGATGTTACTGGGTCTCAGTTTTCTTCTCTGTTAAATGAGAGATTAGATCAGATGAATTCTTCAAATTCTAAGTCTACAACCCTACGAAACATTCAAACTATAATTCACAAGCACCTAAGATGTTTAGTTACTTCTACCAGCTAGCCAAGAGACATTAGTTCAAAGTAAAATTAATTATATCAAGCAGTATAACAAATAAAGTGGAAAGATAAAACCCTCTCCCTATGTACACATGATATAATACTTTCCAACAAATTACTTATACCAGCAGTGGAGAAAAGCACACATGTAAAGAATACGTCACCAGGGGACACAAATTTAGAAAATATGTGGTCATGGAACATATGTGAAGGAGCACAAACAGAATATACATGGAAAATGCACATGGAGAGGTACATGTGTACAGGGTATATCTCCACCCAAGATAACCCACACATCCAACAATGTGAAGTAGCTGATGTCTTCTGGTGATGTCATCACTCTGCTCTTTGCTACTCTGTCTGTTGGGTATGTTATCTCTTGTCTGGGTGTTATTACATCATTGTGCCACATACCTGCACCATGTCCAGATTATCAAGGTAGTCTCTGTCAGCATTTGTTGGGTTTCAGAGCCAATTACTCTTATCTCTGTCTACTACCACCTACCGTGGTGTAGTGACTAGAAAGCTTCTCCTTGATAGTAAAAGACACAGCTCCCTTAGTGCTCAGGACTGTGAGCCACCACACATCCTAGTTAGGAAACCAACAAAAGTTCTCTTAATTCCCAGATTAATATTAAGTATATTTTTACAACTATATCCAGTACTGATTCAAAGTCCTATGTTCCAAATTACTATCTGTTTTGAGGTTAGCAAATTGTTTTTGATTCCTTATGAATCCCTGATTCGGATCATGTGAATTTCAAATTTCTGGAACTCTGTGTCTTCCAAGTCCCAGAGGAGCTTTGTGTATGTTGGAGGTGGAAGGTGCTAGTGTGGATGATGGAGGAGCTTACCTCACTCCCAATGTACTCATTGACTGGATGCAAATGAAGTTGGATAAAGTGGACAATCCACATTCTTGTCTTTATCAAGTGAATCTACCACTAACAAAGCCTTTCTAGCCTTTATACTTGCAAAATGGAGATGATAATTTTTATACTATTTTCTTCACAAGGATATTGTAAGGATCAAATGAAATATGTAAAGCACTAAATAAATGTCACGTTGTCATTATATACAGTGGTTTAAAAAATGTTCCAGATAGAAGCAGCTGCAATAACTCCCTCCTCATTTAAAATACTTTTAGTCCTAGAGAAAGCTTTGACTCTTCCAGCCAACCCCTGCCCTACCCTGCTGGAAATGCCCATTGCAACAAAAGCTGTGTCTACAAAGAGCTATTAGCAAGGAGTTGACCATCAGATGTCTCCCACCATCTTCCTAGATTTCTTATTCCTCTAGAGGTAAATAAGCAGTAGCTCACCCCCAGAGAAAGGTTGAGGACCTCTGATCTAAGGAATTATTTTAATGTAAAATATAATTAGACTGTTATGAGGCTATAAATTTTCCTTCAGCAGGAAAGAATGATTACTGTTAATCTCAGCAAGGTATTTACCACATTCCTATTTGATTAGGACTTGGAATTTAATCATGAAGAATCTGCTCTCACTGAGCATAAATACTTGAAATACCATATATAAGATTTAGAGGGCAAGAATTACACACCACAATTATTAACCAGCTGACCTAATACTCCCAATTAAAAAGGAACATCAGATGGAGAATTCAAGAGTAGGCAGCTGAGAATACACTGTTATTATTTTTCACCAGATAATGTAATTTACTTCTAGCATGTAAATCAGTCTGACCGCCCAAGAAATAACATCTAAACTGTGAAATTTCATGTTACAGAATTATACCATATAATTCTTTCCTCATCTCTGTTGGAAAAACCAAACAATACTAACATGTCTCTCTGTGTTAACAATTTCACTGTCCTTTACGTGAGTGAAATTGATCTTCAACTTACATCAGAATAGCTTCCCTAGTTCAAATCTCTGCTATCTCTATTGACTTTATTGCATTTCTAGTCAAAAGAGATGGAATTTGATTGCCAACCCAATGACAGCTGTCTTTCCTCTGTATTGTTTATCTGGTTCACTGTCATGACCTAGCTGAGGTACACATAGTTCAGGCTCACAGACAGTGCTACCCTCATCCACAGCTCTGCACCTAATTACTTCCTTTCAGTCTTAGCATCACTCATAGAAACCACACATTTCACTGATCATAGTGGTTAACTCAGCCAATGGTTTAATTTTAGCTGCTAAGGGAATACTTAATTTTTTTTCAAAGAGAAAGATCTTCAATCCTTTGTTCTGGCAACACATAATGCAATTATATTTAAAGAGAGAAGCAGCATAGTCTAGTGGATTGAGTTCCAATACAAAGACATGAGTTAAAGCCCCACCTCTGACACAGAATGGCAAATCATTTTACCTCTCAGTTCTCTAGGCTGGAGGTGTCAGACATCCCCCTGCCCCCAAAGGCCACATGGCTCACCCTACTCCTAAGTGCAGTGAGAATTTGATTTAAATGTAATTGGGAAATATTTCACAAAAATAAAAATATAGTAAAACATAAATGATATCATTTTGTAAAACTATTATAATGTAACCCACAGAGATTGTTATGTACAGGTTAGTGGTTCCTATTTCTATTTAAGTTTGATCCCACTCCTCTAGGTAACTCGCCATGTCTATCATTTACATAGCAGGTGCCACCCTGCCTTGATAGAGGGGCATTCCTTACTAGGGAGTTTCATATACATATGAGATCACCAGTCTAGTCTCTACCTCCATATTTGTATCATGTCTTCTCGTGATTATTAACTCTGGAAAGCTTTCCTGTACTTCATATCACATATCAGAAGGAAAAAGTCCAATTTTAAGGCAAATTATGAAGGTTTTTAAATTTTTTATTCTTTAAGCTTCTTATTCTATGTGTTCCATATTTTATGCTAATATAGAAATATGAGATAATGGAAAGAGAAACAGAGGGTCTGGGTTCATATTGTGGCATTTTTACTTACTATACCTATGATATCAGGAAAATTCTTTAATTTATCTTAGTTTGACTTTACTCCCCCTTAAAATAAAGTAGTTGACCTAGAGTCCCTTCCATGCCTTTAATCCTTTGGCATTATAGAATAATTACTATTGCTATTTATGATACTATGAAATAATCTGCTAAATGTCACAGACACGAAAGAACTAAAAAGAGAAGTTCTCAGTGTCAAAGCCCTTGGTACTACCAAATGGCTCCACATCAGAAATTGACATGATTTTATTCATGTAAATAACACTAAAAATACGCAATACTATCTCCCTTGCCACTGCACCCTAAAAGCACTGGGCATTTCTCTCTGACTTCCATCTGCAGCATCCCCACTAGAGGGAGAGCTCACTGAGAGCAGGGACTATCTTACTTTATTTTATTTTTTTGGTATTCCCAACACGTTGTGGGTACTTAACAAATTTTTCTTTCCCTCCTGGTTGCCCTTCTACTTTTCTTCCTCTCTGCCTTCATCCTTTCTTTCTTCTTTATCTCCCTCCCTGTCTTTTTTTCTTTTTCTTTCTTGGTTCCTTCTTTTCCTTCCCTATTTGCTTGCTTCCCTTCTTCTCCCTACTTCCCTTCTTCTCTCTACTTCTCTTCTTCCTTCCCTCTTTCATTCTCCATCTATTCTACCTTCCTCCCTTCTTCCCGTCTCTTTCCTTTCCTTCTTTCCTCTCTATTTCTCTTCTGCCTTCTTGTTTTTCTTTCTTCTTTCCTTCCTCTTTCCCTCCCTTTCTTTTTCTACCTTAATTTTTCTTTTCTTTTTCTTCCTTTGTTTTTTCTTTCTTTCCTTCCTTCTTTATTTGCTTGCTTCTCTTTCCCTTCCTCCTTCTCCCCTTCCTTCCTCTATCTTTTCTATCCTCCCTCCCTTCTTCCCTTTGCTTCCTTTTGCCCTTTCTTCTTCCTTTGTGTCTTTCTTTCATTCCTTCCTTCCATCTTTCCTTCTTTCCTACCTCCTCCCCTCCTTGTCTGTCTTTCCACCATTTATTTACTAAAGGCAATCAATAATACTGTGATAAGAGCCTAACTTAGATTCTAATCACAGCTAGTTGGAGTGCTAGATTTAGAATTAGTAAGACTGAGTCTGAATCCTGCCTAAGATACTTACTAAGGGGATGACCTAGGCAAGTATTTAACCTTTCTCTGCCTCAATGTCCTCATGATTGAAATGGTTATAATAACAGTGCCTACCTCTCAGGGTTGTTGTGAGGAAAAAATGAGGAAGGATGAAAATGCTGCACTAATGTTGGTCATTATGACCATCATATACTTTTCCTCCAGCAACAGATGCAAGTAATTGACTTGATGGTACCTCAATATTCTGTTAATTTCTCTTGTCTTTTTGGATCTGTGTTCTCACAACTCTAGTTTGCCTTAGCTTTTCCTTTCCTTCTTGCCTTACTCACTTAAAAGGGAAGAATCTTTAAAAAAAATAAGTTTAACACTGTTAAATATGACTAAGAAACACGTATATAGGGAGTTAACATAACAAAAACTAAAGGAGTGGGTTTAGAATGAACTAGCCTTCAAGTGTCAACAGTTAATTCTGGTCTTACTCTGCAAATTATACTCGAATAAGACTCTGACCTTTCTCATTTCCTTTTCCCTTTGTCTCACTCAGTCCTTTCTTCCTCAGTTTGCTAGCTGTCCCCATCATGGAGGGATGGGAATCTAGATGGAGTTCTAGGTTTATAGATGATACACTCAATTAGGCCAGGTTATTAAGAGTTTCTGCATTTTTCAGTTCTGTTTCCCCAACTTTTCTCTGGGTTTGAGAGTCTAGGTAAGTGATATTTCCCTACTAAAGACAATGTAATCTGGGTAACGGAAGAAAAAGAATCAAAGATCCTATAGTTCTGCCCTGGCATCAATGCAGAGAAAAGCTTATATTAAGAAAAAAGAAAACCTGGCCCAGCTAGGCAAAATGGTGTTCCCATGTAGGCATGGCCACCTTTGTTACTACAACCTGCATCTTAAAAATGAAAAATAAATTGGTACAATTGGTAGTTGATGGTATGGAGGTTGTGTGGATACACCTACATTTAGTTTTGGTGGGTTTTGTTCTTGTTGTTTGGTTATTTTCAGTCATATTCAATTCTTCATGACCCCAATCTGAGTTTTCTTGGCAGAGATACTGAAGTGGTCTGCCATTTCCTTTTCCAGCTTCATTACTCACATGAGTAAGGAAACTGAGGCAAACAGGATTTAGTGCCCAGGGTCAAATATCTGAGGCTGGATTTGAACTCAGGAAGATGAGTCTTCCTGATTCTAGTTCAGGCTCTCTATCTACTGTATCACACAGCTACCCCTACTGTTTAGTTTTAGTCTTCATCAAATCTATTAACTTTCTAGTTTTTTTTTAGTCATGTGAAAAGAATCAAAGATATTTGACAGTCTGGGTTCCCAGCTGCTCTTTGTTCCAGGTACATTTCTAAGCATGGGGGATACAAAGTGAGGTAAAAGACAATCCCTGTCCTCAAGGATATCATTTATAAAGAGTTTATTTGGAATGAACACTCATGTTAAAGAGAAGCAATATTAGAGTAATGGATAAAAAGCCAGCCAAAGAGCCAGAAAGGTCTGGGTCACCTCTGACTGTGTGACCCTAGGTAAATTATTAATCTTTAAGGTATTGACTTGTCTTGGTGGAGGGAATTTCCTTCTCTGGGGGGTCCCCATATCAGTGAAATGAGTCCTGTCCTTATTCCCACCCCTAGTATTAATAATGTACCAGAATATGCATTCCTAGCCTGGAATATTGAGAAGCAAGTAACTTGCTCATGGTCATATAGACAGTCTAAATCAGAGACAGGACTAGAATTCAGGCTTTCCTGAGGCATGGCTTTTTATCTCCTATACCAAGTTACCTCTCGGGAAAAATATGTAGGAGAAGAAGAAAGGAGAAAGGAGGAAGAAAAAGGAGGAGGAGAAAGTTTGGCAAGTTAATTTGGGGCATATTTTTAGAAATAATTTTCTAAAGATTTTCAGGAGTTTTCAGGTTTCTGGATTGTTATTTGGCCCACAGTTTGTTGTTGTTGTTGTTTGTTTAGTTTAGTTTGGTTTTTAGCTTGGTTTAGTTTAGTTTTACTTGGCTTTGCTTTGTTTTTCCCCTTCCTAGAAATGGAACCTTCATAGTTTTTAATTTACTTCAGCCTTAGTCATAATGTAGACCAAGGATGTTCTTGAAAACTATTTCTAGTGCTGGTTTAGCAGTTTCTCTTTCTATACTTGAGTTTCATGCTAAAAATGCCTTTAGCATTTCTCACATAGACCTAAAAGAAATAACACTGCACTCCAAAGTGGGGGGAGGGTGGGTGGCACATCTTAAAAGTAATTAAAATATTATTTTGTGGATGCTGGCAATATTCATCAAAGCTTAGGCACCAAAATATGTCTCTTCTTTAAAGTCATAATAGTTCTTCTCTCTTGAATGAATATATTTATCAGACAAATTCCACCTTGACCTACACAGTAAACAAAGAGAAATTAACTTGTCTTCTTAATAAATATACCTGTGTTTACATAAGCAAACATATATACATATATTGACATTTTTCAGTAATGAATTGTGCTACTGAGATTAGAATTGTAGAATTTAGAATTGAGCCTCCATTTATCAGCATAAAAGCTTTTGGAATGGAAAAGAGCTAAGTTATTACCTCAGCCTCTCATATGTCAAAGCTTTCTTCATTTGTCAAGCTGAGTTGGCTGAAAGGAGAGTTCATTCCTTATCAAAGAGTGATTGCACCCCAAGCAAGTGAAGCTCCTTTGAGTTTGCCTGTGTTTAGCTGGCCTGTAATTTGGAAGGCTACTGTTACAAACTTTATTTAAGGACCTTTGGTATGGTAGACAGAGATCCAACCTTTAAGTAGGAAACACCTTAGTTCAAGGTAAGTCTCTCTTCTGTTACCTCTAAGCTGGGTGACCAGGAGCAAGCCCCTTGACCCCTCAGTCCCTCCACACCCAGAGTACACTCTCTAACATGATTATATAAATTACAGTTGAGTTGCATATCCACAGATACAGAATGCTAATTTATAGCTGGAACTTCCTATATCAAAGAGATCATAAATATGCTTTTAAAAAAATTGGAAAGCCAAACAATTAAAATTCACAAACGTTAAATGAATTAAGATGTACTTTGTTCTTTCAGCAAAATTGCCATATAAAATCAATATGATAAAATGGCAGCAGGTAATTCTCAGCTTATAAATGTCTGTTATTTGCAAATAGACTTGAAATTCTTGAAAGTCCATAGATACCCACTCTGACTACCCCCATGGTAGTGTTCATATATAGATATCAGAATGTCCATGAACTTGAGTAGGGAAAAACATCTTTATTATAACCACCAGTTGAAATTGGACATTTCTTTCATTTAATGAAAAACAGTATTCTGAGAAGGTGTTCATAGGCTTCACCAGACTGCCAAAATATTCCATGATTCAAAAAACCCTAAGAGTCCCTACTCTACTGCCCCACAGGTATAGAGGCCATTGTTAAAGCTATCATCATGTGAACCATCTTGGGGGAAAAGTGAAGTTTTTATCAAATTTTCTAAAAGAAAGATCAGAAGTGAAAGAGGGAAGGCAATCCATTTGGGAAAAATTCACATTAATTTGTGAATGATAGCTAGCCATTTAAAAGTTTAAAAGACAAGATAGCTGTTAACTCAAGTAGACTATTAAAAAGGGGAATAACTTTGGAAAGGTTGATGTCTTGTAAAGAATATACCCACGTAGGGTTGACCTGAATATGTGATGGTTGCCTTGGACAAATGTATCTTCACAGAACTATCTGAATTCTTTCACTTCACCATATTACATTACCTGTAATACCATCATCAGAAATATCTTTAAGATAAAATTTTTTTTTTAATGTGAAGGATTAAGAGGCTATCATTCATTCACACATTATGGTTGATTTGTTCAATCAGATTTCTTTCCTCTTAGTAATAGATTGAAAATGCTTCAATAAGGGAATGAAAGCTTTTATTCAAGGAGAGAGAAGGGAAGTAATTTGAAAAAAATGAAGCTTTTGGGGGCAGGGTAGTGCAGCCCTTAGAATTATTTTTTAGTGGAAGGGTCTTGTGACAGGATGAAGGCACTGGGAACTGAGAATAGAAGCATTATAATATAGGGAGAAAGCATAAAAGAGATGGAGAATACTAAAAAAAAAAACAACAACCACAGCCTTACCTATTTACAAATTTGCCTAGGGCTAGCCCAGGAAAGAGGATAGAAATGCTCTTCTCATCTTCCCTCAGGATGAAATGACCAGGATTTTGCTGCAAGGCACCAAATTTAGAGGGCACTGAATGCAAGGGGATGTGTAGCAGGGACAGAGGATTTGTATTCCTCAACATAGACAACAGACTTTAGAATTTAATTAACAAGAATAATGAGTTAAAGTTGGAAGCTGCTAGATAGCAGACTAGAGTGAACTTTCTCACTTCTAGTTTGGCTTTCCTCCATACCCCTTTGCAGTCTCCCCAAAAGTGACCTCTGTTGGTCTCCCAGAACTTCAGGCTCTCTACCTCTCTAAGTGGTGTTCCCTTTCAAATGACACGTACTTTCTAGCACTTATCCCAGGTGCAAAAATACTTAGTTCAGGATTTATCTTTCTTCATTGCCCTAAAATCTCAGAATCCCAATTTCAGGCTAATATGAAATATCCTATATGTAAACTGACACTGAGTTAAATAAGTTTTTCTTCATCGACCAGGAAATATTGCCATATATAACATTATTTCTATGTGGAAATGTGTTCTGAGTTACAAATTACTAACACTATAAGAACATTTAAAGCACAACTTTTTTCTTAAATTGAAGATTACTAAATTGTACCATGACTTCAAATGATTTCATATATACTTCAAAGGTAGGAGTTCTTGCTGACTTACATCTTCTACCATCCCTCTTCCCATGTAATGCAACTAACATGGTACCATAACTACAATTATTCCGTACTTTCAGCCATCATTCTATAAATGTATCATACTTGAGAAAACATTTTCATTCTCTTATTAAACACCTAACTATGTCATTCATTCAGTAAGTAAATAACCAATTCTTAATTGCCAGGGATTGATCAGAGTTCTGGGGATACCAGGAAAGGCAAAAGACAACCCTTTCTCTCAATAAACACAGTCTGATGGGGAAAGCAAGAGGAAAACTATGAACATAGGATAAATTAGAGATCATCTTAGAGGGCAAAGCTTCTTGCCAAAGGTGACATGAAAAGAAAACCAGAGAAACTAGTAGGCAAACATGAGGAGGGAGAATATTCTATGCATGAAAAGAGGCTAGTGAAAAATTTATGGAGTTAGGAGATGGCATGTCCTGTTTGAGGAATAGCAAATAGGCCATTTTCACTGGATCACAGAGTACATGGGGGAGTAAAGTGTAATCAGACTGGAAGAGTCAGAAAGGGCCAAATCATTAGGGGCTTTAAAAGCCAAACAGAACAATTTGTATTTGATCTTGTGTCATTGGAGTTATCTGAATGGACTAGGAAAGATGGCATGATCAGGCATACACTTTAAAAAGATCAGTTTGACAACTGAGTGGAGTTTGGGCAAGAAAGGAGAGAGTTGGAGCAGGGAGACCAGCCAGAAGGCTATTAAAATAGTCAAGATATGAAGTAATGAGAATCTCTATCAGGAGAGTGACTGTGTCAGAGTAGAGAAGGGGGATGCATGCCAGAGATTTTAGGAAGGCAGAAGGCAGAAAGTTCAAGAATTGATCACTGATTGAACATGCCAGGTGAGAGAGAGTGAGAAACAGAAGATAATAACTAGGTTATGAGCATGGGTGACTGTTATGGGGGTGCTTTCTCCAGAATTAGGAAAATTAGAAAGGCGGTAGGGGGGTTGGGGAAAAAATAATGAGTTTGCATTAGATATGATGAGTTCAAGATGGTTACAAGATATCCAGTTTAAGATGTCCAATAGACAGCTGGAAATATGGAGTCAGGAGGTTGGGAGAGAGATTAAGGTTGGAAAAATAGATCTGTCAAGCAATGCTGGTTCAAAATCCTTGTGCTTGTAAGATACTACAAGACAATTTACTGTATGACTCTAAAAGGACTACGGAGCTCTGTGTTCCACATTCTTAGTTTTCAATTCAAAGTGCACTTCAATAACTAAAGACTGAAAGGGAAAAATGATAGAAAGGATCATAAATGTAGCTCCACTTTGATGAAGTGAAAGAGACATCAGAAGCTTAGGAGAGAAAGATGTAGATCGGAATCTGTATTTATAAAAGGTAAATGACTTCTAATTGTTAAAAATAAGCAAAGTGGTAGACACTTATGTAGCGCCAACACTATATTCACAACACCTATGGCAGCTATGAATATGCTGGCGTAATTCTGAATCACAAAATATAACAAATTCTCCATATGGAAGATAGAACCAAAACGTTTATTTAAACACCAAAAAGCTGAAGTCCAACACCAGAAAGCAAAATCCATCTATACACAACAACAATGCAGGAGGCACCACTTTCCCCAAGCCTTCTAATGGTCTTCCCACAAATGAACCCTCATAGATGGTTGCCTGCTTCCTCTCTCTCCCTCACCTCTAATGCTAGGTCTAACTTCCTCTCAGCTCTGCTCCACTCTTCCTACTCTACCCTTTTGGCAAGCTCCACCCACCACAGATTCATGTAACTCTGATGACTCAAGCAGATCACATGGAACTATTAATGAATGGGGAAGAGCTTTCCATTATGCAAAAAAAAAAAAATTATATTCACAATACAATGCATGAAAACATTATTATATTTTTGATTTATAATTGTCAAAATTGAATATATTTACTTACTTGATCATTGTTTTCATAAATACAAACATTAGCAGTTTCAAATTTCTATACTGAATTAAGCGCTATGAAAATACTTATCTGAATCTAATAATGCTTCCTCCATGAGTATGAATTGACAGAAAAAAATAATGCATAATAACAGCTCTTTCTTATTTCTCTTCCTATTTTTCCGACTGATTCTTCTTAATCCCTTTTTTAGGAACTTTAGTTATGTCATGCCCAGTGACTGTGAGTATCATTCATAGCTCTCTCCTTGGACC
>CM053770.1:110885433-110916262 GCA_028658325.1 Potorous gilbertii | reverse complement strand
CCCACCCCGGCCGCGCGGCACTGAGAGGAGCGAGCAGAGCCCAGCAGGCGTCAGGGACCTGAATCTCCGGTGGCCATGAAGGTCCCTCCACCCACAGACGCACTGGTCAGTGAGAGAGATGGGCTGAGAGGGAGCGGGATATCTCCGGGACTCGGACCCCCTCGGGAGGCTGCGGCCTCGGCAGAGACTGAGACAGCTTGGCCAGAGGCTGAGGCAGCTCAGGCAGAGGCAGCTGTGACCAGAGGCTTCCAGAGCAGGCAGGAGCCTCTGCATAAACACCCTGAGGGAACTGAGCCTGAGAGGCAGCCCTGCCCCCACCTGAGAAAGAGCAGTCAGGCCTGCCGCCAAAAGCCCTGAGGCTGGGGAGCAGCATTTGAATCTCAGACCCCAAGCACTAGCTGGGCGGACCTAGGCTGGGGTGGAGAGGACTCTCAGAAGTCAAGTAACTGGCTGGGAAAATGCCCAGAAAAGGGAAAAAAACTAAGACCATAGATGGTTATTTTCTTGGTAACCAGAGGATTGCGCCATTCCTCTCTGAGGACGAAGAGATCTGCTTACCATCAGGTAAAGACATAGGAGTCAAAGCCTCTGTATCTCAAATATCTGTTCTGCTACAGCCCTCTTTTCACTAGCTGCCTAACAATTTTAAATTCAGCATAAGTTCCAAAAGTGAGCTCGTGATTTCCCCCAAAACTACACTTTATTTTAAACTCCCCTGAGACCATCCAGAGTACCAGCATATTTCTAAGTCAACCAGGTTCATAACTTTTGTCATCCTTACTTCTTTTTGACTCATCCCACATCTCCAATAAGTTGTCAAACCTTGTAATTTCCTGCACATATCCTCTTCTCTCCCCTCACATATCTACTATCCTCATTCAGCCCTGGGTCTCTTACCCAGGCTATTGAAGTAGCCTCCAAATGAAGATCCATGCCTCAGGTTTCTTTGTATTAAAATCTATCCTCCATTCTATTACTAATATAATTTTCCTAAAGCATAGGTAAGCTTAACCCATCCCTTACTCAATATACTCCAGCAACTCTGCCAACACCAGGATCAAATGTAAATTACTTTTTTTGGTATTAAGAACTCCACTTGTCCCCTTTCTACCTTTCTAATCTTATATTATACTGCCTTTATATACTCTGCAATCCAGACATACTAACCTATTTGCAGGTCCTGGCACATAACATTCCATATCCTGGGTCCTTGCCTTTATATTGGCTGTTATCCATGCCTGGAATTCTCTCCCTAACAAACCCTAACTCAAAATGTCTGACTTCCTTCAAGCATGACCTACTCCAGGAGACCTTTCCTGTTCCTATTAACTGATAGTACCATTCCTTTTATGGTTGCCTTCCATCTTCTCTGTATTTATCTTATATTTTCTGATATATACATACATATATATATATATATATTGTTTTCCTCATTCAAATTTAAGTTCCTTGATAGCAATGATTATTTCTGCTTCTTCTTTGTATCCCCAACACTTAGTGTAGGGCCAAACATTTAGCACTGAATAAATGCATATTGGTTGGGTTAATTGATGACACATATTTGATGCCTGCAGTTCTTTCCTGACTGCCTATAGATTGGTCTCTGTCTCACAATTTTAGATGGTCTGAATGAAAACCCCTCAAACTGCAGATGGTATCATCTTATATCTCTAACAGTCATTTAAATGGGAATATCTTTCCCATTCATTAAGTAGGCCCATGTGACCTACTTAAATCACATGGAAACCTAAGTCACAGGTGATTGGAGGAGTCTGTTGAACAGATGGAACAGGAAGGGTGGAGCAGAACTGGGAGGAAATTGGTGAGAGCAGTTAGGGCAGAAAGAGGAGAGGACACAGGCAGGTAGGCACAGCTAGGCTCATGTTGGTTTGTTTGTTTATTTGTGGGAAGGCCCTGAGATGGGGGAAGGCTTGAGAATGACTTTGTCCCCTGGAATGTTAATGTGCATTAACTTCTTGATTACGATGACAGATTTGACTTTCAGGTGTTGTGATTGGCTTTCTGGTGTCTGAATAAATGTTTTTCTTCTGCCTTCTCTACGGAGAGTCTGTTATACTTTGTGATTCAGAACTACACCAGCATATTCACAGTCACCTCCATGCTCTTAATATTGCCTTGGTGATACAGTATCCTCAGTACCTAGAGCCTTAATACAGACAGGAATCAGTACTGGAGAACTTCTATTCATAATATGGGTTTAAAGGCCTTACAAGAGCATGAGTGGTCTTTATATGTACCAAATCATGTGGGGCTGTGAGGTTAATAGCAGAAACAGAAATGTGTTGACTAGCCCCCAAGAATGTTGGCTGATTTCATCTTAAAAGACTAATGATGATATCTCTCCAAAGAATTTATAATAGTCACTCTAGTAGCAGGAAGCAGCTTTAGGTTAACTGTCAGTAGATTCCAGCTATACAGTTGGAAAGCAGAAGTAGAAACAAGAACATAGTAGAACTTCAATGTAGATGGCATCTGTGAAGATTTAGAATAGCAGAGCACCAAAGTTCTAAGTCTCCAAGGGCAATGATGTGGAATGGAACATCAAGAAGAAGGAGGTTCTTGGTCAGAGAGCTCCAGGAGGTGGAGCAAATGGTAGTAAAGAACAAGTCTGCCAGTCTTAAAGCAAGATAAATGACTCTAAAACCTAAACCTTCACTTAAATCAGTATGTCAATTTTCTAAGCATTTTCCCAGTGTGTGTACATGCGGGGGGTGGGGTGAGGGGGGTTAACTTTAAGCAACTTCCCTTCCCATGAATCAATGGGACAATGTAGTTATTAGTGTATAGGGAAATGAGAATGATCTCATCGCTTGACTTTTTCTCTGTTATTTTGTTGCATTGTCTCAATTAAATATGTTGCTATTTGATTTGTAGCTCAATGCTAAGGTTCCTAGAATACATTCTATATGGGAACTTCAACTATTTGTCTGTCATTCCTATATAAAACTTAGAGATGCATGACAGTTCTAGAGTGATTGGAACATACATTACATAAGTTTTAAATATAGGTTACAAAGCCTAAGCAGACATTAAGGCATATCTCAATATTTCACATAATTGAAAGGTATCACCAAAATAAAGTTTAATATCTTTGTATCTTGGATCTCAAATTAGACTGTAAGCTCTCCCACGGTGATGGCTTAAATGTGTTTTTTGCTTGTCCTATACCCCTCTTCCAGTCATTCCTCATAATACCAATGCAGTGTTTTGCACATATTAGCTACTGAATAAATGCTACTATCATTATTTATTTAATTAAATTAAGTAAAATCTCTGTCTAGTTAATGAACAACATGCTTTGAATCAAGAATGATACAAATTTAGAGCTCAAAAGACCATCGAATTCAACCTCTTCATTGAAAGAAATCTGAGAAAATCAACAGAGTACTGGACTCAGAGTCAGAAAGCACTGGGATCAAATGCAACCTCAGATACTAGGGAGCTACATGAACTTAGGCAAACCACTTAAAACTCTTTCTGTCTCAATATTTTTTTTACCATAAAGTTTTTAAGCAATGTCTGTAGCATGTATGTTATAAAGTTGTGAGAATCAAATGACATGGTGTGAGTAAATACTTTGTAAACCTTAAACAGGTCAAATGATTTGCCAGAGGCTATACATAGAACTAAGACTAGAGCTTATAGAAACCAGTTCCTTTATTAATCAGTCAGTATTTATTACATGCCTACTATATTTCAGGCACTGCCCTGAGTGCTTTTTTAATCTGAAACTATTTATTCATTTAGCTGATTTTGACTAGTCCCATGAGGATGATTTTCAATAAGACATTCTTAATCCCTGGAGAAGCTTTACTAGACAAACATAACTAATCAATAATAAAATTTGTTCAGAAATTCAAAATGATGGTAGTGGTAGCAGTCTTGGTCTTCCATATTATTGATTATTCAGCTTCTTAAATTAATAACCTTTTACTTTTGTTTCAGGTGTAACATTTTAGGAAAGACTATATTACTCTCATTAAAGTAACAATTTCTAGTAATTGGTTGATAGGATGTTTAAGAATTTTGCAGGGAGATGTCTTAATAGGTAGAGCAAAACCCATCTCTCTTACATCTCCTTAAAATAACATGAAATATTTTCCTGATAATATAAAAGATAAGAAGAGAGGAAAGTATGTGTATATACATACATACATATATAATATATGTGTAAATGCAGATGTAGATAAATATTACATACATTTATACACGTACATATAGACATACTTTACCTTCTTCTCCCCTCACATATATGTGTGTATATGTGTGTGTGTACAGGGAAATTTTACAAAAAAACTTGCAGAGACTGAAATAACAAGTATGCGGTAATATGGGCCCCAATACAATGAATAAATTCTATGGGGCTAAAAGAAATGAGAGAGAAATCTTTGGAAGAAAGGAATATTATAGCAGTAACTTGTAGCCCAGTAGCACTCCACCCCCAATTGAAGATAGAGCAACCATAAAAATCCTCTGATTGGATGAATTAAGGAATTTTAAATTAGAGTTCTTAAAAACAATTTAAAATAGAAATAAACAAAAACCCTACTGGTCTATAAGAAATGGAAGAAAGTGATGCCAGAGATAGAACAGTAATCTGAACAAAATCAAAATCCCCAAATTAAAAGAACCTTGACATCTCTATAAATCAAAGCAGTTTATCTTAGAGACAGAATTCAATGAGATAATCTGAAAATTACTGGCAACTCAAAAAATCATAATGAAATGCAGAGCCAGAATGCCATAATTCAATAAATTATGAAATAAAATTGCCCTAAAACTTTAAAAAAAAGAGAGAGCAAAATATAAATTGATGGAATCTCAAGTATACTATTAGAGAGACCCCAAATTTGCTTTACTCAGAAATGTAGTTACCAAGCTCCAAAGTTCTAATGTTAAGAAAGGAATCTTATGTACAGTGTGTGTGCATATATACATGTAGGTATGTATGAAGTATTTCCAGTGTGAATTGTACTAGGCTGTTAATAATATGAAATGAAAGAAAAAATTGAATATGATGCCTAAGAAAATCAGCTTGTACTTCAATCTAATATTCAGAAAAAGATCAAGATCAACCATAAATGGCTTAACTCTTCTCATCTATAAAATGATCCAAGACAATGCCAAAGAAATCATGATGAAAAATGTTATCCACATTCTGAGAAAGAGCTGATGGAGTCTTAATGCAGATCAATGCATAATATTTTCACTTTATTTTTTTCATGTTGTTTTATACTTTGGGTCTGTTTCTTTCACGACCTGAGTAATATGGAAATATGCTATAGAAGATTGAATATCTAATTCATATTACATTGCTTACTGTCTTAGGGAGAGGGGAGACAAAAGAGGAAAAGAGAAAATTTGGAACTCAAAATTAAAAAAAAATAAATGTTAAAATTTGTCTTTACATGTAATTGGAAAAAATGAAATACTGAAAAAAATAGTCAAGATCATGAAAAATCATTTGTCTGGAGCAAACCAGAAATGAACAGCATCTTTGAAATTTAAAATTTAAATTTAAACCCTGCAAAAGAAACTGATTCATTGGTATGAAATGACCAGGTGATTGCTTAGTATTTACATACTGTAAGGAGAAGATAGAACAGTTGTCCTTCTACTTTTGTGGGGAGGGAAAAGAAGTGGAACCAAGAAGGAAGTAGGTACTTCCTAGATCTCTCCCATGAAATCCACCCAAATACCTGTAAAAACTGATTCTAAACAAATTCTGGAGCTGCAGAACCCACAGAATGACAGAGTGAAGCAAATCTGCTGTCCAAGACAACCTAGAAGGTTGACCAGAAGTACCTATTGTACCAGGCTCGGAGCAGAGCACAATCCAGTGTAGGCCATGATAGCACAGACAGGACTTGAACAGGCCTCAGGAGGAATTAATCTCTGGTATCTGTGGCAGTTTCCAGACTTCACAACCCCAAAACACTGAGGACAAATTGGAAGGTCAGAAATAAAAACTTGTGAAACTTGTGTGAGAGAGTTGTACATTCCAGCCCCAACCTTAGGGTGGTGGAGGGGGTGGAAGACTCCACAGCAGCCATAGGAGGGACAAAGGTAGTGGCTATTTCTGGAGCTCTGGGCCCACAGATTGTGGGAGGATCTAGTGACTGGCAATACACCAGCACCCCAGTTGAAAGCAGAGAACTACCTTGACAAAGAGCTCAAAAGTCAAGTAAATGGCTGGGGAAAATAGCAAAAACCAAAAAAAGAATTAGAATATAGAATCTTACTTTGGTCACAAGGAAGACCAAAATATACACACAGAAGAAGACAACAAAGTCAAAGTGACTGCATTCAAAGACTCCAAGAAAAATATGAATTGGTCTCAGGCCATGGAAGAGCTCAAAAATCATTTTGAAAATCAAGTAAGAGAGGTAGAGCAAAAATTGGGAAGAGAAATGAAAGTGATGCAAGAAAATCATGAAAAATGAGTCAATTACTTGCTAAAGGGGACCCAAAAAATTGCTGAAGAAAATAACACCTTAAAAAAATAGACTAACCCAAATGGCAAAAGAGATCTAAAAAGTCAATGAGGAGAAGAAAATGCAGAATTGACCAGATGGAAAAGGAGACCCAAACTCTCACTGAAGAGAAGAATTCCTTACTGTTTAGAATGAAACAGATGCAAGCTAATGATTTTGTGAAAAATCAATAAATTATAAAACAAAACCAGAGGAAATAAAAAATAAAAGACAATGTGAAATATCTCATTGGAAAAACAACTGACCTGGAAAATAGATACAGGAGAGACAATTTAAAAATTATAGGACCCTCTGAAAGCCAAGATCAAAAAAAAGAGCCTAGACATCATCTTTCAGGAAATTATCAAGAAAAACTGCCCTAATATTCTAGAACTAGAGGGTAAAATAAATGTTGAAAGAATCCATGATTGCCTGCTGAAAGAGATCCCTAAAAGAAAAATCCTAATATTGAAATCAAATTCCAAAGCTCCCAGGTCAAGGAGAAAATACTGTAAGCAGCCAGAAAGAAGCAATTAGAGTATTTTTGGAATACAATTAGGATAACACAAGCTCCAGTAGCTTCTACATTACAGCTTCAGAGGACTAAGAATATGGCATTCCAAAGGTCAAAGGAGCTAGGATTAAAATCAAGAATCACCTACCCAGCAAAACTGAGTATAATCTTTCAGGGGACAGAAAAAGGGAATTTCGATGAAATGGAGGACTTTCAAGCATTCTTGCTGAAAAGAGCAGAGCCGAATAGAAAATTTGGGTTTCAGATATCGGAATCAAGAGAAGCATGAAAAGGTAAACAGGAAAGAGAAACCATAGGGGACTTACTAAAGTTTAACTGTTTACATTCCTACATAGAAAGATAATATTTGTAACTCTTGCAACTTTTCTCAGCATTAGGGTAGTTGGAGGGATCATATACATATAGACTAAGGGCAGAAGAGGAGTTGAACATGAAGGAATGATAAAATTATGGAATGAGAGAGGAATATATTGGGAGAACAAAGGGAGAAATAGAATGGGGTAAATTATCTGTCACACAAAAGAGGCAAGAATAAGCTTTTTCAATGAAGGAGAAGAAGGGGGAGGTGAGAAAGATTGAACCTTACTTTCATAAGATTTGGCTTAAGGAGGGAATAACATGCACACTCAATTTCATATGAAAATCTATCTTACATTACAGGAAAGTAGGGGAGAGGGAGTGGGAGGGGGCATGATACATGGAATGACAAATGGGAGGAGGGGGTGAACACTTTTGAGGAGGATAGGGTCAAAAGAGATAACAGAATAAATGGAGGGTAGGAAAGGATGGAGGGAAATATAGTTAGTCTTTCACAACATGACTGTTATGAAAGTGTTTTGAATGACTACACATATATAACCTACATCGAATTGTTTACCTTCTCAGTGGGTATGGTTGGGGAGGTAGGGGAGGAAGTTGACACTCAAAGTTCTAAAAATGAATGTTAAAAATCACTTTTACATGCAACTGGGAAATAAGACATACAAGTGAAGGGATATAGAAATCTGTCTTGCCCTACAAGAAAATAGAGGGGATGAGGATAAAAGAAGGGAGGGGTGTGATAGAAGGGAGGGCAGATTGGGGGAAGAGGTAATCAGAATGCATGATGTATTGTGGTGGGCAGAAGGGAGAGATGGGAAGGAAATTTGGAACTCAAAATCTTTTGGAAGAGAATGTTGAAAACTAAAAATTAATTAATTAAATTTTCAAAAGAATATGAACTGCAAAAATAAGTTGCCCTTCGTTTCAAATCAATATAGGAATATAGAAAGAACATCTATTGATTAATACACTAAAGAGATATCATAAAGAAATATTCTAGGGTAGAAGATGTGAAAAGATGATTTTCAAAAGAAATCTGAACCATATGGGAAAAGGCTACTAATAACTTGTAATAACAGAATCACAAATAAAACTCTGAGGTTTTGCCTCACTTCTATCAAACTGGCAAAAATTATAAAAGTCATAAATTTTGTAGGCTAAAGTGACTTTTCAAGCACAATGATAAATTCTTGGTAAGATTATGAATTAGTACCACCATGCTGGAAAATAACTGGTGATTATGCAAGAAAAGTTACTGAACTGTTTATACCCTTTGACTTAGAAATACTACTACTGGACCTGTGTCCCATATCAAAGACAAAAATAAAAAATTCCACATATACCTAACACTCTTAGTAGCAATTTTTGGGGGAGAGGGCAAAAACCTAGAAACAAATCAGGTGTCCACTGATAGGTGAATAGTCAAGCAAATTGTGATATATGAATACAATATATTATGATTGGACCACAAGAAATTACATGCATGAGTATTACCAAGCTTTATATGTGCCCAGATTAGCTGAAATGGTGGTATCTATTTGGTACCTATTTGGATGTATCTATTTGGAAGAAGAAAAAAAAAGCTGCTTCTGGGAGATCTCCTGGGTTCCTCTACCACATATATGAGAGTAACCTCTTTCCATTGAATATATGGCCTGAACTGCCTGCATCTTTAAAACTACCAAGATGAGATAGTCTCTGTCTCTGTCTGCCTGCCTGTCTGTCTCTCTCTCTCTCTCTCTCTCTCTCTCTCTCTCTCTCTCTCTCTCTCTCTCTCTCTTGCTAAGAGATAAAGATTTATTCATCTGTAGCCCAGATGCTGTGCCTGAGTTTGGGGGAAAATTACTTTCTCCCTCTCCTTTTGAGGTTCTATGACCCCCAAGGATCAGTGTTGGGATTTGGTCTATTTTGTATTTTTTTAGTTCCAGATGACATTGCAAGCAGAATTCCAGGCTAGATATTACTTCCAGCCCTGAGTGGAAGCCCCAAGAATCTAGGGTGGGAAGGAGAGGGGGCCTTTAGACTTTGAACTCAATTCTACTATGCTGTAAAGGAACTGAGTTCAGCTATGAACCTAATACAGTTGTGAATTTTCAGTCTCCCCAGAGACAAGTAAATATTCATTTGTAAAATCTAATCTGACTGTTAAATGAAATTAGGATTCCAGGACCCCTAAAATTGGGGGAATATAATTGATGATGGCTTGAGTCAGTGTCAAAGAAAGCAAACCCCTCAAAAACACTTAAGATTACCAGAGAACCTTGAGGAGATGTGAAATGTAACTCATTGGCTTTCAGTGAGTTGGGGTCTGGGAAGTAATTCAAGTAAACATGGGAAAACTTGTGTGAACTGATATAGAGTAAAACAAGGAGAATCAGGAGAACAATGACTATAATCATGTAAATAAAAAATAGAACAAACAACCGAACTCAGAATATGTGTAAGGATCAATACCAAATACAGAGGTAAGATGACTATAGAGGTCAGCGATGGGAAGGTGGTTGATGTAATGATTGATTTTACTTGGCTTTTTTTTCTTTGTTTAAGGGAAGCCGAGGAAAGTATATACAAAGTAAGGACAATAACAATTCTTTTGTGAAAAAAATTATCCTAAAGAAAGAGAACAGAGGAAAAAGGGGAAGAAGAGGCTACTTCCAAGACTAAGGAAGTGATCAAGTTCTCCTGTCCATTTCACATCATTTGCTGGTGCTGTTTGGTCATTCATTTACATCCAATTCTTCATTACCCCATGGATCACAGCACACACTAGGCAATGAAGTCTGTCCAGTCTCTTGTTTCGTGCTTTCATGACACTATCCATCTCAACCTCTGCAGTCCCCTTCCCCCTTTTGCCTTCAAATCTTTTCTAATATCAGGGTCTTTAAAGAGTCCTGTCTTAGCATATTGTGGTCAAAGTATTTAAGGTTCAGCTTCAGTATATGTTCTTCCAAAAATCAATCTGAATTAATTTCTTTAAGTATTGACTGATTTGACCTCCTTGCTGTCCAAGGGACTCTCAAAAGTTTTCTCTAGCACCACAATTCAAAGTGGCACTCAGGTTTGGTAGCCATACATTACTACTGGAAAAACCTAGCTTTGCAGGGATGGGGAACCTACAACCTTGAGTTTTATTGAACAAATCCTTTCATTGGGGGATTTTTTCCATGAAGTTTGGATTCCATCAAAAGGCTACACCAAAGGACCTAGAGAGTCACATGTGGCCTGGAGACTTCAGGTTCCCTACCCCTGGCTTTGACTGTACAGGTCTTCACTGGCAAAGTGATATCTGTTTTTTAGTATACTGTCCAGATTTGTGATAGCTTTCCTTCCAAGAAGCAAGCATCTTTTAATTTCATGGCTATCATTGCCATCTGCAATGATCTTTGAGCCCAAGAATATAAAATCTGATACTGCTTCCATTTCTTCTCCCTCTATTTGCAAGAAAGTGATGGGACCAATTGCCATGATCTTAAGTTTGTGGGAGTTTTTTTATGTTATGCTTCAAACCAGCTTTTATATTTTCATCTTTCACCCGATCAAAAGGTTTCTTAATTCTTCTTCACTTTCTGCCATCAGAATGGTATCATCGGCAGATCAGAGATAGTTAATATTTCTGCTGATTGCCCTTCTTTAGGATTTGGAAAAGGAAATGGAAAATCATTCCAGGACCTTTGCTGGAGTCTTTCCAAAATGGGGTGACAAAGAGTCAGGCAAAACTGAAATGACTGAACAACAATAACAAATTCTTTAGGATTTAGACAAAAACTGATTTTTCCAATCCAGTAGTCACTGTAGAGTTTTCCAAACTTGCTGCCATATTGAGTGCAACACTTTAATAGCATCATCTTTTATGATTTTTAATAGTTCAGATGGAATTCTGCCACTCCCAACTAGCCTTATTGCTAGCAATGCTTCTTAAGGCTCACTAGATTTCATTCTCCAGGAGATCTGGTTCTAGGTCAGTAACCCTACCATTATGATTGCTGATGATGTTAAGATCATTCTTGTATAGATAGTCCTTAACATCTCTTCTTAATCTCTTCTACTTCTTTAAAATATCTATCATTTTTGTTTTTTACCATGCCTATTTTTGTATTCCCTTTATGTTTCTCATTTTTCTGAAGTGATTTCATGTTTATCTCATTCTTTTATTTTCTTCTATTTTTTTTTGCATTGCCCATTTAAGAAAACCTTCTTATCGATGCTTTCTCATCTTTAGAATTTTGCTTTCAGTTGGCTATATCTTTTCCTTCACTTTTTCTCTTTTTCTTTCTTCTTCCCTCAGCCATTTATAAAGTCCTATCAGACAGACATTTTGCTTCTCGCTCCTCTTTTACTTTGGAATTTTTTTTTGTCACTGCCTCTTGTACAATATTGTGAAGTTCTGTTCATAGTTCTTCAGGTACTATATCTACCAGATTGAGTCCTTTAAATCTTTTCATCACTTCTAATTCATATTCATGAGGGATTTTATTCAGGTCATACCTATATGGTCTGATGGTTTTCCATACTTTCTTCAATTTAAGTCTGAATTTTGCAGTAAGAAGTTCTTGATCTGGGCCACAATTAGCTTCAAGTCTTATTTTAAATAACTGTATAGAGATTCTCTGCCTTTAGATACAAAGTATACAACAAATCTGATTTTGTTATTGACCATCTGGTGATATCCATGTGTAGGGTCATTTTTTGGGTTGTTGGAAAAGAGTGTTTGCTATGTGATCATCAGTGAGCGATCTCACCAGAACTCTAGGAATCTCTGTTCTGCTTCATTTGGTATTCCAAGGTCAAACTTGCCTGTTACTCCAATTAACTTTTACTTTTATATTTTAGCATTCAGTCCCCCATGATGAATGTGACATCATATTTCTAGAATTTGTTTTAGGTCTTTATAGAACTGATCAATTTTGACTTCTTTGGTATCAATGATTAGATCATAGACTTGCATTACAGCGATGTTGAACAGTTTGCCTTCAATTTAAAGAGATATCATACTGTACTGCTTTTTATCACTTTTATCAATAGTTTTATTGACTATGAGAGCCTTGCCTACAGTAGCATATTTAATGGTCACGAATTAAATTCACCCATTCCCATCCATTTAAGTTCACTAACATTCCAGATGTTGATGTTTAATCTTTCCATCTCCTGCTTGACTTCATCCAGTTTACCTTGGTTCGTAGATCTTACATTCTAGTTTCCTTTGCTATACTGGTCTTTATAAAATCTGACTTTCCCTTTGTTGCTAGACATATCTGCAACTTAGGTTCCTTCTAACTTTGGCTCAGTTACTTCATTCTTTCTGGAACTGCTTGTGTTTGTCTTCTGCTCTGCTCTGGTAGCATATTGGACAACTCCCAATCTGAGGGACTCATATTCCAGTTTCATATCTTTTATCATTTAAACATTGTCCATGAGGTTTTCTTGGCAAAAGTACTAGAGTGATTTGCCATTTCCTTCTCCAGTGCATCACCTTTGTCAGAACTCTCCACTATGACCTGACAATGTTGGGTAACCTTGCATGGCATAGCTCATAGTTTCGTTGAGTTATACAAGCTCCTTCATCATGACAAGGCAGTGAGCCAAGATCCACAACATTAAATAATTTCCGTTGCTCTCCAGGTTATCATGTGGTAAATTTTACTTTTAAACTACCAAAATATCAAAGCACAATCTGAATTGTGAAACTGAAAGCACAATCCCTGAATATTTTCATGAGACTTGTTTGAGGATTTGAGTTATTGCAAAGACAAAGTTACATCAAGTGCAGTCTTGGGCACAAAGTGAATGCTGGAATTAATTATTAATTATTATTAATTATTGCTATGTCTTCTTTGGGTACTTCTAGATGAAGGACATTCTCCTCTGGGGCTGTAGTTTTGTTCTGTTTTTCTTTTTCTCATCCTCTGTCAGCCTTCTCTATGTTGTTATAAGAACCAGTCTACATATGTGGATCACAGAATAAAACTTTGGTGGTGATGAAATTGAAAATTGTTGTTCCTATTCACATAGTAAAAAAAAAAAACTTTATTTCTGATTTCATTCTTCATCAGTGAGACCCTCATTCTGTAAGTGTTCTTTAGAGATTTAAGAGCACTAATGGTCAGAGACTGAATACCTGAGCTCCTGTGCCAACTTTTCTGAGTACTTCCTGGTTAGGGTACCTAAGCTTACCTCATGGACTGTCTGTCCCATGTTCATGATTGGTCATTGAGGCAATTGATCTTTGGTTCATTTTCGAAACCTTCAGCAACCTTGTAGGGGTGGAGATGTATGTGGAGAAAGGGATCGGACTGATTTGAGCAAAACATGGCACGCTTATGTAGTAATGATGTTTTTAAGAAAAAGGATAATAAGATTTTGAGGAAAGATAATACAAAATTAACAATTTAATCTTGAGTATCTGTGGACTAAATCTATCCATAAAATGGAGAATAGTTACAGGATAGATTAGAAAACAGAGCTTAGTAATTTACTATACATAGGGAACACATGGATACATATAGTTAAAGTGATAAACTTGATGAACATTTATTATTTATTATTTTCTTTTGTAATGAATTAAAAATTCATCTATGATGTCTAACATCAACAGAATAAAATGCAATTAAGAGAGATAAATTGAGAAACTACATTTGCTTGAAGGATCCATAGAATGTGAAATAATACCAACATCAAATAAAAATGGACTGAATGATATAGCACCTAAGTACTTAAAGGAAAATTTAACCAAAATGCAAAAAAGCCTTGAGAATGAGAAAATAATTGTAGATGAGCTTAATATTCTTCTTTTGGAGTTTGATAAATCTAAAAAAAATGATAAAAGAAGCAAATTATGGAGCTGAAAAAAATGTTGGGGGGGAAGAAAAACTAAATCTGATACAAGAAAAAGAGAATCTCAACAATCCTGTGTTTGAAAAAGAAACCCAAAAAACTATATATGAAATCCCAAGGTGGAAGGGACCTTAGAACCAGACAGATTTTTCATGTGAATTCTGTCAAACATTTCAAAAAATAAAAAAATAATTATGAATCTTGATGTAAAAAATTAAAGCTTAGTAAAAAGAGAATTAGCAAGTCTATACAAAAATAATCATTCTGGCAAAATTGTATTTATGAGTTAAGGAATGTTATTAGGCTAGCTAATCTGTTTAACAACAAATATAAAAATTACATGATTACTGAAATGAATGAAAAAAAAGTCTGACAAAATAGGTCATGCATTTTTTTTAAAGCACATAAAAATTAGTATGAAAAGTTTTTTTCCTAAATGATAATAGTAACATACTGAATAAAAATTAAATTTAAAAATACATTTGTCTATAGCTGAAGTTGGTAGCATTATCAATGAGAAATCATTTAAATCTTTCCAAATAAAATTAGATTATAGCAAGGATGATCAGTATCTCTATTATTAGATCTAATACTAAAAATTATATAAGAAAAATATGACCAAAAATAAAAGTCAAATCATACTATTTGGAGACAAAATGGTAGCTTACTTTAAAGAAGAACCAAGAGAATCAACAAAAAATTAATTGGAAATTAGCTTCAGTAAAGTAACAGTATATGCAATACATTTGTGAAAATTTTGAGTTTTTCTGTATGTCATCAACATAAATGAGGATTAAAAGATTGGAAGAGAAATTACAATTAAAATAACAATAGAATGCATCATATATTTTAGAGTTAGCCTAACATACACACAGGGCTCAAATAAAACTAAAGATATTGTTCACAAAAATAATGGCATATCTAAGTAGAGATGTGTTCAATATACATTGTTGTACATTTTATACCCTGCTATGCAAAAAAACCATGGTACATGAAAATTATAGACATCATACTTTATAAATGCAATGACTTTATTAAAACTTAAAACATAGCAGAATTAATCAAAATAACAATAAAAAATACTGTAGAGGAACAAATTGTCAAAAATATCAAGGAAACTAATGGAAAAAAAAGTAGGAATGAATGAGGGTTGATATTGCCACATCTCAAATTTACAAAGCAGTAATTATGAAAACTATATGTTGCTATATAAAGATTAAAAATGTGTGTTGGTGAAAGAATTCTTAGCATTACTTAAAAACTCTCTAGGCAATCCAGTCTTTAATAAAGTAAAAAAAAAAAATTACTAGGGAGAGGACTTTTATTTTGAAAGAACTGTTTGGAAAAATGGAAAATGTCTTGGTGGAAAATAGTTTTTTTACACCACCACATCATATTTTCCATGGAAACTCACATTTCATATTTCAAAATATCAATTCATTCTTAGTTTCAGATTTATTTCATAATCACTGTCATAATATTTGAACTTTTAAGGGCTTCTTTTACTTTTCTAAAATAACTTGATTGAGAAATATGAGTTAGATTAAAAATTACTTAATTGTCATCTAATTTTCTTTTGTTATTGAAAATAATTTATTAAAATGTCACTATTAATATGTGCTTTAATATTTTGTATGCATTTAGTATATTGTGTGATAGTTCTACAAATCATAATGTAATATTCTACATATAGCATAAATATTATATTTATAATATATTTAAGGGGAAAATTTGTTTTAAAAATGACCCAGGATAGTCAGTGAATAAGGATTTATGAAGTGTCTTCTGTGTGTCAGACCATGTGCTAAATTCTAGGGATACAAAGAAGGGCAAAAGATAGTCTCTGCTCTCAGGGAACTCACAATCTAATGGGGAAGACAATATGCAAAAAAACAAGATAGATGCAGGATAAAGTAGAGACATTAAATCAAAGGAAGGCACTAACATTAAGGGGAACCATGAAAGGTCTTTGTGTAGAAGATGAGATTTTGGTAGAATTCTGAAGGCAACCAGAAATGTCAGGAGGAAGAAATGAAGACATAGAGTATTATAGGCATGGGGCATAGGCAATGAAAATGCCCAGTCAGAAGGTGGAATTTATTGAATATAATGGGAGGAGATGATATGTTCACATCTTTATGTAGATTAATTTAACAGCTGAATATGGAATGCCCAAGAGTAGGGGAGAGACTTGAGGCAGAGAGGTCGACCAAAAAGCTCTCACAATAGTCTAGGTATGAGGCAATGAGGCTCTGCACCAGGGTGTGATCATGTCAGAAAGAAAGGAGCACCTGAGAGATGTTATGAAGGTAAAATTATAAGAACTTGGCCACAGACTGGATATGGAGAGTGAAAGAGAGAGTGAGGCGTCAATGAAGACACCTAGATTGTGAGTGTAGGGGTCTGAGAGCATGGTGGTACCATCAGCAGTAATTAGGAAGTTCAAAAGAGGGTAGGATTTGGAGGGGAAGATAATTAATTCAGTTTTGGAAATGTTGGGTTGAAGATGTCTCCAGGACATTTTGAGATGTCTAATAGGAAGCTGGAGATGACCGTCTAGAGGTTAAAAGAGAGGTTAGGGCTGGATAAGTAGAAATGAAAATCATTAGCACAGATGATAATTGAAGTCATGGGAGCTCATGAGATCACCAAGTGATATAGTTTAGAGGGAAAGAAAAAAGAGAGTCCAAGACCAAGCAATGAAGGACACCTACAGTTCGCAATATGACCTGGATAATATCTAGCAAAGGAGAAGGAATGATCAGACAGGAAGAAGAAAAACCAGGAGTACAGTGCCATGAAAACCTGGAGAAAAGAGGGTATCAAGCTGAAAAGGGTGATTTACACTGCCAGAGGCTGCAGAGAGATCAAGAATGATAAGGATTGAGATAAGGCTATTGATTTGGCAATTAAAGATTACTGATAAATTTTAGCGGTTAGCTACCGTTGAATCATGAGTCTATAAGGCCATATTGTAGATAGTCTAAAGGACTGAAAAGAAAAGAGGTATCAGCCTCAGTTACAGATGGCCTCCTCTAAGAGCTTATCCACAAAATGGAAAAAACTTATGTAAGTCTAAAGCTAGTGAGTATGAGTGGATCAAGTGAGGGCTTTTGAGGATGGAGGAGACATGGGAATGCTTATAGGTGGTGGGAAAGCAGCCAGTAGACAAAGAGAAGCTGAAGATTGTGAGAGGATGGGAATGATAAAAGAGGCAATTTCCTTGAGAACACAGGATGGAATGGGATCACTTGTTAAAAGCACATAAAAAATGGAATGAAAGTTTTTTTCCTAAGTAAAAATAATAAATATATTAAATAAAATAAAATTTAAAAAATATAGCCAGAAGGTAGCATTATTAATAAGAGACCTGGAGAAAGGACAGCTCTTTATGGGAAAAAGGGAGAAAGGGGTAAAAGAGTGGCTGAAGGCATCTAGATTTTGTAAGATGAGAATAGGGGAAGAGGGTGGTCTGAGCAAATGGCCTCATTTTTTTTTTCAGTAAAATATGATGCATATTCTCAGTTGTTGGAGGAGAGGGGTGCCCTATAAAGTTTGACAAGGGATGAAAAGGTTTGAAAAGACTACTGTGGTGAGAGGAATAGGATGAGGGGAGAAAAAAGACTTGTCTTGCCATAGTGGGGGCCCAATTGATGTTATATAACAAATTTATATTATACCCAATCAATGCATTTTCTTTATCTTCTCCAGCTGTGTTCATTAGCACATGTGTAAGAGCAAAATCAGTAAATAGTGGGAATGAATCAAGTTAGCAAGTCAAGATTGGTAACCCTGGGTAAGTCATTTAATCTATGTGTATTTTATGAGGTAATTCCCTAAAGCTTGTCTCCTAAATCATTGAGCAGTGGGGCAGATGGAAAAATGCTAGGACTGGAATCAGAAGATCCAAGGCCTAATTCTACTATGTACTCTTCATATGATGTTAATCAAAACACTTAACCTTTCTGGCCTCAGCTTCTTCATCTGTAAAATAAGAGAGTTGGACTCATTAGATGACTTCTAAGGTCCTCTTCAGTTCTAAGTCTGTGGAACTATCTGTATATGCAGAGGGAGTTGCCTGTATAGATGAAGTAACAAATAATTCAAATATTCCCAAAATTCAGATACATACTTCTTATTATCTAGGTCACTAAAAACTATAAGTAACTTTTGGGGAAAATATGCAGAAAGCAAACTTGGGAACTAAAAATAGAACCCATGACTATGTTCTAAACTCTAGACCATGTTTTGGCTTTGTGACTGCCTAGAAATAACCATTGGACTCTAAGTTTCTATTATGGTTTGAAAAAGTCATCACCCCAAGAAAGGGCACTATTTTCCTATCACTTGTATTTAGCTTCACTTAACAAGACTCTGTAGTTTAAATTACAGGAATTCAGCATTGTGCTATTTCTCCATCCCAGCCCATTAAAACCCATGTGGGAGTATTACCAACAACAAAGACCCTAGGGAACCACATAAGCTTGAGTGTCACTTCAAGCACTGAGAAAAGCTACCAGTTTGGAATTCTGAAAACATCCCTCTTCTCTAAATCCACAGATGTTTACAGAAATCTAATAATGTTAGTTGCAGTTGGAATTTTTCAAAGAATACTATAAAATGTCACATTGACTTTTACTATTCACCCTGGAGAGAGCACCCTAAAGAATTTCTTCCTGTTCCCTGATAAACATTGAGCTTTTTCCAGTTGGAGGGTGTGAATTTCTAAATGGCAAGAGGAATTGGTCATGGTATGCTTAAAATTCAATGATTCAATTTACAATGGCTATTTAAAATGTAAACAAGTATAAAGTTGGCTACACAGGATCTGCCCTGGGCAAGATTGGGAAGTAGCTGGAATTTGTCATCAGTGGCCTCCCAGCTCCTTTCTCCCCAGGTACCTAGGTGGTGCTTCCATTGATATGGGTCTTGCTCTCAGCTAGCAGACAGCTAATCCCTATTAAAAGCGGCTAGTAGCTTAAGGTTTGATCCTCTCAGAGTCATTTGCATTTTGAAAGAGCACTTTTGAAGACTAAAACACTCTGCTAGCCTTAATGGAATGATTCTCAAGAAGTAGAATTTCAGCTACACTGAAAGGTTATGGAATTAACATTTAGGTCATCTCTTAAAGACAATGGTGTGGCAGATGGAAAGCTGATTGAAGATGTCGCAAAGACCTAGATTTAAATCCTTCCACTAACTTGTGCTGCCTGTGTGACCCTGGGCAAGTCACTTAATCTGTCAGTGCTCTGGGCAACTCTTTAAAATTGTATACCAAAGAAAGGGTGCTGTGCGCTACTGGTAGATGGAGTTTCCTCACTTGGGAGTTCCCTATACCAAGGAAATCCAAGGCCCAATGTTAATTCCTATCCCATAGGAAAGTATTAAATGGGCAACCATTTCTGAGTCTGGCTTTGACTATGATTACAGCGTTTATGATGGAGTTAGAAGAGCAGTTGGACCTGATCAAATACTTACAGAATAAACTGGTGATAGAAAACAAAACCATCCTAAAGTTACAGGGGGAGCAATCCTCAAGATTCCTCTAAATGAGGACATTTCCAAAAGAATAAAAGAGTGGATGGCATTTCACCCTTAAAAGGCAACCCAGAAGCTATCAACAACTTTTGACCTCTTTCTTCATTTCTACAAAATCTTTTGTGAAAATGGTATTCAAATGTAAAAAAGAAAATATTTCCTAAAATATGAGATGACTACTACAAGTAGTAATAGTGATGAGAAGGAAAAGAAAGGGAAGATATATTTATTAAATTTATTCACATTTATTTAAATACCTTTTATTCATTTGTTTATCCTTTCATTCATTTTATTATTTATTTAATTTATTTATTATTTCTTGTTATTTAATTTATTTAAATACAATCTATTTAAATACTTTCAATGTGCCAGTTACTATGATAAGCATTTTATAAATATTATTCCATTTAATCCTTACAACATCCCAGGAAGGTAAATGATATTAATATCCCCATTTTATAGCTGGGGAAACTAAGGCAAAAACTGATCAAGTATCACACAGCAAGTAAGAATCTGAAGCTAGGTTTGAACTGAGTTCTTCCCGACTTAAGTCCCAGTGCTCTATCCAATGCATCACCCAGCTAGCTACCTCTCATTGTCAATAGGACATGAAATTTTATAAATATCATCTCATTTTATCTTCACAGCAACCCTAGGAAGTAGCTATCATAATCCCATTGTACAGATGACAAATTTGAGGGAGATAGCAGTTAAGTGATTTGACCAACATCACTAAGCTAGTAAGTGTCTGAGGCTGAATTTGAACTCAAGCCTTCTTGCCTGTGGACCCAGAATTCTATCCTTAAGAAGAGAATTGGTAGGCTTTTACAGGTGGTACTCTTTAGCAAACCATATCTTAATTACCACATAACTGAATGTGTTAAAGAAAACATCAGGTTTGGTTTTATTTATTGTTGATAGTTTTCAAAATAGCATTTGGCCCAATATATAGTAAATGTAACTTCGAAGGTTCCCCTTAGACAAGGTATCTCCTAAACATATATATCAAAATTGTGTGAAATTCCATAATGGATTTGACTATGGCGATAACTTATAAAATTGAGTATCAACACTAAGCATAATATTAAATAGGAAGAGAGGTGTTTGCCCAAGGCTTTCTCTAGCATCATGGGAGATAATCTACTACAGATGCAAAGAAAAGAAGGATTTTTTATTGGTGAAATTTTCTAAATCTTACCATTTCAAGGTGATATTATACTAATTACATCAGGTCATGGACATTGAAAGATCTCAGTGTATACAAAATCTGTAGATGTGTTAAATTTGTAGTAATATGAAAGAAATTGGTCTAACCATCCACAGTTGAAAAATGAAATAGGTGAAAAACATATTGCCTAGATAACATATCATACAACTGGACAAGCAGTCATTCAAATTAATTTATTAATATATTTATCTTGAATAAATCCTACAAATGGATAATTTGAATTGAATACTAGGAGAATTACATTTGGGTCAGATTTTATTTGGGAAATTAGGCAGTGATTTCAGTGATTCCCAGACTATTCACTGCTACAAAAGGCATAGCACCATAAATCAGAGATCATAGATAATCAATCACAGGATGTGAAACTGGATAGGATCTTTTAGTCCAATCCCCACACTTGAAAAATGAGGAAACTGAGGTCCAAAGAGGCTAAATGACGTTCCCAAGGTCGTAGCAATAATAAGAAACAGACAATGAAAATCCAAATTGCCTGATTCCAAACCTACCACTAAATATTTTCCCAGTAGTCATATTTGGCTCTAAGCCATGGAACACCACAATCTGAGAAGAATTAAGATGACAACCCAAACAGCTAGAAATACAGTGGCAATAAAACCAAGAACAAATGATCTGTATATAAGTTTGGTATGAAATACATGAATGAAAATAAGAATGACTGGGTAAAAAATTGGGTTGGTCATATAGTAAGAAAAAAATACAGTGGCACATTAACTTCCCTAAATTACTAAAAAGAAGGGCAATCTCTCCATGATAGTTAGGTCTACGGGATGGGTGAGCCCATCAGGGAGGATTTATAGAGTTACATCAGTCCTATTTCCTCCTGTAACGTAAGATTCGTTAGGGCAGAAGTCATGTGTTATCTAATACTTTTTTTATATCTCTTCCAGAACATAACATAGTGATTGGCACAAGTAGAAAATAAAGAGTTTGGGGTTTTTTTTAAGTGAATGTGTTGAGAGACTCAGAGAGGATGGGAGGGCATGAATATATTAAGATTATGATCTAAGGTGATAAAGAGATTTCTATTTCATTTAAAGCATAGATCCATTGGAACATGAAAGAGTTACTTATATAACTACAGAAACCTTTACTACACTTTTTTGGTGATGCTGATTTAACACAATTTTGGGCTAAGAAAATGATTTGTAAATACAATGCGAGATATTCTCATCATATGATTACCCAAAGTAATGTGGTTTTATGCATTTATATATTATACTCAAACCCAGAAGCAAAATTATGAAACCATATTCTACTGTATTGGTTATCCATTCACCATCTTTGACATAATTATTATGAGAATTAACTGCCTCTTATAATGTTTTTTAATATCCCATTTTCAAGAATCAATTAATTGTTAGGTGAAGTTTAACTATATAAGTAAATAACATTCTTATTATATGAAACTTTTTATGTCCTTTGTCCAGGTTAGAAGGAAGAGCATTACCTGAAGTAAGTATTTTCGATACTATGAATGTATGGGACTCTCATACACTCAGATTCCAATAGGTTCCCATTGTTCCAATACCACCCCACCAAATAGAATGTTTATTTTACTGAATTGGCCAAATCTCACAGTCATGTTGATATCACATAAACATAGATCAAATGGGATTTTAATAACTTCAGTGAGTTTATCCTCTAGCAAAATATTTAGTGTTAATCTTATTAGTTAGCAGTATAAAGGCTATTATGTACTTGATAGTTAGAAAAGTAGAGAGAAAAATAGAAATATTTTTAAAATATATTTTAATATAATCCTATGAATTTTATTTGGGGAACGTAAAAACGTTATTCTGAGACAATTTAATCAACATGTCAGCAAAGATGTACATGCCACAAAAAATATTAAGAACCCTTTCTAAACCAATGTTGACTTTTTTGCTGTATTTTTCTACTTGCAAGTAAGTCAATTCCTTACTGAACTAATGTCAATTTTAGTCCCCCTTGGTTTCCTCATTATGATAATTAGATTGCTTGAACTTCTTGTATGAAGTTACAATAATGAATATCAATGTCCTTTTTTCCATTCCTTTCCAACTTTTAGGAATTTATAATTGGTTTGTATAGGTCTGTTTGGAGATTTTTTAAAGATTGTGTGTTATATATTTTCTAGTATAAATTCTTTCTTCAAACTTTGTATCAGTTTTGATCTTAACTCTAACAACTCAATGATCTATAGAAAACTGATACAGAAGTGGCTCTCAAATCAGTAATGAGACATTTCTTGTGTATTAAAATAGAAAGTTTCTTATTTTGTGATATTATTTGGTGCTTCCCATATCTAATTCCTAATACTTCTTTTCTTGAAGAAAGTATTTTTGATGTATATAAATGGATATCTGTGTAGTCTACAAATCTATAACTCCTCTCATTACTTAGGTTTATTAGGTACACAAAATTCAGATACTGGTACTACAAAGTTGTGATAAATTGCTTTAATCACAATGCAGATTATTTCATGTAAGACTACTATTCAGGAGATTTAAATCCATTAGCATTGCATGACGATGGGAGTCTATTAATTCTTCAGACAGTTCTAGATAGGTTTGATTCAGGATTACTATTTTATGAAAAATGTAGATTTCTGTGAAGCAAATGAAAATAGAACCTCTTCTTTGGGCAAAATCATGATGTTTCATTACTCTTTCTCTTGGCACTAATGGGCATTTACCAGGGTTGGCGAATAATGAGAGAGGTGGCATTGGACAAGAGTAAAGAGTTCCAAAGGAGGATACAAATGATTAATGTATTACTCCAATAATGAGAATACATGCCTTAGTTATCAAAACTGGCTCCAGTAAAAATATCAGGAAAAAACAAAAGTAAATTTGCCTTGGCAAAACTTAATAATCTGTGATTTTAATTTTTTTCATCTTCTGAGAATAATTTTTGACAGTTCTCTACTTGTCCTCCCTCTCTTTGAACTGAATGACAAACTACAAGTCAACGAATATGTTCACTGATCTGTACCAATCTGCGGAAAGATTGTCTAACATTGGACAGATCGTTACAGATGTGTTGCAGACTATCAATCAACTGGATTTGTTGTTCCTTAAGAATTCTGAGCCTGTTACTCAGGAGATAGGATTTCCATTTCCATTATTGTCTTTCTGCCTACAAGACTGTTTCCCAAAATATAAGAGATGCATCAGATAGAAAAGTCTAAGTTAGAATAATTTTTCTATTCTTCAGGAATGGAGCCATTAAACTGGCAGAAAAACTTAGAAGATACAAGAAACTTAAAGTTTCGAAGTTTCCATCGTCACCAAATATAATTACATATCTTCACTACTAGACCAGTGCTCTCTCCCTAAACCAAACTGCCTACCAAATATGGTTGGTTGATTTTTGTCCTTCATTCTTGAAAGGAACGTTCTACTACAGGTCAGGAACAAATAGTTCATGTGAACATTTGGGATGGATACTCTAAATTTGTGCATCCTGTATTTCCTTTGAGCTATTTCAATTCTCACAGAGCACAGCACCTTCTCTGAGGTTGGCACACCATGCTGAGCAGTCCTGTGCCACTGTCTCCCATGTCACACAATAAATTCCAAAATTGTCAGAGAGGCTTTGAGAGTTTCCTTGCATCACTTCTTCTGACCATGTGAGTACTTGCCCTATGTGAGTTCTCTATAATAGAGTCTTTTTGACAAGCACATGTTTTACATTCAAACAACATGGACAGCCCATCACAGCTGAGCTCTCTGAAGCAGAGGTTGAATGTTTGGCAGTTTAGTTTGAGTAAGGACCTCCTGCCAGATGATCTTCAGAATCTTCCTATTACAATTCAAATGGAAGTGATTCAGTTTCCTGGCATGACTGGAGAAGTGAGGCTGGTGACCTTGCACAGCCCTCTTCACTCAAAACAAAGTCAAGTGCAAGTCATGTCATCATTTCACTGATGACATGGTCTTCTTCAGCAATGAATGATGAACACAACAACAATGATGCTGGTAGACTGTCCATCTTTCGCTGGGACATACCCATTAATAATCAGGTTGATGCATGCATTGCCAGAGCTAACTTGGTTTTGGGGAGGCTCTGAAGGAAAGTATGAGAAAGAAGAGGCATTTGACTACCAAACAGAAGGTCTACAGAGTTATGCTGGTCTCATTGTCATGGTTGTTGTTGTATGCCTATGAAATATAACTATATATTAGATGCCAAAATCCTTTTTTCCTCCAAGGCATTTGGACACTCTATGTACACACTCTGTAACATGCCATTGATTTTCTTTTCTTACTATTTGGTGCTCAAGTCCAAGTTACCTTAAAATATCTATTCATTTTTGAATTAACGAATAGGAAGAGCAAACTTGAAAGAATTTATTGGTAGAGACTAACTCTCTTGGCCTGTAACCTTGCCAAAAACAAGAAATCAATTGGTGTTGACTTCTTGACACTAGCATCACATTTTATGGTTTATAGGGAAAGCATTGTTCAGTAAAGCAATAACAAATTCCATATTTTTTTAAGAAATAATAAATTTTGATAGAGGAGCTGAAAACTGTGACAGACAGACATTAATCTGGATCTCTTATTTTACAAATAAGGAAGCTGAAGCCCAGGGAATTAAAGTAACTCACAGTTAGTGAGCTAGGATCTTCTGATTCCAAGGCCATTGATCTTTTTACCCCACCAGTATCTGTGAAGCAAATATTATATCAGTCAGTGTCTCATTTAATCATGATTTTTCTTCAGACTTTATCATAGAAGCAATAGGAAGTCATATTACATTCTTGAATGGATAAACACAGGAGAAAATGGAATTTTCATCATGAAAAAAGTGATATTCCTTCTATAGGCAATGTCCCCTACAAGGCTTCACGTGTTTTCTTACAGACTGGCTACCCTCCACAGATATTGGGTAGGTCTAGTGCTTCCTAAAGTTTTCTAGTTCCCATTTCTATTCCACTGAATGTTTTTTTTCATGATGAGGTTATCTTCTGAACCATAATCCTTATGAGTGGGAGGCAGGTGGGGAAGCAACACCACCACCCATTGGACACCAGTCAGCAGATGACCTTTTATTCATTGAAGTTAGCCTTCCCATATGATGAATGAATGAATCATTTTTAAAAGCATTTTATTAAGTTCTTATTATATGCAAACTACCATACAAAGTGCCAAGGGTATAGACATGTAAGACAGTTCCTATTCTCAAGGAATTCATATTCTAAGTCACATTTCAGCTCTATACCATAAACATTAAAGTTCTCTATAAATTATTTGCCATTATGTCCCTTAATTTGAGCCATCTCTATGAGGTGGATACTAGTACAAATGATCTTTTAACTACTAAATCTCACTTCCAAATTTCTACTCCAGATGGGAGTATTCTCAGAGAAATCTTGTTGGTGACAAAACAAGTCAAAGACTTTTATTTTTTTACATATAATTCTTCAAGTTTGATTGCAGTTCATGTAAATTTAGAATTTAGCATGATAATAGTTTCCCCTAGAGAACTTGTTCAAAGATTAATCTTGTTCAATGTATTCTGATAGAATTTTGTAGTACTACCAAATTGGACTATTGATATTAAGGCTCCCAACCTATCATCCTGTAGATCACTACATTATTTGTATCTTGAAACTGTGAGATATAGGGAAGGTATACCCACTATATTGTTATACATCTCAAAGCTGAAATCCCATTAAGTTCTAGGATTGGGGAACCTGCAGTCTCAAGGCCACCTGTGGACTTCTAGGTCATTGGATGCGGCCTTTTGACTGAGTCCAAGGTTTACAGAACAAATCCTTTTGTTAAGAGAATTTGTTCTGTGCAATTTGGATTCAGTCAAAGGGTCATGCTTGAGGACCTAGAGGGCCACAAGTGGCCTCAAGGCTGCAGGTTCCCCACCTCTGTACCCGTTCCTTACCAGCACAGCTGTCTTCCTTCCATATTCCATAGGGATATGCTTGTTCATGGGCATTAAGAATACAAGACATTGTCTGACTCTTACAATTATGTAAATTTCAATTTCACAGTAGGATGAAAAGCTCACAGGGGACAGATTAAATTTGTATTCTTTTGACTTATCCACAGTACCCAGGAGATTGAGTACCTTGCAAATAGTTATCACCTAATTAATCAGTACTTGATACCTTAACACATTTATTTTCATAATCTCCCTAAATACTATGCATTCAAAAGGTCCATATATACTACCTACCTAAGAAAGAACATAAGACATGACTTTTCTCATCTGGAAAATGAGATTGGTTAGGTCCCTCCCCACAATAATATCCTATTACTCTAAATACAAGGTATATAATAAGTGGCTTATTGATTGATTTACTGATTCCCTGAAATTAAATATGAAAAATTACAATAAAAGTTATTTCTTATCCCCTAGAGCAGGGATTCTTAACTTGGGGTAGGAGGTCTATAGATTTATGTTTTTATTATTTTATATCTATTTCAGTTTAACTGGTTTCCTTTTTATATATTCTACTTTATGCATTTAAAGAAATTATTCTGAGGAATCCATAGGCTTCACTGGACAGCCAGAGTGGTCCCTGATACAAAAAGGATATGAACTCCTGCCTTAAAGTCAGTTGATCCAGTAGAAAAAGGAATAGAATGAGGATCCAAAGTCCAGTTTCAAATCCTCCCTCTCTCATTATCTGTGTGACCTTTAGTAAGCCACAAAACTACTTGGGTCTTGAGTTTGGTCATCTCTAAAATGGGAGTGTTGAACTAGATGTACTTTGAGGTCTACCTTAAATGACCATATAAATCATTAAATTATTCATAAGAATACATAAATTAAATAATCCATATGAATGAAAGATGATCATTTGTATCATGACAACCTATCACCTGAGTGTTTAATGAAAAGAAATTATAAGGTATAAGGAACATAAAAGACTATGGTTAACATTTATTTCAGTACTTCAAAGGATTTATGACTTCAGTAGTGTGGGATTCCTTTCACCAAAGCAGGTATCAATCAAGCCAGATGAATTATCTTTCTGACTTGCTGTGTTGAAACTTTAAAAAAAAAAAACCCATCTAATGGTCAACCTTTTAGTGATTGCCTCTCTGGGCATTGCAAATTTAGCATTCACAAGACAGACAGGCAGTCCCTCAACTTTGCCTCCATACATAAAGACTTTCAAGTTTGACATCAAATTTTTTTGTTTACTTCCATAGCCTTTAACAACCTGGAAAGGCCCACATTCCATTATGAGGTACGAGAGTAGGATTTCAGAGGAGGAAAGAAAAATTAGATGTGAAAAAAAAATGTGAGGTGAGGGTGGGGGGATCAGGATAAGCAGTGAGTATTACATGCAGCACTGTGCTAATCATTTTGTCTCCAAAAGGCTAAACAAAGCCAGGCACAGGGTACAAAGCAAACCTTGTGGAAACCAGATAAATTTGGAAATTTTAAGTATAATGTTTCACAGCTAATTGAAAGAACACATTTTATCATAAATTACATAATACATGCCATTTGATTTATGGTGCACTTCTCATTAATGGATTAGTGACCAGAGCACATTAGAATCCAATTCACAGTATTAAACGGCAAATACATTACTCATGACAATAGAAATGTGACTTGTATGAACATTTCTTATTAATTAAAAAGTTAACTTTCTAATGCAAAGCAAAAACCTTGAGCCTGGTCAATTACAGTGTAAAAGACCTCAATGTGTGAGCTCATTGTTGAGGGGAAGGGTCTATTTCTGTGATTTCTATGTGATGTCATAGATGCTTCAAAAGTGCTCAAGCTGTTGTCAAATCAGGACAGTAACAGTACCTCTGAGAAGCTAGTACTCACAATGTGGAACCAGCACGCTTGATGGTCTAGGGGAGGAATTCTTAACCGTTCCGGGTCACAGATTCCTTTGGCTGTGTGGTTAAACCTATGTGCTTCTCAAGAGAATGTTTTTAATAATAATAATAAATTTAATAATTTAAAAATAATGAGAAGAATAGTAAAATTTATAAAGCAAAGAGCTGTATAAATATTATCTCATCCTTGCGACAACTCTGGGAGGTTTACAGATTTTACAGATCAGGAAAGTGAGACAGAGAGCAGTTAAATGATTTGCCCAGAGTCACAGAGCTAGTAAGTATCTGAGGGAGGATTCCAATTCAGGTGTCCTTAAGACAGCTAGGTAGGGCAGTGGATAGAGCACTGGGCTTCAAGCAAAGAAGACCTAAGTTCAAATCTGGTCTCATATCCTTATTGACTATGTGACCCTGGAAAAGTCACTTCACCTCTCTTTGCCTTAGTTTCTTCATCTGCTAAATGAAGGTTGTTATGGGGACCAAATGAAATAATAATTTGTAAACCATTACATTGCCCAACGCATAGTAAGTTCTGTACACATTAGCTATTGTTTATTGTCATTCTTCTTATTTTGACTGACTCCAATATCTAACACTCTTTGTGCTGCGTCAGCTAGCTGCCTCGAAGCATGTTTAATGATATTTGTACATTTTAAAGGCAGCCAGATGGTGCAGTGGATAGAGCACTAGAATCAAGAGTCATCTTCCTGAGTTCAAATCCAACCGCAGGCATTTACTACCTGTGTGACCCTGGGCAACACTTACCCTTGTTTGCCTCAGTTTTCTCATCTGTAAAATGAGTTGGAAAAGGAAATAGAAAACTACTCCAATAGCTTTGCCAAGAAAACCCTCAATGGTGATATGAAAAGGCAGAGAAGAGTGAAATGACTGAACAACAACAAACGCTTTAAATGCACAAAATACAACATATAGTATTACAAAGAAGACAAATTGTATTGACATACCTTTATAAAAATATTAACCAAAAAAAAAAAAAACCTCACAGATCTCAGGTAAAGAATCCTCAGTCTAGAGGGAAGAGATCAGCTACATAAGGTTGGACCATCTGAGTGCATCATTATTTCTGATAATTTAAACAATATCTGCATTTAATCTAAAAAAAGAGAAAGACAAAATGGCAGTACACTAGATTGGTGAAGCAAATAGCTATCTATATAGCTGCATTTTTCATTTTTTAGCATTGTTGTGTTGCGCAAGTCTATCTACATATTTATAAAAAAGGGCCTATCACAAATGTCCTTCAAGAGGAAGGGAGATATGGAGGAAGAACGTTGCATGCATTGTCAGGGTCTTTGCACAACTTCGCTAACATTTGTAGAATTGAATTGCCTACAATTTTGTACAATGAGGTCCTGTGCAATTCCAGACTGATAACCTATAAAATTTACAAAATGCATCATAAATGACTACAATGAAGAATATAGCACCCTAATAAATGACAAATATGAGGAATATAGAAACACATGCAATATATGAACTGATTCAGGACGAATTAAACAAAAACAGAACAGTATGTATGGTGATATACTGCAAAATGGAAAGAATACTGAGAGGAAGTCAAATGCTTTGTAATTTTAATGACTAATCTCGAGGAGCTGAATTAACCACTTTTCTATGGGCAGGAGTGTCTTATGGGTATGGCATGTTGTATACATTTTCTGGCAATGTCCCTGGGTGAGTTGATTTTGCCTAACATTTTTGTTGTATTACAAGAAAAAGGGGTGTCTGGAAGTGATTGTGATATAAAAACAAAAAGTATCAATAGAACTTTAAAAAAAGAATGAAAGATATATAACAAAACTATAGCCAATAAAAGGTTCTAGTGAATTTCTATTCAAGTTGACTATCTAAACAATATTAGTCAGCCTAGCTCATACATACCTACTCTACCAAAAACCCAGAAATGGCATCAGCCTAAATAAAAATCAAGAAATACAATGAGGAACTGTAATAAGTGATCCCTAACCCAGAATTTCACAGAAAGTCAGCCAGAAGCCGAAAACAATAATAAGCGGGGGGGGGGGGGGGGGGGGGG
>CM053770.1:110870553-110885333 GCA_028658325.1 Potorous gilbertii | reverse complement strand
TGAAATCTACCAGGAGAAGTGAACAGTCTGGCCATCATATTGTTCATACTGACATATCCCAGTGCTCGGAGATTCCCTTGAATTCTACACTGGGACTATAAAGGGCCTTGGCGGTCCAGCGATCCAGCGCTCTGAAAAGGGGCCTCACCACAATAGGTGGAGATCATGATAGAAAACCAGGAGGCCAGAGCTAGAATGATCTGGGCTAATTATCTTATCCCAAATCTCACTCCTTAGTGAGTCTGACCCTGGCATAAAATCCTGTTCAGCAATGAAGACTGGAAAAGATAAGTACACTGAAGACACTGATTACTATAAAAATTAATATAGCTCCAAATGCCCAAAAATGCAACCTACATGGAGAAAGTAATGAACTCTTTAAAAAAGTAAAATAGACCAATGATTCCATATGACAGCAAGAAATAACAGAGCAAAATGAAGACATTGAAAAAATAGAAGAAACTATAAAATATCTGATATTAATAAAAATGGCCCTAGAAAATATGTTAAGGAGAAATGACTGGACCCCCAAGATTAAAAAACAAAAAGCCTAGACACTTTATTTCAAGAAAACATAAATGTTAGCTGACTAGATCTGTTCATGTCAGAGAGCAAAAGTGAAATTAGAAAGATTTTATTAGTCATCTCTGGACAGAAACTCCAAAATAAGAAGTCCCAGGAGTATTATAGCCAGCATCCAGAGCTTTCCACATTTCAAAAAGAAAGAAAAAGAGAAAGTGGCATCATAGTAATTTAAGTTGAAATGGCATGAATAAAAAAGGGAAGGGCAGAAAGAAAGTTTCAATACGATGGGGCATAATTGTGAATTGTGGAGAAATAACAAAGCAACAGAACTCAAGGAGAGGACAACAGAGGAAATAGGCAGGTGGAGTGAGAAGCAGTAGGAATGAGTGAGCATATGGTATTGGTGGACCCGTGGAACATAAATGAGGTAAATGAATGAATCAAAGCTTTTGAATGAGCCAGAAGCACAAAGGACAGAAGAATTGGAATAGAAACCCTGGAAAGGATTGATGTCTGATCACCATAGATATTCCAGGACACAGCCTTCACTTCATGATTCCAGACCATCTGGTCAGATTAGGCAGTTGAGTAAAAACTTCGATTTATCTGCATCTGCAAAAAGGAACATACCAAGATTAGCTGTAATTTTGGCTGACAACAAGAGTTTTCAGTGAACTCTTAGGATGTTTTGTAGTCCTATAGATATAATAAATAATATGAAAGAGGCTTTGTAATAGAAAAGCACAAAGCTCTAAAAATCGTAGAACAGAGAGCCAATAACAGCCAGTCAACACCCTTGCTAAATGGCGTGTGAGATAATAAAAAACCAGTGAGGTGAGAAATACTAGCAGGTTTGTGAGCTGATCAAAGCTTTCTGACAGGGAATGTCAGTGTTAGAAATGTCATGAGTAAATGCACCAGAAATAGTTTGGTAGATAGGAGAAAACAAGAATTCAGGTAAAAAGAAAAAGGAAAGGGGGAAAAAAGCTAAAAGCATTTTTTAAAGGCAGAACATAGACTTTCTAGATCTGGAAAGTACCTTAGAAATATTTAGATGCATATAAGAGCCCATATAAGATTGCATGCCATCTTGGGGAGGGAGAGGGAGAAAATTTAAAAGTTATGTAAATAAATGTTGAAAACTGAAAACAAATATATTAATAAATTTGGGGGAAAAATATTTAGATGAATCCCTCATGTCATTGATATGGGTATGATCCCCTGACCTATAAAAATTACTGCTCTCGACATTTAATTTTTTCTCAGTATCTATAAACCATAAACTGAGGATCGAATGGTCAGAAGGACTTTTTGAATTTCTTCTAGTCTCCTGAGTATATCAATAAAATACTGGACTTTCCATTTACAATCTCTCATTATTTAAAATATATATATTATGTAAATCCATATTTTCCAATTACATGTAAAAAAATTTTAGCATTCATTTTTTAAAATTTTTGAGTTCCAAATTCTCTCCTTCCCTCCTGATCCTCCACATTCATAGAGAAGGCAAGTAATAAGATGATGTGGTTATAGATGGAAAGTTATGCAATGCATATGACGTTCATGCATATTTCCACATTAGGCATTTTGTAAAAGAAAAAAACATAAAGACATATCAAGATAAATAAAGTAATCAAAAAATGTTTCGGTCTGCAAAGTTCATTGGTTCTCTCTCTGGAGGTAGATAGCATTTTTCATTTCGCATCCTTCAGAATTGTCTTGGATCATTGTATTGATCAGATTAGCTAAGTCTTTCAGAGTTTATCACTATTATGATGGTCCTGTCACCATAAAATATGTTCTGTTTCTGCCTCCTTTACTTTGCATCAACTCATATAGGCCTTTCTAGGTTTTTATGCAATCTGCTTGCTCATCATTTCTTATAGAACATTAGGAAAACTACCAGGAACATCATAGTCAAATTCTAGAACTCCCAGATCAAAGACAAAATACTTCAAGCAACCAGAAGAAAAAGTAATTTAAGTATCATCGAGTCAGGATCACAAAAGATTACATTAAAATCTACATTAAAGGAGCAAAGGGCTTGGAATATGATAGCCTGGAAGGCAAAACAAAGAAGATTATAATGAAGGATAAGCAACTCAGAAAAACAGCTTACTCCTTCCAAGGAAAATCCACTGAAGAAGGAAATAGCAAATTACTCCTTTTTTTGTCAAGAAAACTCCAGATATAGTCACAAAGAGTCAGACACGACTGAGCAACAAAAACAACAAATTATGTATGTGTTTGTATTATGTAACTATATACATGTGTAGGTATGCATTTTATGTGTATATATCTATATACATAGATATATATATCTATGTATATTTAACTGATTGGGTTAGTGCCATGGTCTGCATGATAAACCATTTCCTATGAATCTAGGAAATAGTTCATCCTAAGGCTGCAGGCTGGCTCTATTCAGACAAGTCATGACAATAAGATTACTAAGGCAAGAACTAAGTGTATGTTAAGAGACTGATTAGCATCCTAAAGTCAAAGCTTAATGGAAATACAATTAGAGCAATTGGAAAAATACACAATAATGGATCTAGAAAGCATCCAAACAAAAATCCAACAGTAGTAATGAAAATACAAGACTCTTCTTTCCCAAAAAGCAGTAGAATGTTTACCACTTTGCCAAAAATGAGAAAGATTAATAGATAGTCTTAGGGTACACAATAAGGTTAAAAATTTACAGTAAAATACTTTTGGAATAAACAGACCTCACTTCAGAAAATAACTGTAAAGGCAAACAAAAGGTATATGCCATTCAATTTATTAACTCTAACCAAAAAGTAAATTTTTTTAACAAAATTTATGGAACTAAGATTTGAGCATGGAATCAAAAGTCTTTACATGAGTGATATCAAGACTATGTTAATAAATGATTAATAACCAACTTTCCAAGAAAAATGTACGTGATACACTTTGAGGTTTAACTTTTATAATTATATTTTTTCTGTTGCTTTCTTACATCTAGATAATCAGTAGCACAATAAATCGAGTCTTGTTATATAGCATTTGCCATTTCTGAAATGTGTGAGAGAAATGATTCATTGAGGACCCCTAATTAAACTCTAATCAGTAGCAGTCAGTTAATTATGATTTTATAAAAGGTGATTATAATTATTTTAATATATTCATCTAGTAATACACATCTAATTAATCACCCAATAATAGGTATAAGTATAAGCAATGTATTCATCATACTTTGTGTCTCAGGAATATAAATTCTAAAAGAACCTACAATAGGTGTCAAACTTTAAGGTAATGTTTATTACTTATTTAATAGCTATGGAACTTATGTGCACAACCACAAGAATGCAACAAAGGTATCTCCATCCTGCTTTGCTCAAATTCCATGACCAAACTCATCCATCTTGTAACCAGCTGTTAAGTAGAGATATTCCTCCCTTCATCCAACTAGTACCCTGCTGACATGTCATTTTTGTTTATTTTAGTTTATGCATTTTATGTCAACCAATGGAATTCTGTGTTTTCCCATGCCTGGTGTGCATACTTGGGTATCAAACTTCATAAATACAAGGTTCCAGAAAAATGGGGCATTTCAGATCATGAGGAAGATCTGAGGTCCACTTCATCAGAGGGGACCCTGAATCCTTTAATAAAGTGCTGTTATCTCAGAGCATTGTTTCAGTCTCTTTTATTGTCAATTAAGCAGTTTTAATCCCCACAAGTATTCATGTTGAAATTTAATAACTGCCTCTTGAGAGCCATTTGGAGCTAGCTCTAGCACACTGCTGGACATCCACATTAACTCAACTAAAGAAACATCAACAAGGGAGTGTCAAACAAATGGCTGAGTCATGCAAATTTGTTAATATCTTTTTGGTAGGGAGTTTTATAGTTTTTGGGGGGTAGATTTTTATAGAGGGTTTTGATACTAATTCAGAATGTCCTTGCCACTAGGACTTCTATCATTGAGCTGTTTTTCAATCATGTACAACTCTGTGACCTCGTTTGGGTTTTTCCTTGCCAGGATGCTGGAGTGTTTCACCATTTCCTTCTCTAGTTCACTTTACAGATGAAGAAACTGAGGCAAACAGAGTTAAGCAATCTACTCAGGGTCACAGAGCTAGTTTCTGAGGCTGGATTTGAACGCAGGTTATCCTGACTCCAATCCCATCACTCTATCCACTGTGCCACCTTGCTGCCAACTGGGACTCCCTTAAAAGTGGGAGGGGCCTTTCCTTCAGAAGGCCACTCCAGAGGCAACTGATTGATAATGACCATTAGCAGTTTTTGTTGTTTAGTCCTGTCTGAGTCTTTGTGGCGCCATTTGAGATTTTCTTGCCAAAGAGACTGGAGTGTTTTGCCATTTCCTTCTCCAGTTTATTGTACAGAGGAGGAAACTGAAGCAAACAAATTAAGTAGCTTGTCCAGAGTCACATAGCTAGTGACTGTCTGAGGCCAGATTAGAACTCAGGAAGATGATTCTTCCTGACCTCAGTTCTCCATGCACTGTGCCACCCAGCTACCCCTTTGCTGCTTAAGGAGCCTGACTATGCTAATCAATGCAGATTATGCAACAACATAGTGAAAATTGTGCAATTTATTACTTCAAGATGTAAAAATTTTGTCCCTACCAGATATCAAAATGATATAATTAAGTGATTAAGGTTATATACCACAAGTTCACTATCTTTTGTTTTTTACTACATAACAAGTCTCAAAATAGCCCTCAGAATTCAACTAATGAACAAATGGTACCAGAGCATTGCTACAGACAAAACTCCAGCCCACAACTTTATGGCACCTACCAACCTGTGAATCTAATTGGAGTAAGGATGCCTATTTATAAACCGTGCCACAACTTACAGGCTGTTTGACTCTGAACACTTCAACTCTTATTCTGTTTTCTCATTTGCAAGATGAGGATGCTAATAGTTACATGTCATTTCTGGGGCATCTTGTCTATATGTCTGATTTTTTTGTGTTTCCTTCATTAAAATGTGAGCTCCTTTTTTTTGCGGTATCTCCAGCGCTTAACGCAGCAAATGCCACACAGTAAGTGCTTAATGCAGATTTCTTGAAACCTGTTGATGCTCCCTCAAATACCTTAGCCTCTCTCTAAATTATTCACATCAGGCATCTCTCCATCCATACTTTCTGCCCCATCCTATTGCCCACCCCAGGCTTTACTCTCCAAGAAAGTTTGAGAAACTTGTTGCTGAAAAACTTTGTGCTAGGCCCTATGCTAAACAGTTTATAAATATCTTATTTGAAAAAAAGTATCATCCTGCTGATGGTAAAAGCAGAATCATTCATAGAAAGACATTTCACAAGAAAAATAGCTTTGCTATTCCTGACAGATGATTCTTGGGGTGGTCTACTCAGAAGAAGTCCCTAAAGAACTTCTCAGGCCAAGAATCAATCACTCATTTCCAAGTCAATAGAGACTGAAGTGTCTCTTTCCATCTCCACCCTCCACCTGTTCAAACCTGGGTTGCTAAAGATGATACCAGTCTTCCTAAATTTCTACATTCATTCTGGAAGATAACCCACCAAGAAACTGATGGAAAGAGTGGTAGCCCTTTCCTCCATAACTTCAGGAGTAAGTCTGAGAACTAATTACTAGATAAGTAAGTGTTGATTTGGAATTCTTCCTACCCCAAGTTCTGCTCTCAGACAGGAAACGCGTTCTCTGTAAGCCATATCACAGGACCATATTGACTCAACCTCATGTAAAACATTTATTCTACCATGGTAATAAAAAAGCAAAGTATAAAAAAAGCTTGATAATGTTTACCATTTGTAGAGCACTTTTGTTCTAATACCATGTAATATCCTAACTAAATAAAATCATATGATATTTAAAATAATGGATTTTACGAAGTGCAGCCCCATTTATCTGGACATTACCTAACTAGATGTCTGATTTATGCTCTTACAGTTTTCACTGCCCTCTGTCAGGGCCTAGCACTTATCTTGGATGGCCTTTTTCATTAAGGCCATGTGAAAAAGGGAGCCCATTTTACAATGAGCCAGATGATTTGTAGCCTGGCAGAAGAATTTACCACTATCCAGAAAATTTGATTCAAGGCTTACAAATGATAAAGTTAAGTTTTCAAAGATCTTCTGGGGAGTCAAACATGTGGTGTTTCATTTAACTTTCAACTAAATGTAAAAGAAAGTCTTGGGTTTTTTTTTTGAATCAGTGCATATTTTTATCAATGTATTTCCCTGTTATGTTATTGTCTATTTTGGGCAGCTAGCTGGTGCAGGGGATAGAGCACCAGTGCAAGAGTCAAGAGGACCTGAGTTCAAATCTCACCTCAGACATTTGACACACTAGCTTTGTGACCTTGAGCAAGTCACTTAACCTCAATTGCCTCATCCTGGGTCATCTCCAGTCATCCTGATGAACATCTGGTCACTGGATTCAGATGACTCTGGAGGAGAAATAAAGCTGGTGACCTGCACAGTCCTCCCTCACTCAAAACAAAGTCAAGTGCAAGTCATGTCACTGTTTCTCTGATGCCATGGTCTTCTTCATCAACAAAGTAGGAATACACACACATTGTCTATTCAACAAACCTCATTCAACAGATAATTCATTTGATTTCAAATTCAGAATATTTTAACATTAATTTTATTCGTGGTGCAAAGTGAGAAATACATGTTCTGACATAGTCAATGGTTTAATTTTTGTTTGACTATACCTACCTGTTAGAAGAGAAGGCTCTTATTCTGTGAAGAGGGAAAATTGGTAGATAGTAATAGAATTACATCAAAAGAAGAACTAAAAGATCATTTTTAATTTTTATTATATAGAAGAAAGTCTCAAAAGAGATACAGAGTGGTTTTGTTACTACTGTGCTAATGGAAAAGTGTACTTCCAGAAATCGCCTTTACGGAAGTTCATTGTTTCACATACAATTATTTTTAGCCTCTTCTTTGTATAATTGAATGTTCACATTTACTGATATGTAAACTCAAAAAAGAAAATATATATTTAAAAGTGAACTACATCTAAAATTTTAATTTTACTTGAACTCTCTGTCTAGGTGACTGCAATTGGATAGATTCTTTCAGTTTTCTTGTGGGCTTACACATTTTCAAACTGACCAATTTATAAATAAATAACTTAGCATGCATTTTCTGTAGATGTCTCAAAGTTGATCTCACTAACTATGAGGCAGAACAATATGGTAGAAAAACTTACTGCAGTTAGAGTTGGGAGGATCTGACTTTGAATCCTATCTAACACTTATTTTTTGTGAGACTATAGGCAAGTCATTTTATTCATTAGTAAAATAAAGATACCTGTCTAAAAGAATCAAGTGAGAAAATATATAAAGTGATTTTCAAACTTTAAGGTATTATACAAATGCCAGCTATTATCATTTTTATAGAATGTCTTCACCTCCTCTCCTAAGTTAAAGAAGGATCTTTCTCTAGAACATATGATTTTTTTTTCATATCTCAACCTGACTTGGACAGTTCAATCTAGACATGTGATAGAGGACCTGGAACTCTTCCTATCTGGAAATCAAAAGCCAAAAATGTCAAGTATCCCAGATTCACTCTGGGAAGCACCCCAAACTTGCCAGCTCTTATCTATCTACTAAAATCCAGATCAGAAAGAATATAGTCTGTCTTAAAAATCAATCAACAGTCATATTCTTGCCTTACCTATATATGAATATGCATAGCTACATTGAAAACCAAGATCGTGATCCCAGTCGCCATATCTGGGGTATTTTCCCAGCTTGCTTCACCTCTGGAAATGAACCTTTAAATGTTGACTCTGTCATTGTCTAGATTCTGGATTCTGGCTTTTTTCTCTAGTATAGTAGCAGTCTAGGACCTTAGGACACCTCTTAGGCTCCCTGGTTCCTTGTTTGTGATTTCCTACCCTACTACCTTTTATGTACTATCTCACACACAAGCCCTTTTCAGATTCTTCCTATTGTTAGTGTCCCCTACCCCAACTGAGGCAGAGGAACATAGAAAATTAGACGCTGGAATTAGCATCAGGAAAAGCTGGGTTCAAATCCCATGTCAGACACTCAGCATCTGTGTGACTCTGGGCAAGCCATTTAAATTGTTTTGTGCCTTATTATTCCTGATCCATTAAATGGTCTATAGAGACCCTTCCAGTCATAAATCTGTAATTGGATTATCCCATAAAACTATGTATTTACTTTTTCAGGGCTCTAGGAAATTCTACCCAACACTTAGTGACAGAGAAGGTACTGATCAGCATTGGAAAGAGGGCATTTTCCAACTAGGGAGTTCCCAGTACCAGTGAAATCATACATCTATGAAACATACCATTCCGCACTTTCTTTTTTGTGTATAGCTTTTTTTTTGGTCTGTTTCTTCTTTCACAACATGACTAATGTGTTAATATGTTTTTACATGATTGCACAAATATAACCTATGTAAAATTGCTTACTGTCTTAGGGATGGGAGTGTTGAGCAAAAAAGGGAAGAAATTTGGAACTCAAAAATTTTTTTAAATGAATGTTATAAATTGTCTTTACATGTAATTGGGAAAAAATAAAATACTATTAAAAAGAAAGAAATCATAGATTTAGTCTATATATATGTATACACATACATATATATACATACATACATACATATATTTACTTTTTTCTTACTACTCCAGTGGAAAATAAGTTCCCTGAGGAAAAAAACTATGTTTTTTTGTATCCTCAGAACTTAGCACAATGCTTTGCACTTAGTAGTCACTGAAGAAGTTTGTTACATTACATCATTACATTGCATTGTTATGTTGGGCCCTGCCAGCCTAGCACATCATCCTCTGATTCTTTACTGGGCTAATCTGTCTCATTGCCACCTTGCCCCAGCACTGGCAGCACATGAAATCACACCTCATTATATGAGAGATAACATTTAGAACAACATCTTTTGTAGGAAAGGTAAAAAAAATTTTAAAAACTTTTTTCCACCCCAGGAGGTCTGTTGCTGTATTGAGTTCCACCAAGTAGGATATGAAATAAATCTCAGCCCTTCAGAAAACATTTAACAGCTTGTGGCCCTTTTTAGTTGTTCAAGGTGAGGAATTACAACCCTAGAGAACAAAAAGTCATTTCCTCTCATTTTTAAATTGAATTTTTTTTCAAAAGCTGATATTAAGTAGTTTATAAACTTAAAGCTGTGTACACACACAATGCCCAAACAGTTGGCCAGTTCAGTGGAGAGAAAAAACATCAAACCAGTTGGCATTATGTAGACTATTTCCTTTTCCCTGCTGACCTTATTTTCCTTTCTTTTTCAATTTCTCCATCAAACAATTGCCAGTTTCACTCCAAGAAGAACATACCTCTATAATAGGCATCACTGAGTCAAATTCATTGTCATTTCTTTTCTTTGAGACCTAATGCTTGGAACAATTTAAAAAAATGCAATTTTTATCTTTTGTTCTTTCAGATACACCTTGCTAAAACTTTGACATAACCTCCCTATTCTATTTCTAAGCTGACACTTTCAAAAATGCCAGAACCTTAATAAAGTAGCTAAAGGACAAAGCTTGTTGGATGATATCACTCATATTTTGACTATCCAATACTCAGTTTTTGAAAAGAAAAATGGAGTTCCAGAAAAATAGCTTCTCCCCAAGTACTGTCTTCAAACCAACATGTTGAGGGAAAGCAAAGGTGGGATAGAAGAAATTGCATAAAAAAGATTAGTTTTAAGAAAATGATCACACGCAAAATTCAACTGGTAATTAGTTGGTTTTAATTAGTTCACAGACTTTCAAGAATCCTTGTATATAAAAGATAATGGCAACAGATGGGCAGAAAAATAGGAAAATACCATAGTAGACTCAGCATCTATTTGTTTTGGGAATTCTACCAAAGGCACAGCACAGTGAAAAGAGCATAAATGAATTTAGAATCAGAGAGTCTGGTTCATATTCCCAGTTCTGTTATTTATAATCTGTCGGACCTTGAGCAAATCATTTAGATCCTCTGTGCCTCAGTTTACTCACCTGAAAAAGGAGAGACTTAGACTAGAAGAATCCTAAGATCTTTACAAGTTCTAAGTCTATGATCCTATGACCCACGTAGTACCTTAATCTTTTGTACATTCCAAGGAGTAAGGCATAGCACTTAGGAGCTAGGCTCAGAGTCAGCAACACCTGTTTTCAAGTATTGCCTCTGACACACGTTAGCTCTGTGTCTTCAAGCAAATCACTTCACCTCTCAGTGCCCCAGGAAGTTCCTAACAGAACTGTTGAGGTATAAAGAAGTTGCCCATCTGCGTCAGGAAAGGGGTTCCCATGCCATGAGTTTCCTACAGTCGGCTCGAATGCTACTTTCTACAGGAATTTTGTCTTAGTCCCCTCTAAGGTAACCATTTACTTTGAATCCAGCTTGTAGAAGTCCATTGATTTACATTATCTCTCTTTTGTGAGCTGCTATAAAGGACTGAGATTACTTTTGGCTCTCCTTGTCTTCCCAGTGCCTAGAAAAGAGTAAATACCTACTATTTACTGATGACTGACTCTAATAATTAAATCACAGGTTTGTCTCCAAAACCTTACATGTATATACTTTTTAAAAATAAGACAGTTTCCTCACTATAAGTGTGGATTTATTAAAGAGAAGCCTTCACCTTTATTATCACCTACCTTTCAGCCAAATGCAGTGGTAGACTAGTACAATGGTTTTTGCAGAATCTGGAACACTAAACCTGGAATTAGGGGACCTGAGTTCATTCCATGGCTGTGCCACTTAATATTTGTTTGACGTTAAGCAAGTCATGTGCTATTTTGTGCCTCAGTTTCCTAAACTTTAAAATGAGGAGGCTGGATCATAAAAGTGAACTCCTTTTAGCTCTGGATCTGTGACTTTGCTTACCTCACAGGTATAAATGATCTTTTTTCTCAGTTCATTTCTCGTGGGTCATCTCTGGATGCAAACTTCTGATCTCTAACTTGATCCCTACAACTAAAATTTTAGCTCTGTTCAGGTTGATCATTTATTGATCTGAATGGAGAACATGAAAAGAAAGCAATGAGCAATGGAAATAATCCTATCACAACCTCCTTTTCTCTCCCCCAACCTAGAAATTATAAAAGTGGCCCATGGAAGAAATGCCTTTTTTTGGAGATGTTTTTACTTCAAAATTAATGGATGTAAAGGAATTATTTAGGATTATTTTTTTGCCCAAGGCCTCAGGGTTTTCTGCTACCATCACTATGTTACAATAAGTAAACTGACTTACAGGGATATCTCTGACTCATCTGTATATGGCTCAGGGGTCATGAACAGCTATCCTGTGCCCATGTGATCTCTCCAAATCTTTCTGGCACAAATTAGAGATCAGACTTGATAAAGTTTAGTCATTCAATATAGAATACTAACTCTTTACTATTGCTAATATTATTTAAAATGTGTTGCCTGGAGTTCAGGAGAAGGATTGAAAAGACTATCATTTTAGTTGAACTTCATATATCACTTCATATTCCATACTGTCACATATTCTCAGTCTGGTACCCACTTTACTTAACCAGGGCTATGCCAGGTGTGTGTGTGTGTGTGTGTGTGTGTGTGTATGTGTTTCATAAATAACTCGCTTATGCTTTGAAGACTTCAGAATATAGTATGCTAGACAACACATACAGAAGGAAGAAATATTTATTTAACCCCTATACATAAATCTTTGACTCCTCTGGAGCTCATGTTTCGACTGTAATCATGCAGATCTAGATTTTATGCCCAAAGCTCTGACAAACTGGCTCCCAAGATATTTTTTGCATTTCTATGCTGTTGTGCCATGAAGCATGGTATTGCATGAGACCAATATCACACCAAATTATCATTTGTCCTAGAGGACTGAAAAGAACTAATGAAATTTCATTTGTTTTGCTAGAAGCACTATTGGCCTAAGCATGTTGAACTCATTCAGTATCTTATCTCTTGAAACTTAAAAATAGCTGCCTACTTTTGGCATCAACTTTTTCCTCCTGCTTTATGGCATTATGAATACTGTGAATATCTCCAAGAAATATTCAAAAGTATTGGTGAAGGAATAAAGTTTATATCGCACCATTCAGGAAGATGAAATTTCATCACACAGAGCTGGAAATGACTTCCAGAGATCATTTAGTTGAAGATTCTTCTTTTAGACATGATTGTACCTGAATAACCTAATGCAGAAATTTTCTGTCCTGTTTTTAAAGATTCCAAGGAACAGAGATCCATTATCACTCTCAGTAATTCTTTACCCTGGATGTTAATACAACCTCAATGATACTGTCTGGATATTTCAATCTAAACTTTTACCCATTTCAACCAAGAGCTCCTTTTCTAATCTTTAGGATTGAGTGACTTTTCCTTGCCCCATGATAGGTGGAAATACTTGTGATTTAAAATAAAACTACAACATGAAAACCATGACTTTCTACTTCTGGGACTCCGCTTTTCCCTTCTGCCCAAAGTTTCATGGTGCTCCAAAAGGAAAAGCTAGAATGGTTCATGTTTTCTCCTAGGCAGATAATCTGGTAAAACATTAAGTCTCAGTAAAGGTGCCAAGTTAGGTAGGTAGAGGATGTTTCCTCATTTAAGAATTCCCAACATCAACATAATTACAAATCCTGTAACAATCTTTGTTCAAAAGAATATTCAATCAGATACAATTAGAAAGACTATTCTATGTCTAATCTACAGCTGTTTGGCCCCACAACAACTACATTTCCATTAGTTTTGCCCTTATGAAGAGAGAGAACTGTTGGTCCTCTAGAATAACCCTTCAGTAGATTGATTCAGCTTTATTATATTTATTCCTATAACTTTCTCTTGCTTATTTGGTAGTTATTTTATTGCTAGAATCAGGTGGAGGAAAAAGTGAAATGATGAATGGATTCTAACTCTGGCAGTGTCTTTGACCCATAGTGGCATCTTCTTCCTACCTACACCTACTTCAAGGGTGTTATCACCTGTAGGGGAGAGCCTGTAATGATTTAAAGGGGTTTTTGAAGAGATATGAAGTGTATCGCATTTATTCTTTCTTACTTATTCTTCATTTTTATTATTATTTATGTTTATTAAAACTTCTTATTTTAGTTTATTCTTTTTTTTGTATATGATTTCTGTTTTCATTTTTCCACTGTCATCATTGTGACTCAACTAAAACCAACCAACAGTAGCAACAACAAGTAACAACTTGTTTAAAACAAAAGACTCATAACAGTGATATAAATATTAATTCAAAATATCATAAGATTATGAAAAAATGAGTCAGGAGCCTTCTTAGAACATATTTGAGAGGTTGTATTTATGCCTATCCCCTCTTCATCACTTCAAAACAATATACAAAGAAGTAGGAAAAAATCAGAATAAAAGAGGAAAAGGAAACTCATTCTTGTAAGGAAATACCCACTGAGGGAAAAAAGCAACAGAAGGACACAAGAAATGGCTAAAAAAAGTTCCAAGACTAAATCAAGAAATGCTATGATGTAGAATATGATAGAATAGACAGATTTCTAGAACAAAGAGAGACGTCAATAACTACAATGAGAACCATAGAAGAGTCACTAAAGTAACGTTCAGTGGTTGACAAGACTAATAAAAGAATTGAAGGAAAAGATAGTGATTGAAGTAAACGCTGAAAATTAAAAAGTAAAATTTTAGCTGAGGAAAAAGGCTGGACTATCTTAGTACAGCAGCAAACATCGGGAAAAACAATGTAGGAGATGGAAGATGAAAATGCAAAGATCGGACAACAATTATTTAAGTAGAATCAAATGTTTTTAATATAAATTTATTTATTTAACTTTTGACATTCATTTTCACAAAATTTTGGGTTCCAAATTTTCTCCCCATTTGTCCCGTCCCCCCTCCCCAATACACCGAGCATTCTAATTACCCATATCACCAATCTGCCTTCTCTTCTATAGTCTCTCCCTTCTCTTGTCCCCATCTTCTCTTTTGTCCTGTAGGGCCAGATAGCTTTCTATTCCTCATTATCTGTATGTCTTATTTCCTAGTAGCAAGAACAATACTGGACAGTTGTTCCTAAAACTTTGAGTTCCAGCTTCTCCCCATCCCTCCCTCCCCACCCATTTCCTTTGGGAAGGCAGGCAATTCAATATAGGCCATATCTGTGTAGTTTTGCAAATGACTTCCATAATAGTCGTGTCGTGTAAGACTAACTATATTTCCCTCCATCCTATCCTACCCCCCATTGTTGCTATTCTCTCTTTTGATCCTGTCCCTCCCTGAGAGTTGACTTCAAATTGCTCCCTC
>CM053770.1:110832246-110870053 GCA_028658325.1 Potorous gilbertii | reverse complement strand
ATTTTTTTTCCCTTTTCTGGGCATTTTCCCAGCCAGTTACTTGACTTCTGAGTTTCCTTCCCCCCCCACCCCCCCACCCCCGCCTAGATCCACCCGGCTAGTGCTTGGAAATGCTTCTCCCCAGCCTCAGGGCTTTTGGCAGCAGGCCTGGCTGCTATTCAATGTGAGCTTAAGTTCTGGGCCTCAATTGGGTAAGGTCCGCCTCTCAGGCTCAGTTCCCTCAGGGAGTTTGTGCAGATACCTTCAGGAATGGACCTGAGGTCCTGCCTGCTTTGGGAGCCCTGGCTGCCACTGCCTCTGCTGCTGCCTCCCGAGGGGGCCTGAGTTATGGAGACACCCTGGTCCCCTCTCAGCCAGCCCAGAAGTCTCTCTCACTGACCTGTGTGCTTTTGGGTGGAGGGACCTTTGTGGCTGCCGAAGATTCTGTCCCTGAAGGCTGCTCAAATCTGCTCTTTTTGATGCCGCACGGCCAGGGAACAAATAGGCTCCACTCCCGTTCGGTGCACAATGGACACTTGGGGTCAGTTTTTCAGGGCTCTCTGAAATAGAAATCTCCTTCACTCTGCTGCTGCGTGGCTTCCACTGCTCCAGAATTTGTTGGGAGTTCTTTTTACATGAAATTCATGGTCTGTGGATTCAGAGCTAGCATACATGAATCTTTCTACTCCCCCATCTTGGCTCCTCCCCCAGAATCAAATTTTTTTTTAAATTAATGTGATGTAATCAAAGAAATTTATGGGAAAACAAAGTTTAATGATAACCCACACATTTCTTAACCCCCAGTAAAACATGATAAAAAAAATAAATCACAAAATCCTAAGATTGTCTAATAATATTGGAATCCTATTGGGGAATGTTGATCAGTTAAATATTCAAGATGCTAACAGCATCTCAGCACAAAAAAAAATTTGTCAAGTGAAGCAAAAATATCTGTTATCACCATTATTATTCAATATTGTATTAGAATTGCTACCTTTAGTGATAAGGAAAAAGGAAACAGAATGAATAAGAATAGGCAATAAGGGAACAAAACTATCACTTTTTGCAGATGAAATGATGGTATACTTACAGAACCCTAGAGAATCAACTAAAAATCTAGTTGAAACAAGTAACTTTAGCAAAGCTGTAGGATACAAAATCATCCACATAAGTCATCAGCATTTCCATGTATTACCAACAAAACCCAGCAGGAAGAGATAGAAAGAGAAATTCCATTTAAAATAGCTGCAGACAATATAAAATATCTTGGAAACTACCTGCCAAGACAAAACCAGGAATTATAAGAGCACAGTTACAAAAAACTTTTCACATAAACAAAAGCAGACCTAAACAATTGAGAAATATTAATTTCTTATGAGTAAACTAAGTCAATATAATAAAAATGGCAATTCTATCTAAGTTAATTTACTTATTCAGTGCCATACCAATCAAATTATCAAATAATTATTTTTATACAACTAGAAAAAATAATGAAAAAATTCATTGGGAGGGACAGATCAAGAATATCAAGGGAATTAGTGAGGGTGGGGAGAAACAGCTTAGCAAGTCTAAATTGCAAACTGTATAACAAAATGGTTGTCATAATAAAAATCTTGTGCTCGCTAAGAAAGAGAGTAGTGAGTCAGATTGGATATAGATTAGGTGGAATAGATTAGGAAAACAATATCCAGTAGTAAATGACCATAGTAATCTAACTTTTGGTAAACCCAAGGATGCAAGGTTTGGGGGAAAGAACTCATTTGACAAAAATGCTGGGAAAACTAGAAAGTGGTTTGGCAGAAACTAGACACAGAGCAAGCAAACTCTATGCCAAGATAAGGTAAAATTGGGTATGTGACTTAGACAAAAAAAAAGGAGACATCCATAAGCAAATTAGGGGAGCATGAAAAAATTTACCTGTCAGATCCATGGACAAGGAAAGACTTTGTAACCAAATGAAGAAAAAAAAACAAACAAAACCAAAAAAGACAGGGAAGATAACAGGAGGTAAAATGGATTGCTTGATTACATAAAATTTAAAAAAGTGTCTCCTAAACAACAATGAAAGCAAAATTAGAAAGAAACTGGTGTGGGGGCAGAATTACAAGTTTCTCTTCTAAGGGCTTCATTTCTCAAATATATTTAGACCTGAGCCATATTTATAAAAATAAGAGCCATTGCCCAATGATATGGGCAAAGATATGAATAGATGGTTTTCACAAAAAGAAATCAAAGCTAATGATAGCAATATGAAAAAATGTTCCATAATTAGAGAAATGAACATCAAAAACAACTCTGAGACACCACCTCATACTTTTCAGATTGGCTAACATGACAGAAAAGGAAAATAATAAATGCTACAGAGGATATGGAAAATTAGAGACACTAATGCACTCTTGGCGGAATTGTGAGCTGATCCATCCATTCTGGAGGACAACTGGGACATATCCCAGAGGGTTTTAAATTATAGATGCCTCTAATAACACTACTAGGTCTATATCCCAAAGAGATCAAAGAAAAGGGAAAAGTATGTATTAATGACAACTCTTTCTGTGGTGGAAAAGAATTGGAAATTAAAGGGATGCCCATCAAATGTGGAGGGGCTGAACAAGTTGTGGTATGGAATTGTGATAGGCTACTATTGCACTATAAGAAATAATGAGCAGGATCTTTCAGAAAAAAATCTGGAAAGATTTATATGAACTGATGCAGAGTGAAGTGAAAAGAACCAAGATAACCCTGTACATAGTAATGGCAACATTGTAACAAGGACTAACTGGGAAAGACTTAGCTGCTCTGATTAATTCAATGATCTACAAAATTCCAAGAGTCAAAATCTATATCCAGAGAGAACTAATGAAGTCTAGGTGAATACTCAAGCTTATTTTTTTCACATTCTTCATTTTTTCTTTTTCCTTTTCTTTTTTTTACAACATAGTTTATACAGAAATATGTTTTGCATGACTTCACATATCAAAAGGGTATCATATTGCTTGCCTCCAAATTGGGTAGAAAAGGAGAAATTTAGAACTCAATTTTTTAAAATGATTGTTAACAAAATGATAAAGAAAATGAAGTCTTTTTTTTTAAATAAAAAAGGATATGAGGGGGAAGAAATGTAGATGTCAAGTCCCATAATCTTCAGATTAAAGAGAAAGATTTGGAAACACATCACATACCAAGAAATTTCACTCCCTGTTGTTTTGGACTATATGTAAACAAGAAAAGAATGAAGGAAATGTTTATAACATGATATACTAAAAATAAAAGAAAAATGGCTTATATCTAAAAGTATTATTATACTGAAATGAACCAGAACAATACCTGAAAATGGATTATTCATAGAATTTCTTCCAACCAATCTTTTTGAGAAGATATAGTGTAATGATCTCATCCTCTTGATGACCAGTTCTTCCCAACTCTTTTATTTTTTTCTTCTTTTTTCCATTTTTAAATTATTTATTTTCAGTGTTCTACAATCACTTACATAAGGTCTTAGATTTTCTCCTGCTTCCTCCTACTTCCCTCCCTGAGACAGCATACAATTTTATATAGTTTCTACATGTACATTCTTACTAAGCACATATTCACATTAGTCATATTGCATAGAATAATTAAATGAATGGGAGAAACCATGAGAGAAAACGAAACAAAACATAACACGAGAAAATATTCTGCTTCATTCTGCCTTCCAGTTCCATAGCTCTTTTTCTGGATGTGGATAGCATTTTGCCTCAAGAGTCTTTTGGGAATGTTTTAGGTCCTTGCATTACTGTGAAGAGCTAAGTCTACCAGAACTTGCACACTGTGTTTGTTACTGTGTACAATGTTCTCCTGCTTGTGCTCCTTTCAGTTGGTATTGGTTCATATAAGTCCTTCCAGGCCTCTCTGAAGTCTTCCTGTTCATCATTTCTTATAGCACAATAGTATTCCATTATATTCACATACCATAACTTGTTCAGCAGTTCCCCAATTGATGGGTATTCCCTTGATTTTCAGCTGTTGGCCACCACACAGCTATAAATTTTTATACATGTGGGACCCTTTCGCATTTTTATGATCTCTTTGGGATATAGTCCTAGAAGTGATATTGCTGGGTCAAAGGGTATGCACATTTTTGTAGCTCTTTGGGCATAGTTCCAAATTGCTTCCCAGAATGGTTGGATTAACTCACAGCTCCACCAACAATGAATTAGTGTTCCAACTCTCTCACATCTTCTCCAACATTCATCATCTTCCTGTTTGGTTAGCCAGTCTGATAGGTGTGATGTGGTACCTCAGAGTTGTTTTTACTTGCATCTCTCTAATCAATCCCAAATCTTTTCTTGAAGAAAGTTTTCATGACATATAGATGTGAGTTGTCTGTGTAGGTTTTTATATACATGGGCATCATGTGCAATCCTATTTACTTTCCATATTTTCCAAAATATATTTTTATTGTCCTCAAAAATGTCCATTGAAGATGAATATTATGAATTCATTAGTTTAATTTTGCACAGCCCTCCCTCACTCAAAATAAAGTCAAGTGCAAGTCGTGTCATCATTTCTCTGATGATATGGTCTTCTTTGGCAACAAAGGATGAACACAACAATCAGACTCTAGCTTACATTTTTAGGCTTATTATACTTTATTTCCATTCATGCACCCCAACCAAACTGACTTACTTTCAAACTCTCCTATAGCACGTTCTAACTATAATCTCCATGCCTTTGCACAGACTATATACCTCCACAGCTGAATTAAACAGCCTTCTCATATATACCTCAAGTAATTCCCTTCTTTCTTAAAAACCTATTTCAAGTACTCTCTCCCACAGGAGTCCTTTCCTTGTGGCCCCAGCTATTAGTGCCTCCTTGGCCCATGTTAAAATTAACTTGTATTCACCTTGTATACATTTTCTATGTGTATATGTTGTTTCCTCCAATTAAATGCCAGTTCCTAGCATTCCTTTATCTTTATATCCAGAGCACCTCTTACAGTGTTTAGCAGTTATTTAAGTATTTAATAAATGCTTATTGACTAATGGATTAGATGACTTGACCAGGTAAGACTCCAGATAATTCTTTAAGATTACAAGTCTCAGTCTAGTTACCAATCTCATTGGTACAAATTTCTTTACATAGAATTCCTTAAACTAATGAAAACATTTATCTGAACAAAAATATAAAAATAAATTATCAAAGGTATCAAATTTTGTTTAAAAAAGGAAAATCTGATTAGTAGTCTAGATAAGCATGATCTTGAAAATAGATTTCAAAGTAGTTAACTGATAACCCAGGAAAGCAAATTTCAAGGGTATGAACTTGTTATAAAACTTAAAAGCAGTGTGGTGAAAATCAGGAATACTAGCATCTTACAAAACATACCACAATTAATTTTAAATGGATAAATGATCTCAGGCATCTAGGTGGTGCAGTAGATAGATCACCAGGTGTAGAGTCAGGAAGATCTGGGTTAAAATCCGGTCTCAGATACTTACTAGCTGTGTGAATCTGGTCAAGTCACTTAACCTTGTTCACCTCAATTTTCCCATCTGTAAAATGAGCTAGAGAAGAATATGGCAAAGCCCCAGTATCTTTGCAAGAAAACCCCAAATGGGGTTACAAAAAGTCAAATATGACTGAAACAACTGAACAACAAAGAATGATCTCAATATTTTTACAGTGGTGGTATAAAAAACTGGAAGACAACGGAAGGTTATAGCTTTCACGGTTATGAATAAGGGGGAAAATTTAGGAAATATTCTCAATAATATAAAGCAAAAGCTTTTTATAAAAATAAAATAAATGCCTCTAGGAACAGAAGAAAAAATGCAAATTGGGAAAAGACCTTGGCATTAACTATTTCTGATAGCTGATGTCCAAAATCTGTAACATTAAGAATCATTCCTCAATAGATGAGCTATCAAAAGATATGAACAAATTTAAAAGAAAACAATTCAAACTGTCATGAAGAACTGGAAAAAAATCCAGAATAATGAATATTCAGAGAAATGCAAATTTAAAAAATTCCTGAGTTACCAGTTTAAACCCATTTAGTTTAAAAAATGGGAAAACATGGGGAAACTCTTTGTTAGGATGGCTATGGGAGTACAGGCATGCTAACTCACTGCTGGAAGAGTTGTGAATTGGTTTTACTGTTCTGGAAAAAAAAATTGAAATTATTCAACCAAATTTGTTAAATGGTTCATTACCCTTTATTCAAAAAATTCAACTAATGTAATTATTTACCAAGGAGGCTACTGATACTCAGAAAGTGTCCATGTTACCAAATTCTTGTTTTGTGGAAGTATTCATTTTAATAACAAAAAGCTTAAAACAAAGTATGTGCCCAGCAATTGGAGGATGACTGAAGAAACTGTCTCAGATCTCCAGATCTTCCTTGGACGCCTAGGAATATTAAACTGAAAAACTGTGCTTGTTTCTTCTCCCAAAAAACCATAGAAGATTGTTCCTGAAGATCTATTCTCCTTTTATTGACAATAGCAGCCAGCTGGAGGAAAATTATTTGGCGGGGAGAGGAGGAGGAAACCATTATTTCTATTCTTCAAAATTAAAATGGCAAAGTGATATTACTAGGAATGGGGAACATGTTAATAAGTAGGGGGAAATATTTGTGAAAGTACTTTTCAAAGTGTAAAACACTATACAAACCATGAAGAGAAACATATTTGAAAAATATATGTAGAACAACATTGGAGAAATCTATAGGTATAGATACAGAATGAAGAAAGGAGAAATGTAAGCAATCTGTAACTACAATGTAAAGAAAGTCAACATTTAGATCTGTGATGGAATTAATATCTTAAAGCTATTGTAATTCTCTCCCAATTTTAATTGGCTCAATGGACTAAATCTCATTATGTTGCCATGGCTTCCTAGTCGCCTGAGTACAGGAAGTCACTTAATGCTTCACCTGGCCCCTGATGGACCTGTGGACCACAATGGGCAACATAAAGTAGGCAAGCTGTGCTCAGCTCCATCAGTATGATGTCGTTGCTAAATACCCTTGCTGGATATTCTTCTGCCATGACCAAGTAATTATCCCAATTATTAACCATCAGGTGTTCTACAAGTGGTTCATACCTTTCCAATATCAATATTGAACTACTAGAGGAATGACTTGACTGAAGCCTAGCCTGGAACAAAAGACAAGTCTAGTCAAGTTTAGTGCAATGTTCAGTGTTAGTTCCTTACGATGCAAGTTAAGGACACGTTCTGTTGGTTCTCTGCTCTTCAAGTTAGGACACATTCCTTCTTTCTGTTAACAATCAGGAAACTTTTTCTCAGGGATACACTTTGTAGGGAAGTTTGTTGGAAAGTGTGTGTTGTATCAAAGTAGAATATGTCAATAAACTTTAGTTATACTCCAGTGAGGTAGTTCTAACCTGTCAAATAAGAGCTTTACAACTTAACAGTGGTTGAATGTCACTATAAATGTGTGGGACAGATCAGAGGAAACTGACAGGTGTTAATAAGACCTCAAAGTACTTTCTCAGACTTTGGTTATCCCCTTCTGCACAAGCAAAACTTTTAGAATTACATGGAGAAAACTAGACCTTCATTTTAGATATAAACTTTGAAGTTTGAAATTTGTAATTTGTGATTTCTCAGAGTTGGTGCTAAAACATTACAGAAAGTCCTCTTTTTATAGACATAAATTGCTGAAGAACTCATCAACATTTCAAAAAGCTGTGATAATTTATTCTGATGCTCCATAAGCCCCACAGGTGAACAGCAGGATGTGACAAACACAGTTTACTTCAGCCTAACACTTATATCAGATCCTCCAGTCCTCCTATAGAATGTTTGATAACTGTTTTCATTCTTAGAGAAAAGAGAATGGAAACAAACATTACTTCCAGATCTTCTCTTGGGTGCCTAGGAATATTAAATTGATAAACTGTGCTTGTTTCTTCCCCCAAAAAACCATAGAAGATTGTTCCTGAAAATCTATTCTGCTTTTGTTGACAATAGCAGCCAGCTGGAGGAAAATTATTTGGGGGGAAAAGGAGAAGGAAACCATTATTTTTATTTTTCAAAATTAAAATGGCAAAGTGATATTACTAGGAATGGGGAACATGTTAATAAGTATGAGAAAATATTTGTGAAAGTACTTTTCAAAGCATAAAACACTATACAAACACAAAGCATGATGATAGCACTGTAAATTGTTTTCCTGGTTAAATAATCCTGGTTCTTTGTGTCACCAATCTTTCTCTGCATACTTGTGGTGCTTATGGATGCAAAGTACCTTGGAACGCTAAAATAAGAAATGCATTGGGCAGCTCTCTTCCTCCACTAAGTGTGGCAACAGTAAAGGAAATTGTCTTGGTATGTCTACGATGCTAAGTTTCCTTATCCCAGTCCCTTTTATTCAACTTGTCTCCACCTACATCCTAGAATGTTCCAGAATGCTATAGGATGTCCCTCTTGTGCTAGAATGTTTAACATAATAATATACCACTATAGAGCACAGCCCCTCACCATCCCAATAACAACAGTATGTCATTAACATGATGCCTTTCCCCTAAGGCTTGTATTATGTACTCCAACACTTAGAGTTTCTCTTTACATTCTCTTTTTGGACTAATCCTTTCTGTCATGGTTCCCTGGACATTTCTCATTTCTGAATATTTCTGCTTTTTAAAAAATGGAGACAAAAATTGAATGCAGAATTTAATTAGGCACTTGATAAATGTCAGCTTTAATGGAAGCATTACTTTCTAATTCTCTCATGTCAGACTCCTGTAAATACAACCCAGAATCACATTATCTTTTTATATTGATGACTCACTCATATTGAATGTTTGGTCCATAGTACTGTCCGTGTCCCTAACGGGTCGTTATTTATATTATCTCAATGTACTTGGATTCTGGTATTGGACTTGTCTCTACTAAGTTTTACGCTGTCTAATAAAGACACTTGTTTTCATGACCTCGTTTGGGGTTTTCTGGGTAAGGATACTAAAACGACTTGCCATTTCCTTCTCCAGCTTGTTTTACAGAGGAGAAAACTAAAGCAAATAGGGTTAAGTGACTTGGTCAGGGTCATGCAGTCAGTAAGTATCTGGGGCTAGATTTGAACTCAGGAAGATGAATCTTTCTGATTCTAGGTCTACTACTCTATTCACTGCACCTTCTAGCTGCCCTTAATAAAGACACCTATCTGTATCAAAATAATTTTGAATTTTTGGCATGGTATTATGGAAAGCTTTGAAAGCCTCATGACACTTATTAGCTGTGTGCCTGTGGACATTAATCAACTTCACTTTCTTCATCTGGAAAATGGGGATAATTCCTTTCCTACTAGCTCGTAGAGCTGTTGTTGACAAACTCAGATAAGACATCTTTAAGGCACTTGACCAAGCTTTACAGTGATAAGAAGCAATTTGACCAGTGATATACAGTCATCCTTAAAGCCCAGAAGACCCAAGTTCAATTCCTAGCTCCTGGCTATATTACCCTGTGCAAGTCACTCAATCTCTCAATAACCTAGGCATCAGAATAATACTACCATCAGACTTGCCTATGGGATTTTTAATAACTTTTCCTTCTTAAAGGAAAAAAAGGAAGCATCATTTTCAAACCTGTACTTGAGGTCCTAAGAAAATTAAACTGGGACACTGTAGTGCTTTGTTCTCAGAAAAATAGAGAGGATTGTCCCTACAAATCTATTCTGCTTATTATTGAAAATGGCAGCCAGGTAGGGAAATTATTTTGAGGGGAGGAGAATTAAATCCTGAGATTAAAATACTGAGTATTAAATTAGGGGTGGGGAAACATATTAAAAAATATGAAAAACTAATCTCTTCAACTGCTTGCTCTTGGAGTGATTCCACTGATGGTATCCCATAAGAAATAATGCCAACTGTTAAGGCCTTCTCTCCAATGAAGTCAACATGTGACCCCATGAAATGAGCCTCCATCCTTTGCCTCAGCTTTTCTCCCTTTCTGTTTTAGGTAAAGTGACTGGAGACTCAGATCTTGTGACTTGCAAAGGCAGGTGAGTGAGACTACAGACATCTAAGAGTAAAGGTTCAAAGTTACAGAGAAAGTACTCACTTTACAGTACTAGAGGGAGTCTCCTCACCTGGAAGTTCCCTCTACCAATGAAGCCACGGTTCAGTAAAAGTGGTGATACTATTTCTCTTTTCTAAAGCATTAGCTCATCCAGTTGATTTATTCTTACCAAAATGTATAACAGGTATTTTCAACATGTTCACATAGTTCACCAAAATGCCAGACACAACATTGGGCCCTATTAAATAAACCTTTCACTAAACTCCTTTAATTTACTTCTAATCTAAATATATGAATTCTTTGAAGCTAACTTATTGCTGATTTATGAAATTATGTGGCTATCAACCTACACTATATTGTGTTGTTGAATTTGTCTTTCATTTTCGAAGAGGACCATGACATCAGTGAAATGATGACATGGCTTACAGTTGACTTTGTTTTGAGTGAGGGAAGGCTGTACCAGGTCACCAGCCTCACTTTATCCTCCAGAATCATCTGGATCCAGTGACCAGATATTCATCAGGATGACTAGAAATGGCCCAGGATGTAATGGGGGACCCTGGTCCTTTTAGTCTAAGGTCTTTTCAGGTACTCACTTAGAGGGAAGTAATGCCCATTCAGTGAATAGACCTCTTTAAGAAATAATCAAGGGATGGCCCCTTTAATTAGAAAAAAAGTCAAGCTGGGAGGGTGAGACCTTCAGGGTTGCTGTTCCGAAGAGAATATTGTCAACTTGTTGATGAGACTCTCCAGAACACTAGAAATAAAGGCCTGAGTAAAGTTCAAACATATTGTATCTACTTTTTCTCCTTTGTCCATAAAGACTGACATCCTACTACAAAAAATAACACAATTAGTGTGATTTATCCTTCAAAAGACTGTGATATGTTACTCTCTAACCATTACTCTCACATGTCATATGCTTTCATACTTTTCTCCCCCTTTGGATTGAGGGGAAGGGGTGTCTTTTACTCTTTTTATATCCCTGGAACTTAACATAACAAATATTGAATGACTGATTACTCAGTGATTGGTTGGTCCTAGCATGTCTAAGGTTCCTTCCTCCTCTAAATCTATGATGCTATTATCTCTCCTGGTACTGAAATTCTATCATTGTTTTTCTTTCTCTTTCTAAAAGTTGTAGGCTCTTATTATACCTTTCTGGTTTCCAAAAATATCTAAAAACTGGATAAGATTTATCAAAACAGTATAACTCTAACTTTCAGAAATACATCAATGCTAAAGGTACACCCAGAATGTTAACAAAGCATATTCAGTTATGGAAGGAGAGATGGAAAACGGTTACATGATCATTTAGTCACTTAGAAGTCAATGCAGCCGCTGCAGAATTGACTTCGTTCCCTCAGAAACCCAGGAAACAACCTGTGTGGCCAGGCCAATAGGGAAGGTAAAGATGTAGATCTGCTCATTGATTCTCCTCAAACCTAAACTTATTTCTTTGATGACAAATGATAGTATTATAGTTAAGAACACTGGTTCTAAACAGAGAAATGTCATTAGACCACAAAAACTGGAAATAACTTATCACTTAAGTTGTGTGTGACCAGACCTGTATTTTGGCATTCCAATTCATTGAAGGTATCTGCCAATGAGAGAATGAGCAGTCTTCTGCTTTACTGGGAAGCTTTCCTTCCCCTTCTGTATGTTTGCCCTTCGTATTTTAAAGGTCTTTCAGATGTCTTTTGTTTTGACATGATTGGTATTTCTCTATGGCCTTCTCTTCCTGACACACATTTAAATCCATACAACTGTACACCACTGAGCCCTCCCTTATCAAAAGAAACCCAACCAAAGAGAATAATGTCTGTTTGAGAGTATATACAACATTCCCCATCCACATGGCTGCACTCTAATACCAAGGAGAAAAAGATGTGCCTCCTCATCTTCAAAGGCTGAGAGTTTTCCCTCTTTTTACGCCTAGTACTTTCTAGTAAATAATGGTAGAGAACTTGATTTCTCCCAATTTTACACCAATAATCTTGAATGACTTAAATATTGACACTAAAGTCAACATTCTGACCTACTTTAATGAAGTTTCTGCACAATGGAAATGTTCCCTCCTGAGAACACACCCTATCCTATGGTGATTGAAGTTATTGTTGTTAACATGTCCCAAATTAACATGATTTCAAATTTATTAGGATAAATAATATACCATCCACTGTATGGAACAGAGGAAGGAAACTATCAAATAGCCATTTTGCTGACCAGGCTTAGTGGTCCCCTGCCCAAAATACCCTTGCAGCAGCTATTAATATCTGTGGGAATTCTAATGCTTTATTCTCTTTCACCATATGACCCAGAGGGTAAGAGCAGCTGTCACAGGAGATGCAAAGTATCATTATAGGGTGCTGCTGGGGATTAGAGGCGTTCTTTATGATACTGAACTCTGGGCTCCCATAGACGTCTGTGAACATTCCGCTAGTACTTTGCCTGCAGGAGAAGGTAAGGGTTACTGTTGGTGAGAAAGAAGAATCAGACTTCTGTGAGCTGTCTGGGGTGTGGGGACCTCTCTCACCACACAGTCATCCAAGGCCTCTGTTTTATGGATTATTTATGACAGTGGAATCCCCACATTTAGACTCTGGCATTGCAGTCCCTGGTGCGTAATAAGAGGAAGTAAAAACGTTGCTTAAAAACTTAGACGGAAAAGAGCAGTTATACCAGACCAAGCACAAATAGAAGTAAACTGTGTTGAAGATGACTTCTGTATTTTTATAATTTTTAAGATATTTGAAAGAGGGAAGATACTGACTGGAAAAATCATAGATGGTATTATTAGACATATATGGTAATTGAGCAAACTCTATATACTAACTTGTGTGGTCACTTTCTCAGGTCTATAAAATCGTTATAAGAATGATTACCATCTTTACCAAGAGTTTCCCCGGTGAAAAAAAATTAGAAAGGGACAAACGGATTTGCACGTTGTTTTCTATAGCAGCCCATATCACCAGATTCACGTGATAGCCTAAAAGATGTCAAGAATAGAAAATTCTGTTATATTTATTGTTTTGTTGATGGAAAAAAAAACCAAGCCTTTTGGCTTGATAGAGCAAAATATCTCCCTTAAAGATTCTCCCCCAATGAGATATTTCTTGCTTATATACACATTAAAATCATACCAGTCTGTACCAGGTGCAATCACCAAAAAATGCTTTGTTTAATCTAACTAACAATAGCAGAAGCACCATTATTCAGAGGGATGTATGCTCACCAGAGATGTTCTCCTCCCTCATGCAGGATGTCTTTCACAGAGTTCATGTATCAGGGGGATTACTTACATACATTCATTTTGTCTTGGTGTTGCTGTTAGTGAACGAGGATAGTTTAATTGTCACAAACCAAAGAATCAAATTTTGAAAGCATTCTAAAAATGGATAAAATGCTATGTCATTAGATGATGGATAGATTGATTCCATCTTGGATCTTCAGAGGGAGGAGAAAGAAGAGATAACAACTGAGGAAAGAAACATCTCAACATGTCACATAGTCTAACATTGTGATTTTTGGAGGTCCTATACACCTAGTCTCTCCAGGTGAGAGGGTCTTTCAAATGGCTTGAGATTACATAAATAAGCCAAGATTTATTATATACTTCTGACATTCTCAGTGTTTTGCTAGGCATTTCCAGGCAGAAATCAACAAAGATTTATTAAGCTAAGCACTGTGGGGTATACAAAACTAACAGTGTTCTCTGTCTTGCATTTTCTTTATCTGCCTTTTAACTGTGACTTTTCTTGTTTTGTCTCGACAAACACCCATTTTTATTTGTATGCTTAATTAGTATTTAGCGATTCTAATCTGTCTTAAACCACACTGTTGTTAGAGTCTGGTCTTATTGATGGGATAATAGTGAGACATGAAAGTGGTAATTTCATTACATAGGACTATAGTTCCCGATCTTTTAGAATAAGACTATCCTTTTAAAAATATAAAAATGTGGACCCCTTTGGCATATAGTTGTACTCTAACTAGTATTATTCCACTAGCTATTAGTGCCTCCCTTGAAAAATTACCTCTTTTTTTTATATATTCTATATACAGAGGTAGCATGTTAAAAGGCATAAGGTGTTCAGGGAGGATTAGCACCTCTGGAGTGAGGGCTTGCCAGACCCTTTTCAAGGCTGCTCATCCACCTTTGGTGTCCACCTGTCACCCAGCTTTCACCTATGTCTTCAAGAAGCTGTAAGATGAGCAGTGGCCACATCCTAGTAAAACCATCTTGGCACACAGGCTAAACCATGTTGAAGGTGACCAACAGTCCTCAAACTCATCAATAGGTGAGTTAAAGAGGTGTCTAACCCAAGTGTGTGAAGAATTCCCCTGGTGGAATGGGTAGATGAGAACAATTTGTTCCAACAGCCATGAAGGTGGCTGAAGCAGGCTGAGAATTTTGTCAGACATCAAGGATGCCACTGCAGCTTGGTCCATCTCTAGTGGTCTTGACTTTTGTCTTGCCACTAGACTTTAATGACCTAGAAAAGAGAGACTGAAGACTTTAGACTACTCAGCCTCACTTAAATCCAATTCAAAAACAAGTCAAGACATCACCAGTGGTGTCACTGATCCTCTTCAAAAGTGAATGATGAACAACAAATGCAACTTTGGAGTCAAGAAAGCCTGGGTCCAAGTCTTTCCTCTGATGAATATCTGCTTTGTGTCCCTGAACAAATCATTTAACATTTTAGGCTCATGAGCATCTCTCTAAGACTGCAAATTGAAGAGCACATGCACACCAATCTTCATTTTTCAAGAGTATTTCTTCATTGAAAAATCCCTGTACCAACGAATTCGTAAGTAAGGTACAATACATGTACACAAAGACACGTGTCTATCTGCATGTACATACATATATGGAAATACATACATATATGGAAATACATACATATATGTAGGTATACACGTTGCCTCCTCTAATAAAATGTAAGCTTCTTGAGGGCAGGGATAGCTTTATTTTTATCTTTGTATCTCTAATGTCTAGTATAGTGCCTAGCACATAGCAACCACTTGAATGCTGATTGGTTGATCAATGGTATTTATTGATTGAAAAATGTATAATGAAAAAGCTCCTGGAAATTGAGTAGTACTTTTAAACAAATTTCCATTTTAATGATCCTCACATCATCTGCCTGTATCTGAAAAATAGTAATAAAGATATGTATAGACATCTATAATTTGTTCAGACTGCAGAATTCAAGGATTTACATTTGCGCTTGTGGTTGCCTTGCCACAACACTATCTTCTAGAGTTCAGTAAACCACAGCTGGGGAAACACTGCCAAAAGGGGAGCAAGGAAAGGAATTAAAAAGAAGAGAAAAAGGAATCTAAATCATATCAAATTTAACTCCCATTTGAAGGATAGACTCCACATCTTTTTAGCAACAAAGATGAGAGAAGGGAAAATGTTCTACATGTTTTTCAGTTGGCTAGTTTACTCTTCAGTTATGTTTTTTTTAATTGTGCTGTACAATGGAAATCAGATACGTGTTGAATCAATATATCAAGATACTGTGACACCAGCATCGCGTCTATATTACCCTTTTTTGAACATCCTACCCAAATGTCAGCCAGCTTTGTCTTCCCCCATCTCCAGTGTTCCTTCTTTCCCCTTTTCACCTAGAAATAGTCAAGTCTAGAGAGTTGAAAATATCTTTCTACTGTACTTAAAAGCTTAGGCTCAGCTTGGATAAGTTAGCCACCTGCTATGAGTGTCAAAAGGAATTAGTTAGAGTCATTAGAGGAATTAGCAGTGAGACCAAGAGATAATTCATCATCTTTGGAGCTTTAGCATTAAAAAAATCAACTTGAAATTCAGATATTTAGTTGCCCTTTAAAATTCTTGTTTTGAAAGGATTGATTGATTATATTTCCCTTGCATGTTTCCCTTTTTAATTTATCTCCCTGTTTCTGAAAATCCACTAGGTCTAAGTGCTAGATAATGGTACACAAAGAGGAAGACGCTGGAAGGGAGTTCATATGTTTTTAGTGTTGGGATGATCCGGTTATGTACACTTATCTCCCACTTCCTTCTGTCCGTATGCTGCCTTAATTACTCCCTGTTTACTCCCTGTGCTGCCCCTGAAAGGTTGCTCATAGTTGATACTTAGAGGAGGAAATGTTGGTGGAAAAGGATCCATATTTTCCTGCTACCACCTTTAGTAACACCCCTGAGAAATGAGTTGATATTTTCAAGGACAAAAATGTATTACCCCAAAGCAAAGGCACTATGTACTGCTCTTGAAATGTACTGGGAACTCTGAAATCTAGTATCTGGCCTTTGCCAGTGGTTCCCCACTATAAGAATATATATAAACTATAAGGCTGGCAGAGAAAAGACAGGGGTGGATATTCACAGTGCTGTGTGTATGTGTGTGTGTGTTTGTGTGTGTGTGTATGCACGCACGTGTGTGATGGGGAAAGACTAAATGATTGTTAATATCCACTAAGGGAAGAACAATTAAGAAATCCATCAATATGGCTGTTATTGATACTTCTCTTAAAATAATTAAAGTATAATGTTTTGTCTTCATAAACATATTTTTTGACTATGAGTAAATAAAAATGTGTTTAAAGTGTTTTATGATTTGAACATCATGGTAAGAGTCACAGACTTAGTAAAACCTTTCTTTTCCAGCATTTGTAACCAAGGCACAGAGTATTACTTAAGCAAACAGAAGATTGTCCTTCATACTAGAAGTATAAACTGAAAACCATTCACGGATTTTCTAACTCTTGTTCTTGCAAGGAACTCAATATTTGGCCATAACAAAATTTAAGATTTTGGCTGCCTTCTTAAAATAAATGAATGGGAGATAATCTGCTAATTAAAAACATTTTCTTGCTAATATCCTTTCACTTCATCAAATAAATAAACATATGACAAACACTGAATCTCATAATGGAGATAAGAAAAATTAGGGAGAAAAAATAGTACTAAAAAAATTTGAATTCTGAAATTTGTCACATGTGTATAGTTTCTAGGAATCCTGCAGTTACAACTTCAGGGATTTCCAAAGAGTCTGAAGTATTAATAAATATTTCCAAAGCCTAGATGTGGCTGAACTTTAAAACTGGTTTTAAATCACATATTAATTTTTTAAAAGTTTCATATGAAATTAGTCTAAAAAGAAATACAAATGCTCATTATAATTTGACACTTTTAGTAGGAATTGCATGCTACACATGTTATATTATATATATTATATAATATATATTATATATTACATATATTATACATATATATTACATATCCTATAATATATGTGTATATATATACTCATATAACCAATGAGGAATTTCAAAGATGGCAAAAACGCAGGAATGAAAGAGAAGATGAACTGATTTTATGGTGGAGAGAAGGATGACAGTTATACAAAGAGGGTTTCACTCATACCTTCACAATGTCAGGAGAAAAGGAGGAAGCCCTCTAACACGATATTTCTTGTGACCACCTTTTGAAAGGATAAAAACAAGAATAACATAGAACTGGTAACTGCAGATAGGTTAAGATTTTCGTCTTTATCTATGTTATTTCACTTGATCTTAACAATCCTGTGAAGTAGGTGTGATTATTACCATTTTACAACAGAGGAAACTGAGGCAGACAAAAATTTAGTGACTTGCCCGGGGTTGCACAGCTACTAAGTGCGTGAAGCAAATTTGAACTCAGGTCTCTTACCCACTGCAGCACCTATCTGCCCTCCTTCTGTTTAAACTTCAATTTTCAAGGGAGAATATTGGCTTATGCAATTCATGCTTTTTGCTTTAATAAGGGGTTTCCATGACTGATAAAGTGTGACTGATATTGGCTCCCTGCTACGAAATGAAAAACTTGAAATTCAAATATTCTTATATCTGAAATGCAAATTGTTTTGTTGCTGAAGGTCACTAAGAGCCCATTATCAAGGTTAAACCTGTTAGATTAATAACTAGATTGTCTGGAGTATAAACAGAGGATAAGTCATTAATTTGCTAATTGTTCTTCTGTAGACACTGGCCAAAATAACTCTTTAGCTTTTCTAAGCACAAATTGATACATAGAAGAAACTCCACTGCAAATTCTAGAGTTTCATGCCATGAAAATGGGATATAAGTAAGACTGTGTTCAAGCGAGTATTATGGTAACTGTACTTCTTTGACTGGGGTCTAAGGAGTAACAGCTCGACATTATTGAGAATAGTTAATTAATAAGATTCCCTGTATATTTAATAGTTTGCATTTGAAATCTGATGTATATTCAAACTGGAAAAAATAGCCTCATTGAAAAATGACCTCAAACCATGCAAGGTAAGTTCACCCATACTTATAAATTCTTTAAAACAGTTCCCTTAAGAAAATATTGGCATGTAAATCAGTAGGGACTGAATATTTCTCTCCTTAAATCCAAAGAACTCATAGACAGGAATCTGCAATTTCCTTCATCAATAAGAATCAATGATAATACAGTGACTATATATTTTTGGGAAAAAATTTTCTTCACGGTCATTCCCCTGGGCCATTTTTCTTGACAGATCTTGTCTTTTCCCATTAGTGACAGAAGGAAAGACATAACAGCAAATTGTCATTTGTGATTGGATGAACCTTGAAGTTCAAGTACATAAAATTCAGGTAATTTATTCTTACTATCTGGCAGGATACTGTAAGGAATTTGGAGTCATCGCCCACATTTTCCATTCCACAATTCCAAAACTTAGATAAATAGGTAAATAAAAAGATAATAGCTAACACATTTAAAGGAGTAGCTAGGTGGATAGAGTGCTGGGCATGAGGTAAGGAGGGCTGGAGTTCAATCCATTCTCAACAGTTACTAGTTGTGTGATCCTGGGCAAGTCACTTAACATCTGCAAAGTCAGCTGAAAAAGAAACGTCAAATCACTTCAATATCTTTGCCAAGAAAACCCCAAATGGGATTGAGAAAAGTCAGACACAATTCATTGATTAAAAAACAACAGCATTGGCAACATTTATATAGCCTTTTAAGGTTTAAAAAGTGTTTTACAAATATTATCTAATTTGATCTGCACAACAACCCTGGGAGGTGCTGTTATCATCCCTGTGTTACAGAGGAGGAAACTGAGGCAGAGATAAAGTAAATTGGTCAGGGTTGTATAGTTATTAAATGTTCCAAGCTGAATTTGAACTTGGGTCTTTATGATTCTATGTATAGTACTCTATTTATTATGCCACCTCCTGCCAATAACAGCTTTGTATTTATATATCCTCTGAGGGGATGTTACCAGGCAACATCTAAATATGCCTGATTGTATCCTCTGACTGAACACCTACCCTCTCCTGTGTTCAAGTGCCTGAGTTCAGAATATCTGACATGGAATTCTAGCTCTTAGCTTGCCCTTCAGGTTTAACTGTGAATTGGGAGAAAAAGCTTAAAAATGTTTCAAAAAATGCTTGAGTTGTGGAAGTCAGACGGTCTTTACTACCATTGGATGGAGGAAGTCTTCCATGGCTCCAAGGTCTAATTGGTGAGAAAATATACTAAGCAAAATGTGTGTGTGTGTGTGTGTGTGTGTGTGTGTGTGCATGCACATGCACATGCATGAGATTATAAAAGTGATTTTGGCTGAAACATGGAATGTCATTATAAAAATTCCGTGTGACAGACACAAACTATGAAGCCAATTTCCGGTGCTACGCATACAAAAACCACTATTATATCATTATCTTCTCTGAGATAGGCATCTAAGTGGCACAGTGCCAGACCTGTAGTCAGAAAAGCTCATCCTCCTGAGTTCAAATCTGACACTTAACTAACTGTGTGATTGTGGGAGATTTACTTAACTCTGTTTGCTTCAGTTTCCTCAACTGTAAAATGAGCTAGAGAAAGAAATGGCAAACCATTCTGGTATCTTTGCCCTAAAAAAACCCCAAATGGGGTCACAAAGAGTCAGACATGGCTGAAAAATGACTGAACAACAAGAAAACAGCAGCTACCCTGGGTCAAAAAAAGAATAAAAGAAAGCGCAAGAGAAAAGGAATTGGGGGATAAGAACTGAAAGAGAACACAGAGGGGAAAGACAAAGAATATCCTCATATTGATTGAATACTGTAGCAGAGATATTTAGGGAATTAAAAAAAGTTTAAATTTAGATTCATAATCTAATCAAGTAGGAGCATAGGTTTGGATGTAAAAGACTCTTTAGAGATTATCTAGACAAATTCCCTTATTTTATAGGTGAGGAAACTAAAGAGAAATTGAGGGAGAAGTGATAGGCATAGGATTAAATTTGGGTCGCCAGTCTCTTGGACCCAAAGCTCTTTTTACTAAACCATGCTATAAAGAGTATTTTCTTAAACCTGAAAAAATTAAATAAATTACATAAAATTTAACAGAAGTCCAACATGAGTGAAAAGACCTGGTTGGGTTGCATTTTAGCGTTAAATAATCTTGTGCCACATTAGTCTTCTGTTCAGCAAGTACAAACACATTTTGCTCACTACAGGTGTCCTGTTAACAATTAGACTGCTCAGACAATTAATGATCCTTGTATCCTTATCCAAAATAATATGCCCTGTAGCTTTTTGTGGTGCAGAAATTTTTAAAGGTTAGGTCATTTTTTAGCTTGTTTTCAATGACACTTAAAATAATGCAAAAAGCTTATTATATTCATGGTCATTGATCAATCAGTATTTATTGTGGACCCATAGGGTGCATGATGTACAAGGGTATATGTATATGATGTTATGGAGTGATGAGTTACACACAAAAAAATAATAATTGCTGGCAAAAGGCAATTTGCAATCTAGATTTAACTTAATTTAACATGCAGATAGGCGGTTCAATGGATAGTGAGCCAGCCTTAGAGTCAGGAATACCTGAGCTGAAATCCTGCCTCAGATACTTCCTAGATGTGTGACCCTGGGCAAGTCATTGAACTTTTTATTTGCCTCAATTTCCTCATCTTTAAAATATCGATGCTTTCTAGAGGTATTGTGATGATCAAATGAGATAATATTTGAAAGTGGTTTTCAAAACTTACAATGCTAGCTATTACTATTAATAAACATTTCTTGAGTATCTGCTATATTCCAGAGAGCAACTAGAACGCACAATAGATAGAGCCTAGAGTAAGGAAGACCTACGTCCAAATCTGGCCTAAGACACTTTCTGTATTTGTGACCGTGGGCAAGGTAATTTACCCCATTTGCCTCAGCTTCCTCATCTGTAAAATGAACTAGAGAAAAATACGGCAAACCACTCCACCATCTTAGCCCCAAGCAAACCCCAGATGGGGTCACAAAGAGTTGGACAGGACTGAAACAACTCAACAACAACAACTATTTTTCAGGCACTGAAGTTATAAAAGCAAATGGAAAACAGTCCCTGCTCTCAAGGAACTTAAATTCTACCAGAAGAAATATGTACAAAGATAAGTCAGTACAGTAGAAAGATGGCAAATAGAATATAAATTTGCTAAAGGAGAATTTCTGTTGTTGTTCAGTGATGCCCAACTCTCTGTGACCCTGTTGGGGTTCTCCTGGCAAAGAAGTCACAGAGCCAGTAAGTATGTGGGGCTGAATTTGAATTAATATAGATGAATTTTCCTGATTACAAGCCCAGTGCTCCATCCACTGCACCACCTAGCTGCCCAAAGCGGGATTGGGGAGCCCTAACAACTAGGAAAACAAGGAAAACCCTCTCCTAATCAAGTGGGTGTAAAGAGGGACAAGGTTCCAGGCATGTGGGAGAGTTTATTCCTAGGCATGGAGGTAGGCGATAGAATGCTGTCTACAAAGAAATACAAGTGGGCCACTTTGGCTGGAATGTAAATTATGTAAGAGGTTGTCATGTGAAATCAGTTTGGGAAAGACAGGAGAGAGCCAGATTGTGAGACAAGATAAACAACAGAGAACTAAGTCCAAAGGCATCAATACTAAAGGGGAAAAGCTCTACAACAAAGAGAACCAGATGGAAGAAGCAAATCCCCAGAAAATGGAGGAAGGGATCTAAGAATGAAAGAAAGACTTGGAAACTAAAATTGATGGGGAAGGAAAGTGGACAATAAGGGCAAGGACTTAGTTCTTGAGAAAAGAGAGCAAACCATGCAAACTGGAGGTAGATTTCATAACAGAAAAGTCAATCAATCCAAACTTGAAAGATTATTTCAGAAAAGCCAATCAATCCAAACTAGAAATCCTTTCTGTTTGTCTATATGTCAACTACACTTAACTGATTAGAGCTTAGCACAATTCCCTCAAGGGCTTCTGATACATGTGACAATGTATATAAGTCCTGTTACTAGTGGTCAAAGGATAAATGGTTTTCTATCACTCTTGCCAAGAATTCTAAAAACCATTTTTCCCTCCTCCCAACTCTAACTGGCTCCCCGCCCAATTTATATTACTACCAATCACATTTATTACCTTTCTTTACATTCCCCTTTTCGACTTACTAGACTAAATGACTGTTGCATATCCATATACTGATTTTCATAAATACCTAACAAGGAAATGAAGAAGAAAGACTCTACTAAAATTCCTTTAAGTCTTGTGGGCTAGTTTCCTCAAATCATTGCCTAATTTCTCTTAGACTGAACCCAAGGACAAGCACATGATAATTTATGTAGTAGATGTACCTAACTTTTAAAAAAAATTTCTTCACCTTCAAAAGATCCATGATTTTATTAGCATGGACAGTCATTCTCTGTTTGCACAAATCAGAATCCCTTCAGGACTTAAAAGACAATGTTTGTGAGCTTATTAAACTCCCTAAATCCATCACCTGCTGGCCAGTCTTCTTGTGGTTAGGCTTTCTGTACTTAACTTACATGCTTCTCAGAGTAGATGCTTCACCAAGATAAACCTTGAAGCCTTTCTAAGTTAATGAGAATAACAAATTCAATTCAATTCAATAAACATTTATTCAGTGTCTACTATGTGCCAGGCACTTTATTAGGCACTGGGGAAAAAAATAAAAACAAAATCACTCTTTCCCCTAAGGAGTTTACATTTTACTGGGTGGAAGCAACATGTTCACAGTTAAGTAAATTAAATATATATGCAAACGAAATACAAAATGACGGGGAGGCTGGTGGAGAACACAAACAACTGGGCAGATCAGGCAGAGACACTTGGGCTGTACCATGGAGAGTGCCATGGATTCTAATATGTAGAAGTGAAGAGAAAGAGCATTCCAGATACAGAAAGCAATTTAGGCAAAAAATAGGAAATCAAGAGATGGCATGACATTAAAGGGGAATAGCAAGATCCTCTGGAAGATATGTACAATACATGAAAGAGAGCAAATATAATCAATTAAGCAGGAAAAAACTGTTGCATTCAAACTGTAAGAGGCTCTAAGAGCCAAAGAAAGATGCTTCTCCTTTTTCTTAGAGTTAGCAGATGAAATATCTTTGAGATTCTGGAAACCATTTTTCTCTCTTCTGTTCCTTCCCTGTTCTCCTTCAAGAACATAAATTTGGTAGTTATATAGGGGTTCAATGAGAGAGAGGAGAGAGTGGAGGCAAGGGAGACCAATGAGGATACATACAATAATCAGGAAAGCAGTGATAAGGATCTAACCTAATAAAGAAGTTTTGTGGGAAGAGAGAAGGGAGAGAATGAGAGAAATGCCACAGCAGCAATTTTAATAGCATCTTTTCTGGGGTTGAAACTAGTCCCAAGGACCTTTATTGTATATCGTTGTACACAATATTGGTAGAGGGTATTTGAGATAGTTTTAATTTCAGTACAATGTGTGCCCCATAAATATAAATCTATGTATGTTCTATACCATATATATATATATATATATATATATATATATATATATATATTACATAGAATGCATAATATAGAGTTTATGTGTATGTGCTCTACATGTTATATAATTTATCTGTTCCCTCCTCCAGCTTTTTAAAGAGGGATGTTTTGTTCTGCAAGCTTAAACTACAAAACAAAATCCACCCACTCCATCAGGGCAGACTACATTTTGATGAAAACTAAGACGCAAGATAGGCTATTCCCCCAGAATTATCCCCAAGGTAGGCAAATCAGGGTGTTCACCCTGAGCCCTGCACTTTCCAAGGTTTCTGCCAGCATCTCAAACTGGTCACAGAGAAGGAAATAGTGCCACCATCTGTTAAGGAAAAAAAAGATCTAAAATAATCATATGAATATAATAAGCTCATAGTAAGGGAGTCAGCATGTGGCTTCCTGGTAACACCCTATCCTTGCCTAAATACGTTTCTTATTTTGCATGGGATTCCTCCTTCCTGTTTTTCCCCTTCAAGAAAATTCTGGATGTCCATTTTAACCTTATTTTACTTGTATAAAAAGGCTGGGGTGGGGGGGGGGGCAGATCTCCAAAACAAAGGGTGATTTGCCCAGGGTTCTTAGCCTGCCCAAATGATATCATCATGTTTATCAGGCCAGACCTCTCTAACCTCTTTTCTATGCCAGGAAAAAAGTCCTGAGACATCTTTCTAGATTAACTAGATTTTCATTTAAATCTTGCCTGGTACCAATCAATCCAAACATATGAGGTTTTACTGTACTTTATAGCACACTGTATATTTCTAGCTACATGAATAACCATGAGTCAAAATCTGTTCTGTATCATCTTTAGTGTCCTTCCACTCTTAGCTTCTCAAGCAGGAGGAGGGGAGGCACTTAGCTAGAGTAATTATATTGTGTCCCCATCAGCAGTTCTCTTCTTACAACCCTGGAACAGCCCCAAGGAGTGCAGAAGCAATGGAGCAGGCATGAATTAGACCTAAATTTGCAAAGGAGAAAAAAATTGCTTCAATGTAGAATTATTTACATTCTACTTCACATTTAAGTATTTAGTAAATTATTGTAATAATTAACAATTACTGGATTAGGAAGAAGTTTAAGAGTTCATTCAGTCCATTCCCCTGGCTTCATTTACTGTGGGAATGGTATTGGGGGGGAAAACAACTATGTTAAAAACGAAACAAATATGTTAAAAACACACACAATAAATGAAATCACCATGGCTTGTTACATCTGCTACTTGGAGAAATTCACCTCTAGGGTACATTAATATACTATTAATGGAGCTATGAACTGGACCAACCATCCTGGAAAGCAATTTTGAATTATGCCCCCCAAATTACTAAACGGTGAAATCTATTTGACTTTGTGATGCCACTTCTCAGTTCATACCTCTAAAGAGGTTGAAGAAAGAGGAAAAGGACCTAGATGTACAAAAATATTTATGACAGCTCTTTTTTTGTGATGTCATGGAATTGGAAATTGAGGGGGTATCCATCAACTGGGGAATAGCCGAACAAGTTATTACATATGAATGTGATGGAATACTATCGTGATATAAGAAATGATGAAGGGAACAAGTTCCAGGAAACACGAGAAGACATATATGAACTGATACAGAGTGGAGCAAGGAGAACTGAGAGAATAATTTACGCAATAGTAAGAATATTGTAATGACATTTTTAAAAGATTTAGGAACTCTGATAAATGATGATCTACAATTCAAGAGAACTCTTAATGAAACATCACCCCCATCTTGATAAAAAGATGATGGACTCAGGATGCAGAATGAAACATAATTTTTGAATATGCCTAGCGTGGAATTTGGCTTTGGTTAGAGGTGTATATATATATGTGTATATGAGTTGTCTCCTCTGTTACAAATATTATATATATATTATATATATATAATATATATATATATATATATATATATATATATATATATAATATTTGTAACAGAGGAAAGAAATCCCAACAGCTGGTCAACAGGCATTTACCAGATCCTTGCTTATATGCCAGGCATTGCGTACAAAAATACCCCTTGTCCTAAGATAATTCATACAAAGGAGACAACTTTTTTATAAGGCTCTTGAGGTCATTCACTTATTCAGCTAATATTTATAAAATGCATACTGTGCTAGGTTCTAGGAATATGAAGATGAAAGACATTTCTTTCTTCTACTCTCACGCATTTATAAAGGATATATAGATCCTTTATATACATCCCTATAGAGAGAGAGGATTTCTATATAAATATAGTGGATAAAGAGAGGCAGTGTAGAATAGTGGCTAGAGGACAAGGCTTGGGGTCAGAAATATCTGAATTCAGGTCTTACCTCAGACCCATATGGTCTACATGACCATAGCCAAATTCCTTAAACTCTTGTTTCTAGGCCTTACCAACTGTTGTCAGTAAAATTGGGGGTCTGGCACATGTGCAGACATGGGAAACCCATAAGTATAATTCTGTATAGATGTCATATACTATATAGAATATATTCTAGAGACAGATCATACATATACTGTCTCTATAATATGTATATGCATATATATGTATATGTATATATATATGCATATATATTCTCTATGTGTTATATAATTTACCTATTCTCTCCAACTTTATAAAGATGAATCTTTTACATTGCAAGCTTATACTGGAAAACCAATCCCACCCACTCCATCAGGGCAGAGTATCTGTGCAACTGAGGAGTCTTCTTCCAGGAGAGGTGTGATAAAGACATGTAAGGGAAATACCTTGGAGAGATTGCAGAACATGCTTAGACACTCCACAACTGGTTCCAGTCTGCAAACAACATGGTAAATAGAAGCCTCTTTGACTGGCTTCAGAGGCATTCAAAAGCTGAATCTCACCTACTCCTTCCAGCTGCTTTATTTGTAGGTGGAGTCATTCACTCATGGTGTTGGTGAAAAAATTTTCTTTCTGGTCTTGGGGCTTCCTGCATCCCTCCAAAAAAGACACCCACAAAAAACTATAATACAAGTAAGCATATTATAAGTACAAAGGAAGCGCCAAACAGAGGAGCAGGAGAGATTTGAGGAAGCATGATGTCTTCAAATCAGGGAAGCATTCATAGAAGAGGTGACATAGAACTTTGACCTCAAAGAAATTCCAGCAAATTGAGAGGTGGGAGAGAGAGTCTTTGTAGACATGGTGAATGACCTGTGAATACGCAGGAAGGTGGAAGAAGATAGAATGAAATTTGGGGGCTACATTATTCAGGTTAATATATCTTTAAAAAAGTTAATTTTGAGACTCCTGGTATCTTCCAGATCATCTAGTACAATGTCTTACACACAATAAGTACTCAATAAAAACATCCAGATTCATATATTACCCTTCTCTTCAAAATCTGCACAGAAAAATTTCTGGTTGAACAAAGGCTATGCTTTTTCTGGTTAATTGAAGCAGTAAACACTATGCACCTAGAGAAGACAGAAAAGAATGAAAATGTAAAAGCTAAAATCAGCTGGAAATTCTACAGATTGTTGTATCTGATGAAAACGTATGTAGCCTTTGAAAGACCCTTTAGGGGAAAGCCAGCACCAAAAATGTATATGAACCTTTTTTGTTCCAAGGCATGCTGCATTCAGAACTAGGATATCTGAATGAAATCCAGACTTCAAGCAAATATCTGCAGGGATAAAGGAACACCAGCTGGCAAATAGGAAGAGCTTCATTTTAACTGCTCTGAAGAGACCAGAAAGTTTGGAATGGTTCTTCGCATAATATCTCTCCAGTGCCCCAAAGGTAAGAAGTACCTGTTTGTCAAATTGCTTACAGAGAGCTATCTAAAAAGAAGCAGCCAGTCAGTAAAGGTAATGTTTGTAAACTGCAAATCCATGGTGTTTTTTCTTTCTTAATGGGAATATAATGAGTGTGTTGAAATGTTTATATAAAACAGCTGCAAAGCCGTCTCCCAAAACATTGAAGACTGACTCACAACTAGGGTCCTTCAATTCAGTAACTTAAGAAATGATTTATGAGCTGCCAAATGATATGGACTCAAATTCTACTGCAAGAGACATGTGACATTTTGCCAGATGAAGCTGGTACCCTATTAACAATCAGCTCCTGCATGGTAATCACGAGGTCTCAGACTCATAAGCAGGAAATCTCATACAGTGCATCTGAAACCCTACTCTACACAAGACGAACTGGTTAGAATTTTAATACTCAGCGTCTTGACATTAACTCCCCAAGTGATGGCTAATGTGAGCTTGAACAGAACAGAGGAAACCAGAGTCTATTTTACTGCTGTGCCGTCTTCTGAATGTGCATATCCAGGCTTCTTCCAGAAGACTGTACTTCAGAAGTCTGTTTATGCCTCAACTCATTAATTCACTTTGTGCTGACTCCCCTGAAACTTGAGCATAATTTTCTAGGGCACTGAACACATGTTTTCTCTAGGGATGATGGCAGTGGTGACATCATGATATCTAACCCAGAAACCCAATGCACATGGTGGAAAAGGATCCCACACATGCTAATTACTGATCTGGTTACCAGCCAGTCATAGAGGTCTAAGGTATTCTAATGCTTATGTTTTTACCAAGAAGATAAACATTTTAAACCATTTGAATTACATAACTAATTTTGTAAATAATTTATTATATAAGCTTAAGGAACTCAGAAGGTTTTCAAAAAATAACTGCTTTGATATCTTTTATTTTTACATTTCCTGAATTTACCCCCCTGTAAAACTTCCCATCTTTTCTCCTAGACAGCCATCCTAGAGAATAAAGAATTTTGTTCAGCATTTTTGACTGCTGATGGTAAGTAGAACAAAAATCACCAGTCCTTTTTGGTGTTTTCCACCTAGCCTAGTATGTGGTATGTATATGAAACTTAAAACACATGATGATTTTTTTGGAGGGGAGGCAGTGGTAAGAGTCTCCTCAAGAGAACACCCAACTTCTCTATAGTTTTGCTAAGTGATACCCCTGGGAATGAGTCACTTGAACTGGGGTAACAAAAGTAAGTTCTCTAACATAGATCAAATGTAGATTAGATTGAGGGAGTCTATGGGGAGAATTTGTAATTCAGACTCTAAAGTACCTAAGGGATGCTCTAGCTAACTCTTTGGATATAGGTTGGATGCAGCAAATAGATGTTTGCCAGAAGTGGTTCCCAAAGCTATCAGGCTACATATTGGGCTAATTCTCTTCCCGTGGGGGAAGAAGCTATGCAGTAGCTAAAAACCAGAAGATGGTAGCAGAGAGCAGCTGCAGCCCAGATACAGGACAGATGCAGCTTGAGAGAGAAAGCAGTCACCCGATGCATGCATCCCCAGAGGGCCTCTGGCTCTGCAGTCTGACTTGCCCCAGATATGCCTAAGTCCCTCTATGTGTCTGTCTCCTCCTCCACTGGTGTATGATAAATTGTTAGAGTGCCCATCTGTGTATATGGGGGAAATTATTCTCCAAACTTATTTGGCCAGGCTACTTTGTTACATGTTTGGTTCAGTTTGCTTTAAATTGATGTGTTTCCTGGTTGGTTAGCTAGATAAATAAATGAGAAAACAAACAAAATACAAGAGTAGAAATTCACAAGATGTGGCTGTGAGTGAGATGCCTTCCTGTATCCTCATTGTGCCTGAAACCTGAGCTAGCTTTGGGGAGACCTGCATTTGAGAGGGAGCCCTGAGTTTTACATAATAAAGTCATCATATAATAATGAGGACACAATTATATACACATTATAAATAGTGTGCTATTCTATTTAAACAATCTAACATCTCCTCTCAGCAAAAACTCACCTTTTATTACTTTTATTGCTCAGGACTTTTATTGATCATGATAGATGATGTATGTGTGCATATACATGCACACAAGCACACATACACACATACTTGCATGCATATGTATGTTAATATATGTGTATATATGTATGTACCACATGCATGTCCATTTGTGTGTGTGTATATATATATATATATATATATTATATCAACAAATGTTGACTCTATATGAATTTGTTTAGCATAGAGTAAAAATTTTAAATATCACCTTCTATCCCCATCCAAGTTATACCTAGTTAGATCTCAACGTAAAATAATCCATTTTATACAAATACAGCGATTATATCTACATAAAACTAAGATATTTATTTTCAAAGTGAAAAGTGGGATCAATCAACCAGTTTTCTATCTTTGTGATCCAGCAATGACTACAAATAGCTTGTGGGCAACTAGGTAGACCAATGGATTGAGCTGGGCCTGGAGTCAGAAAGACCTGAGTTCACATACGACCTCAGCCATGTGACTCTGGGCAAGTCATTTAAACCTGTTTGCCTCAGGTTCCTCATCTGCAAAATGAGCTGGTGAAGAAAATGGCAAACCATTCCAGAATCTTTGCCAAGAAAATTGCAAATAGGGTCACAAAGAATTGAACATAACTGAAACAACTCAACAAACAAACAAATGGTTTAATTTGCCTTTTTTTTTTGTTTGGCTGAAATAGGTATTTTACTAAGCAACCAGTCAGTTCAGACAAAATATACCAACTAAATACATATGTAGGTATAGTCTCAGATTTCCTTAGTTGAAGAAATGCCTTCAAAGTATAAGTCATTCACATTTTGGTTTTATTTTGTCCTTCTCATAGGACCACCTTGAGCAGTGAACATCTTAAAAGCACTGAATCATAGAGTTCTTGGGTCGAAAGGGTCTTCCACCACCAAGTAACCCAACACTGTACCAAACACAGGATATATAGATGTCTAAGATTGTGTTTATACAAAGTTAAAGCAATTAGTTGAAAAGTCAATATTGCATGCATTTGTTCTACAAAATCCCTGCCAAGCTGTTATTCCAATATATTATTGCTTGTTTCTAATTCTAGGGAAATCGTTACCTATCATGGCAAACAGCTCCATTTAGGGGCAGCTCTAGTTCTCAGGAAATGCCTCCTTGTATTAAATCCACATTTACCTGCCTCCCAATAACTTTCACACATCGGTCTTCATTTTTATTTTGCTTTTACCTATACAGAGTCAATCTAATCCCTCTTCCACATAGGAGTACTTCAAATAGAAAAATGCAATGATGTGTTTCCTATATCCTTTCTTTTCCAGGCAGTTATTTTCTCTTTGCTTTCACTATTTCCCACATGACAATTTCAGATATCTTTGTTACCCTCCTCAGGATATATTTCAATCCAAAAATGTTCCTCCTTATAATGAATATAGCACATCAAGTAAAAGTCAGCTACCTAAACTGGAGTTAAAGCAAGTCATAAACTTAATTAAGGAAGGACAGCTGGGACTCTACTCCAGGGAGGGAAATTCAGAAGACTTCCACTTCTATCAGGGTAATGTGCTTCTACCAATTTGAGGCCACATTTTCTACCAGATAGAGACCTCAGGGTATCCCACAGTTCTCTTCTACTTGGCTAGAGCCACACTTGTGAAGATTGTTATTTCCACTCTCATTGCTGTTTGCCCAGGTTAAAATATTGCTAGTTATAGCTCTGGTGTAGCTATTTTCATTTTGGAACCCACATGTTTATTGTTGTTGTCTCAGTCATGTCCAACTCTTGGCGACCCCATTTCGGATTTTCTTGGCAAAGATACCAGAAGAGGCTAGCCATTTCCTTCTCCAGTTCATTTTATAGATGAGGAATCTGAGGTAAACAGGGTTAAGTGACTTGCCCAGGGTCATACAACTAGTACGTGTCTAATGCCAGATTTGAACCAATGAAGATGAGTGTTTCTAACCTTCAGCCCAGCACTCTATCCACTTAATTGCCCCATATTTTTATTAGTTATTATTAATTAATATTTTTATTAATGCAGTCTAAAATCTCATTAGCATATTTGGTAATCACTTCACATTTTCCAGTCATTTTTGACTTTCAGTCATCTAAACCCCTTTGATCTTCTTCATATCAATGCTGATTCTTTCACTCTCCTCCAACCTGTTTCTGTGGAATTGTTTTGTTTTTGTTTTTTTAACTTAATATAGGGCTTTATATTTATGTTGATTAAACTGCTTTTTCATTTAGCTCCTGATCCAAGTTGGGTGTGGTAGGATCTTAATTCTGACAGTCAGCACATTAGTTTTCCACTTCTTTCAGTTATCTGTACTTTTGACGATCATGACATCTATCCCTTTATCCAAGGGATTCAATTTCTTAAAATATGTTATTTTTTGTTTAATTCTATCTTGTTCTGCCTGACATTAGATATCTCAGCAGCTCTTGTATGTTTGGATTCAACCAATTCCTATTTCTAACTCTCCATCTCTCCTTGGCATTCCCTTTTAATATCAGACAATGCTGAAATTTCTCATTTCCCATTAATGTCATTAACTTTTTTAACAAGTAGATAATGTTAAAGTTCAGATTATTCCTTTGTCCTTGTTGAAAACTCAGTCCTTGATTTCATTTTAGTGGCTATTATGTCCATTTGTATGAGCTTTAATGAAGAAATGATTAAGCTAACTTTATTTATTGACGAGTTTGTTATGTAATCTTCCCCCTCGTAAAAAATTTCACTGGAGTCAATGATATGTCAGCTTGTCACATTAAATTATCAAAGTCACAACAATCATCCTCTCAACAGTCTTCCAAGTGTCCTTCACCCTCATTATAGCACTGTCCTTCAGAGATAAGTAGCTGGAGTACTTTAATGAGAAGTTCAGCTAATGTGATAATTAAGGATGGATGAACCAATTAAAAATATGCAAAAAAATGATTAAAATCATACCTAAACATAAAGTATGTGGGAGTAGAGGAAAAAAAGCACCACCCCTTCATCGTTCTATTCTGCTGCCTAATCTTCAAAGGGGATTGATAAACTCTATTTATTCTGACCCATTTAGAACCAGGAATTACTCAAAGCTTATAAAGAACCCAAACATGATATTGAAATTTTCACCCCAGCTATCCAGCTAGGGAAAATAATCAGTCATACCCTGTTTACTAGTCTCCATTTATAGAGGGACAAACTAATGTGCACAATCTGAATGACTTTCCTAAGGCTATTCATTGAGTTACTGGACAAATCAAAAGGAATTGACTCTTTCTTAAGAAACTGGTCTTCCAAGCTACCGCTCTAATTATTGGAGTGATGCCTGAGGTCAGGGAGGGAGGAAGGAACATATTCTCAATATGTTTTTCCTTTTTCATGGACAATGATTTAGATAGATATGTAACTAGGAATTTCAACTCTGAAAGCAAACTTGTTTGGGGAGGCAGGAGGGTGGATCTTGGCCATATGGTGCGAGTGAGGTGGACACAGAGTCCTCAGGCTTCTGAAGGATGTCATAGGTGGTCTCCATAAAGATTCCAGGACAACCCATCCCATATGAGAGAGGTAGAACCCAGACATAGGGGAGTCTGTTCCATGTCGGAGCCTACCAAGGATAAGGTGATGACATAAGGAAAGATAGACCTTAGGGGAAGGACCACTCTGGTGACAGGATAGGATAGTAGGGGTGGTGGCCTAAGGTCAGGTTAGGAAATAGAGGTAGTCAGTGGACCACATGGCATAGGAACCAAAAGTTACAGGGCCTTTGTTGAAGGAAGCACTTACCTCTCCACTCCAACCCCCAAAAGAGTTCTCTGAGGCAAATTCCCAGTTGCCTGATCTTACCATTGACCCTGGTTTCACAGTTTTGCTCTCCTCTCCTCAGGCTCTTATCACTTTCCCATGCAATTTTCCCAAAACCCAAAATGGAAAGGAGGAGGAGAATAAGATAAATAGAGTTTTGGGGATATGATGAGAATTCAAAGAATCATAGGATTTGGAGTTGAAAGGGACCTCAGCTTAATTTACAGATAGGGAAACTGAGGCTAAGTGATTTGTCAGAGGTGGTCCTCTGCTACCAATCCACTTTGATTGGACTACAACAAGTTGCTTTTAATATTTGTGGGAAAAGAACCAATTAATTTCCCTTTTTGTCCCCCAACTCAAATTCTGCTCAAAGATCATAGAATTTAGAGTTGGAAAGAAATTGAGAAATTAGATTGAATTTATATTCATAGAGTCAAAGGGTCAAGATTCAAGAGACCTGTAGAAATTCTAAACTAGGGAAGAGTTACTGAGGAAGGTGAATTTTGGCATAATGGTAAAATACCTCATTTCAGAAATATGGACAAAAATATCACTAACTTCATGTCACAAGCACTCTGATTACTTCATTAGGAAGCAGTAAGGTAGATTTTAGGGGTTCTTAACCTGCCATCCATAGACTTCCAAAAACGCTGATTCGTGAATCTTACCAGAGAGGTGCCGAAGTGCTGTGGGCCTCCATGCAATCAATTGTTTGCCATGTACCACAAAAAAGGACCCCTGATATCTGCTTAGACCAGGACTTCTTAACTTGGCATCCAGAGAACCCCACAGATAGATGTCAAGGGTTTCACAAACTTGGATGGGAAAAAAAAAACACCTTTATTTTCACAAACCTCTAACTGAAATTTAGCATTTGCTTCATTATTTTAAAACTCTGTTCTGGAAAGTAGTCAATAGGCTTTTCCAGACTGCCAAAGGAATCTGCCATAGGTTAATTACCTCTGGTTTGCAGGATGCTTGGCTGAACTTAATCAGAAAGACCTGGGCTGAATGCCTCATGTGACATTTATTTGCTGTGTGATCATGAACCAATAATTTAATCTGCCTGTACCTTGGTTTCCTCATCTGTAAAAAGGGAATAATTATACCTACTGTAAGTTTGTTGTAGGGCTTAAAGGAGACAACACACATGCTTTACAAACTTTAAAGTCCAATACAAATATCAGCTGTTGTTACCACATAAATAAAGGATTAAAAATTCATTTTACTTATTGATTCATTGAAAACATGATTCATGCCACTATGTTAATTTTATAATAGCTGAATGAATTCAAAATGTGTAATTCTATCCAAGAGCCATTCGCCTTTTTAATCTATATAAGAGAATACTCGCTTTGATAAGCAGGGCTAATTATTTAGGATGGCAGTGCAGAGGATGTGGCTAAATTGTTTACTGTTATTTACAGGGATCTGAATTTGGTTGGAAAGATGGTACTGAAATAAGAACAGCATGAAAAATGAGAGAGAGCATGCTAGCATGGGCCCTGAAATGAAGTGTCAGAAATAGGGCCACAGGAGAAAGAAAGAATCTAAACATCAAAAGCTCTTGGTTTAAATCCTGGTTTTGCTAATAAATACTTGTGTGACCTTAGATAAATTCTGCTTAGCCCCCACAGGCCTTCCCTTCTTTATATGTAAAATGACATGTTTGGATTAACTGACCAATAAGGTCCCTTCCAGACCTAGAACTTAGAAAATGTCAGTAAACTTGCATGATATTAATTATAATAGCATCCTTAAAGCTTCTCCAGAGAGTTTCTTTTTTGCTCCATTACTATGTGAACATCCTGACCAGTATTGTATGGGAAGCATGAAAAACAGACTCGTCTAATATGCCTATCATTTTCAAACAACTCTGTTAGCTAATTAGTATTTCAGTAGCTCTCCTTCTGGCTTTCCCTTTGTGCAGGCTGACCCTTACAGCATGCACAGTGTATTTCTCCTGAATGAACTGGGAAGTTGATTCAGCACATTTCAGGCAAAAAGAAAACCAAAGGAAAAGCTTTAGAGACTTGCTCTAAATGACATTCCCCTTCTCTGCCTACCCGAATGAGAAAAAAGGAATGTAACAATCCATATGGAGAACTGTATTCCCATCGCTGTTAGGCTGAGTATTCCTTTTTGAATATTTCTAATCTGTAGCACCAAAAAATGGCCTGTACAGGAAAGTAAAGGATGTAGGTTGAGGAATAAGACAACATAACCTTTAACAGGTTCTTTTCAGTGATTTCCAAAACACTAACCTAATGATAATTTCAGATTGTATATACTTATATATTAATATATTATATTATCTATCTAGATTATATCTATAGCAGACGTATAAATGCATATATAATAAGTAAACCTGATGAATAAATGGTTATTGAATGATACTTAAATTGATTTAAGAAAATCATTTTGTTAATAGTATCACTAGTTCACTTTTATATAATGTTTTGTTTTACAAAGAACCATGTTATAATAATTAATATTGTTAATAATTATTAATTATTATTAATAGCATCATGTGATGCTTTCAGACTTGCAAATTGCTCTAAATACGTTTTTTTCATTTGTTCCTCAAAACAACCCTGTGAGGTGGATATCACTATTATACCTACATTGCAGATAAGGAAAATGAGGCACGGGGAGTTCAAATGATATATCCAGGTCAAATAGTTACTTATCTGATTCAGAACTGGAATCTCCCTTTTTCCAACTCCATGCCCAGAGTAATCTGGTTAATTGTATCATTTTTTTTAGCAGCACTTGAGAATTTGTATTTTTTTATTTTATTTTTAATTTATGAAATAAAATAAGCATTTCTATAACAGAATAATAAAAAAGATGATTGTACATGAAACTGCAGATCTAGTATGTATAATTTGCTATTTCTTTTAACTATATAATAAAGTTATGTAAATTTCTTTTTTGATGGCTAACTTTAGACACAAATATTTACATATATAAGCACATATACATATGTAAAATCTATGTAGAATTTGGTTTGAAAATTAATTACTATAATTTATTACAAATTATTGAAATTAACATTTCTCCCACCCCTAAAACTATTTGTGGTGAAAAATTGGGTGGATTCACCATTATTTTTCAAGTTAGCATGTATGCGTATGAGATTATTCATGCTTAAGTCCTTATATGGCACCTTATAGGTGTCACAGTGGATAGCTGGGCTAGTCATTTAATCCTTTTTGCCTCAGTTTCCTCATCTGTAAAATGAGCAGAAGAAGGATATGGCAAACCACTCCAATATCTTTGCCAAGTAAATTCCAAATGAGATCACAAACACTGAACAAGCCACAACAAAATCCTTATAGCTGAGGTTTCCTTAGACAAAATAAAGAAATATCGATGGTTATCCTTCATTTCAAGTTCTATAAAAACAAGGAAAAAAATAAAAATCTTAAAATATCCTGCAAAGGAAAACCTTTGTTCTCTCCCACTGTTACTTTGTCCTCCTGGCTCTCATATCTTCTCTGACATCTGACCAAGTTTCTTGTATCAGAAGACTATCCAAGGGAAGCACCACCCCTTAGCATCTGTGATAACTGGGAAATTACTGAGCAGTTTCTCAAGAAACACATTTTGGGTTGTGACTGATAAGCAATGAAGATATTGCAACTGAAGGAACAGAAAGGATAGAAGCATGAGAGAAAGACACAAAAGTTGATGTTGCTGCTACTATTGCTGAGACAGAGACCAAATAATACTGATTTGAATTTGTGTCCATTAAAGACGTCAAAGTACTCAGAAGAGAAGCCATGTTTTAATGAATTGTTGTACAGTTGAACTGAGCAAATAACCCATAAAATGACACATAAGAGAAAATTTCAAATTTCTAGATATAAAGGGGTTTACTAATGGAGAGTCTATATATTATACCCAATTTTAAAGTCATAACTATTTTTAAATTCATTTCATCCATTACAGTCATGGCGGTGGCTAGGTGGCACAATGCACAGAGGGCTGGGCTTGGCGTCAGGAAGAGCTGAGTTTAAACGACGCTGGACAAGTCACTTAATTCCTGTCTGCCTCAATTTCCTCAATTATAAAATAAGAATCATCATAGCACCTAGCTCTCAGGGTTGTCTGGAGGATCAAATGAGATATTTGGAAAGGGCTTAGCATAGTGCCTAGCACATACTATGTAAATTCCCCTTCTTTCCCCATATTGACTTAATTTTTAAGGGGAATGTCATCTATGTTTTGTTATATTTTTATTTATTTTATTAAACATTTCCCAATTACATTTTAATCTGTCTTGAGCTACATGCAGACTGCAGATTACATTTGACACCTCCTTTGTAGATAGGGTATTCATGATTCAGCTAAGAAAATTGACAAAGGGGGCCTCAGAGGGTAGTTTCTATTAGTCCGACTTATCTAAAATATGTCCCCAATACAGGTGCTTCTTTTTTCTGTCTGTTAAAT